>CM041534.1:8865071-10065071 GCA_023238725.1 Scortum barcoo | reverse complement strand
AGTGGGAAGTGAGACTCGGCTGCGCTGCTTTGTCGCCCCCTGGCGGTGATGGGAGGAGGCGGCACCCCGAAGGAAAAGCAGAGTCATGTTTCGCTCGGCCGACCACAGGTGGAGGTCTGAGAGCATCAGAGGAGGGGGGGGTTCAATTTCTGCCAGCAGAGATGAATTCACACACACACACACACATTACAGTCAGTCGCCCTGGCCAAGACACCTTCTCCTCCTCAAAATGAAGTCTGTTTGTTTAAATATATTCTGCTTCTTTATACATGCAGATATTATTTTTTTTAATCTTTGCTCCTCGGGGAAGAGGTTGCATGCATAATCATCTTACTCTGAGCAATCATTGTCCGTGCTCCCTTTCACACCTACATTATGTAAAATGAGTCAGGTATAGAAACAATAAACGCAAAACAGTAATGTTAGTATGGTAGTAACAACAACAACGACAACAACAAGCACATGAAAATACAATGCCTCATAGCAGAAAAAAACCCAGTGCAACAAAAGCAAACATTTTAGGTCATGATGGAGAGCTATGCTATAATGAAACTTAATAATACCTATTGTAATATTCAATATTTTGTGAGAGGATAGTAAGAAGCTACCATTAGGTCTTAGGGACTGCGTGCAAATTATTAGATGGATGGGGGCTCAGAAAAAGGGGAGGAGGCTCTTTGGTGATTGATTTTTAACTCCCCAGAGAGCATGTCGTCTGTCAATAGCCTCCATCTTGACTTTATTCAGCATGTTAACAGAAATCAGGAAGTAAAATGTGCCAGTTTGTTGCCTGTGTGAAAGCCGAAGAACATCGCTGTGATCAAAGTGTATCTACAGAGAGCCGGCAAAGCACATCAGCCAAGTGCACTGCACCTGCTTGCTTTTCGCTAACAATAATCTCTTGCAAAGCAAGTGTTGTCAACATGTCACTCATCCCTAAGCTAAAGTAAAGCATAATTAATGAGTCTCGATCCAAAGCTATCACAGAGTGCCTTAAACAGGTGTCTGCTGGAATGAATGACACTGAACGAATTGCATCTCACATCTACATTTCAAGCAGTCTGTAATAAAATGTGGTGCAGAAATACATATTTTTCTCTCTATGGCCACTTGGGGGCCCTGGAGAAAGATAGTATTTCATTAACACATTAAGGTTCAAATTGGATCTACACCATCTTTAACTCTTTGTGCAAAGCCTACACAGGGCGAAGGTCAGGGTGGAAGGAGGGGTCAACAAAACATCATGGGACTTGGCCACAGGAGACCGCTGTTCATTTCCTACCGACAGCCAGCAGTTTTAAATCAAACCACAATGTTTCCCTAAACATTTTTGTAAGTAGTTCTTGGTCCCAAACCTAACCAAAACTTCACCATTGTGGTGTCACATCATAAAATAGATTTATTTTTCATCAGTGATTTGGCTTGGAGGGCAAAGATGAATAATAAATAAATAAACAATAAAGTCCTGCCGATGGGGGCATCGCATCAGAAAATCCTTCTTCTATGTGTCGTTCTCGAGGCCACGGACACGTTTGATCATTTAATTTAGCTTATTACGACTCATGTATAATTCCATAATATGATTGATGATGTTCTCTGTACATGTGGCATCTATTGCACGTCTGTCCGTCCCAGGGAGAGGGATCCCTCATCTGTGGCTCTTCCTCAGGTTTCTTCTTTTTCCCATAAAGGGTTTTTTTGAAGTTTTTCCTGACTCGGTTCGAGGGTCTAAGGACAGAGGGTGTCACAACTGTACAGATTGTAAAGCCCTCCGAGGCAAACAATGTTTGTGATTTTGGGCTCTAAATAAATAAATTTGAATTTTGAATTTTGGAATATGTTGAATAATTTTCATACAGTCCCTGACCTTTCCAGGCTCTGTCACACCACTCTCATAGTTTCAGTAAAATGAATCTGACACCACTCGGTGCACCAGGGTGTAAAGGTGCTGGTGGGTGAGTAGCACTGAAGCTGGGCAGTGATTCCAAACAGGGGTGGCATGATTTCTGATGGAAAGTTGGGTTTTTCTGCCACGCATGGGGGAAAAATGCGTCCATCTGCTGTAAACCCACCTCTCTCACAAACAGTCGAGCTCTCCACCCTCTCATCGGTGTACAGTATGTACAAGGGGGGCGATAAATAGCACGACTCCCTCGTAGCTTTGTGCTCTTTATTCCTGAGCTACTATATTGTCAGACGGGCTAAATCTATCTTTGCACAGTTATGCAACAGATCACTAAAAACAAACTCCCCTGTTCTAACCCAGATATCTGACAGTTACACAATGTGGAGACTAAGATCACTCCCACAAATGCAAACATATATATATATTTTTTTTCCCATCTAGCACTTCTCCTACCGCACGTCACAATAATCCCACTATTTAGCAGAGGCCACTATGCACCCTCTCTGGCCTAGAAACACTCAGGGTTGTAATTTACACTAAAGATCAAGACTGACCTCCAGCAGCTGCCTGTGTGACTGTGGTCAATCTAAAGAGCGATTATAGCGGCTTAATCCTAGATGATCTCTGCTTCCAAAAGCCACTGTGGCAAAGTCAGGAAGGGCCGCGGCTTAGGGAGAGTGCCTGGCTGCGATGGCGGCCTGGAAGATGAAGGAATGGACAGAGATAGACAGATGCATGAATGGATTCTTGCACTGTCAATGAGCTTGATGCACTTTCATTCATTGATTAAGCCATTGATAGTTTTTTAATCCTGTGTGTCTGAAATTTAGCCTACGTGTGAGAATGATACTAAATATTCCCTCTAACTTCAAATGTTTCCAGCACCGGTCTTTAAACTGGGATTTAACATCTATGCATGTAGGAGAGTAGAACATGGAGTTCTTTGCATATAATGTAGACAAGATATTTAATCCTCTACATCAGCAGCATCATTTCAAAACTTCCTGTGGGTTTTCATTTCTTTCCGTCTTTATTTCCTCTGATTTCATTTCACCTTAGCACATGGATAATGTCCTTTTCTTTTTTATGAACTGGACATCAGTGGTGAGAGATTTCACTTTCTCCCTCCAGTGTAAAAAGGCTCACGCGTTCTGGGCTCCTTTATTGTCTGTGTGAAAATCGGGCACTGGGGGTTTGCACATTAACCCAGACCCCGACAACAACGCGCGCAGCGCTGGCCTGAAGCCGACACCAGGCTTTGGGAGGATGCCACTCTCTCTTAGTTTGAGCCAACAGAAGCTGGAAGGCAGTGAGGCTATTAGTTATGATGACATTGCCCGTGCAGATCAACTGATAATTGTGAACTTAAGTGAAAAAAAAAAAATCATAACTACTCAATCTCTGAGGAAAAGGTCAGAGAGCTGAACTGTCACAGCCCCCACTGTGACAGATTATACGGTGGCCACAGAAGTACAGATACTTCATCTGGGCGCTCTCTTAATCTGAACAAATGTAAGCTGGTGGGGCTTCAACACAAATCCCTCTTTTAAGAGATAAAGAGAGAAAGATGCTGATTGCTTTTCCTATCCATTTTTACTCAAAGAAGCACCTCACATCAGCGGGAGTCATTGTTTGTGACTGGGTGTTGCTGCTGACATGTTGGGACTGGCTTTGTTTTATTTTGGATTTGGACTCTACAAAGGAGCAATCAAGACTTTTTGATATTTTACAGGAGCTTTAAGTTCTCATTTCTAGCAGTTTGATGTCTGACATCCTCGGGCCGGATGTTTCAAATCTCCACGAATCTTTATCAAAATAGCACTGCCTTGTTGTTTTGTTTCTAACTCAGAGGCAGCTTTTGCCTAAAGTGGATGTAGCAGGCAAAACCGAGCAAAAGAGAGGAGTGATTTTCATCAGTTTGCAGCGCCTGATTGCAGATAAAAATGTTTGCCAGCCGCGGTGGTACTGGAGGAGGTAAAGGGGGGAAATACTCAGTGGAAGACCTCTATGGCATCAGTAAGAAGCCCAAGGCGTCGTCCTCCTCAGGGAGTATTGTGACCAAAACTGGAGCCCGGAGCAGCAAGACCTCTGACCAGAGGACCGAGTCAGAGGCCCTGGCTTCTCAGATCCTGGAGGCGGCGCACAGGCTGGTGGAGCGGCGCCGGCTGGAGCTCTACCTGAGAGAATGTGGCCTGTCCCTGGCCGAGTGCGAGGCTGAGCGTTCGGCGATGACATACAGGTAAGAGGAGAGTCGGCGGAAAGGAAAGGGGTGGAAGAGAAGTGCATGAAAATTACAATCCACCATGCAATTAGATTTTTGGGAATAAAAAGGAGTTAGTAAAAACAGCTATAGTGAATATGTACACAAAGCTGCCTTACCCGCAGATTTAATAAGAATATTAGAGGGAGGATGTAAGACCATCCTGAGCACTCAGCCATCTGTGGATGATCCATTTAAATATCATGATTAATATTTTTCTAATATATTACTAATGCATGACTGTAGTTGAGTGTTTGAAGAGGACTGAAATTGAAGGCAGTGAGTGGAGACATCATTCATGGGTGAAAAAAAAAAGAAATATATTTGCAGTCCTTTTCCCACCAGTGACCTAGAAAGAAATATCACACGTTTGATGAGATTTCAAAGCGCAGCAATGCTGAATAAAATGTGGCTGGACTGCAGAAACATCTGGTTTCTCCGGACCACTAATGTTAATGCCGGATACAGTAAATTACATTACATCAGCCACTGTCTAATTCTACTCCAAAAGCCAGCTTGACGGGGTCAACATCAGCGAGGCACAAGTTTGGGGTTAATGAAGTGTGATTTGACAGCAGGGGGCAGGCAGTCGGTTGTTACAGTGCTTGTATCTCTCAGTTTAAAGAGCTCAGTTGAGCTATTTTGGGATGAAAAGATTGCCATGAATCCATTTCCGCTGAAAAATGTGACACAGACAAGAGGACTTAAATTACAGCACAAACACAGAAGATACACACATATTGCCACATATTTCCTCACTGTAGGTTTGTGTGCATCTAAAAATATCAGCAACTGAAAAACAGTGGTATATGAACCTTATTTTTTGGATGGTACATGAGACGATATGGCATTTTATTTCATGCACTACATCTCAAACGCACTCACACAGGCATTAAGACTCCACTAATGTTGCCTCTAGGTGGCAGTGTCACCCTGGTGTGAAGACAAGTCAGCACAATGACTCAAAAGCAGAAAAGGTACAAAATCTGTGTTCATTTGCATGAGCAGGTGACAGAAAACACGCCTCATTCATGCGCTAACACTTGCACAGCATTCTGCATTGCACGCGAAGTGAATGGGTGACATGTCAGAGTATGATGCAGCTGAAGCGATTCCTCCACCTCTGGCAGAGCCGCTTTCATCACTGGAGCTGGCTCTTGTGGATCTCTTCTCGTTCTTCATGTCTGTAATGGCAGCTGTCTCCACGCGGCCTCCTGTGCACGTGATGCGTTTGCCTCGGTTCACTTGTGTAATGATGCACCAAATTTGAACTCCCTCGTGGCAGAAAGTGATTACTGGTAATCAACACAACAGCTAACAATCTACCTTGGCGTTCTCTCTAATTTGCTGGTTTTGATGGAAACAACAATTTTCAAAATCTGCTGATCTCCTGAGTGCAGAGCAAATTTGAGGAAGCGAGATTGATACTTACATTTTGACAAACAGATTACGAGGGCTGAGTGCGTAATCTTGTCTTTGAATAAAGTTGATGGATTTCAGTAAAAGCAATTGTACCAAAAAGCACGTAATAACTGCCCCCCTACTGTCCTCTCTTTGACATACTTAATGCAAAGCTGTATTGTTGTAAGATGAACAAAAGAAAAACAAGCTGTCTGAGGGAATACTTGAAAGTTACAGTTGCAGTGAGGATAAAGGCCCTCAGTTTTGCTAAACTACTTGCACATTTCATGTAGAAGTGCACCACAAACAACTGTCAGCATTCTTCATTTCTGCGTCAGTCCGAGGAAGTCAAAACCAGCTGTTAGCATCTCTGCAGCTGCCAGACAAGACAACATTTATGCTTTTTTCAAAATGGGCCATATTTTGCAATTGCCATTTTTGCTTTATTACATGTTATTTCTGGCAAATGAACACTTAGCCAAATGAGATTAAGCCATAGCAATGAACCCCACAAATGACTAATGCACACTTATCTGATACATCCTTTATACAAGTCATCAATCACCTTGTATCTCCTCCACGTCATGTCATTAAAGTTATTCAACAGCCCCAAAGCATTTTCTATTTGAGGTTATGTGTGATTAAGGACGTAGCAGGAGGTAGACTCGCCTAAAATCCGTTAATGGACGTCATTCATCTGCACAAAAACCTTCCTCAGCTGCGCTTTGTTGCAGTGAGGGTCAGGCCTTGACAACACTTTGCCACAAGAAACTTAACTGTGCAACTTGAGCATTTTATGTAGGAAGGAGACAGCTCTCAGAGACATGCTTTGTGATGAGCTTTGGTGGCCGTGTCTGATGGCAGAGTTGTGTAAAATATCTACTTTCAAAGACATTATCATTATACAATCTGCTGTGTAATGCATCTCAATGAGAGTGATGGCCACCTATATCTCCTCATTCCCTGAGACTGTAATGTCATACAGCTCTTTCATTAGCAGAAAAATGAACAGATGTTTCTGAAAACACGCTCATTTTTGTTGTTTGTCAATGCAGAACTTCAGAACGGAGCAGCTGGTTCTCTGCAAGCAGAGTGAAGCTCCTAAATCATCAGTTTTAGTGCAGTACATCCTGAGCTGTCGAGCAGCACGGGGGTGTCGTTGCTGCTCAAAGCGATGTTGATGATGGGTGTTGTTTAAGTGAAAGCTGAAGGTTAATCCTATGTGCTGATGAAGATTTAGCCACAGTGATTTGTCTCCATTCACTCATGGTGGGAATTTGTTGGAAGTCTGGGAAACAGAATGAGGTGATTCTCTGAAAACTTGTGGGTGCAGCAACCTCATAATCTGTGTGGGCGCTCACAGGAGGGGGAGACCATTAGAACCGTCTCCTCCTTTAAGGTGTCACAGCGGGTGGCATTCACATTTCCTTTCTGCCTGTACAGCTGGAAACTTCCCCCGTCCCAACTTGCACTGAATGGCTCCTTTAAAAAGAGCTGATTGCCAGCTTGGAGTTATATTCTGCTGGCAGCTGACTGCTATGCAATCTGCTCTGGGATCATCCTGGGACTGCAGATTACTCTAAAGCAAGATTTCATTAGACATGACTACTGAGAACAAATTGACAGAAATGATGAATGCCTGTGTGTGTGAGTGTGTGTTTTGCTATTTTTATTTGCACAAGTGAGGTTTTTCAGATTGTCCCGCCTGACTGTGTGGAACTTTTTGGATTGACAGTACCCTCTCGGGACATGGCAGCGTACTTTAGGTTGTAAACACAGCCTTGGAGGAACTATTATCATTGCCTGGCCACCAAATGACACATCAGTTATATTTTAACCTGATGTGATGTGAGGCAATAGGATATGATATGCCGTGCTGTGCTGCGGTCCTGATGTGATGTGACTTGACTTGGACGCCGTGTGTCTGCTCCTTGTTGTGAGACGACGATGACACAGTGTTGCAGTATAATTGTGGTGATTGGATTGCGGATGCACAGCAGATTAAGTGAGAAAAGGACTGTTTTGGAGCTGGGAAACATATGGGTGTGGTTGACGGATATGGCTGCATATGAAAACTGAGGAGCCATGTGTAAAATAAATTGAGATGATACCATGGATATCAGGCCTTTTGATAAAAGATTTTTATTATTATTATAAATCCCATATATATATGTCTGTGTGTGTGTGTGTGTGTGTGTGTGTGTGTGTGTTGGTTCACCCGTGTGATGAAAAATGTAGAGATCACACCCTGAGAGAGAGTGAGAGAGAGAGAGAGGAAGTGAGTGAGAGAGAGAGAGCATCTTGAAAACCCCCACACTGCACATTGCTTGTGTGTCGTGAACATTTTTTGGAGCCTCTGGAAAAGAGGGGGGGGGGGAAGAGGAAAGAAAGACAGAAAAAGGGAAAGAAACGAGAAGTGTGAGCGGACCAAATGATGGTGAGGGAGAGCCGAGAGGCGGCATCGAGCGTTTGAGATGTCTCTCTGCAGCTGCTGATTTTTTTTGGGTACCAGCATGCCGGCGTTTTTTTCAGATCCGCGCACCGTCAGGTTTTGCAGAATAACGGGAGAGCTGCTCGGAGGCTGCAGCCGCCGGTATGTGCGCGACTCCACACGCTGAAGGTAATAAGTCGGCGTTTGCTCTTGAATTTCTTTCTTTCCCACCCCCTCTCTCTCCTCTCTCTCTCTCTCTCTCTCTCCTCTGCTCATGCATCAATTCGGATGCTGCGTGAGTGCGTGAGGCTGCTGGGCGATGATGATGCATCATCGGCGGGTCTGACTGTGTGAATCCGCGTCGCATCGGCCCTGATAAAAATAAATAATAAAATAAAATAAATTAAAACAAGCGAGCAGTTGAGCCCAGTTTGCTTTTTTTTTTTTTTTTCCGCCGACCCGCCTTGCGACGCACACCGGAGAGAAAACATGATGCCTCGTTTCGACGAGGTGCGAGGTGCGAGCATGCCTGTGGCTGGGATTGTGTCATTGCTGCGGCACGCTCCGGAGCTGCTCAGCTGCTCGGCTCAGGGCGCACACATCCAACCTGAGCTGAAGAGGAGGCGGCCGGACGCCGAGCGCCTCTGCCTTCCCCGACGTGAGCCAGCAGGAAGCCCGCGCATGTATGTGGGGAGAGGCCGAGCCGCTCGCACTCTCCGGGGGGGGTCTCTCGAGGCGTCTCTCGCACAAGTGAGGCTTTGGGGGGGCTTCCCAAATAAAAGAGCCGCCGCATCCCCAAAATCCGTCTGAGGGACTGCTGAGAGCTGACAAGCTTCCTGATGGTTTTTGGAGGGCAGCCCTGATGCATCTTGCGCGTGTGAAAGCTCAAGGAGCCCTTTTGCCAGGTTCGCACCGCCAGACAGGAGACAGAGCAGACGGCAACTCTGTGTGTGTCATGTTAGAGGCTGGACTCTCGCCTGCTCCCTCCAACTCTTGGCCAAAATCTCTGGCCTGCCCTGTCTGAGCCCTTTTTGTAGGAGAGCCACAACAGCACAACGGGACACAGTGTCAAGCAGCACCAACAGTTTACAGACATTATTGTATGTGAGACTTCCTTTAAAAAACGAAGGGAAAAAAGTCCCCCTTCCCAATCCAGTCTCTCCATCTCAAAATAAGACACACCGCGAACCAGGGTCAGGATGCAGGTGTCTTTCGCCTGCACCGAGCACAACCTCAAGAGTCGCAGTGAGGACCGGCTCTGTGGCCTCCGCACCGCTCCGCCTCCTGGGGGCAGCAGCGGAGGGGTAGGGGGAGGTGGTGGCGGAGGAGGTGGCGGAGGAGGTGGCGGCAGTGGAGGTGGAGGCAGCGGCGGGCAAGGGAGCAATGGCAACTACATGTCCCAAGGCTCGGTCAAGACCAGGGAGGGGTCCGGGTCGCGCCAGGCCCCCCAGGGCCATGCCCACATGAAGGAGGCCATTGGGCGCCACACCAGCATGAAGTACAGGTGAGTATGGTGGCGAGGAGGAGCTGGAGCTTCAGAGGGTGGGGGGGGGGAACCAAGCGACTGAGAATACAGGGCCCTCATGTTAGCAGGGCCCTGAAAAGATCCTGGTATGAATAGCCATGCATGCAGGGAGGGGCCCCTTAGAGAGTGCAGGGCCCAGAATTTTGTGCTACGCCCCTGGGTGGAGGGTTAACACACAACAGGGAAGCTTCATTTCACTGATCACTCTGGCTTTATGACCTCCAGATTATTGGATTGTCATAATGAGCATCAGTGGCAAATCCTCGGCCAGGAACACGGCGGCAGGTGATGCGATCAGCCCCTCCTCTCTAATGGTGAGGCTCCACCAGCCCGGCTTCCTTTTGTTTCTATTTCCATCAACCACTTTGTTGAGATGCGAGGTGAAATTAAGGTTAAACCTGAATTGTCACCGACATACATTGTTACATACTGTGCAGGGCTGCCTACATATCCATTAGCACCCAGGATGAGAAGCACCTCAGCGAGTGCACACGCAGCAGTGATTTAACTGACATTATAAAATATATGACATTTACCCTTAAACAACACTTACACAGATGGATGTAAAAATGCTAATATAATCCATCGCAAACATCCATAATGTTATCACAGCATAACAGACAGTATGCATAGAGGAGCATCTGCCATAGGCTTACGTGTTTTATGCAGATTTCACCCTGGCCTCTTGCTCTTCACCAAAGATTAATAAAAAGCCCCCTTCCAATAACAGCTTACCTAAAATCACCACGGGACTCCCAGCTCTTTTGGAGGTTTTAAAAGCATTTCATTTTCATAATATAGTGGTGCAGCAGAGTATCTTATGCACAGAAAACCATTGTGGCACACACCAGATCTGAATCATAATTTAGTGGGGGGGGGGCAGATAAACTGCAAGAAAAGAATGTAAATTTGTGGTTTTTTCTCCTTTGGGTTTTGGAAAACAATGAGTTCACCTTGATGGATTAGAGCTTCATCTTGACAAGGACAGCTGTTTGTGCAGCCTCCACTCGCAGATTAGTTCTCAGAGCACTGGGGGAATAATGCCCATTTATATAAATATGCATAGAAAAACACACAGCATGCGGCTTAACGTTGACTGTAAGAGCAGAACCTCCAGTTTCCTTCATTTAGACTGTAAAATTCAATAACTAGGAGGAGAGTTTTAATGACCTGTTTTCCTGGTAATCAGGTTGACTGAATTGCTGCCATTCTCTTCAGTCAATTTAGTTTTCATTTAATAGGCTGTTTAAAACGGGAATGAGGCACAAGACGAAACCTGAATATCTCCAGTGCTGTTTTTTTTTCTTCCTGGAGAATTGCACACATACTTCTGATAGGGTTGGACTATTCTAGTTGCTGTGCTGTCTCTGGAAAAGTGTCACTAATAGGGAGTGCAGCAGCACAATAAGTCTATACAGCATATGGCCAGCTCCAGTTGCCAGGGGCAACACCCCAGGCATTGCCTTTAGTTTTTGTCTGTCTTATTTCCTAATCAGCCAGCACTTCTGTCGCTTATCAGTCCTTCTTGCAACTAAGGCCGCTCGCAGCCCCACCACCCGGCCTCGGAGACCGTCTGTGGTGGCGCATTGGTCGCACATTCTCCATTTTACACTGTTGTCACAATCAGGCTGTCAGGACGAAACAGGGCTGTGCATAAAACATGTCGGCCGTGCTGTATGAATGAGTATTTGCATGCGTGCAGAGAGCAAACGTTGGAGATTTCTTGATACTGATTGTGGCCAAATGAATACCACAACAGAGCAGAAGTGAACTGTTGTGAGTCAGTTTAATATTTTCCATTTTCCAGACGGCGCCTATCATTGGCACTATTTGTACATGTTTAACTGCATGCTTTCTAATCCCTCCTGCTATCTCATTAACCTGGGTATTCATCACTCACCGGCAGGTCACAGACGATGGCACCTGCTGCCAGTTATCACTCCCATGAGCCCCTGCTGTCACCCCATGCCCCAACTATTTCTGTTTGTCTCTCTGTCTCTCTCTGTATCTCCTTTCTTTGATCTATGTATTCCATTTCAACTAATTTTCTTTAAAATACAACAGTGAGCACTGCTGCAGGGCACGGTGGAAAACGTGTGTTTGTAAGATTAGGAAAAAGGCAATTTTTTTCTCGTTCTTTCTTCTTTTTTATCTTTTACATGCACAGTGATATCATTGAGACCTGGATTGATCAAGCATCATTGTGTGATTACAGTGATAGTGAAACTTATGAACAAAACTAGAAAGTTATATTGGATAAGAACACAGGTATGTCCAAATGAACACTTATATATATATACATATATATTATGTTCACAGAACCATGTTGGATATTTTAAGATCTTCTGAAATCTTTTGAAGCGAAAACAGCTGTCTTTTTTTGGGACCTGTGGAGGGGTGAGTCTAGAAGTCACTCAGGCAAAGTTATGTCACTCAGGAGTTTCTATGGTAACCAGGTCCTCTCTTTTCACCAACAGCAACCTGGTAAGCAGGTCAGGTACATTTCCAGCATAGATTTGATCTGCCACTGTTGGACATTTCTTATGTTTTGTTTGTTTCTTTCTTTTCTTTTTTCAATCTAATGGCCGCAGGACACATCAAGCAGGCTGCAGGCAACTAGATGCAACCAGGAGAAGCATTTACACAGGAAGGCCATATTTACATGAGAGATTTTTCACTATGGCATATAGGAAAGAGAGTCCAACATTGTTAAAGGAAATTTTGCTCTCTTTAAAACCACTTCAATGACAGCGGGAGAGACAGGTACAAGTTCAGGGATGACAACACATGAACGCCACACTGAAGGTTTCTAAACCCAACATTTTGGCTCTCTGTAGTGAATAAAGAGCATATAATGTGAAAAATGTATTGAACATTTTGGGGAAAGACACTAATTGGCTTTGCTGCAGAGAGTGAGATGATGTCCTATAAATCTTGTCATCTATTTAATGTAAAGCTATTTTTTCAACAGGTCAGTGGTCTGAGGTAGACCAGTAGGCCTCTTCTAGTTTCACCAGAGGTCCCTTTAGACTAAGACAACAGTTCCTGTAGCTGGGCTAAGCTTTGGACACAGCTATTCATCATATCCAGCTTTTCTATCTCCTTTTTAAATCATCTCAACTCAAGGACCACTTACTGTTGTTTTCTGGAACTTTTCATCACATCTCATGGTTTTCATCATCGCATACACTTTCCTCAGATGCTTTGACACGGTAGAAAACTCCAGATTATTATTATTGCATTAACCAGCCATTTCCTAGATAAAATATGAGCTCTATCTCTAAACAGGTAGCACTTGCTGCTTTCACCCTGATGTCTTCTTTAACTTTGATGGCCTGTAGTACTTGACACTACTGAAAGTGATATCACATTTTCAAAGCAGAGAAAGTTATGACGGTATGTATGACGGTGGATGAAACTGTAATAATAATGATAATAAATGATATTCAGTTGCTTAGCTTGGAAACAGGGCTTACATGTATTTGCATTTTTTATCAGGGTTTGAAGTGTCCTGACATTCAACTATGCGGAGAGGTGCTCTCTTCTCTAACAGAGTACTCTTGAACTGTGAGTTTTGAAAGCCCAAACTCTCAGCAGCTGATGAAGTGATGATCGAGTCGTTGGTGCTGATGAACAACCCTGTCAAGTTTCACAGATATATTGTGGTCATTTTATTGCCATGAGACAGTCGTCCAGCTCCAGTCTTATTACTCTCACAGTATGCCCATTGTTACGGTTACCTTTTAATACACACTGAGGGCACATTGACCTCACAGCCTCAGTTTCTTAATTTGGTCCAAGACTACTTACCTCAAGTAATGTGTTTTTAGAGTTTCCTCATACATAAAACTCTGAGACATTGTGGATAAATTAGCAAGCAGACTGCTCCTGCTTTCACAAAACCACGTGGACACCATATGAAATCACAAACAGTGATAAAATATGGACCTCGCAGATTGGAGTCATCATGAATGTTAATTAAGTGATAATTAGGTAATTTGGCCCCATTGTGTTATCATGATTGATAATCACAGGAAACAAACGGTTTGTGTTGCAGCGAGGAGCACAAGGCTGCCTGCTGCAACAACCTTGACCTTCAACTCTCCTTTCAATGGGTCTTTGAGTTTCCACTTGACTGACCAGATTAGTGACGTCACTTTGGGGGCCCTGCAACAAGTTTTAGGCAAAGTCACAGCAGGTTTCCACTTGCTTGGTTTCAGTCCAGCTCAAAATACATCCAAACAACTACAATTATATATATATACAGGTTAGTATAATACATTAGAGCAATATTTGTGCACCTGCATGTTGGAGAGCTTTAAGAGATAAAACCTGTTCATAGAAAAGTACATAAAGCAGACAACTTAATTGTTGCCAAATGTGAAGTGACTGCCGGGTCAGTGTTGTTTAATGAGGCTTACGTTTGTCAATATTTGTCTGTGGAAGGGAGCGATGGCAGCAGCAATCGGCAGGCTTGCTCCGAACTGCGCGCATCCTAATCAGGGCCAGAAAATCCACGTCACGTCCCCTAAAATAGTCAGAGTCTGATATTGTCTTCTGGCAGCGACAAAGTCATCGTTGCATGTCATTATGTAAGAGCGGAAACACAGCCCGATGAAAAAAAGAGTGTCCACAGCTTCCGGGAAAGGCTCAAAAACTCCTCAATTTAATAGTTTTACTTCTTCTTCTTCTTTTAATATCTTAAAGTTAAAACAGCTCTTTTGACTCTTAATTAAATTATTTTAAAAATGCTTATGTTTATTTCAGTTCCAAGTAGTTTCAAAAAGTCTTAATTTCACACAATATTTGGCTCTCTGGGTTATGAATACATGCTGTAAAAGACATTTCCACACACTCTTCTACTTAAAGTCATTGTGGCAAAGCAGTGAAGATGTTTTAAGTCACAGAGTAACAACGCGTTGTGACACTCAAAAATATCTCAGTGCCTGCGTTTAAGCATTTGAAACTCACCGAGCTGTCAGAGTCTGTATTTATGAGGCAGCAGACCAGGAAACTGACATATCATTCCAATATTCTGCTTCATCCCTCTCTCAACAGATAAAACAGGTCAGCAGGTAGCAGCACAGTGCAGTGACCTTTTCAAACACTGAATTTCATTAACAAACTCCGTTTGAACATGTTGAGACGACTCAGAGTTAAAACTAAATAGACTTATAGATCTCACAGCCCTTCAAAACACAGACTGTGGAGTGCTATATACCCACATCCAGCACCAAAGGTTGACCAAAAAAACCTTTGACTTGAGACGTTTTACACAAATGTAAAAAGGTACCCAATTTTAATATCGACTGGTGTAATCTCTCAGCTCTGCCACTTCATCACATTCAGTTTCAGTTAATGGGAGAGTCACAGCCACTAATAAAGTGTTAGCAGTTGATACGCAACATTGGAGGGGAGCAGCTGAGTGTGTGTCTGTGTGTGTGAGTGTGTCTTTGTGCTTTTTTTTTTCCATTTGCTCCACTCACAGCATGTGTATTTTATAATTAGGACAGACCTACTTTCCTGAATGTTTTAATATAACTGAATTAAAAACATCACGTTACATGAAAAAGTCTGTTGTTTAGCCTAATTCATTAATAATAGCTGAAGTAAGATTTAGAGCGCTGTCTGAATTACGCCGGCTTCTTGTCCCTCAGAGTTAAAGAGTCACTATTTTCTGTAATTCAGCAGCAACAGGAACAATGTCTCTTTTCAAGCCTCACGTTTCAGTCAAACTACTTTCTACCAAAGAAATAGTCCCTTTGAAAGCTGTAAACAGGCCTATGGTTTATCCAGAGAAACAAGAATGCTGATCATAGGAAAGAGTTGTTTTTGCTAAAATGCTATTTATTTAGCTGTGAGTGCCTCACATAAAAATCCCTTTGCTTCCTTCGCATTGAGGTAGAAATCTGTGTATGGGTGAGAAAATATGTTCTCTGTAATTTGTGTGAGGTGACCCTTTAAAACCCTGAAACAGTGTATACAGCATTATTAAAAGAGAACAGACAGTCCACCATCTTCCCACAGTTTGTTCTCTGAAAATGCGTGTATAAGCACACACACACACAAACACTGACGTGAGTGTTATTAATATCTAGGTGTGCTTCCCTCTGGAGAAGAGCCTGCTCAGCATGTGTGTGGCATTTTATGACAACTGCAGGAAAAAAAAAATCCATCATTTGCAGCTAACCATCTGTATAAAGTGTCTTCCTCCCGTCTCAGGTGGAAACTAACTGTAAATGTCAGCACAGGTTAAAATGCTGACTACACCGTGACAGAGCACCTGTGCGCCTCCTTTCTCTCCTCCATTAATAACGTGTGCAACAGCCAAGCCCCTGTAATCACCTTGTTTGGAGATCATGATTTATGGCGAGAGGAAAAATAGACATAAAGAACACAAGGAAGCCCTACTTATAAAAAGAAGCATCTGTGTTTCTGCGTGCCCCGCTCACGAGTGCATTCATGCGTGGCTGTATGTAGATCTGTGCCTGTGTTGGAGTGTAATTCCCATCAAGCGTGAATATTCACGTGAAAGCATCGACCGGCCCCTCTGACGCTGGCACAACATGGATCTCGGCGGTTTTCGCATTAACATCCTCCAAATCCATGTCAAATGAAATATAGGCCGATGTGAGCATGCGTGTGTGTGTGCATGTGTGCGTGTGTGTGTGTGTATGTGTGATGTGTGAGAGAGAGAGAGAGAGAGTGGGAGAGACTGTCACGAAGAAGATAGTGAGAGGAAAGAGAGAGCATGTGTCTCTCCAGACTCACTGATAGTAATTTAGCAGACTGCAGCACTGCAGAGAGCGGTGGAGTTGAGAGCAGGGTGGGGGCGGCCGGTTGTCACACAGAGAAACAATGACATCCTCCTTTGCTCAGAAAGAAAGGGAAAAAATGTTATTTTATGTCGCACAGCAATCATGAACCCCCCCCCTCCTCTTTTTATGCATGCTGGTTCCTCATTCGCTCCTGCAGTGACGCGCTCATACACGGTGCGAGCTGAACATGTTAGTGTGTCAGCTCCACACACTTATTTTACATTTTTACAAAGGCATGTTGCAATAAGCACACTGAAACAGAGGCAGTTTGTGTAACAGTTGCAAATGCTGCTGGATGCTTGACATTCTCCAAATGCTGACTCATGTTTAGTTGTTGCATTTTTTTTTTTTTTTTTGCCACACATAAACTGGTCTGTTTCATCCTAACGTGATTTAAAAAGGAAAGGTGTACTCTTGTGTGACGTAAGTGGTAAACACAGCCGGATTTAGGATTTAATAATGTGATTAATTCACATGTATTGAAATAAAAAGTAAATATTCACACACTCCTCAATGCTAAAATACACTAGAAAAATTTAAATGTAGGTGATATAATGGCAATACTCCACAAAAATATCCAGTCTGTTCAGTATAATTTTCTTTTAAAAATGTGAATATAATGTTCTTCCTCTAAAATAAGGGTTTAGTCATTTATATGCTCTCAGTGTGCAGATACTGTAGTTACCTTGCCGGTGACGTTGAGACCCAAATGCTGCTATTTTTGGTGAATTTCGAGCCTTTCCTTTTGGCTGTGAAGCTGAGTTAAGCTGTTTTAACTAGCAAGAAATGTTTGTTGGATGCTGTTTTTGGTCCAACCTAGTCAAATGTTGTTTGACAAAAAAAAAAAAAAAAAAACTTCAGCTCTCCTGACTGAAGTTGAGGCCTAATTCAATAAATGTCACAAACAAAAAAAATGCCAATAGAGAAGATCAAAACAAATATAAAACAATCATTTGAAAAAACAAAAATAACAAAAAAAAAACCTTTACAAGTGTGTTTTCTCCCATGTGCCTCATTTAAATTTACTCCCAGTGTTCAAAGTGACTGTCAGTGTGTGAGAGCAGGCGGGGTTGTCACTGGTTGACAAACAGTGAACCAGAGCCAGATTACCATACAAGGAATTGTCGACATCAAACCCCACTAACGTTTTTTTCTCCTCTGTATTGCATTCCTGACCTTCCACCTGTGCGCTATTTTGACAGAGTATAAAGAAATGACACAAACAATATGCGTTTCACACCCACACAAAGCACATGCATGAACACTGACGCCCCCGCACAGCAAAGCGCTCACAGTGGCACAGACACAAATGCTTACATATGCAGGAATCTAAAAATAGCTTAAGGTCAGGTATTAAAAATAGACCTGAGAAAATAAAAGCAGGACTCGTTCGACTGAGTCTAAATGCTCTGACAGTCTGTCTTTCTGCATTTGGCTATTTGTGGCGGACGCAGGCAGGCAGACAGGCGGAGAGAGGGGAGAGGCACTGGAGATGAAAAGACGGCGAGCAGCGAGTTGCACTGCAGTTCTGCTGCCTCTCCAGCTGGCTAATTAGAATGGGGGAAAGCACGCATGGAGGAGGAGAGCGAGCATGAAGCCCACATCATTTTCAGCTGTACATGTTACCGTGGTCAGAAATGCAGCTCTCCGCTTCTCCCTGCGCGCCCTTCAAAATTCAGCTGTCTGGATAATCGGACGTGGCACGTTGGGTAATGGACTCCTCTTTAGCTTATGGAACATTTTGGGCCATTTACCGCTCAGACCAGGGGAGATTTCGCCTTTATTTGAGCTGAGCTCTCTTCCCTCCAGCTGTTTCACTGACCCAGTGTAACACACTGAACTGTTAACATAGGAAGGATAAAAGGTCAATTGTTCAGAAATAATTAGACACAGGCAGTAATTTAACCACAGGCGAGAAGGACTTGCTCTCAGCAGCACTAGAGGAGTAGAGGAGGATGTGTTCACCTCCAGTCAAAACCGAAATAAATTATGTTAACATTTACTGTTTTTGCTTATTGTTTACTTCAGGCTTATGTAAAATACCTGGTTTGTTTTACATCTTAATTACTTTATTATAATGAATTTTCTTTGTATTTTTGGTCTTTGCATGTTCATGGCACAAGTAAAATTGTACATGTGTTTTTTCTCTTTTTTCATTCTTAGTATTTTTTGTTTTGTGTGTACTTGTATTCCTTTATGTGAGCAGATCTATCACAGTGTTACAATACTGTTGTCTCAAATTATGGCTTATAGTAATCAAGTCTGCTTACATTGTTCGTTTGGAATTGAAATCATGTTGGGAAAAGAGAAAGTAATTTCTTTCAATGAGAAAGGTAGTCTCCTTGAAGCCAGTGAAACTTGGTGCTCCTCGGGTGACCTTTTGTAGTTGACTCAAACAACGAGAAACAGTCATGGAGCTCTGTGGTTGAAGTGGTCCTCGTCAACAGGATGATAATGTCCCATCACATAATGCCCTCTAAATGGCAAAGCAATCTGTTTCATTATTTTATATTCATGTTATGAATTTACAAATGTCAATTAGATGGTAATCTGCATGAGAAATAAAGATCCTTACAGACATGATGACTAATAAGAGGTTTCTGCTGCAATATCAGAAAAACTCAGCTATACAAGCTGAAAGAGCCAATATACTGTATATTGTATTATTAGATTACTGTTTGCATTTACATTGAATGTTGTAACTGGTAAAGTTGGAGCCAGTTTTAACTATTTCATAAACTGCTGGGCAGTTTCTATATTGATGCAGCATATTTTAAGCTGATCATTTTTTGTCTAGAAAATCTGCAACGCAACTGGTGACCACAGCTGTCATATAAATGTAATAGTATCTTTCTATCTATGCTCAGTGGGACTGGAGAACAGGTCACCATTCAGGATTATTTTGAGCTTTCTTACCACTCACACACATAAATGTACTGTAAGATGGAATCTTAGCTATGAGTGAAGATGTATCCTAAGTACTCACACATCACACCGTACTTTCCCATTGTTTATTTTTGGGCTTTTTTTTCTTCTCCTCGCAGGAACCTGGGGAAGTCGGGCCTACGTGTTTCCTGCCTCGGGTTAGGTGAGTTGGTTTGAAGGCATGAAACTATTCATCTCTGTTTCAATCCCTCAAACAACACAAACGTCTCTGTCTCCCCTCTCGTTCAGGCACCTGGGTGACATTCGGATCACAGATCTCTGATGAGGTGAGAATTCTGTTGTCTCTACTCTGTTTGCATGAGAAGCCGATTCCCGAGCACTTTCATTGCTTTTGTGGAAAACACTCTGTTCTGTATAGTGCAAATCTCAGTGTTTTCAATTATAGAAATGTTTCAAAATCCCATAGACCTGATACCTGGACACTGTAGTTGCTTTGTGAGATATTAAACATTATCTCTACTGTATTATCCTCCCTGCATAGTGCCCTTCACGCACAGCCTCTGGGTAACTGGAATTTATCCATCGCCTCCCTCTCTCAGTCTTATTTTCTGTGTTCCCCCAGATGGCTGAGAACCTGATGGCCATAGCTTATGAGAACGGAGTGAACCTGTTTGACACAGCAGAGGTTTATGCCTCTGGAAGGTCAGACACTTTATCTTCCAAACATCAAATTTTTCATCGCTTCAAACTTTTGCTTATTGTAGTTTTTCATCAGGATTTCTAGATGTGCTTGATATCATCGAGTCTATGTTCAGAGCTCTTGAACATGCAGTATGACATCTTTCCTGTTTGACTTAATATTGTTGTGCATCAGCCTATTACAATTAATGACGTGTTTCTCCACAGAGCGGAAATCACCCTCGGGAACATTATCAAGAAGAAGGGATGGAGGTGATATTACTTATTTTTCCAAACTGACTCACGTGCATGCAAAATGCTTTCTAACGCCATTTGATTGTGAATATATATTTTAAAAGCTTTATAATCCCCAATAATCCCTTGTTTTTTTAAAATGCGCCACATTTCTACATTTTTATTTGTGTTGGACCGGGCGCACCATTAAATTATCTCAAGGGAAAGTCATGCTTTTTAGACAAATGAGGAGCTTTAGCCTCAGAAAGACTATAAAAGGATAAAAATGTTACCATGTGAAAATAAACTCCCCGATCACAAAACACGTGGGAGATCCTTGAGATATTTTTAATCTGGAAATAAAAGGATAAATAAAAGTCAAAAGAAATAAGGAAATAACAATTCAATCCAAAAATTCAATACAAAACAAATGTATTTTTTAATGTACCATAGACTACAGGCACAGAGAAAGAAAACTATGACTGTTACACTTACAAACTGCATAGTATAAGACGTAGAAATTAGGAGAGAAGAGAGGATTTCCCCACAATTAACTGTGTCCTAACCCTTCTGTGATCTTACCAGGCGTTCAAGTTTTGTCATCACAACAAAGATCTACTGGGGTGGCCAGTAAGTACAACACTAGAAACCTATATGCTTTTTTTATGATCAAAATAATTATTTATATCTATCATGACAATAGCACATCAATAATGTATATTTTGAACACTCCACAGAGCAGAGACAGAGAGAGGACTCTCCAGAAAGCACATTATCGAAGGTAAAGTTCAAAGAATTAATTTATCAAGAATCACAACCAAATACAAGCAGCTTCAGGGTTTATCACTCACTACATGTAAAAAAAAAACACCCTCAAACTCCAGAGTTGTTTAGAGAATTTCTATTATTTGCTGAATGTATGTTTAATGATTAAATTCAAAAGACTGTTTTATTGGAGTGTATGATTCTTTTATTGTACATAAAATGTACCCAGAGTGCATTAGTTCAGCCATTAAAAGGACGCTGAGTTGCGATGAATCATTTGATGACTCCTGCAGTTACTGAGTGTGTTTGTCTCGCTCAGTTAAAGCCACTCCATGTCGCATGTCACAGTAAATACATCAACGTGCCTTAAAAAACAAAGAAATTACTGTGTTTCATAACAGCTGAATAAAGAAAAAAAAAGACAAGCGTATTCCTTTGCAGTAGTTGATGGCTGCGAGGATGTGTTTTTATCGAAGATGAGAACGATGGGATTAAGATGGAGAGTGAAATCAAATGGTGGTGATGAGATGACTGTTGGATGCTTTGGTGGATAGTCAGCAGATATAACTGATGTCCGGGACAAAGTAGGACATAAGTACAGGAGGTCAGATGAGGATACGCAGAGACGGAGCCTCAGTGCAGATAACATGTCAGGACCAGAGTTTTGCCCGCCCCCCTCCCAAAAATAATCCTAAAGCAAGCGAGGAGGCTGTTGGCCTTATATACGGTCATCTTCTGTTTGTTTTGTAAGTAGCATGGCCCTGAGGTGACCATTTACCAAGGAGTTGAATGGGCTGTTTGACCATCATTGTCATGGGGCTTTTGATTTGAGGCCATTGCGTAATGAGTGAACTATGTGCAGGGACGTATTTGGACCCCATATTTCACTTTATTTGTCATTTTAACCTCTATGGGATTGCTAATATACCCGAGCTTGGGAAGTTGGCATGCAGGAGACATTGACCCAAAAGATCTCAGAGGGGGATACTCCTGTAAAATAATTCTTTTTTTACCCTCCAGTTACATATCGTGCTTAGCTTAATCAACTATTCCTTGGGAATCTGTATGCTTAAAAGGTGGCATAGATGGTCTTTACCTGTGTATTCATTCCACATTGTCTTAGCTATGATGGCAGTGTGGCACTATGGACAACAATGTTAGTCTCTCAGTTTGGACCAGACTGAAATATTTCAGCAACTACCAGATGGATGACCATGACGTTTTATACAGACAGCCATGGTTCTTAGAGTGCATGATGACTTAAGTGATACCATAAGGTTCGGATTTGTGCTTTAGAGTGAAATATTTTGGCAACTATCAGATGGATTACCATGAAATGTGATGGAGGCATTCATGTTCCGTTGGGATGAACTGCACTCACCTCAACTCCTCATCTAACACCATCCTTAGGTCAATTTCAACATGTTCAACACTTTGGTTACAGCCATATCTGCAAAACTAACCAACCATTCCCATCAGCTTTAACTGTACTTAATGTTGAGGGCTAATTAACAAATATCAGCATGTTAAGACATTAACATTGTCAGCACATTAGCATGCTGATGTTAGTATTTAGTACAGAGCACAGCTGTGCCTGCATACAGCTTCACAGAGCTGCAAGCGTGGCTGTGGTTCCTGGTTACAGGGTATCAAAAAGGTGATGGTACCAAACTGATGATGATGATGATAATGATGACGATAATGATAATCAATAACTGACCACTGTTTATGACAGGTTTAAGAGGATCCTTATCAAGACTCCAGCTAGACTACGTGGACATCGTTTTTGCCAACAGAAATGACGTCAACAGTCCAATGGAAGGTCAGTTATAGATGTTTGTATCATTCTTGTTATTACTCTTTTCCACATGCAAATCTCAGTAATAATAGTCAGGTGTGGACATGTGCTCATATGCTCAGTGTTTTACAAACAATTGCCTCAGAGTGATGAAATAAATGCAATTCAAATATATTGTCATAAACTGTGATTTGCAGAGATCGTACGGGCCATGACGTTTGTAATAAACCAGGGTATGGCTATGTACTGGGGGACCTCACGCTGGAGTGCCATGGAAATCATGGTGAATGCTGATTTCCCTTTCAGAACAGCTCAGATTTAATGCTGTCAGCTTGTGGTGTAAGTGCTGATTGGTAGCCTTTTTGTTTCTGTCTGGCATCAGGAGGCATACTCAGTGGCACGCCAGTTCAACCTGATACCACCTGTGTGTGAGCAGGCAGAATACCATTATTTCCAGAGGGATAAAGTCGAGGTGCAGCTTCCTGAGCTCTACCACAAGATCGGTCAGACATACTCACTCTCACAGCTCTGTTTATCTTTATTTTATTAATTAAACGTTTGTTTTTTTTCATTTTAATGCCTGTCCTTATTCCTCTCTTTCAGGTGTTGGAGCCATGACCTGGTCTCCACTTGCTTGTGGATTAATCACAGGGAAGTACAGTGATGGTGTACCGGAGTGCTCCAGAGCAGCAATGAAGGTCAGTTTGATTTGACCGGCCCTCCAGTGGGATCTCTCCCTCCGAAAATCAACCTCAGTGTAATTCTCTCCCTGATCAGTGGGGTGCTGCAGTGTGAAATCAGCCCTGTATCAACGCTTTTCTCCATTTTGCTCTCGATGAAGGGATACCAGTGGCTGAAGGAGCGAGTGAACAGCGAGGAGGGCCGCAGGCAGCTCGCTAAAATCAAGGAGCTCCATCTACTGGCAGACAGACTGGGCTGCACTGCTGCACAGTTAGCCATAGGTACGACCCAGGCAAAACATGTAGTGTAAAGCATGAACATACAGAGATGTGTTCTTTGTTCATTGTGTTATTTTGTGACTGGCCCTAACGATTGAGCTGGTTTTGTGCTGCTGACGCAAAACTATTGATTCAAAATGTGGATTCACTTTTATGCACGTAGGATAAAAGAACTGTGATTGATTGTGCAAAGAGGAGGTCAGGCAGCAGATCTGAGCACCGTTTAGCACTTCACACGAATGTTTCCCGTGCGCTCATCTGCCTTTACCTCTGATCAATGACCTTATTAGTTAACTAATTATTTCCATCTTTGTGTTTAATCAATAGTGTTTATTTATTGTTGAAAAAGCATGATTTGTCCACCATTTATCTCTGCCTGCCTGATAAAATGTAGCGATTTGGAATTATTCTCATGATACAGCCTTTCAAGCATATTTGGTCGACTAATGTTAGGTCTGAATTCCTGCTCAGATATTTGTGGTCGATACATGTTTAATTTTGGACTTAACAATAACATAGTTATCACTGATTTGATTCACTTTCACTGCTTTCCTCTGTTCTACAGCTTGGTGTCTGCGCAGTGAGGGAGTCAGCTCAGTACTTCTGGGTGTTTCCAATGCGGACCAGCTACTTGAGAACCTGGGCGCCCTCCGGGTAGAATTTCTTTCCTTTTTTTCCTCCGACATCAATAACTGTGCCTGACACACTGAGTCGTGGTTGTTTCAGCCAAACAGATATGCTACTTTTGTGTGCATTACAACTTTAAACTGACTGCCGTCCCTCCTCCCTCCTTGCAGATTCTATCCCAAATGACCCCTCAAACCATCACTGAGATTGATGCCCTGCTGGGAAACAAGCCACACTCGAAGAAAGAGTTGCGCGCTTGAAGATGCAAATCTGAGTGACAGATGATGTTTCAAGATGACGCAAGAAGACAATGACACTGGGAAACATCGCTTTTTGCTCTGCTGTATACTCAACAACTTGCATGTCCTCAGCAACATTATGCTTCCAGTATGTGCGCATATCCATTTTGCGCAGTACATTGTATCATGTATGAAAAAAAGGAGATCTCTCAATTTTGAAAAAAAAGAAGAAAAAAACAGATCATATATTGCTCACTGCCGATTGTTCACAGACTAATTATTTCTACAGAGGGGGAGGCTTAAGCTGGTTGGAATCTTTCATCCAGAGGCCAAGAGAGGTTTATTCAACTGTTGTCAAAGCAGATTTGACTCTAGCTATAATCAAACGTGGAGAAAAAAAACAAAACACCTCTGTGCTAAAATGCAACTTTACTGCGTGAACGGTGCTTTCATTGGACATCTGAGTCCCCCCCCACCCCACACCTCCTCGCAGCGCCCTGTTATTCTGTATGATGTTTAGTACCCAGCAGCCAGAGAGCCAAAGGTTAGTACTCATGTGTCTAGCCTAACATTTCCCATAGTGTGCATGTGACTGGTCTGCCACGCTCACTGCTTTACAGGGTTGGGAACAATGGATTACTTGTGGAGTCGTTACAGCAATCTGACTGTAAAAAAAAAAAAAAAAAAAAAAAAGAAGTCATAAGGACAGATCACATGTTTTTAAAAACACAGGCGACACTAGCACAATTTTACACAGAAGTGCTGAAATAGTGATCATTTTTGGCAAAAATAACTTAATCTAAATCCAAATGAATTGCAGCAGTGATGGACACATTGGATTTTAAATGATGTTACAGCTGAAAATTGGCAATCAGGAATCAGTAGCAAGTACGATTTTGAACGTAACTTTCCCAACCCTGTTGCTTTCTCAGCAGTCTTTTTGCCTCCTCTGTTTGTAAACTGTGCGCATGTCCCTTTAAGAGAGAATAGCCCCTAACAGGGTGTAAATGTGGCATGGCTTTTATGGCTTATGTAGATTTGCAGTGCCCTTGTAAGCCATTTTTTTTACTCTAAATGGTCTGACAGTTTGATCCAGGACACCGTACTGGTGGGCACTCTTGCTTTAAAGACTCTCTGAAGACACGGCTGTGTGTCCGTCTGACGTATAATCTTTGTATCGTCCTAAACTGTATCAAAAGATGTTGACTTCACTTTCAGCGATGCCGTCCTTGTTCCTAAATCAGAGGTTTGAGACAGTCGGACTACATGGAAAGGTCACTGAGCATCTGACACAAAGATTTGGACACACTGTGGTGAACTAGTAGTTTTCAAATGATAGGACATAAATGATTTAGTCTGAGTTTATCAAATGTGCTATTACTCTTGCCACAGGTCACTTGGGGTAAGATTTAGCAAATGTAACTTTTCTTTTGTGGAAGCCTAAAAAATATAGCTTCTCTGCTCATTTCTCTGGGAGTTTTCTCTCTGTATCATTTGTTCCCTCAATTCTTGCACACATGCACAACTCATTTTATACTGTGCATTTCATGTCTTTTCCCTTTAGTTTTGTATCAATTTCAATACTTTGTAATGTGAAAGAGGGGGGATTTGTTCCTTTTGTGATTTCCCATGAAAAGCAGCACTAATCTCCAGAGCGGGGTGTGTTTTTGATACATGAAGTTGTTTTAGTTGGTACGAGGACACACTGTACTGTAAATAGGCTTATCTGTTTGGCGGTGAGATAACGAGATGAAGGCTAAATATACGAATCGTAAAAGAATTCCTGAAGGAGTAGCCGAGGTGTCGCTCCCCTCTGTGACTCTGTGATGATGTACAGTTCGACTGCGTGTAGCTCCCTGTGTACATAGAGACTTCAATCAAACCCTGAAAATGTAACTTTGCCTGCATAACTCATATTTTACTGTCTTGCAACAAAGAGAAACCAAAAGAGAGACAAGACTACTCACGCTGAATGTATCATGTCTGTTGCTCAAGCCTGTCTAACCTAAAGGGACCAAGTACATACAGTGTTTTAAAAGGTAGTTTTTTTTGTGTTCGAAACCTGTTGCATAAAAACCCGCTGAGCTGTCATGCAAACATTGACATTGGGATTTGGACAAAAGAACTGTTCATGCACATACACACCACTCAGTCAAAATATGCGCCATAACCTGGACAAATAGGCCAATCAAAGCTGTTACACTGAGCGTTAAAGTCAGCTAACCTTCCATGTTAATATTTAGAATAAACTGTTTATTTATGTACATATATGGACAGGGATATTAATTAACTGGTGTATGGGATATTACCCACAATGCCTTGAGTTCTGGGATTGATGATTTTCGGCTTCCTTGTGTATACTTCACTGAGCAACATACTGTTGATGGATGCAATCTCTTAGAGGACTTATTGACTAACAGACTAAAGCTGTAATTGCACAACAAAGAGTTTTTATTCGACACTTTTATGCAGACAGAAAGTAAAACAATCAGCAGCAGTTTCCTCTCACAGTCCCTGGAGAAACTGGCCAACAAACACGAACACCAGTAGATATCACCCACACCATCATGCATCTTTCCAAAGATTATCAGGCACTGAATCTACGCTGAACTCTGGACGTTGCTGTATTTCTGCACCCAGTGAGGCTCTAAATATAACTTTGGGTCACTGATACAATACTTGCTTTCTGTTGTCTTGCACTAAAATGGGGACAGAGATTCTTGAGGGTGTGTATAATGACAGCCACAGGTAGTGAGCATTTTGTATGGATTTATGCATGTGTGTGTAGTATATGCGAACTGGAAGAGATATATTCTTTTCTGAAAAGCTTTACAATTTCGAGTTAGATTTGGCATCAAGCAGAGCCACTTTTGAGATCTCACACTGAGTACTGTTTGTGCCCATTCAGACGAGGAGTAAGCTGTTACTTCTGTTCCCGTTTTTCATTCCAGCAAAGAAACGTTATTGGTAGACGTGATCAAACTTTGTGCTTTCTTGTATGTTGTTAACTGTGATATTTGTGACAAACTGCTTTGTTTTGCAGGCACACTCATTATATGTGTTCCAAAGGCTCAGGCCTACTAAATACCTGTGGTGGCATTTGGCAAATAAGGTTTGAAAAATAGGACTTTTGAATTATTAACCATGTGTACACACAGATATATAAATTACCAAAAACCACAAAGTATATCAATGTGCAAAGCATGCACTCCGGTTACTTTGTTACACTTTCTGGTTTGGTATGTAGCGACTTGTTCTTTATTTACAAGGCCAGAGGGCAATATCATTTATATGTAATAGGAAAAAATGGCTACTTTGCAAGGATTACATAAAAATCAAGGCATGCGAAACAGACAACATGCAAACAATTATTCTTTAAAAATAAGGTAAGAGCGCGTCCTGTCATCTTCCTAAATGTCTGGTTACTCTTTAGGGCCATTCAAATGGATGGTACACAAACAATGTCTCTGTGCTGCTAACAGAGCCAAGCCTGCTGAGACACGCACACACACATACACATACACACACACACACACAAGCTTACCACAAACACAAAACATCTGTGATGCCAACACTGCGAGTCTCCCAGTTACTAGACTTTCGGATGTCATCAGAGTGATAGATGAAACATATGTGTGTATTACAGTGAGCCACCCTCTGATAAAGATTATCATATGCGCTGGAGAACGTTGGATGTGTCACCGCCAACGCTGTCGGAGAGAAACAGGTTTCACTGCATGATTCATCCCTCTGAGAAGAAGCTGTTTGGACAAGGTGATGAAAAACAGAAACCAAAGAAGTAGCCGGTTAGCCAATGAGCACATTTGAGATTTACAAGGCTCCACATCTAATAAAGTACACTTAATACCTCGCCTAGTTGTTGCTTTTGTGCCAGTTCAGTGATTATATTAATCTTCAGGCAGAGCACTGAAGTCCCAGCTAGCCTGTAGCTGCTGCTGTGTACCCAAGGGCACAGATGTCCTCTGAAATCCACTTACAATTGTGTTCATTCAAAGGGGCAAGGCAATCCACATCAGTATGCGTTGAGTTATTGTGCTGTTTAGTACAACTGCATCTTGATTGTGGCATTTAAATAGTTCATTACAGTTGTGATCTCAAATCATAAAGTCCTCAATTAACATCACTGTTTATTTTATTTTGAGTTTGTCCCACAAACACCATCCCACTATCATAAATACTCACTAGAACAGCCAATGTGTATTAATCCACAGCTGAAAATAGTCCCAAAGAAATGTGGTATTTACTCCTGTTTTAGTAACGTTTTACAAAAACAGCAGTGCCCACCTGTTGGAAAAATTTCTAGCCTTTTTTAGAAAATTTAAGTACGGTATTGCTACCTTTTTCTAAAGATTAATATTTCAGATGGAGCCAAGAGGAGGTGCAAAAGAGGAGACGGACTAACATTTACTTGATTTTGGTCCTTTCATTTAATTTGTTGCCAAGAGAAAAATCTGAGTAACTTTAGACTCATCCTTTGAGCTTTCACTAAAAAAAATAAAACAATACTGTGGTACCCAAGCCATCAAGTTATATGAGTTTATAATTTTGCATATTATTATATTTTCATTTGTTCAGATGCTCAAATCATGTCACAAGACAGCTTCATTTGTCAGTTGCAGTTGATAAAAAAAAACACTGCCACACTCAGTAACAGCAGAGATGTCACATGATTAAAACTACAGAAAGTGTGCACGCCATCCTCAACTAAAACGCCCCTCCCTGTCCTAAATTCATCCCTGCTGTCTGCACATCTGCTGAATCACACTCGATTCCCCACAGGTCGCTTTACAACAGCAGTCCTTCACAACATTTCAACATGCCCTAAGCCTCCTTTAGCTGCTGAGGGAGGAATACTCCCCACAGCTGATGAGGAGTTTTCTAAAAGCTGCTTTTAAAACCACACCCACACCCCGTCTATCCTTTTATCCCTTATCCCTGTTTGATAGACGATTATCACTTGATGAAAGCAATAATCACTGTAATTACACTATAATCCCAAATAATGTGTAAAAAACTGAACAAACAATCAGTCGGGTGATCACAGGTTACTTTTATTTTCTACTAAAATACATGTCTCATGCAGGTTTTGTCACTTTCCACAACAGTCAACAAAAACACAACGAAACTAGTGTTGAACCACCGTGAGGCGTTCTTGTTTTTTGTTTTTTTTTTTGCCTCACAGCATTAGGCAGAGATGGATGTTACAGTCGCTCAGTGCGAGGTTTGGTGTGCGCAGTTTCCTAGTGGCTTTATAAAAGGTGAGTCTTCATCAGCTGTTACATGCCGATACATGCTTTCATTAGACACCCGCCAGCCAGCCAATCATACCAGCTCATAATCCTGTAGTTAATTAATAATGGCATGGTGGGGAGCGGGAGGGAAAGGCATGCAAAGTGCACCGGAAAACGTCAAATAAATACGTAAATAATATGTAATCAAGTGAAATATTGCTTTTGAAAATGAATGTAATAAAAATCAGTGTACAGTACAAAGTATCCCAAAGTATCTCTCTGTATGAATCCGTCGGCTGTTTTAAAAACTCGGATGTGGTACAGTTTGGTTGGTCTCTTCGTTGAACAGCTGGATGTGGCAAGTAAAAAGAAAACATTTTGTCTTTTCTGTCCAGTATTGGTACCAGCTTTGCGGCGCCTGCCGTCAACCTACAGGAAAAGGCCATGCGCCGACAGCTTTAAGTTTAAACAGTGGAGTAGAAGGCATATGTGAATCAGAGTACACTAAATGTAAAGGAGAGACGGGAGCATGGAGGAAACTCTACGCTCTACTTTACAAGGCCTGGTATGATCTTCATATGAAAATAAAAAGAGGTAGGCAAACTCTCTCCGTCGCTTGGAAAATAGTGACAGTTTAATAAGATGCAGAAGTGGGTATGGAGTACTTGTCAAACATGCTACACACAAAGCCTGTTTTAAAGATGAGAGTTCGGCACAGCATGCTTGAAAATGAGCCACCCGACCTATTAAAAAATAGTTTTCTTCCTTATACAGCTGCTTGCATATTAATACTATTAAGACTTGAATTACTTTTTCATGTAAACAAGGAGACAACAAAACACACAACTCATGCATGCATTATCATCTCCAGAATGTAGAACAACAGTACACACGGACGGATGTTACTGCACGGCATATTTAGTGGCTTTCGCTTGGATCTTTAGGGTTGCAGGCGAATGGTAAGAGAGCTCGGTTAATATGGAAACAAGGAAACCACCGCTCAGCGCATCTTCTTGTCTTTCTTACTGCCCGTCTGCATGACATCATTAAGGGTAAACGACATGAACGCAATCTGCTCGAGTTCACTCTCTTTCCCGCACTCCATCAGGCACGAAAACTGATCCTTGTCTCCGTTGTAGGCCAGGTCCGAGTAGCCGCTCGGCCCCCTGTGGATGATCCTGGGCCTGTCCCATCCCGACGAGTGCAGGGGGGATCGGTTCAAGTACACGCCCATGTCCCTTCTGCTGGACTTATTGGTCGGGTGGATGAAGAGGAGCCAGGTTTGCGTGTCTGGGGACAAGAGTGATGTGCCGCAAGCTTTGCTCTCGGCGTCATCGTTCGGGACGAACTCAGGGGCGGGAAAGCCAATGACGCTGCCTTGACAGCCTGCAGGTGGCTCGACGAGCTCGGGGGCAATGTGGGGTTTGTCAAAATACACACCGCTGTTTTCGCTCAGGGCCTCACACCTGTGGCCTCCGCTGTTGCGAGCATTGCAGTAGAGGTGACTCCTGCCCTCGTGGTCTATGATCTCCGCCATTTCACATTCGCATGACTTTTTTCGAAGCATCTTACCTATGTGCCACGTCTGGCCAAAGTCCTCACTATACACCGACAGGGCACGTGGGTAGACTGTGAAAGGAATTGGGAAGGAACAGCATCGATAAGGGACATAGTAGGCGTACGCCGGGATGATCAACCTGCCGTTCTCCAGCTGAACGCCGTGGCCTGGGCCCACGGCGAACGTGGCCCACCTATGGATGGTGTCGCCGATCACGCTCTCTGTTAAGTCCCTCGCATGGCTCCAGGTCTGCCCGTCGTCGCTGCTGCTAACACAGCAGAGACGTGCCTTGTTCTTACCTGTGAAGATCTGCCTGCACTCTGTGGTGTTCCCCCAGATGCAGATGAAAAACAAAAACAGTGTCTTGCTGTTTTTCTCATACACGGGGCAGGGATTCATGGTGCGGTGGTTCGGTAGACATGCCGTTGACAGCTCCTGACTGGATGACCACTGGAAGAACATGACAGAGGATTAAAAAAAGAAAAGAAAAACAAGAGCACAGGCAACGTTTGCGGTATTAAACCATAATCTTGATCTGTTGATCATTTGTGTGTGGATAATAACCTGAACAGATCCATCATCCTTCAGCGTCCCTCTTCTCATGACAAGAACTTTGGCATCGTGGTCAGAGGGCGAGGTTCGTTTCTCTGCAAAGGCGAGGAAGGTGTGACTGTGCCTCAGATAAACCAGAGCAGGGATCCTGTACGTTATCCCACTTGGCTCCTTTTCAAACAAAGTTGTTTTGACCGGCTCCTCTCCACTGCCACTCTTTGATGGTGTGTTTCCCATGGTGGATCTGCAGTTTCTGGAATATGTTACAAAATGCATGACAAGTCTTTACATGTTTCTTCCTTTTTTACTCAAAGTCTTCTTCTAACAATCTTTCAAGCCCAGACTCAATGGAAGAGTTCACACTCCAGCAGCTCCTCACACAGACACACATAATTGCAATGTTATAAAGGCCATCTAACGCACACTGAGCACGCATAACACGACTCCCTTACCTTCACTTGTCACTCCACATTTGTCGCCCTCGATCTGTGCGTGAGCGGCATTATACCGTCCGATTTTCACGCCACACCAGGAAACCTCTGATGTTCACGACACTGATGCTGTGGGTTCACCGGGAGAGATGACGGCGCCGGAGCGAGAGGCGCACTCACACGCACTTCCGTGTTCGCTCGGACGCGTCCCGGCCGGGTTTGACCACCTCCGTCGACTGCGGCTAGAAACGCTCAGCTCCGTCTGACCTTTCTCATGTTGTGAAGCTAGCGCGACGTATCAGCGAAAACAAAAGTGGCTGCTGCCTCCTGGAGGGCGGGAGAGCTCAGAAACATCAGGAGACTCCTGGTTTCTGTGTCGCGCAAGCGCAGTGTGGTGAACTCCGAGACATCAGCTGTCTAAACACTTTAAACGAACGCAATTTGAGTAAATTTGTAAATTGGTCACGATTGGTAGTTGAATAGTAGTTGAATATCTTGTGTTATACACGAAAACCCGCCACATCATCGTAACAGTAAATGTGTAATGCCTTAAAGTACCCTTGGCTTGGTGGGAGGACTATATCTTATCAGTGAATTCAATCTTTGACCACGAAGGCGCAAGGGTTTTTTCCGCCTTCGGCTGAAAAGTAGTTCCCGTCGCAGTGCCGCCTGCCGGCCGGGAGGGGCAGCCCTCTCCCTCCGCGCTGTTGCTAGGAGACAGAGCACTACAGTGTACAGCTCTTCATCCGGTGACATACTGAAGCAAGAAGTCGTGCTGGTTCAGTAAAAAAACAAACAAACAGTGGGATTAAAAGTTTGTTTGGTCATAAATGGATCACGAGAGGGACACAAGATGACTGCAGCTTCTTATAAATGTGATGATGGACAGAACTATTCCTACAAATGTTTCCCGGCCCGGACATTACACCACCGAAGAAAAGAAGGTAAGCAATTACACAAAACTCACATTTAGCATTTAAAAGCATTACTGCATTTTTATCAAATATAGAAATGGGCTGCAATTAACAATTAATTTCTTTAACAATCAGCCTGTTGATTGTTCCAGAAATAATGGCCTTCAGGTATCACATTTCTGATTGTGTCTGATCAAATGTAAGAAATCAGCCAAAGCTGTTCAGGTGCCTGAACATTTGAGTGTAATAGGATGAATGTGTACTAAATCAAGCTGGCCTATGAGACATACTATGAGATTAATAAGATATGAAATTGCACAAACATTCAACAATATGAGATTCAGGCACCACAGATGACTCTGAGGCAAAAGGTTAGTCCACATTCATTCACTCTGAAAGTTCAGGCATCGGTAGAAAACACGCACTATTCATCTCATGCACTCTTACATAAATATATAATAATAAATAGTATAGATCTCTATCTGGGAATATTATACATTTAAACAAATATGCGATACATACATGACATTTGTCAGCAGCATGTTATTTGATTACATATATGATATGCCTTCTTAACTAGATCTTAATTGTTGACATTTGTACATCTGAAAACAATATTATTTCATTCAATCTGACTTTCCCTGCAGGCGCTGGTCACTGGCTTGTGGCATACAGAAAGGCAGAGGACCAGAAATACAGGAGTTTGTATAAAAGAATAAAAGACATCAAGAGCGTGGCAGATACCCCTTGTGGCAACACATTAGATGGACTTTTCCTAGTAAGGCGGTGAAATGATCTTATTTGACAAAAGATAACAGGATCAGACGCCTGCTGGTGACCCCAAACAATTATCTTTTTTAATTTTCTCTTGCAGCTCCAGCTACATTGTGTTGATAAGCCGTCTGAGCTGTGCTCTCTTGACATCAGTGAGCAGGAGCTGAACTCGGTAAGAATCACTTGTCACATTTTTTTTTTTGTTTTGTTTTTGAAAAAATGCGTGTGGAAGTCTGTGGATAAAGGAACGATTAAAGACGTTGTCCTTACTGTGCACAGGTCAAGCCAGAGGACCTCAAGGTGTTTGACAATGTGGCTTACATCGATGCATCTGTTAACTCCCTCTCTTTAGGTGATTATTCATGTATGTCGTGCAGATTTTGTGCCTCTTGCAAAAAGTCGTGACCGTCAGAAAATGTCTACTGTTTTTCTGAAGGGTCTTTCAGCAGCTTTGTGTTTTTAAGAGAACTCAACCTGTCGTTAAATGGGATCTACGACATGACGTTTAATGCCGCTGACTTCCCTCATCTTGAGGTAAGATGACTGACTTGATGATAACACTTATTTGATACACTAGTGTTATAAGTTTTTGTAATATTGTATATTATATATATTATTAACGTGTCACAGTAATATACAACGTGACGACGACGTGACTTTTTACGACTGTGGAGAACTTGAAAACCTTTTAATTACATCCAAAATATTCTCATCTTCTTCTCTCTGTTCATTAGTCAGCTTCTTTCATGTACTGCCAATTTAAGTTGTTTATCTTTATCGATACCAACATCATTCCTTTAAAAAAATAGTTCTGCCCTTTGATGTAGTAAGTACATTGATAATGAGGGTAAAACTTCTAATTAATTCATGCACCTGTCCTAGAGAATTTGTAACATTTCAAGTTTAATGCCTCAGGTCTTGCAGTCTGCTAATGGGTTTTTGTAGCAGAAACTCCTCTTCTTTTTCTATTTGTTCTTGATGTGCTCATGTTTATCCAAATCATTTATTTAAATCTTCACAGATTTTGGATTTGTCCTACAACAGTTTGGCCGCTGATGTTATTGTTTCCATCGGTTGGCTGCCACGTCTGAAAGTCCTTCATTTGACTGGAAATCAGCTTCTTCATCTTCCTCCAAATCTGGGCGCTTCCAGCCATGACTCTACTCAGCTGTTAGTATCTTATTTTTTTTGACGCAGTAATATGAGGGTGACTAGGCCTAGAGTTTGTCATTGAATTTCTATTTTATTTACCACATCCTTACTACTAATTTATAAAAAAAAAAAAAACATGCGTAATCTATGATCAGACAATTTGACGTGTCCGACTAGATCTGTGTTAAAGTGCAGAAATGTGAGTCATGGAGAACCTGGCAGAATTAAAGAGCAAAATGCAAATTCATTTCTCTAACTAGTCCACTTCTTACAATAATTGTTACATTTGGATACTATCATATCTTTCTTACACAGCTTTACCATGCCTTAATGGTGACAGTTCATGAGGAAGAATGAAGAGTAATGTGATTAATGTATTTAACAAATAATGATGCAAATGTTTTATTAAAACTATCTATTTGGCTTGCTACCTCATCATGTGTCAACATGCTTATCAGTATAATCAGTCACAGAAAAAAACAACTTATCCAAACAGTTAATTACAGAGGAAGTTTTCAAATTGGCCAAGAGGGGGTGCACAAATGTTCCAAATTCACACTCCCGATTCTGGTCGAGCAAACGTTATCACATTTAATACACCTGCTTTCTTTACAGGCAGGTATAGAGAGTGGAGTAGAAAATGATGCACACATCGTGAGCAGGATGTTACTGTATCTTCATGGATTTTACTTTCCTCCTCCTCTGCAGGCCGAATAAAGAAGAAGACGACACACAGTTTAAAGCTCTTGAGGTCCTGATGCTTGACGATAACAAACTGTCCTCTGGAGCATTCAGCAGTCTCAAAAACCTGAAGAGGTCTTGATGTGTTTTGAAGTTTGCTACATAAACCACAGTATTTCTTCAGGAAGACTTGTATAAGCCGTAAAAATAATTAAGCATTTTTAACTATCACTGCAGGCTAAAGTATTTAAACCTCCAGGGGAACTGCATTTCTGAAATACCATATTTGCAACTGACTTCTGTGGAAGAGCAAGCTGAAAAAGAGGGACATGGTAAATCCTCAGTAAATAACAATGAACCTGCATGTCACAGTTTCCTCAGCAACCTCAGGAAAATATTGATTTAGTCCTTTGTTAATCCCCTCAATCCAGCCTCCACTGAGCCAAATCCCAAAAGTGATGAACGTTTCAAGAGAAGTTCACAGGTAATTCCCTCTACAATTCTTTTTTGAGACGTTTCTTTAGCCTGCATTGTAAATCCCTGCCTTGAACTTACATCAATCACTGCAGATCTTTCACAAGGAAAACTGGGAGGAGAGCTGCAGAGGATCCAGTTTTCCACTACCACAGCTCCAGGTCCTCAACTTAGCTGACAACAAGGTGTGTTGCTTAATTTGTGAGAGACGAATCAACCGTGACCCCTTTTGAAAAAAACGACCTAACGTGTCTCATCAGTGTCCTCTCACCAGATTGCAGAGGAGGAAGCGCTGATGGCCGCCGCTCTTTTCCCGATGCTCCGAGAGATTGACATTCACGCCAACCCTCTGACCACGCAGAGAAGCGGTGACCCTTCTCTCTTCTGCCGTCCGAGGCAATTTAAAAAACAACTGCTGCCGAATCGTCACGGCTAAATCCTCATTAATGTCTTTGTTTGAACACAGGAGACCCCCCCTTACTCACCTATTACCTCCAAGAGAGACTGGGGGTCACAATAAAGCGTAAGAAGACACAAGAAGCAGCAAAGTTCCAGCTGAAGGTGTCCACTGATCCAAAATGGAAGGTGTGTTCTGCACTGTTGATGTTGCCTGATCGTGACCCTCCAGATTTCGCTAAATGACACTTAGATTGACAATTCATCCTTTTTTTGTTTGCATGTTTTTTTTGTATGTTTTTTGCATCACAGGTGGAAGAAAGAATCCCAAAGGTGTTAAAGAGGCCGTTGCTGATGGACGCACTTGCTCAAACTCACGTTGAGAAAAGCGAGCTGACCGTCAAGAGAACACCACAATCTGAGGGCAGGAGTCGTGACACCCCCCACGAAAGCACAGAACACTTCTTTGTTACTCAGGTATGCACATGTCCAGAGTTTGTGATTTCCCTGCTCGATTGGAGAAATAGAAATTTTCTAACCTTTGGCTTTATAAATGCTTTTCAAACACACACAATAGATCAGTATCCACGCCAGTCCTTCAACTCAACATTTTATTTTCTCTCTTTGCTGAAAGTTGTTTGATGTTCTTCAGGTCGCAGATGTTCCCGAATGCGAGTTTGATCTTCGACCCTCTGATGAGAAAGAAACAGCAGAGAACAAAGAGAGAGACCAGGATGATGCCATTCCTGAACGATTCGCATACTACGAATTGTTGATGGATGCAAAACCAGGCGCTGATGCGGTAGAGCCCATCGGTGAGGATTTTTACATTCTTCTTCAAAGCTCTCAAAAGTTTGGCTATACAGTCGTCCCATAGTGATTTTTTTTGTTGTTTCTTTCAACAGGAATTCAAACCGCTGTTCGGATGCTGGAACACACGCTAAAGACTCTTAATGTTTACAGAGACTCAAAACCAAAGCTTGATAGCATCCAAACACCGTACAGAGAAAGAGAGAAAAGGGTTTGTTATTTTAGATTCATTCATAAGCATTCACACTAGGCATTACTGTCAAATTATAATAAATGTTGCAAGAACTGTAAAGAGCAAGAAAATGTTGTCGTGACTTAAACCTTTCTGTACACAGATCAAGAACCTCCCTCCATTAAAACCAACAAAGCAGCCGACTGAAAGAGTTGATGAGATGATCAAGGCGATCAAACAGAGTACAGCCATTAGAGAATTCCCCTTAAGTATGTATATATCTGTCATAACGAGTGTCGGCTAACTTTACTACACTTTTTTTTATCTAATCGTGTTTTCTGCACAGGTAGCGCCATGCAGAGCACAGGTGCTAACAAGCAAGAACACAAGGAAGCTCTGTCGCTGCTGAGGGACATGAAGACAAAGTACAAGATGGTCCATAAGAAAACAATGGAACAAGAAGCCGCCATCGGGTCTGACAGAAACGCCGACCAAAACGGAGCTGAGCCTCCACCTGTGCAGATGCTCTGATTCATACTGAAGTGTTACAATTTCTTTCTCGCCTTCAATAACACCTCGTTGATGTTGGCGTACAATTGAGTGTGAGTGGATCTGATGAAAAAAAAAACAAAAAAAACAACCATATGTCAAAAATAAAAATAGTCTTTTTGAACAAAAAACATAAATTCCTCATAGTCAGCACGAGACAGCCTGTAAAAAGGAACTTTATTTTGAAGTTTACTGATAAGAAGTAGAAGGAACAGTCTGTGACTGGCTAAATTGACTGTTTCTGTCTGTTCCCTTCAGTCTAGATTAATGCTATGTGATAAGCACAGAGTGACGGTTTTGAGCAACTGCACAACCATAGTATGCATCAGCTGTTTGCCAACAGACAATAAGAAGTTTGACAGGGTCCTCGTTGAGGAAAGACTATTTCTACTGTTTTTGTATCTTTGCAGTGCAGTGATAAACGAGCTTTCAGTGTTTCCTCCAGCTCAGCCTGTTTCTATTAGCATGCTGTTGAACATCCCAGCTTGTAGTTACTAGTGATGGGTTTAAATCATACATTAAACAACAGGCTGTGATCATTAGTGAGGCCTCCACCCCGCTGAACTGTTTACGTCACCTTCCACCTTGTGACCAGTAAGGAAACAGCAGAATCAATGAAACATCACAATAAAATCCACAATGAGCCATGCAGGGATTGAAATATTGTCTTGAAATGTAAACTTTACATTATAAAAGTTGTCAGTTATGGGAATATGTTGCTTTACAACTCAGGTGCAACAAGACATTTGAGTCTTTGAGTGTTACTTTATTATCATGTATTCTCTGTGAACACTTTGTTGACCAGGTGGACTTTCTGATATATAGTGAGCTCTCTATCTCTATTTTTAATGGTTGTTTTTGAGCTGCTTTAACAGTGAAATTTCCCCACCTGTGGGATCAATAAAAGATCATCTTATTTTATCTTATCTTAGCTGAATTCTGAAGGATGCCGACTTTTGTATTTTTTAACACCTAAATATCAGAGAGCATTTATCCAGTACAGTGGTAGTAAACATGTCTGACAGGTCACTGATCCACTGTCTCATCACTGCTCATGTTTAATATCTCATGAAATGTTTAGCTGCTCTTATAGGAACATGATTATATTAGCTTAGTATCATGTACTGGGCAGGAACAACAGGAGTCAGTGAAGCAGTGGCTGTTTGTAACACTGAACAGACCTCTGCAGCTCAATATGATTTGCAGTCCACGTTCTCATACACGTAAATAAAAACGTCCAACAACAGCAGAGGTTGATGCATCATATGTGACATTCTTCCAGGCTTACAATGGAGTCTTTTTTCATTTGTAGTCATGTTGTGTTTTTGTTGTTCGTTCTCGTTTTGATTTCATGGTCTCATCCTTCATCTGATTTCAATTATTTTTCTCCAGAGCTGCTTGCAGATGTGGAATGCAATCTCAGCCCAGGTGGAATAAATCAATAGGTGCTCTGAAGATATTTCATGGGATTCCACATTATTACATTCGTGTGTGGATGTTTCCCTGCTTCTGTATGTGTTGAATAGTAAATAACATATGTATTGCATGCAATAAGCTAAGGGCTAGTGAAAACTGTAGTCATACAAGTAGTTATGATGTGTTTCACATTTTAATTTTATTTCATTTAAACTGTCAAATTCATCCACTATTTATTCTAAAAGAAATCTGTCTTTCTTTGTTTCAAAGCCTTCTTAATTTTATATGACATTATTTTGCCTCTCAAAATCCAAAATTATTTGTTCAGAATTTTTATAATAACCAACCAAATGTAAACAACTGGCAGTGATTTTAATTACATGAATGCAACTGAAAGCAGTTAGTTTGTTGTCATGCAATTGCAATTTGTAAATTTGATATAAAGTTACTCCATACATGGTCAGATTTTGTAGGACATTCAAAAAAATTTAACAATGTATTGTTGTTTTAATGTACTGAGTCATAACAATTCTTAAATATTTTTAATAGTTTACAACTGTGTGGTTTAATTTAACACTGGAAAGTGTAAAGAATTTGTTTTTGTTCTGGTAAATTATTGCAGGCAGACACCTGGCCTTCAGTCTGGGTCTGGTCGGGGTCTTCTCATCTTTAGCGGTATATTTGATGGTAATGAGGAGACGGTGCCAAATGGCAGATCTGAACTGACACGCTGCCGAAATACTATTTTCCAATCCATTGGAGCAGAGCTCGTCTGTGCCGCAAAGATATCTCACAGTATCGGACACCACAGCTTCTAAAAATATCTGATACTCAGTGTGATTGTTATTGTCATGGTTTGCTTATGTCAAAATTGTTGTTCAGAATCTCTTTTGGTGTTTTTTTCCACATAACTTTTACTGCTCTATCTGAACTCCAGCATCAACTCAAGTAGAGGCCCTCCGAGGATTTGCTGATGCTTTCATTTACAGGACGGAGTTTGTTCTTCAGCCAATGAGTCATGGCATGAATTTACTTTGCCTGACGAGAATGCTGTTACAGAGTGATTTTGAAGTGATAAGTGTTTCAAGCGTCTACGGTTGCATAAGTGCTGAGTTTTAATGTTGGAATTCTTTGATGTGAGAAAAACAAAAGACGGAAATGTACTATTGTGCAAGAGATTGTTATACAGGTTTTTCCACAGTTTTGGGCATTGATCAGTCACAGTGATGTTTGTTATGGTCCAGGCAGACAGTAGGCATTTGCTGACCTCATCACAGACTCACAAAAGTCTTAAGTCATTTATCAGAAACGAGATGGTGAAGAATAGTATGGACATGTTTGGACGATTGCCTCTCAGCTTTTGTCAGAAGTTATTTTATAATAAACACACCCTCCTTTGTTTTCTTGTGTTTGTGCTGGCTAAACCTAAAAGCTGCCTCAGACCTCGCTGGCAGACTTACCACATTTTCTATGTCCTGACACGAAGCATCAATCAATCGATCATTTAGTTAGAGGGGCAATATCACAGTTTACATGTGTTAATGTTTTTTTCAGCATTTTCTTTTATTGCCAATGTGTGACATAATTTAAAAAATGACACCTTCACCAACCTTCTTGGTTGACTGATTTCAATAACATTTAAACAGAATTTAGATGGCGCTATTTTGAAAGTTTGATTTGTCCAAACTCCATTCAGAAAACAGGCAGGCAAATATTTGTCTGCCTGTCATCTCGTGGACAGGCCTGACAAATCATGAATTCACACTTCTTACAATTTGGCATCGCGATGTTGTTATTTTGGCATCCTTTTCATCTGTTTATTGCAATTAAGCTAAATTAGTTTATTTAGGGGACTCCACTTACTACCGCTGCAGTAAGTGGAGTCCGCTTAGCTAACTTCACCAAACGACCGGCACATGCCACAACATGGACTCACAACTCGACACAGACGACACACTTTACTTATAATATTTCATGTAGTTCACTCACTGTTAGCATTTTCATCCGGTTAATTTAGCTCTGCTTACGTTGAGGAGCTTTTCAGTGAAAACTACATAAACAGCAATTGATAAAAGTGGCTAACGAGCTATCAGCATGATGCCTGCCAATCAGATTCAGTCTCCTGTGTGACACGTCGCTGTTTTGGCCAATGCTGACCCTCGCTTACAGAGCAGCTGGCTGCAGTTGCAACAATGTCATTGTTATCAAGCATTTTCGGAATAATACACAATTTAAAGGAATCAAAATGAACCCTGGTCACACACCCTCAAACTCCACGACCTTTCTAAAAAAAAGTGGCATTGGGAGAAAAGTCAGGAGTGTAAATACACTGATGTACAACTCAGGATTCCCTCTGGAGTCTGATCAGGCGATCAGTACGTGGTCAAAGTGAGTCATGCTTGAAACTGTCAGCTCAGTTTAGCTCAGTCCTGTGAGAGGATGTTAAATGGCTTTTCATGGATACAAATATAAGAGGAATATGTAGAGGGTAGCCAGAAATGCTCAAACTTAATTTTTTTATGTAAGTAAATCGATTTTGATTTATTTTGAGTACGGCACATAAACACTGTCAGTAAATGAAAAAAAAGACAGAGTTTGTGCTGCGCTTCAAAAATGTTGGGAGACTAACAAGACATAAAACAAGAATGGTCAACGTTGAAGCAGCAGAGGATGAGATGGCCTAACTTTCAGTCCCCAAAAACATTGCACCTTACACTTCCCATAATGCAACTTGATAGCATCTTTCATGAGAACCTCCTTGTCTGATAAAGGCCCACATCTTCTTCAAACCTAAGTCTGTTACGCAGGTTTTCTGTCATACATTTATAGTCTTTCACTATGTACTGTACACAGTATTTAAGCTAAAATAAGCTGAAATAACCCTGATGACATCACACAGGACATTATGCAGTTGGTCAGTTGGTAATACTCCTTGTGACAAGCAAACTGAACTTGATGTGTAAAATTTGTGGAGCTCTCCTGAAAGATTTTTTTCTATATGTTGCTTTTATGAGCAACATAAAGAAATTAAGAAATTCCATCTCTACTTGTGTATCAATTTTTTACTGCAACACCACTCCAAACACTTTGCTATCTATCCACTAATATTGTAAATTTACACAAACTCACCTCAGGAAGGCATGCGTGATAAATAAGTGAAAATGGCCTAATAATGTGGCGAATCACTTCAAGACTGAAGATAATTACACAGTGCACGTGTCTGCAATTTATATCCTACAAATATGAAAAGTTCCAGGAGTTTCATCATAATGCACACAAAGTCAGTTTCACTTTATTCTGTAGACTGAAACTGATAGAAATTCATGTCTCTTTTTGTTTTTATTGGATTCTTCCTGACATTAACATAAACACAGGACAAACAGACAGACAAAAAGGGCTCGGTTAGGTTTTTCCTCGGAAACTCTTTTGCTCTTCCCCTGAAAAACTGATGAGGTGAGTTATTAACTGAAAACACATTTTCATCCATGCTCTCGGTGATATAACAGAATCTGGCAGGAGAGCGAGATACTCTGTCCAAATGCAAAAATAACAAAAGACACGGTGGAGAAAGGCATCGATGGACTGTGTCTTGGGCAAGAAAGATCTTTGTTTATATATCTAAGTGTGTTTTTTTTTGTGCGTGTGTGTACATTTCAACGTAGTACATTTTCACATCTGGAGCAGTTATCGCTGCAATCAAGCCTGAGAAATGTTTGGGTAAGATTTGTTTGACTCTCAAATTGAGGGCCAACAGTTAAGCTCTGAGAATAACCCTGTGGAGACTCAGACACCAGATTTGGCTCAGGAAGAATAGGCCAGAATACCTCATCAACACTCCTCATTACTCAAGTGCCAAATGAGTTCACTGCAGACTGGACCTATTCATTATTTCTTTTGATGGACAATTGAACTGTAACACACTTATCATGTAATCCTGGAAGGGCTGAAAAGAGGCCATTATTAATTGCAGATCATCACCGTAAAGTTGTTGTCGGTCCTCTTTATTCCGCCGAACAAAAGCTCTCGCTGTGGTCTGCGTTTAATAGTTTACAGTCACTGCGAGCACGTGTTTAAAATTTCGACCTTTAAACTGAGCCGCTCAGGATAAGGGGATGAAGACCAAAGTGTTCATGACATGTATCCCGGTATTGTCCATGCTTTCTTGGCCCGCCTCCAAACATCAGCTAAAATGATCAGGGCCAACTTAATTAATGAGAGGGTAAGGGTGTAAAAAACAGAGCCCTTGATAGATTTCGGAAGTATTTTGATGAAGTATAAACTCTGGGGTTCTGCTGAGCACCTTAATCAGCTATGAAAGCAAACACATCTATCAGACTTAATTAACTTAACACAATTTGGCTCCCTTTGAATCAAAAGACTGCCTGATTGATTTGCAATGCTTCAGTTCCTCACAAACACTGTATGCATCAGCGAGGAACTACTTGCTGCAGCACACGAGGAAACGTTTTATTTCGTCTCTTGAAATTAGTTCGCCTCAGCTGCCCTCCTCTGCAAGACAAGCAAGGCTGTTGCAGGGCTACAAAATGCAAATCTGGAACCAAATGCCGGCATTAACTATGCCTTTGAGGCTTTCAAAGTCCTTTTTTTGTGACGTGCATGAGCTGATGTTCCCTGGCTGTCTTGCAAAGGAAGTGACATATGAAACAACAGAAAATGAGATGTATTATTATCACAGTAATGGCTCAGAAGTGCTTCCAATCCCGGGCCGCGTCGTAACCCCGAGTCTCACATTTTCTTCACTTCTCACTGAATCTGGGTTACATGGGCAGCAGGGTGGAGTACACATACACAGAGAGCTGACCAACTGCATGATTTATACCTACTGACTGCCCCCAGCTGTTACAATTGCCAGAGCCAAGACTAAGCATGCATAGCTGAATTGGCCTGTGAGACGAATTCAAACATCCACAAAAATGAGGACTGATGGGATTTCCATCACTGATGACAAGACAAGGTGGTGAGTTTGTTGAAAGTAAAACTTGTTTCAAACCCGCACAGGTTACATTCATCAATTAATGACCCGCATGGGAAAATGGCGACGTGAAAATGTTAATTACTAATTTAAGTTGGCAGCAATAAAGTAGAACACCCCTTTCTCACCCTTTTGACTGGAGCAGCCTCTTTGGACAACCGAGAGAGAGACCGCTGCAAACTGCCAGGTCCGACAGTTTACACAAAAATATGACGGCCTTTTTGAGAGCGTAATGAAGGCATACAAGGGAAGTGCGCCTGTTTCAAAATATTGTTTCATGCCTTTAGTGAGAGACAGACAGAGCTGTCTGGCGCAAAGTGTGAAAGAAACACAATGAGTCATTGTGGAAGGGGAGGGGACAGAGAGAACACGTCGGGAGTTCACAGAGGAGGGAAGGAATATTATTCTGAAGCGCCCACTCAGTCTACCAAATCTGCAGTTGCACACTGACTGAGTCATGGGAACCGCAGTGATAATTTGACACCTGTTGATCAAACAGGCCTGCGGACAGACTGCACACAGTGTTGCTGAGCGAAAAGACTGCTTTCATAGACCACACTTACATGAGTACTGCGGAGCTCGTTATTTCCATGACATTGTCTATAGTGGTGTTATTCCATAGTTTGGATTTGTTTTCAGTGGCACTTATCTAATTATTATGCTCTACTTCTTTTACTCTGTCTTTTGGAAATACAGATGTCCTTCAGTTTCATTTTGTAGTGATCTATAAGGGTCAAGGTTTTAAAATGGGGGGAAAACATACATGCAGCCCTGACAGAATATATATTGAGCTGTCAGTTTATCAAAATTGCATGAATACATTACATAATGATGGTTTAATTATAGTGCAATTTTACTACACTTTCTCTTTTGTTTTTCACAGTCCAAAGACATGCAGGTTAGGTTGCTGTTGACACTAAATTTCCCATCTGTGTATGTGAGTGGTTTGTCTGCCTGCTGTCTTTCCAGGGTGTACGCTGCCTCTCTCCCACTGCCAGCTGGGAGTGACTCCAGCGCTCCTGTAACCCTTTAAGGGTAAGAGGTCTAGATAACAGATGGATGGATGATGGATGGTGGAAATCTGATTTTATCAGTATCTGTATTTTATTTCCAAGGTGTATATAAAGTCATGAAATAGTTGTCTAAAAAAACCCTTACTTGGGTGGGGCAAACATATTGATCAACACCTAGACAATCAACTTGGGTGGGTGGTGTAGATGTAGTGGATGTAGATGATGTTCCTACAAAGTCTTAACTCAACACAGTGGTTGTTGGATCATGTCAACACCTTGAGGAGACTGAACAGGCAGCTGAATCTATGCAAAGTGTGATACAGATACAGGAGTGTATTTCAATGCCACTGTGACCACTGTTTGACCTAATGTGACCACACAATTGCATTAAAACAGTGGTCACGGGTCATGATGCCAGCTAGTTGGTTTCACTTGAGCGAATTAGATAGCAAGCCAGCTAACGTTAATGCCGTCTGATGGTAGACTGATAAACCTTCAATGAAAGCTGAAATGCTTTTCTTTCTATTTAGTTTGTGTAAAGGGTTGAGATTCATGTTCAAATGAAATACTTGAAATCTAATTAACTGGATTTTGCAGTAAGTCACTTTTTATTTGACATGTAAGATCAACTGTTGATGCTTATACTCCCTCTAAAATAAAGACAGGTCCAACATAGAAGTGTCAGAACAAGGCACCATGTGTCAGTAAAATCTCAGGTTAACCCTTTAAATTTGAGGAAAAGGGACAATATTAAACAAGTGTGAGACTGAAGCAACCAGTCATCAGAACCTTGAACCAGACAAAACTGGTGTCAGGAAGATAGTGTGTGCATGTGTGTGTGTTTGAGACAGAGAGAGAGAGAGAGTTTCTGGAGGGATGGGTGAAGAGAGTTTGAACTTCTGCTTTTGATTTCCATGCCTCTGATAACACTTCATCTCCAGCGGGACAACAGTTTATCCGGCCTTCCGGAGTTCTATTTAATGGAAGCCCTCAGGCGGCGGTGGTGTTAGGACCGCTCTGCTGTGGCCAGCGTGCGGACTATAAATGAATCAGCAAATCGCTTTCAAACAATGCCTTCATAAACAAACACGGCAAGCTCTGAGCCACATCTTAAGCCTGTCTCGAGTATGCAGATTATTCCAGTCCATGAGGGATAAGCAGCGTTTAAACATGGATGTTACAGCCAAAAAAACACATCAGACAAAACTCTTCACTTGTGTAAAACACTGAGAAAACTTTATGGGTTAAACTTGTGAGCAGAGGTACAGAGTGCATTCTGCTACATCGACTATGACCACTTTAAAATACAAATATGTCTGGTATGTGGAGTTGTAAAACGTCATTAGGCTAATATAACAAACCAAACGCTGCGGCTGCATAAAAATAGATACAGAGGGTGTATATTTTGACATCAGGAGAAACTGGGCTGTTTTCACACTAACAAATACACGAGCTGTGTATTCACTGGCAGATTGAACCCTAATGCAATGCCTCTTAATACAGCATGCAAAAAAAAACATTCAGACAGTCAAATGTATATACACAGAAACAGGGGCGTAGCACATAATCCCAGACCTCTACATAGGCATTCTCCAAGGGCCCCTCCACGTGTCCACAGCTATTCCTTCTAGCATCTTTGTCAGCCCTCCTCACATGTAGGCTCTGTATCCTAAGTCCCCTTTTCGCCCCCTACACCTAAACCCCTGCACAGTGATCACACAAGAACCAATACGCTTTAAATAAGGTGACAAAACCTCAATTTGTATTTACAATAAATATGTTGATGATCATATAACATTCTTAGAAAAACCCTTTAGGTTCTGCACAGAGCGGGGGCCTGGCCCAACATGTTTTAAAATGCAAATTACTTTCACATGGTTAAAGCAAAGGGTTTTGTTTGAGAGATACTGATCCTAAAATGTCCTCAGTCGTTCAACAGATGCACAAATTCACACCGCTAAGTCAACAAAGTCTCAACCCCCTCCAATTCACATTTCTTGTATTTTGTTTGGAGCTTAAATCCACCGAAATGTTTGAATGATGACAGACGGCTGAACAATCTGCCAGTCAAACACTGCTACAGACTGTGATTTGCAGCCTCATAAAATATTATGTGATGATTAAAACATGATGGATGACACTGTATCAGCTGATAAACAATAAAATAAATGAGAAATTCCATTTGTATTACAGGAATAACGCAGGACATTCAAGTGCAACGTGTATGAAGTACGTACTTTAACCACATAGTTATTGGGAATATAAAAGGTGTCGAAAACTACTACGGTGAACACAGGTCTTCTGTCTGCTTGGGATTTAGGAACGTCACCATCTCTCGAATGCCGTCTTCACAAATTGTGGTCTGAGAGGCTTTCCCCAGGTTGTCTCCCTCCTCTTTAAATTTCCTCCACGTGTCTGTAAAGATGAACTTGAGTTAAGGTGAATCTGTCACCAAAACCACAGTAGTCACATTAAAATAAGTCAGGAGGACTTCACAAAAAGGCATCATGAAACAAACCTTCATCGAGCGTGGTAAGTAAGGTGTAGTTCTCTGGATGATCCGTGATATCTTTTCTTTGAACATCTCCAATATCCATCAATTGTAAAAGACCTGTGTAAATAAAGACCTCAGATGAGAGTCATACATTGGTGCAGCAATACTCTATTTTTTATATTATATTTGTCTTACAAGCGCCACAGAAGCATAACCTGGAATTATGCTTCTGTCGAGATACTCTAACCTTTCAGACAGACGAGCCAAAGTACACACTTCTTAAGTTTTCTCGATTTCTTCCTCAAGAGTTTGGGCGTACGTTTTTCTACTACATTTAGTACTGCCAAAAGTGATTTTTTTAGCAAATAACAGGAATCAAAATTCCTCTTCAAGGTACTTATTATCATTGTCCACCTTATTACTGTGTTATGTTGCTGAATCCAAATTCCATTATGGTTCACACATAGTAATGGTTTGTTTCACAGATGACATTCCCAAATGACACCTCTATGCGTTCACTTATGTGCAGCTCGGAGAAGCATAATTTTAGCCTTAAGTGAGGAGACTGGTACCATTCTCATGTCTGTAAGATAAATATGAAGCTACAGCCAACGGCCTTAGCTTCGCACAAACACTGGAAACAGGGGGAACCCGCAGCCTGGCTCTTTCCAAAGCTAATAAAATCCTTTGACAAGCACCTCTAAAGCTTGCTTTGTAAGTGTAAAAATTATGGTTTCACGGGAGTTATGTGCTAGATTATGTCTTGGCTTGCTGTTTCCCCCCCCGTTTCCAGTTTGAATGCTAAAGCTCAGCTGACTGGCTGCTGGCTGTACCTTTACATCTTACTGACAGAGTTCAGAGTTTCAATCTTCTCATGTCACTCCCCGTTGGAATAATTATATAGAATAAATGTATTAACTGAATTGTCAAATTATTTCCTTCATATAGTTCCCAGCAGTAGTTACCGTACCTTCTACGTTCTTCCATACTTGCACTTCAACCTCTGCAGTACTTTGTCTTTCAACAGCAATGATCCGAACTGTGTGTGGTGGGTCAACTGTCAAAGATGATTCCACTTTATACACCAAGAGGTTATTTTTATATCCGAGATAACACTGGGTCTGGTTACTTTCAGCTTTACTTTCTAGAGAGAACACACAGAGAGAGGTTGTGTGGATGATGTTTACAACCAATCAGCAGCATGCCAGTGTGACTGTTATTGCTATTATGTCATGAGCCGTGTTTGACTACCTGGACAAGTCTTGCAGCACTTTCCCACTGACTTCAGAGGGTGCTGGCATGGGTACTGGCTGGGACACGTGATGCGTTTGCAGTCCTGGAGGCCATCGGTGCAAGTGCACAGGATGCATTCCAGGACCTTCCCCAAAACTGGGTGCCACATGTCTCCATGAGAGTACGTCTTGCCATTGTATAAACACGCTGAGAGAAATGGAAAACATCTGAGCTACATATGGAAACGATCGCAAAGCTGTTGATGAACATCTCCATAAAATCAAATACCTATACAGGATCTTTGTGTTTGGACAAGGTCTCACCTCTTTGGTGTTTCCTCTGCAATAAAATCTTCACAGTGGTCTCCGAAGCCCCTTTGAGGTTAAGTTTACTGAGGCTCAGGCCTCTAGGAGAAATCCTGACCCTGGGTGGGGTGGCCCGGTCGGGCCGCGCCCTGCTCTGCTCTCCAGAACACTGGTCCACTGAATGCCTCTTTTGTAAACACAGATATAATAAAACAAAGTTATCTTTCATCTATTCAGCTATTGCCTTTGCTTGCTTCTCCCCCGAGTGATAGCTGAAGGAGCATCAGTGCACAGTCTGGCTCCAGACCTCTGAATCACTGACCGCATCTCAGGTTTTTTCAGCAATTCAAATAGAACATTAAAATTCAGACATTATTATCAGACCAAGTGGTCCCTGGACCATGAGGGAAAATTGTAAGCCTCTGTCTCTAATGATCAGAGTGAAATAGATGTTTCAGAAAAATCTGAATAATGTAATGCCAAGTTCAGCAAATGGTCCCTGCCATCCTCTGTCTCTTTGCAGGTCAGCGAGGGATCAGCTCCCCTGAAGCACAGTGTCGCGTTCAAGGACAGTTCATCGGGGCAGACACTTGCCTGTCAGACTTGAAGTCCTGTAATTAAAATGCAGCTGCTCAGCTGATGACACTGTTGGGCTATCTTCCACTACATTTAAATATATTTTCAAAGAAGCACCGTTCTAAGATATGTTAATTTTATGATAAATCAGCAAGAACATACAACGCCTCTGTTCAGTTGCAGGTTTCCATCCTCGGTTGATGAGGACCCACTGGTGCCATGATCTAAAGAGCAAAGAGAAAAAGACCAAAACTGAGTGAGAGAACAATATAATTAACATGGAAAAGTGGCCAGCCATAATGAAATAATCATTTCTGGATGTTTTTTGGATTTTGTCTAATTTAGTCCATCACAGTGGAACAAAATCCTTCACATTGGACATCATTTTGATTATTTTCAGCGTAATTTAACATCTGTTTGCACTTTGCAATTGATATCAACATAAAAACATTCTCATTAAAATGTTACCTTCTGAAAAGAATAAAGAGAATATATCGCAGGTTGGAAATGGTGTAAAGTAATTTTCTCAGTTGGAGGGGTTTGACTACCTTTACACACCAAACAGCAGGTATCTGGAACCGAGACCGGCGAGGAGCAGGTGATTGGCTGGCAGGTTTTCAGAGCGCAGAAGATGTTTCCATTCTGAGAAAAGAGAAGAAGGCAAAATTACTTTTTAAAATATCCAAGTATGCGCTGCAGGTGGCCAGGCTCAAGGGCTCCAAGGTCTCTGCAGGCCTCTCTAGACTTTTTTATGTATTAATATGGACTCACGATAACATCGCTCTGAATAATGCAGGCAAAGCGCAAACAACGTAATTACAGTGTCTGCTGAGGTTTAATGACCTTCAGAAACACCAGGAAAAACATAATTAGACATTACATTTATTTGCCTTTTTTATACTGTTCTAAAACCTATACTAGGGATCACTTTATTAACTATATTGTTATGTGTTGTCTCCTTGGAAACTTGGAAACATCTTTTAATGAGCACCACTTAACAACTCGTAAAATTAACTCGCATCATGTGGCCTTTTGAAGGACAACTCCGGGGTGATTTCAAGTTTGGCTTCACATGCACCCCTTTCCTCTCCAATATCTGCCTTTTGGATTTCAAATCCATTATTAGTTTTATTTATTTTATTATTTAGTATTTTATTTCATCCATTCTCTTGTGCCAATTGTAACCAAGCCGAACCAGCACACAAACCAGAGCAAGATGCAGTCACCAGCTACAGCGTTTCAAGTTGAACCGACTTTAACGATACATTTCCACTTTCACTGCATTTCATTAGCAGCTGCAAATTAGAGGGCAACTACATGACATGTAACTCAAAAAACACACTGCTTTCAATGCATTAAATATAAGAGATTTTAACCAATGGGCCACTGCTGAAAGTGGTGTGAAGTGATCTTTATGTGGTACCGGTGTAGAAGCTATATTTATAATGTAAAAAAGTTTAAGTGATCATAAAAACAATTTTTCTCATTGTTAAAAAGACACTTTGTCGAGTACTTTACAGTGTTTCACTAAATGCATATCTGCCAATTATCTGCCAGTTTTTATCCACAGAAGTTTTCCCCCCTTTTCTTAAAGCTTCTTAAGAGGAAAATAACAATTCTCAAAAGGAGGATTGCTAAGAATTCCTAAATTTTATTGCAAACACAGTGACCGCTAGCAAGGACTGAGGTTTTGTCATATATTTTTTCAATTACTAATAGACTAATGTCAGCATTTTTCTGTTTTTTGTTTCTGCTGTGAAAAGTATATGAACCCATTTCACTGACTGAGTTTCTCTCACTCATGAGAACTTGAGCTCACCTAAAATTAAAGACCTTAAGCTCCTTAAACACTGCACACAGATACTGACTAAAAACAAAAGCAGTACATTAGACGCAACTTACGGAGCACGTGCACATAACACACTGATTGCTTTGCCTGGAGGGGAAGAGGTCGAGCTTTGTGAAGGTCTCCCCGGGCTGATAAATGCTTCCGTTGTACCTGCAGGATTTCACCGAAGCCCTCAGCCCTGCGGGGATCCTGGGCTCATCTGAGGAAGGACACAGGAGTCACAGCGAGCATCACTTATCTCTCAAAAAACCTCAAAGCCCTGAAGGTGTTGAGAGCTTGGCAGCCTACCTGTGCATCTTGGACAACACTGCTGAGGCTCGGCCACCGGGTTCTCACAGGGCAGAGCGGGACACTTGATGGTGTTACACTTCACATGGCCTGTCTGAGAGAGAGCAGTGTTAAAGAGTTTACAGGCACGGGCTGCATGCCAGCTACTCTGTCAGCAAGCCAGGGGAGCAGCTTCAGTGTTATGTCCCTTCAGAGGACTTTTCTGAGGCGATAAAGGCAGAAAACGTGAGAAGGCACCTCTGTGCAGACGCAGCGCATGCAGAACATGAACCCAAAGGGCTCCAGATAGGGATGCCAGCTGTCTCCTGGGCTGTAGGTCTTGTCTTTGAAAGTACACACCACCCCGGACCCTGGGTGTCAAAGAGAAAAAGAGAAAAAAACATGAGGAGGATGAGATACTGAGAGATATGGGAGAGATGAACCTCATATGTGAATGAATCCATCAAACTGGACATTTGGTCAAAGACTACAGTCAGCTCTAAGGCAAACTAGAGGAAAACATGTGAAACTGCAAATGCCACTGATCCCTCTACAGCCCATAATAAGCATTGGGACAAACAGAAGTCATGATTGAACTTTTGGTGGCTTCTGCAAATCTGCAGAGTGATTTCAACAAGCCTCACCACCAAACACCAAAGCTGCGCTCAGAGCAAAAGAGGATGTTCAGCTTTAAATATGAGCTCAGTCTTTTTTGCAGAGTCCGACAAAACTTTCCTCATCTCAGTCACACTTTTCACGCTTTTCCTTATTTTGAGCCGCGCACGTTTGATCCGGACAGAAGATCATCAGCAGGCTCTGCTCTTACCTTTCCGGGGCTTCAACTCTGCAGCCGCGCACCACATGATGAGCAGGAACAAAAGCGTGGACTTCATTTTTTACATGTGCGTGACTCAGCCTTCAGCGCGCAATAAATATGTGTTTCTGCGAGGCAGAAACTGCAGGACAGTGTGAAACGGAGATAAAAAAAAAAAAAAAAAAGACCCAAAACATTTTTCTTGGTTGATCTCTGGCGCCTCCTTCAGGAGACAAGAGGGAGTGACAGCTCCAAAGCAGGGATGACAGCAGAGTGAAGTCATAACCTTCAAACCAGATTAGATACAGAGGGAGGAAACATCAGAGGTGGAGGCAGTGTTGACATCTTTTCCTCAAGTAGAAATACCAATTTCACAATAGTGTTTGCTGATAAAAATAAAAGTACTCATAAGTTGACGGACAGGCTCCTTTCATAGTTTCCTATTAAATTATTTTTCACTATTACTACTAATGCATTTGGTTGGACTCTAATGTTCTAGCTGGTTAAAGTTGAAACCATTTAAATGTGTATTATACTATCTTTATTCATAACAATGCCTCATATTTTAAATGTAGTGAGAGAAAATGTACCGTATTTCCCTCTGAAATGTAGTGAAGTTGAAGTACTCAAGTAAAGGACAGGAACCACTTGAGTAAGTCTGCTTAGTTACATTGCAACACTACAAAATAATACTGAAAATTTTCTATTTCCCCTATAACATATGTTTTGCATTTTCCTTAGTTTAGTTGTCAGATATGTAAAGTGTGTGTGATTGATATACTGAACTTTATATATAAGTTGATGACCAGTAAGTGCACGTCATGATGTCCTTATGCTATCATTTAGTGGTGGTGAAATGATCACTCTATGGTTATTTTTGAGCCTGCATGTGTGTTCTTGTTATGCCAAAACCAATCTAAAAACTGTCTATAACACAAAGATTAGACTGATATAAGGTTCTCAATTTATTAAAACACTGGGGGATAAAACAGTGCAGCCATGTTAAAAGACATCCAGATGTCAAGAAACTTACCCAAAGATATGAGGACAAGATAAGACATGTGACCAATATCCCTACAGTAAGTCTTGTATTTCCACTCTTAGTAGTATGCCTATAGCAAGCTGTCACATGGCTTAAAACATTTAATCTGGAGTAACAGTTTAATTCACAGTTAATGCAGATGTATAGAAACAGACTTAATCACAGATTCCTAAAATCCACAAACATTTTCTAAAATGTGATTCTTTGGAGCGGAGGAAATGGCATGCTTCCAACTTTACAGAGACTTAAGAAAAAAAAAATCACCAAATGAAACAAAAAGCTTGTCAATAGACGGCATTCCTGTTTCCCTTTGAAAGAACTGCACTGGAAATTTGAAACACTGTCAGCAGGACTTCTTAGCCATGTCAAATTACTCAGTATTTTAAGGATAAAAATGTCACTTAGAATTGTAAATGCACATTTGCATCAGAAATGTCAATCACTGCTAAATACATTTAAAAATCATGTACAATGATAACAGGTGTTTTTAATTCACCCAAAGGACATATGGTTTTGTTTTTAGTTTAAACATATTTCTCATAGTGTATAGTATAATGTATAATCATGAGAGGCTTGATAATCGACAGAACAGGCAAATGTAACACGTATAGTAATCCACTTCCTGGATCAGACACACCTGAGTACCTCCACCAATCAAGAGCCCATGATTTCAACACAGTCCAAGTCAGAGAGTGGTATGCACAGATTCATCGCCTGTCTTATAACTTACAGGATATTGCATTATAGGATGAATTAGACCGGGCACGCAGACTCACTAACGCACCCGCACACACACGCCCAAACACACACACAACTGGAGACAGAAATGAAAAATGGTGGAGACTCAAGAGCTGCTGCTGTGCGCTCCTGTGTCGTCCTCCTGCTTCTGCCGTTTCTTCGCTCTGATTTCATTCATGGCTTCCTCTATGGAGCGAGTGTCCCTCTTATTAGCCACCGGCACTGGGAGACAAAGATAAGATAAGATAAGATCTTTTATTGATCCCACGGTTCCACTGTTACAGCAGCTCAAAACAAAGTAAAAGAGACATTAAATAATAGACAAAAAAAAAACACAAAGACAAAAAAAAACAGTATGTACAATAAATAGTAAATAATAATAATAAGAGAAAAAGAAAGAAACAGTATTTATATACACAGCCTCACCCAGTTAGATGTGCAGTGGTGAGGTGTTATTGCACAGGTGAATATGGATATATGTAGCAGATATGAATTAACCAGTATAAGTAAATGAGTGGAATGAAAAAAAGACCATAAAGCGTCTCCAGACATACAGACATTAAAGAGAGCTGTGGTGTGAATAATGTGAAAGTAAAACAATGAACCTCCCATCCGGGCAACATGAACTCACCACAGCCGTAAGCCCTGTTGGCTTCTAGTGTGTGTGCTGCGTCCTTTGCAGCGGAGGTGCCGATCAGGTGACTGTACTTGTCTCTGTAGTTGGAGTTGGGACATGCTTCTGCCTTCTTTGTCTGACTGGAGGCTGTTTCTTCCAATGCAGCCTGTTCCTGCAGCAACAAGGAGAGAAAAAGTCAAGAGACTGTGACGGAAATTCAAAGAAAAATCCACCCGTCATACATGGTTGGATACATCGACCTGCAATGTGAAATGCATTTTAAGAGCTGGCAAGAGACTTGGCAGTATAAAAGGATAATTTTCATATATTAATGTCATGTCATCCAAAGACATTTAATGTCTTTATTTATGCTCCACTCCACAGTGTTGGTGTTTCTTTCATGATTATTTTCTCTATATGTAGTGTTAAGGGTCTGTGCAAAATTGCAGCTCTACAGAGACCCAATTTCCCTTGACTCTGAGAAATCACAATATAATTTTTTACCTCAGGAATTTTATAAAAGATATGTTATAATATATGTTGGATATTAGAATGTTCTGAATAAGAGAGATTTAAGGGTATATATATCTCATGACAGCTACGTTCTTGATAGCAATAAGACAACAGTGCCACAAAAAGCAATCTGTCCAGAAATACAAGTTACTTTTTGAATGTATGGTCATACAATGTTGTCAGAAAGACACACTTAAATATATACTTTTAATATTAAGCCCTTTTCAGAGATGGTGTATGTAATATTGCAGGCTTCTATCTGTTATATTGATTACTTAGTTCAGACATGACATTTTCAGTGAGAGTGAGAGAAAGCAGCAATGAGTTAAAAATGTTAAAAATGCATTTTCATATCAATCTCACTGATCGATTGATTGACAGGACGACAAATAGTTTCCTGTTTGCTCAAATGTTCCATTTTCCAACGACTATTCCCCCCCCCCACGCCCCTCATGTACCTCAGCCCTCCTGCCCCCCACTGGGCTCTCTCAACCCTCTCGTCACCTTCACTGCTGAAGACGTGAGGAGAGAGTTCAGTCGCCTTCGTCCTAGGAAAGCTGCAGGCCCTGATGGCCTCAGCCCCGGAGTGCTAAAAGGATGTGCTTCTCAGCTGTATGGGATCTTCCAGCACATCTTTAACCTGAGCCTGATCCAGATGGTTGTCCCTGACAGGTGGAAAACCTCATGTCTGGTTCCTGTGCCCAAGAAGAAGCATCCCAGCACACACAGCGACTACAGACCAGTGGCCCTGACGTCACATGTCATGAAGTCGCTGGAGAGGCTCGTGCTTAGGCACCTTCGCACAGTCGTTGGACCATCGTTGAACCCCCTGAAGTTTGTCTACCAGCCCCAGATTGGAGTGGAAGACGCCATCATCTTCCTGCTGCACAGAGCCTACACCCACCTGGAGGAGGCAGGCAGCACTGTGAGAGGCATGTTCTTTGACTTCTCCAGTGCGTTTAACCCCGTTCAACCTGCCCTGCTCAACAAGAAGCTACTGGACATGCAGGTGGACGCTCCACTCGCGGCCTGGATTCACAACTAGCTCACAGGCCGGCCGCAGTATGTGAGGCAGGGGAACATCACATCGGACACCATTGTGAGCAGCACAGGGGATGGTCCTGTCTCCCTTCCTGTTTACACTATACACCTCAGACTTCAGGTTCTCTTCGCAGTCCTGCCACCTGCAGAAGTTTTCAGATGACTCTGCCAGCAGGGGCCAGGAGAAGGAGTACAGGAGTGTGGTGGACAGGTTTGTGGAGTGGGTGTGGACTGAACCACCTGCAGCTCAATGTCATCGTAACAAAGACAAAGGAGTTGGTTGTAGGATTTCAGAAAACAGAGGGGTCCTCTGCTTTCTGAAATCCACAACCAACTCCTTTGTCTTTGTTACATTGAGCTGCAGGTCTGAACTCTGTTGCCATCAGGGGAACAGAAGTGGACATTGTGGACAGCGACAAGTACCTGGGTGTCCACTTGGACAATAAGTCGCTTGTTCTTTCTCAGGTGGCTCAGATCTTTCAGCGTCTGCAGGACCATGCTGTAGATTTTTTATCACTTGGTGGTATCCAGCATCATCTTCTACACTGTAGTGTGTTGGGACACTAACAGACGCAAAAAGCTCATCAGGAGAGCCGGATCTCTCCTGGGAGTTGAACTGGAGTCTGTGGCAGAGGTGTCTGAGAGGAGGATGCTGAGGAAACTCCTTAGTGTCATTGAACAATGTCTCTCACCCGCTGTGTGCCACACTGACGTCCTGTCAGAGCTCTTTCAGCCATAGACTGAGACCACCGAGGAGCTCCACTGAACGCCACAGGAGGTCTTTCCTAACTGAGGCTATCAGACTCTATAATTCCTCCCCCTCCCCCTTCTGCCGCAGGGAAACTTAACTTTAAAAAACTTTTTAAAAAAATTAAAAAAAAAAACAAAATAAAAAAAAACGACCTTACTGTAAATAAGATTAGCAATATATCTGTATATATCTATCCATAACCATAACATGTGCAATATTTTCTATTCTATTTAGGTGTAAATATGCACACTGGCATAGTTTTATAGGTGACAGTATATTCATACAATAGTTTATTATTATGTGCAATATTCTTCATGTGCAGTATCTTTTTTCTTGGAAATAGTTTGTGATCAATGCAAATGTCTCAGACTTGGCTCACTCTTTTTATACAGCAACTCCTGTGCACTCTTATGAGGAACCAACTGCACTGATTATTACTGTGGTTGAGAATTATCTATCCTCTTTTTCACTCGCTTGCAACATGAGGGGAAAATTGTTTTTATAGACTGATCTGATAGAAGATCAATCTCCAAACAACTTCAAATGGCTCTTTCACAGCTTTTCATGGTTTATTTAACTGTTTTTATTTTCTTTGTTCATAAAAGATGACAGACTGACATAATAAATGTATCACAGTAACATCAGACGGCGGCACAAGACGTGCATTTCGGTCTCTCTCTGCGTGTTTTACTAGGTGCTTCTTACATTCATTTAACAGCATTCAATTCAGATGTGTGCTGTGTTGAAAGTGATATGGAAATGTTACTAAACCCAACCCAATGACTGCCATTGTGACTTCTACATTTAAGTGACCGGCTTATTCAGGCATGAAACGGACATGTTAAACGGCGATCGGATAAAGGTAAAGGGGTGCGAGTCTAAATACAGTCTTACTTTTAGTCTGCGCCGTTGCTCTGCCAGCTGGGGATCCCACTCCTCTCCTTTGCGATAGGCCTCCAGCTCCTCATCCGAGGGAGCAAACTCCTGCCAAAGCACAAGGTGGAAATTAGTCACACTTCCCCACATTGTTTTAATATTTAACACTGGATCAAAACAAAGGATTCAGACCTTCTTGAAGAGCATGACATAACGGGTCTCCTCGTCTTCCCCGAAGGAAAAGGAAGTCAAACCAGCCACCTCGGCAACATCATGCCTATAAGACAAGAGGTGATAAAAATAGTTGTGAGCATAATGTGTCATATCTCTTGCATAAAGGGGCTTATTGTAATTATGTAAAACAATGACTACTTACAATATACTCCTTTCAATCTTTCCCATGGGATTGTACTTTCGTTTCTGTTGTGAACTGTCTTGAATGAAATCTGACACCTCTTTCTCCATCTAAAGAAGAGATGTAGTTTTTGCATGTGATTAATACAAACAGAGAGATCTAGTATAGTATACAGTATATATTCAATGCGTTTTATATGTGAAGCTGAAGCTCTCACCTTTTTCCTAAACTCTGCTTTCTTTTTCTTCTCATGCTCCTCCATCTTCTTCAGCCTTGCTGCTTGCTCTGAAAAAGTAAAAAAAAGTTCATGCAGTTCATTCATGTCCAACAGTATTCAAAGTTTCCGTTGTAAATGCAGATCTTGAGTTCTTGCAGCTACAGCAGGCATACTTTTATTTTTTTTTTTCAAGACTTCAGTCACAAAAAGCCCAATCAAGAGACAGACATCCTGTAATCCCCCAAAACCACACTTCCAGGTCATTCAGGGCTGGAGTACAGAGACACAAATGCTCTTAAATGCTCTTATTTGTTGCATGTGTCTAAAGGCAAACCGCCTCTGATGTTTAATTAGTGAGAATACTCATAACAGTTAATTTGGCCAACGGATTTGGTCAGTTTTTATTGCAGCTGTCTTGTGGTTATTTCCTCACAACGACTGAAATGTGGATGAAGTTGTTTATTTGTCCTCCACTCTTGCATTACCACGGTGTTACAACTGTGGGCTCTGGAGAAATAGAGTTTTCACATTAAATCTAAAAAAAGGACATATTATACAAGGTATTTCCAAAGTTCCTGTGTTTTAATGGAGCTACAGTATTATTATGAGGAAATTTTCAGTAACTTCTGAGTATTTATCACTATAAATGAACAAAGCTAAGAGTTATACATAGATTTTATTACACTGTTCACAGTTATCTAGTGTCCATCCATCCATCCATTATCTATACCTGCTTTATCCTAACAAACAGGGTCACAGGGGGTGCTGGAGCCTTATCTCAGCTATCATTGGGCGAGAGGCGGGGTACACCCTGGACTGGATGCCAGTCAGTCACAGGGCTGATATAGAAAGCCAGACAAACCACTCACACTCACATTCATACCTAGAGAGGAAAATTTTAGAGTCACCAATTAACCTGCATGTCTTTGGATTGTGGGAGGAAGCTGCTGAGTACCCAGAGAGAACCCAGGCAGGCACAGCGAGAACATGCAAACTCCACACAGAAAGGTCCATGTCAACCAGGGACTGAACCCAGAACCCTCTTGCTGTGAAGCGACAGTGCTAACCACTACAATACCCACAGCCTGATGGTTTCTGAAGCTGTGAATTCACTTGCAGAGAGACATGGTAACTAAAACTATTCAGGAAAAGAAATACTCAGGGAAGAGGATTCACCCCTTATTATTTATTAATTACCCCGGTACTGTCTATTACTACTGTTACACCTCCATTTTACCAGTTACCACTTCACATCTTCCTCATCAGTATTATATTTATATTTATAATCTAATTTATATTTTATTTAAGTGTCATACTTTGTTTGTACACTATATTCTGTTCCTCTATCTTGAACTTTAGTCATTTTTGCTTAAATAATTTGTTTTCCTACATGTTTTTGAGCATTGTTAGGAGGAGCCTGTGACTGAAGACAGTCTTTCTATGTAATTGTTGTGAACATGACACAGATAAATCTTGAGGCTCTTTGATGAAGTGAACATGCAGGAGGCCGTAGCAGCTCAGATCAGGGTGTGCTTGTTTACACAGGGCTCTCAGCAGCTTTGTTTTGCACTTTAATCTACACACAGCTGCAGCGGGATTTGGCCAGCAGCTATCGCCATTTTGACTGTTATTAAATGCTCTCAAATTGCCCCATGACAGAGCTTGTTTTCCCGCGCCACCCGCCCGGACTCTGACCCGGCTCTGCGGCGGTGTGCGGGGCTGCATGAGGCGGTGCTAAACTCGGATCAACTCAACCGGCCAACCTGCTCTCTGTCTGTCTCTCTCTCCTGTCCCGGTTTCACTCACAACTAAGCCCCTTATCATGTCCGTTTCAGTCGTTTCTGGTAGACGCTAAATGAGTCGGTATTTAGCCAACACCTCTTGTACCTCTGGCCTTTCGTCGGCTCTCCTGGTCGCCGACTGTCGGAGGCTTTTCCATCGAGTTTAGGATTGAGCCGAGCAGGTCCGCCATCTTGGACTGAAAGGGCAGACTGTTGTTGTTGCCCGCAGCTGCAGGCTGCGCATGCGCAAATTACCACAGTTTTTCTTCGCTGTTAAAAAACTCAGCGTGAAATATCTATCGCCCCCTCTCTGTACAAGAAGGTTATTACCACACACACACGCGTATACATACATACATATATATACATACACACACACACACACACCTTTATATAAGTACACAACAGTAAGTGAGGCAGTAGTACAGTGGTTAAATGCTTAAGTAAATATGAGTACTGCAACAGGTAACTTTATAAGGTTGGTAGATTGCTATCTTGTTTACAAATATGAACTAAGTTACTAACTATACATTTAGCACAAAAGTTTATCCTGAGTGACTTTAAATCAGCATTTTAAATCGTGCAGTCATGGTCACTGAGGTGGGAGGCAGCTGCATGGGTATGTTTTTATTCTTTAGAAAAGGTGTTATTAAATCAACTCTCCTTTGCTGTCTCATGTTGAGAATGGTAATTCTGCTGGGCTCATCATGTTCACTTGTTCTCTGATTTCCCGGACCGATGATGGCAAAAAGATATGGGTACATAAAAACATTATTTAGACTGATCCTATTACATATAGAAATCATGATGCACATGTATGTGTGTGTGTGTGTGTGTGTGAGAGAGAGAGAGAGAGAGAGAGAGACAGAATAAACAAGCAGACATCTTTGCATAAGCACTAGGGGGCGTGCTATATAAGTACATATCTATGTGTACATGCCTTGTGGTGTTATTGTATTGTTAACAATCCTCCCCCGTGTCACTGGAGCAGCGTGTTTTGTGCAGTTTGATTGTAGTTTCACAGCATCAGCAATAACATGTGAACTACTGCCATATTCAGATGTGGGCAGCGCAGAGGGCAGCCCATTAAAAACACAGCAGGCCAGACAGAATTGTACTACTTACTGTGTATAAAACAAACAGATTAGTTAGTTCATCATCCGTAATTATAACTTTTGAAGGGCTTGTTGTTTTGAAGTAGTCCTTGGTGGTCTATGTTTACTCCACAGTCCAGACACAGGGGTGTATGTAAGTACAATAGCAGAGAACTATCCCTTTTTCTTTTGGATGTCTGTGGTGTTGAACACCAAAGACCATTTAGAGCATCTCTAAATCACAGAGCAGGTTGAATGAAAAAAGGTACTGTTGTTTAGTTTCCAAACTGAATGCAGGAAACTAAAGCATGGCTTTTTGTAAAATGCTTAGAGCAATCTGAAAGTCTCAAGAAGCTGCAGCTGTCGACTAAGCTGACTAAGCTGATAGTCCTGACCTTCAGCCCTCAGACTGCCATCATTCAGCAATACTTTGTTATTGTGATTTGGACAGAGTAGGATGGACTCCTCCCCCGTGGTGGAAATGCTGTATAAATGCAGCATCAGCCTGTGCACTGTCTGAAAGCTTATTGGTACACAAACATGAAGGGACTGAGCTTGGTTCTCCTTGTGCTTCTCTTGATGCTCGCTGTCGGGGAGGGTAAGCAACGGATACAACCATTTTCTTACTGTGTGAGATCGAGATCAAGCAAGTCGTGATGTGGCAAATGCGCAGGCTACACTGTGCTCATACTGGGCCTCTTGTGTGGTGGGGAAAACAATTTATGAAATCTGGCAGTTTTCTTCACCTTTAAGTAACTCAAATTATGTGAACTTCTGTGGAAGGATTATTGTGAGTTATGGAAAAATCGACAAGTAAAGTCAGTATTCAGGAACATAATTTATAATCATCTACAGGCAATGATCCAGAAATGCAGTACTGGACATGTGGGTATAGAGGACTCTGCAGACGGTTCTGCTATGCTCAGGAGTACATCGTCGGTCATCATGGTTGCCCTCGAAGATACAGGTAGGCCGGCCAAGATCATGAGTTAGAACTCTGCATAACTTTGTATTTGTACTTCTATTATAAAGACAAACATTTTATAAGTAAAAACATGTATTCTAAAGAAGGTAAAGAGATGATTGTGAGGTTAATTAAGTTAAACTGTGCTCACTTTCAGGTGCTGTGCTACGCGGTCTTAGCACCTGCCATCTGATGACGCCTGGGAGATGTCACAGCATGAAGGCTGACATCTCTGGCCCAGGAAGCTGAGATCCCGGTCACTGACACAGCAGCCTTCAGAATAAAGCCTCACTCTTAATCAACCCCTCTTGGACTTCTAACGTGCTTTGGGATCTGAGTGCTTTTGAAGTGGACTTTACATTGTTAGAACTTGCTCGTAGATCTGCCACTCTTGCCTGAAACTTTGTGTGATCTATCCTGTATCTCACATTTAATAACGCCTCATAATAAATCCTCCTTGAGACGTTGGCCCTCCTCTCTGAAATGCAGTGTTCCAAATAAATGCATGAAAACAAATTCATGTTTGTTTTGTTGCTCTTTAGTAAGGATCATCATCAATATTACCCTTATCCATACTGTCCCAAATATAGTACAAAGCAATTCTGATGTTTTGAATCTGAAAAAACATCTAAAATATACTGTTAACGTCTCTACGTGCAGCCCGTTACCCACTTGGCTTGACCTTAGGGAAATAATAGCATGGAAAGCAGTCTGAGCTGAGTCTGGCATGCTTTCGCTCAGGGCTGTACTGACAGGAGACAATAATGATCAAGTGACTGACTCAAATAGCTGTGATGGAATAGAGCTTTTGTGAATGAAGAGTTATGCCTCTTGTCTGTGTTTATGTTATCTCACCAGTCTGTCTGTCTGGACAACATTGTCTGGAACAGACGGACAACGTCACAATCGACCAGCCACGGTTGCAAAGCAAATTCATTGTCGTATTGTCTGCCTATCTCCGACAATACGGCGGTCAAATGTCTTTGTCGGTGAACTTTGGCTTTAGGGTTTTATTTATTTGTTTCGGAAGCAACAAGAATGTCAACTGGAAACAAATGAGGCAACAAAAAGCCATAATAAAGCCAGTCATAATAAATGATAACATATTGACAACTAGTAACCAACTAAATATGCGATCCATATTATTATCTGGCTGTTACTGAGTGCTGTACCAGAGTTAACAGAGCCAGGATCTGAAGATGGTTGATGACTGGCCCCGGGCTGGTAGGTGTTAAAGGCATGGATGCTATTTGTAAACAGGAGCCACTGTATTGTGCCCTGCATTGTAATCTGGGTGTTGGGAATCTTTGTACTATTCAGACAGCGCAGCGTGACCAAACTACAAAGGGGTAACACCCCCCATAAACGAACCTGTTTACATGAGGCTGTCTGTCTTCACAAAGATGACAGCAACAGCTTAAAACAGAGAGTTATTACAGGATTGTTGCATTTTTGAGCTGTAACAGTGCAGACCTGTATTACTGTTGGGAAAGTAAGGTTTGGATTAGGATTATTTTTAATACATTGAAAACAAAGGAATCACATAAACATTTTCTGAAGCTAACAGGAAACGGTGACCTTTAACATTGTAGCTCAAGTAACAGTTCTTACCAAAATAAAATGAGAACTTTAATCAGAAATGATTAATTGCATATTGCATTTAATTGATTTGGCAAACTGAATGTTTAATCTCATAATGCTACAGACCCAAAAGTAATTGATTTTTAATAATCACTGAACTGCAGGCATTGGTATCTTCACTAAATTTATAAAAACATCGTCGATGACTGAAGATGATCTTGGACTTGTCTCCATTATATATGTTTAGTTTAAAGTATAAATGTACCATTTGAGGATTTAAATAACCCAAAGTATCTCTTCTGCAAGTCACTGCAAAGATTTAAGGGTTTCTTTCATACGTAATATATGAGTGAATATAAGTGAATCAAAGAAAATGGCCTCCACTTCTCTACATGGCATTGTGTAAATTTACAGCAAAACCAAATAAACCTTTTGCAACTTGTAGTTTATCTGGAGAAACAAACAAACCAATAAGCAGAAGGGTACAAATCCAGTCTCAGAAATCCAGACTTGTCCCGAAACAACTCCAGAGTTGCTCTCGGCTGTGTGAGTCTGTTTATCATGCCAAACGGTTAAACTTTGTCCAAATCAGAGCACCATGGGCAACATTTTCTCCGAGGGTCCCAGGCACTGCTGTTGAGAGGTGTTTCCTGTGATGCTGTAGAGTGATGTTATAAATTAGGTGGTGAGCAACACCCGGAGCCTCCATTTGAATTCACAGAAACCAGGGAATAATTCTTCTCGAGCTCTCAGGGTCCATTCTGTGCCATTATACTAGCTCTGGCTAGAATTTCAAAAGCTTTCTGGCTGATATCAATATATTTTGAATTGAATATTTCCAACAACCACATTTAGAAAAGCATACAAAATAAAGATGAACAGATACTTACTGACAGCTGTTTTATCAGACAACTGAAATAATGGCTGTACAATATTATACAATTCACTGTGATAGCCTTGCAAATAACACTAAAATTGGCATGTCACTGTATTGGCTTGTATTATGATGTACAGGTTTTGTCCACACCCAGCTCCAATCACATACTCTAGGTCTTTGTCTTTGATGATCATGTGGACTTTCCTAGGGAGACGTAAACTGCTTGAAGTCATTTACTAACTTCTACAGCAGCAGCCAGAAAAGACACAGCGATCGCTCACATAGATATGCCTCCGACATACCTGACAGAATCTGTCCTGGTGTCATTAATCAGCCCTGACCTGTTTCCAGATGAAGGAGGTGGATTCACTTTGAACTCGCTTCTTCCTTCAAAGTAGGTTACTAACCTATTTTCAGACGCTGTGAAGATCACCTTAATAAGACCACCTATGGGCAGACCAGTCTGCTCAATCCCACTAGTTTATCTGAGCAGCTTAGAATGTGAAGAAGCTGACATAGCCAATATGAAGGAAGCCAAACAAAACCCCAACTGTGTCATTCTTTCACTGTGAATACAAAAATAAGGTGCTGTATAAGCAAATGCTGAACCACAAAAATCTGGAACCACTTTTAATGAATTTAAATGTCAAACACAGAAACATTCAGATATAGCTTGTTGTTCCGAGGCATGAAAATTAAAAGCTTCCCTGACAGAGGGGGCATTTTATTCCAACAGTTTTTCCAGAAAACTAGGAAAGTGAAGGTACATGTAAAACATCAACTTCAATTGCAAAAATGTACTAAAACTAGTTGAATTCCCTCATAGTCATATCAGTGCAAATTCAACAGGTGAACTTTAGTGCCATAAAAATCATACACCCCTTGAGTTTGGGCATTTGTTGTGCTGCAGAGAGATTTGTTTTCTTGTTTAAGACATCCAGTTTTAGCTTTTTCACTACAGTTGTGGAACACATCTGTAGTTTCATTCAACTTCTAATGGCTATGCAAACATAAGAAAAAAACATTGTTTTCTCAGGGCATTATTGTGTTCCTGACAAATATATTATCAAAATAACTGCTCAAATCATATAACCCGGGTTGTAGCTACTGAACTGGTTTAGTTATCAAGGAAAAGTGCTCTGCTTTAGGATATTAATGTATAGCACGTTATTAAAAATGGGTTAAGCTTCACATTCCACATCCAAGACTCAAGTTTTCTCAACTTCAATCCATCCTAGAAGAGAAAATGACTGATATCTGAGCATTATAAATTTAAAATATTTTTCTTATTGATATTAAACCCTGTGACGAGTGGTGTTATATATCTTACACCCTATTATTCTTGCAATTTAATAAAAATGAACATCATACTGACTTTGCTCAACTTTGTGCAAAAGCTCAGAGGGAGTACAAAAAGTTTATACAGCACTGTATATGACAAAATGCAATTTCATATCCCCAGCAAAGAAATGATTTAGCTTGGAAACCTGGACTTACAAGTCAGGCCTACTGTGTTAAAATCTGTAAGACACTGCTGCTGAGACAGTAAGGTGCAATCTTTAACACAAATAAAACGCTCTCAATGTGACCTGTGAGACGAAAACTGTGCTTAAATAATGCAAAAAGCAAAGTGCCCTTTAAACTACAGCAGTGGGCTGATCTAAGCCTGAGAATCCGATTGTCTTAGCTTAGGAGAAAGGTGTGGTTTGGTGCCGTGCGTCCGAGGCCAATTCAACGTCAATCCAAAATGCAACCAAAAGCTTAATTTTAAAAGTTAATCAGTGTTCCACAACATGTTATAAAAAGTTTGATGGAAAAAGTATTCAAATTTGAAGAATGTCTGTAATATATCAAATGAAATGAGAGTGCACTGACAACAACACTCCTTTCAAACAGTTTATAAAAAAATAAAGAGCCAATCTCACAATCCATGTGCCTGCCAGGACAGAACAGAGCGAACACATCAGAATTTTTCAATGTACATATTCATTTGTTTGTTACAGAGCTGGATTAGCAATCTGTTTTAGGACAAAAACTCTGACCTGGGACTCTCTCATAACTTGGCAGCAAACATTTGAAAACAAGACAAACCCCCCCCCAAAAAAACACAAAACAAACAAAAACAAAAACAAAAAACAATCCACTGGAAAAATGACAAAAGCAGTTATGAACTCAATATTGACAACAGTAAAACAAAATTTGCAAACTTATTTATACTGATCATTTACTAAAATAAAAACATATAATCATAAATCATCTCCTACCCTGCTGTGCCAAATGCTGTCATCGAACCAGTCACAAAAAAGAAAGATTTTCTGTCCTAGCCTTAGAAATGAAAGGTTGTAGATGAGCGGTGCTCAGTGCACACTAATTAAGATACAATCACAAAGACTGACAGCCTGTAACTCATAACTGTCCTCATTAGGCCAAAGTCTAAGATGACGGCATATTTAGTCAAATTCGAGAGCAAAAGACCCATAAAATATTTTGGCAGCGCTTCAATACAAACAGCACATTAATAATCAAATTTCGTAAAAAGTCACATAGGTATTTTTTCTGTTCTTTTAGCAACAATCCAGTTTCTACAAATTTTTCTGTTGAGTGTTACAGAAGCTGAGTCTTACTCAGGAGCCTGAAAAGTGATTGTGATGCTGTTTGAATGAACGCCTGTCCAGTAGTGATGATCGAACCACACAAAACAATGTGTCAGATTTATACAGCATTTGACACGCTGTAGGAACTCTCCAATAACAGGCCTCTGCCTTCAGTTTTACACTAAATTTAGATCTCAGCCAGCACCTCATGAAGGACAGTGTGGAACAACATATAAGGTTGGGCTATGGCTTAACGGTCATTAGAAAATAATCAGAGCACTGCATGCTACAGGTCTACCTTTGCAAAATAGTCTCTGTGCTGAACTATTTTGAGCTGGACCGACACCTGTGTGTCATCGCAGCTCAAATGTGCCCCCTATCATTAGGATGGAGCATCAAAAAGGCTTAAAGAACCCATGAAATGATTTGGTGCTTCCTGAACGGCCCCAAATCTCGAGTAAATCACACAGGCCTGAAGGGTTATAGCAAATTTGTATTCAAAAACAGCCAAAACTCTTTTCTTAAAAATGTTTGATTTAACATTTTAGCTGACGTCAGGTCTGAAGTACCAAACTAAGTACTCTTCCCAGTGGTAGTAGACCTGCTAAACCTAAACACTGTCTCCATGTTATAATATTTGAAGGCATCATCCTTCATTAAGGCGATTTTTTAAGGAGCTGGGTGTTACTAAAAATAAGACAACACCTTGAAAACATCCTTGTTGTGCACTGGGTGAACATTTCACTATTTAATTTGTTGTTTTGGCTGTTTTGAGAGCATTTGAGAGCCCTTCTCTTCGTGCATTGTTGTCTTTTGCGCTCAGCGAAGCCTCTTTTCACTTTCACGGGTTTGTGCAATTTGGGAGCTTTTCTTATTGTCCATTTCAAAATGTGGAATTATTCACTTTCACAGCTCTGGAGCAGATTAAAGTTCTTTCAGCGCTTGGGCTTATTTTGCAAAAATACTGACAAAACATATTAGATGTTAGGGTCGGGAGATGGGACAAACACATCAGCTGTGGGATTTGTTTTAGTTGTTTTAAAGTATGTATTTTAAGTATGTGCATTCATGTGTCTGCCGCAATGGGATTCAAGGCTTCAAACTAAGAGCACAATTTCTAGGCCACCAGTAGGAGAGGTGGAGGTGGCAATGTGGGGCTTCATCCACTCATAGCCTGCACAGTGTCCTAAAAGCTTAAAAACACATTACTTGCGTGCCAACATGGCTTTTCAAGACACATCAATGATCTATTTCATGGCTTTGTGATCCAGTGGTGCACTATAGTTTTGGAGATGCAGCACACAGTTGGTCACATGGAGCTATTGTGGTGAATACACTATCAATCGCCAGTTAAAGCGGTGGTGGTGGCCAATTGGAAAAGTCTGCCCTATCACCCCAACCCTAATATCTAGATGGTGATGTGGTGGCACAGAACAAAGACATGAAAGTAAAGATATATGGCCAAAGATATTCAAACACACGTTATGGCCGTGCATCAAACTTGACGCATAGTTAGCATTAGGAAAGTCCGAGGAAATGATCGCGGATGAGCGCCTCTCTCCCTCAGTCTGGCCAAACTGTGATGTTTGGCTCCAGTTTCGCATTATGGAGTCCCATCTGACCTCACTCTATAGTTTTTTTTTTTTTTTTTTTTTTTTTTTAAGAACTTGCAGTCACAGAGGATTTCTGATGGGTGCCTCTTCTCAACACAAAATTAAATTCCACTTTTGGTCCCTTTCTCCTGTCTGAATTTCACCTTCAGCAGCTGAGTAGCTGGAGTAACTGGAGAGGATTCAGAAGATTCCATGCAGTCCAGGGCAGCTCGCTGGCTCGTATGCATGGTGGCGATTTAGGCTACTCACATTCAAAAAGATCTTCAAGGCAGGAGCGGTCATTTGTGAAATAAGTAGATCGGCCTCTGAAAACCTGTCGTGATGGAGAGAAAAAAGTTTAAAACAAGCTACAGTGGTAAATAATAGGCCATGTATGAATTTGTCCTGACAAATGAGTGCATTACCTCTTATTGAACACTTGGGGGACCCAAGGTGCTCAAAACTGGTGAAGCCCACCTCTGTTGTAAGGTATGATGAAAACTGGTCAGGTTTGAGGCGGATGCTGTAATAATTCCTGCTGATATTATCCTGTCGAGTGAGAGGAAAACAAACATTTCTCACATTTCAGCCAACCAAACCAAGTGCACTTGGACAAGCTTAGGTATTTTTTTCTTTGCTTTTTGCGTCAGCCCTGCCCTTACCGTCAGTTTCTTCCTCCTCACGTACGACTCCCAGGGCTGGGGCTCCAGGATAAACATGCCTCCAGGACGGAGATGTCTGTAGACTCTCTTGAAGAGCCGCTTGAGGCCACTGTCCCCCCAGTTCAGGTGAACCCATTTGGTAACGCTCAGGCACATGATCACGTCGTACTCTGGCCGCTGAGTCAAAAGAAGATTATCGTTTTCCAGGACATAATTGGCCTAAAAGAGAGATGAGGTGCGGTGAGAAAAACATGGCATTGACAGGACAAACTCTTCTGTGTTACTCAGTGTCTGTTACTCAGACTTTTTCTCCACCGTTAACACATCAGGTGCATGGCCACAGCTGAGAATCTGGTATCAGAAAATCTTATTCACATGAGAATAAAATAAGACACAGAAATGTCTTTTTGTTTAAGGTATATTGGACAGCAGAGTGCAGCGACATGCAGGTCACCACACTCATTTACAAATCATCGCTTGCATATCCAGCAAGTCTCAGACCATACTGAGAAACACTGCTGTTTGTGAACAGCAGAGGAAAGGACTGATTTTAGGTGCATGCATAAAAACAATAAAAACTGTCCATAAAACTGAGAGGCGAGTCAGATTTTTAAATGCAAGTTATTAAAGATTAAACAAGTGATTTTCGAGTACAAGCCGCTGGCAAGACTACACATCATACACAAACACAGGAGCAGCTGAAGAGGAAAAACCACCAAATTTTACTGCTGCTCCATGAAACCATTTGATTTACAAAATGGTGCCAGATTAATATGAACACTTGCATGTAGACAAGTCCAGAAAAAGATCTGTTGTAATAATGAATTTATCATTTCAAGTCACTTGTCAAGGAACAATGCCACACATTAGCTGGCTCCCACTTCTCAAATGCAGACATATGGAGCTTTTATGTCTCGCCCCGTTGGAAATGACATCACTGTTACATCACATATGTCAACTTCGTCTCTGAAAACTTGCAACACACATTTGTCATTGTTTTGTTGATATTTTACAGAATTTCAATACAGATTATTCAATATACAAAAAAGAATCATCACTTGCAGCCTTAACATGGAGCGGCTGAGTGAAACAGCAGAAAAAGCCTACATCCAATGATTGCTGATGACACTACTGGTGTAGCAGAAACAGACATGTATGGACTGATATACATGACTGATGTTGATGAGGAAAAAAGAAACAAAAAAACAAAACAAAACTGAGAACAGAAGGAGAGTGTTATTTGATCTGGATCAGCCTTTAAAGGACACAGAGTTCAGGTTGATGCTCAGAACACACGTTTTTTATAACAGGAATAAGCAGGTGTAACTTGTAATAGCTATCACGCATCCAAGAAAGGTTAGAAAGACTGGAAATCATTATCGCTTAAACTATATTTGGTTATTCTATCATTTGAAAACTTTTGAAAATTTGACAGAAAAAAAGACCAGTTGTATTAAATCAAATATGGCTCCCTACAGCTTTCCAAATTTAACATGACACCAGTGTAGGTTTGTTAAACCAATACTAGGGAGCCTGACATTTCTCCCTCTCAAATCCATCTTGTATTGTGCAGGCTGAGGGGGCTCTGGCGCTCGTCTCCAGGCTTTTCACTCATTTACAGGATAAGCTCTGTGCTGCACCACCATTATCTCTAATGCTCATAGCAGGGAGGAGGCGGTTATCGATTTCATTCAGAAACACTAGTGTTTCTGCATTCAACTAATTCATGTAGCTGCCTACACAAAGCCTGCATGGCACAAGGCCAGTGGGGTGAGGAGACCTTGAGAAAGGAGAATAATAAAACCCTTATTGAGAAACCTTTATATTTATGAGAAATACTTATAGTAATATTTGTCTAATTCTCAACTGAGGGTGGCATGCGATAGGAAATGCCACTGGAAATGCTTTCAGGCACATCGCTACATCAATCTGGTGAAAAGGACAGATGGCCTCCTTTTTGCTGCTTCCATCTCTCAGTTCCTGACACCACTGACAGTCTCCTTCTGTACTCACAGCTTGATCAGGTGAAAATAAACTAAAGACAACTGAAGTTATTTAGAAAATGAAACTGGCACAGATGCTTAGTTATTATTGGATCTAAAATAAAAGATCCCAGTGTAAATTATTGCTTTCTATACCTTTTTTACCTATTTGGAAGGGAAAAACCTGGCTCCTCTTGACCAGGAACAGAGGATGTGTTATTAAACAAGAAAACAAATGCAATGACATTTAATTAATTCCACCGATTCCCAAATGTATTTCATATTCATTTGGACTTTGATAAAGAAATGCTGACTCTATTTTAATATTAATTTATTTCCAACTAAAATGTTAACTTTGCCTGTAGCTCAAAGCTGCTATTCTTTTTCCTGGTAAGTTAGGGAGACCATATGTGCAACGTCCAGATAAGATACATGGTGCAAGCTGCATTTTATAATGGAGCTGACTATGCTGCGACAATGCTATCCTTAATTTAGAACCAAGACAATTATCATTATCCGGTTCCAGGGAGAATAAGTGGGCACACAATTTAGATCAAGTCCTCTTGTGAAATCAGTCAGACTTCACGAGTGCTTTCCATTACTTAAGTTTTAATTCTAATAAGTGTTTGTTGGTGGATTTTTAAATGTTTTATACTGGATGAGGGCTGGTTTCTGCAGACACAAAGCATGCAGTGGCTAATTGTGAACTACAGATTTAGTTTACATCTTAATCTCAGCTCCTGAGATGTAACACCATGGCGACCAAGTACATGCTGCCACCAAATGTTCATATGCCTCTCTTACCGTGATGAAGGACACATTTGAGGGGAACTCCCCCGGCCGCGTGGTGGGCGTTTCCGTCAGTGGGGGTGCAGCGATGGGCCCCCTGGAGATCCGCAGGGATACGGGAAAAGAGCAGCTGACCGAGTGATCGGCGAATGGCGAATCACAATCTTCCTGCTCCATTTCCTCCGGTTTGCCGCCCTGCCTCTGGGTCCCTGCCTCGTCTGTGTGACAGGAGTCATTGTCATTGACGACCTCCGCAGGGCCACTCTCTCCTTTCACTGGTTTCCCATTTTCAGCCATGCTCTCGGCCTCATTGTGCTTCTTGTCTGCGCCTGTGAGACTCTCATTTCCATTCCTCTCCTCCTGTTTAGTGCTCTGTATCGCACGCCTGGCCTCTTGGGTCTGCAATTCAGACAGATAATGCCTGATGTTCTTACGGGCTGCGTGTACCAGACTACCGTCGATATCCAGGCCCAGGATGCGGGCAGGTCTGAGCATTTTGGCAATATAGAGCGTTAGGTGTCCTGAGTTGCACCCCAAATCCAAAACATCTTTACCTTCAAACCACTCTGGACGAAGCACTCGTGCCCGCGGGTCTTCACTTGCCCCTGGGTTGCGGTAGCCATAATACTTGTTGTAGTTCCCATACTGGAACTTCTGTCTCTGTTGCTCCTTTGCCTGATTGTGGGGCTGCTGGTACTGGCGACCTCCTGACCCTGTTTTAGACCCGCTCCTCGGTGTGTGAAAGGACTGAGAGTATCTCTGCCCCCCCGCACCACAGCTCCTGTCTCCAGGTCCTGACTTTGCTATCGGCGTAGAATGGGTGACCGGTGGCTCAATTTTGCCTGAGTTGCGCCTACGTTTGCGCCTGCTCATGTGCTGGTTGGGTCCCCCCGACACAGAGGAACCGGAGTCCTCCATAGACACAGACGTTATGTCATCCTTGCAGCCGGCTGAGTTGTCAGCTGGGTGCTCATGGGAAACCCCTGTGACACTGGAGAAACTGCTGGACTCTTTGGAGACATCTAGTGCAGAGCATGAGGCTAACGTACCTGGAAGCGGCATGGCGGTGCCAGTTTTAACCTCACTTTTTCCTGATTCTGAGACGTTGATCTGTGTCGCCGAAATCCCACCTCCTCCTCCATGATGTCTGTTGCGGTGTCTCTTCCTGCCACCACTCTTGACGGGGGACACCAAAAAGCTGCTGTCCGCTATCCCACTGTTCAGGTTCAGTGGATCTGTAATGTCTCTGGGGATGAGGATCTCAACGGGGTCACGACTCTTTGCTGGGAGTGGGGAGGATTTGGGCGTCTCTGCGTTCAGCGCCCTGTTGACCTCCTCATCCAGCAGGCTGTTGAGATTCAGTGGGTCAAAGATGTTCCCACCCAGGAGGAAGTTAGTAGGCAGGACAGAGTCGCTCTCGGAGTTGGCCCTGCGCCTCCTCTTGCCAGACGTCGGATGCTTGAAACTTGAGTTTGCCGTGTTGCGGCGCTTTGTCAGCTTTGTTTGTTGTTGTTGTTGTTGTTGCTGCTGCTGTTTGGAATGATGAAAGCTGTTCCTGCGACTGATGTTATTCTCGTTCCCGCCGCCTCTCTGTTCGGCACCGTCTGAGCGGGCCAGTGAGTCCGTCGTGCTGGCGTGTTTCGGTGAGGCCGCGGTGCAGTGCCGGGACGGGACACGCAGCGGCTGCAAAGTCAGGGGTGGCTGCAGTGCCCTCCACCATCACAGATATACCGCTGTAACCTCCAGCGCGCTCTGAGAGCTGCAGAGACGACGTGGAGCTGGCCTGCGGACTGCCAGTTTTCACTGTATCCTCATCAACAGACATCTCTTGTTGTTTGCAGAGCTGATGCAGACATGGAAATACTTATGGATCTGAAAGACACAAATCAGTCAAATGAGGAAAAAAAAAAAACTTGGAATAGTATAATAGTAAAGTAGTGCTCATGCTGCAAAGGGCACTCAGACCTAAAGTCACTTAAACAAGCCTGACTGGCCATTACAAGTACAATGTTTTGCCTCTGAGGCTCCCAAAGTCAAGACCAGCGACCTGCACCTCCAGGGGCCAAAAATAATGGTGCTCAATCACTTTGTATCTACTCATGAGGATGCACCATTTACTTTCCACTGTAATTTCCTAACAGTCTAACAAACAAACTCTCCATTTTAAATGCAGGGTCTTTGGGACTACACCATTATCAGACTGAGGGGGGAGGGCTGTCTGCTCAGAGGTTAGTGACCTGAAAAGTTTACGAGCCGCCCCCCCCCCCTCGTCTTTGGACTGCCATCTAGTTAGTTAGTTAGTTAGCAAGCTAGCTCCTAGCTGCTCCAGCGCGGGCCAGCACGGAGAAACGTCGAGCAAACGTTCAGCTCCTCTCCGGCCAAAAAAAGACAACAACCATCCAGCAGCTTGCCATCATTAACCCCCTACTGCTAAAACCGTGAGTCACATTCACGAAGGCGACACTATCTAGCAGATGGCCACCTACCCACCTACCCGCTCACAGTCAACAGTGCAGTCCCCCCATCAGAGTCTCACCTCGCAGCTCTCCCCGCCTCCGGCCGGACTGCCACCGCCGCGCACTCCCTCCGCTCGGGCTAACGTTAGCGTAGCTGCCGCCCGACTCTGCCCGCATCCACCGCGACAACAGGCGGCGAGCTGCGGCCGCTCCGTCCGCTACGAAGGCTCCCTGTCCCCCCCGCGAAAAAAGAAACTGCCTCCGGGGGCCCGTTCAGTCAACTCCCAGCCGCCCAGCGTCAGGCAGGTTTGGTGAATAAATTATTCCGCTCGCTGGTGGAGGCGGCATGGCGGCTCATCCGGGCTCCCAGCCCAAAGATGACTGGGGCGGAGATCAGTGACTGGGAGGAGAGCTGCGTCTCCAGGAGATTATAATGAGCCCGCGCAGGGTGACACCGAGGGCCACCGCCGATTAATCAGTCGATTATTGCTTCAAATGGACCGATAATCTGTTAAAAGTTGAGTCGGATTGTTTGGTCATGAGAGAGGAAACGACTGTCTAAAACTTATAGTGATGTAAAGCAAAGAGAGGCGGTAAATGCTCTCGTTTCCAAAAGCTGCTAACATTTTCTTTGATAAAAAAATAAAAATACTTTATAATTAATTTTATATTAATCGACTTACCAATGTTGCACCATTCTGTAGTTTTAATATCCACACACAGAATAACCTAAGGCTTGTTTAATACTTACTTTTTATAATATTTTTTAGCTCTGTGAGAGCTGCAAGGATTAGTCGATTAATCGATTAGTGATAAGTTAATCGACAGAAGGGCCTCTATTGTGATAACTGACTACCTAATTGTATTTTCCCTGCAGAAATTACATTGTTCCATGTTTTCAGATGTGAAGATTTGCCACTTTTTTTGGTCTGGCAGTATGATAAATTAAAAATTTCGGGGGATTTGGCTGTTGGTCAGACAAGTCAGGTCATGTAATGAGGTCATACTGTGCTGGGCAATTTTCACTGTTTCCTAATGTTTTTAAACACTATAATTCATTATTTAATTGAGAAAATGATCAGCAGATTAACTGAAAGCAAAAATAATCATTAAATCAAATTCTAATTACTGTAGATATCTATATTAAGCACACACTTTTCATTGCATTGTAACACATTATAAAATTACATAACAAAACTTTTGATAATTCCACAAACAAGAACATTATACAGAGATGTCACACATTAGACATTTTCATGTCTTGTGTTTATTAATAAATGCGCAGAAATGTGCAGAAATTACTGAGAGCTAGAATTTAATGTTTCAGGGTGCATGTTGAGCAGCCATAACAAAAGCGGAATCACTGCAGTCCCTTACAACTAGATTGAAGACCTTAAATCCCCCCCTATTTTTTATCTTACTTATCTCCTCTATCTGCACAGCTGGAGGAGCATCCTCTGTAATGTAAAGTTGTACGTTACAACTTCAAGTTCAGAGCAAAGTTGCTTACAAAGTCAGTGTCCATTTTTAGATGTTGCTATATGTCAGTTTTATAGTAAAAGACTTATTGATTATTTTGTTTTGCGTTGCAGCCATCGCTACACTCTATAACCCAGCTGCTGGTGCTTTGGTTTTGATGACTCCTTCACTGTCAACTTCAAGACCACAAGTCTTCAAGGTAGGCCTGTTCACCCTATCATTGCCCCCCTGACCAGTGTGTGCAGTAAGCCTGAAATTAGAGCTCTGAATGTGAATTCAGAAGACATTTTGCTGAGGCAGCAGGAAGGCTTCTTGTCACTTCCATCTCCACATAATTGTGGTCGTTCGCCACAACATTGTAGCCGATAACAGGGTGTGACAAAGGCCCATGTTTAACCCCTGAGGTTGAAGAAACACAGTGGCCATGGTTCAGGGCAGCAAATTGCTGAGTGCTGCCGACGGCGAACAAACTCTAAATGACTTATATTTGACTAGCCCGTTATCTGAACTGTCTGTGATCTGAATTGTAACCTCCTAGTGGAGAGGAACGTTTCACATTTTAATGATACAGATAAATATCATTCTACACACAGAACTATATGTGTTATTGTAATATGTCATAAATGTTATTTAATGAGAGCGAAACCAAACAAGATGATAAAGAGTAAATTGCTGTTTCTGGAGTCAGTGCAAACTACTGTGTTTTGTCTCTTTAGGAGCGCATGCACAACGAGGTGCAGACCAGTATGACCTTCAGTATAAGCTCATTAAAAATAACACACATCAACATACCACCCTTTATTCCCTGAACAGTTTTGGCTTTTTTTAGCTTTAAAGTATAGCAACAGGGTGGTGCATTAGGATCAATGCAAAATAGGTGTAAATATTTTGGGAATCAAGCATCAAGCATGTACAGTAGAGACGATTTGTGAAATATGTTTAATTTTGATTAACCATTCCAGTTATGTCAGTAATACAATGTCTCCATGTGGATACACCTGTAAATAATGATAAATTGATATGTGGAAAATACTTTTTAAAAAAAGTTTAAAGCCTTTGATAAAAGTACACATCAGGTAAGTTTAAGTGTGCCTCTCATTGCAAAAATCCCACCCATCCACTTCATCCCAAGATATAAAATTGCATGGTTATACCTTAATTTTCTGTGAAAGCAACATGCACAGCAGTTTCTTATTCCTGAATGTCCAGTCCAGAAAAATGAAGAGGGCAGAGACATTTCTCCCACTCCTTCCAGTGGTGTATTTATATTCCTCTCTTTGTCTTGAAGTTGTTTTGTTAGTGTTACCATGTCAATATGGGAAACAGTAATTATGTAGGTATTCACTGAATTCACTGGAGGTACCAGCGATCCTCCAAGTAGGCACTAGGGGGAGACAAAATATGCATTTAACAATATGCTGTAAACCATTGCCTGTATGTGCACGTACAGAAATGCACCTAAGTAGTATTTCAGTTTTCTCTGTCTCTCTCCTTATTTTAATCATACCATGTGGTGATTTCATTATTGTGTCACTGCAAATTAAATCTTAAAATGTTGCAGGTCAGCTCGCTCAGTAAGTAGTGTTATTTTGGAATAGAATAAATACAAGAAGACCCTTTTAGAAAACTAAGATTGTGGTCATGAGAACATCTCACGTTGTGGTTGGTATGATTAATGAGTCGAAACAACACAGCGGCCTCAGTCCACCCAGAGAGAGGCTCCAGCATTGGAAGCTGCAGCTGTGGCAACAGGACTGTTTATGTTTTTAGGTAAAAGATGCCTCCAGTGGAAAGAAAGGAAAACACTACCAGCCCTCAAGGAATCTGGCAAGCTTTTGTTTTGAAAAAGCTTGTGGAATCTACAAGAACATTGTATGCAGTTTCTATATTGACACTGTAGGCTGGGTGTTTTTGTCTCACCACCTTTCTCCAAATTATCAGGCCTTTCTTGATGACTGTGAACTGATAAATGGCTTTACCAGGTCCTGAAGCATTCAAGAAGTTATTTTAAAGTTGTGCTTGCTTTTTACACCACATAAATTCCCAAATAATAATTGAAAAATACTGTAGCAGCTTAAACTCTGGCTTTTACCAGAGTTTCCATGACCAGCTGCAGATTTCTCATTCAGTATGTACATCCACTTAACACAGAGATTTATGCAGATTAAAAAAACATTTTACTGATTTAACCACCTGCTGGCCTACCCGTGAGGGTAAAATTGAATACAAAAAGAGCAATCATATGACCTGTTATGAACTCAGAAATTATAGCCATCTAGCCATTTTCAACATCATAAAAACTTAAAACACCATAGCCACACACTTACTGTTTATAATAAAAACTTAAAACATTTCTTCTATTTTCACACATAATGTTGTAATAAAAACATCATCTTTAGTCAGTTAGTCTTAGGAGCAAATATGGCACAAGCAAAATGAAATTTCCTAAATAAGTGATCAACTGAAACTCTTAAATATAAAGAAAAAAACATTATTTTTATGCAACCACAGATAGGATTTTTCTTTCCAGCCAGGATCCTTACACTTGATATTCTCTGCTGTTGAGCTGACAGCATGCTCCTAATTGGGTTCCAAATCAGTGCCAGACTCTGTTGGGTAAATGCGTCACCCCCTCTCTAATCTCTATAGAATGGGAAAATAGGAGAGAGGGTACCTGTTCCCCCGCCTCTGTCCTTCTCTTTTCTCATGTTAATGCAGGGTGCGGTCCTTGATCGCGGGTACCATCTGCCCTATCCTCAGGGTTTGGGCCCCAAGCACTCCAGACGTGTCCCATTGTTTGTGTGTGTCCAAGCAGAAAGTGGTGAGTAGACACGGTTCCTGTGGCCCGAAAGGCTCCTCCATCAAGAGCACGAGCCTGCTGTTCATTAGCCTACATGTGACAGAGGGAGGGGGCTGCTCGCGTGCCCTGTGTGCCGTAACATCAGGGCCCTCCACCGTTTGTTCTGCTGTGAGCAACCGTTGGCTGAGGGATGGCTCGCCAGGCCTACAGTATATCGGAGATATTGTGACCGATTACACGTAATCTTTTTACTGATCTGTTGTGCAATGAACATAATACACAGTTATTTCAAGTTTAGTCAAATTCCCAGTATCATGGTCTGCTCAAAAATAAAACTACAATTACTTTTTATTATACTTTTTACACTAAATTTGAATTAAAAAGTAAATCTCAAAAATAAAATCGTAAAAAGCACAATAAAGAACAAAGTTTATGTTAGTGTAACAAGACAAAGAAGCTCAGTTTATACCTGCTATCTCTCTAAATACTTCTCAGAGTCACAGATGCAACAGTATGTCCTTCGTACACTGAGCTAAAGGGTGGATGCGGCGCCTTCCATGAGCTAATTAGCATGGCTTTGTTGACTTGCATCATCCCTACTGAGCTTAGTCAAAACTGGGTGTCTAAGATGTGACAGATGGATGGATGAACTGAAAGATGGAGACCAAACTATAGTTGCCCTTTCTCAATGTCATTATTGTGGGGGGTGGCGATAAAAGGACAGATCAAAATCTCATTTTCGGTCTTGGGAGGAATAATTGCAAACATGCCGTGATAACCTTTGGTATAACTAATTTCATTATAAAGCAAATTATTCTGCAGAAACTCTAAGAAGTTGTTGATTAAATCAATGTGGCAAATATTTAGAGTTAAATCAGTGTAAAAATAGGTTAGAAATGTGCTCCTGGAGACCTGTGCAGAGCGGTGGAGTGAATAAAACACAGTGGTTTCGAATTTTAATGACTAAAAAGAAAGTTCTTAGTTCACCAGAGCATATGAGGTGAAAATGCGTCCTTGTTACAAATTCATGAAGAACTGTCTCGAGGACATGGGTACTCAAGGGGAAAACATACAGAATAGCTGCAAAGAAAATATGGAAATATGACTCAACTCTAACTCTTTTCATTTTGTGCAGCCAAGGTGTATGAGTGCCATTTCTGATACAACTCCGAATCCTCCTGTGAACTGACAGGGTAACCTCCCAGTTACCCGACACAACACTGACAAGCAGATTATGACTTTCCATCAGGCCTGTCCTCCTCATTTTCAAAGCTACATGCTGCTGGTTGCATTGAGATTAGTTATTGAACTGTCCAAGCAAAGGGAAACAAGGCCGCTTCAGAGGCACAGCACACAATAAGCCAGCTGTCAGTGGGAGGGGCTTCCTCAGACCAGTGTTGTCATGGATAGGACTTTTTGTGTTGTGTTGCCCTCTGAGAGCCAATAGGTGCTCCTGTATGAGGCCACCATGTACTGATTACTATTGACACAAGGCTTGATCGAGGACAGGCAAGTGGGCAGGGTTAAAGCAGGGTATCACAGGGATCACAGAAATGTGAGGTAAATATGGAAAGTCTGTGGTTTGTGAATATCCATGAGCGAAGGCAGTGTGCACAGTATGTGCTTGGGCCAGCAACACTGTTGTATATTAATGTGATGATAAGGGTAATAAAATTGAAGAAAACCAGGCAAATAATAAAGAACTGCATTATTTGAGACATTTCAGTGGAAAATGCTTTCACCACCATCCTGTCACATCCTTTGTATAACACTTGCGTAAAAACTAAATAATAGCTGATCTTTATAAGCACTCACATGAACTCCACAGAGGCCACTCATTTGCCATCCCCACACCTGGTTTACATTCAAAGGTGTGTCCCTCAGCATCAAAGCTGATGTCCACACAAAGTTCTTCAAATTGCTGTGTGATTTCACAATACTACGCAGAATGATGATCTCTATTATGGTTATGCTGCTAACACTGACATAATATAGACTCAGAGTAGTTTAGTTGTATGATTCTGTTTACCAACACTTACTGGCTTGTCTGACAGCAAACAACAGGAATATAAACATTCATTTTCTATACCTGCTTATCCTGACTGGGTCGGTGGAGACTATCTCAGCTATCATTGGGCAAGAGGCAGAATACAGTCACAACCTAATAACTCACCCCTAATTTAGAGTTGTCACTTAACCTAACCTTTGGGTTGTGGGAGGAAGCTATTATATAAGCTATTATATTTTCTGTTATTAGTTACAAAAAGTTTAGTTATCCTCCCTAATTGTCGGATTCAGGTGTTTGGTAAAGACTATCTTAAACAAATGAAGAGATTAATATTTAATCAGCATGGATAATACCTGACATATTTTGCTGTCTTAAAATATCAACTCTGTTTTAAACCAAAGTAACAACAGTCTGGAGCTGCCTCATTTTAAAGTCCAAGATAATTTAAGTGTAGATGGATTCGTACATTGTAGATTCCACTGTCACACAGATGTCATAATAAAAATCCCCTGATCCCTCTTAAGGACGGATTTACCAGACGTTGTTACAATCCAGAGGTTATAATACTCTATGCTGATTTGGAAAAAATGCATTGTAATGGTCTTGCTAAATGTTTAGCCACCAGGATGAGACTGTACAAATGTAGTTGTGTCAGCAGCAGTTATCATCACCATAGTCCAGGTTTCACACAAATCTCTTCAAATTTGCAGTTCAGGCTGAATCATTTCTCCAGATAGCTGTGGACAGATATATTTCACTTGGCAATGAATGAGTCTCCACCACTGAGTACAAATAAAAGTTTTGATATCCTTGTACTTTATCAGCACAGTTCTCTCTAATTGGTTTAGCGTTGCAAGCCACCATGTATTAGATTTACAGGGAAGCAACTGTACTCACTTCCCACTGAACACATCATACCAGCCTCACAGCCATCAGACCCAGCCGACTATGATACAGCAAAATGTCAATAGGACCGCCCTCCACATCCACCTTCATACATCCACTCGGTAAACCACAGATTAACGGTGTGAGGATTAAGGAATCATGTTTAATGGCACCACCTAGCATTCGTGATCAAAAACATACGGCAGCATGAGCTATGCGAAATGCCCCCTCTTAGCCTTAGCATCCTCTTTGAGTAAGCAGGTTGAAGCGTGTAACATAGCCTGCATTTAAAATCTTGGCATAATAGCCAAGGTGTTAAGTGCACAACATTAAACCGTGCTGTAATCTGTAATTACTGCGCTCAGCTTGCATTACTGTTGAGGATTTTTCAGTCTGAAAAATGGGAAATGGACTTAATGAGCTCTTGTACGACTGTGGGTAACTTATCAATAGGTTATCCATAATCAGCAGGACAGAGGCCTACTAACCTCAATTATATTCCTTTGGGGGTTATCTCTGCTGTACTGCCGCACACAAAAAAAGTAGTTTTCCTTTTTGTGTATGCAGCTGTGGCGTGGGTGAGCGTGACCCATTATCTTTCACATGCCAAGTTACAAGTGGAGGGCTTACAGGAGTTAATCTGATGTGGTAAAATGAAGAGCGTTTAATACACTGCCCATACCAGCCCCCTCCCTTCTGTTTTATCCAGACATCAGCACACTTGGACAAATAGTGAATAATGTTTTAAGTGCTTTTTGTCGTGCAATATGTTGGCAAATCTTTTCATCAATCAAAGCAGCTTTTTAACACGACACTTTGATTATAACAAGTGATGTGGATGAAGTTGTTTTAAGATCTAAAACCCATTTATTTAGGGTTCTTTTAAGTGCTGAACAAGATGTGCTTAATTTAGGGCTTTAATCTCAAATTATAGTCTGTTCCGTTATGGTAAAACAGTGTCTGAATGGATCAAACAAGCCATTTCTTTCATTCTTAAATTTTGCGAGTACTTGCGGCTGTGATGTATGAAACCACTGCAGAATAAACTTAACATGACAGTGTTCTTTCCTAAATTGCACCCCCAAATGCCAGCCTTGACAAAAAGAAAATCGCACCCTTCTTATTACAAGATATATTTCCAGGCACAGGTGAGAGTTGAGAGGTTTCATTGATCACCAGAGCAGAAAGCGAAGTTTAGTTCAGTGGGATTCACCTACACACTTCATCTCTTCTCATATATCATCATTTCCTGCGAGGCTTGCATGTCTCTCTGAAGCTTCCCACTGCCTCTGCTCCCAAGGCACAGCAAGCTCTACCATAATATGATAATCTAAACCATAATTTGATATGTTTTATACAGTAGTGATTGACCAGTGCTGTGATTATTTGATTGCAGACCAAAGAACCTATCATCTCAAATTTCTTCCTTCCATCTTGCATTTCTTCTCGGACTGATGAAGAAGGATCTTTAGGAAATGCTGCTTCTCATCACAAGCAGTGATGAAATTTCACATTCATAATGCAAACACTCATTTTGCAAACAAGAATTGTGTGATGTTTCTGTGGATGGAATCTGCCGCTGGTCTTGCCTAGTCGATAAACCAAAGGGATTCTTTAGCAGATGAAAGATTGAATTGGATTGCAAAGCTTCACTGCCATAAATGAGAAAACTTGTTGAACACATTGCAGCAACGCTTGATATTTCCTTTTTCCGACATGGCAAAAATGTTTGAAGAACCAATAAGTGCAAATAAACCAACGTATTGGTCAGAAAGGGGAACATTAATATCCTTTGACTGGCACAAATTTATTACAGATATTCATTCAATTAATGGTTTTTAGTTAATCCAGTACATGTGGAAACGTTTCAGTCAATATGTGAGAGCCTCGATAGACTGGTGGTGCTTGAAGAAAAGTCGGGGGCATTGCCAAAGTCAGTAGGATTGATCCTCTGGGGATCATGGGTGTCTAAAAAGGAACCTCTATATTGACTGTGTTAGTATTTTATCTAATTTCCCGTTACATAATTCTCATGTTATGACAATAGATGTCACATACACTTGTTAGTAATCTGATTTGCATGATAAAAATATTTTTGACACTGACAATTGGTACAAAAAAATGAAGTATTTCAGTATTAAGGTAATAATAGGTTGCAGGGAAATAACAAGGCTGGAATACACTTTAAATTACAGGCAGGTGACAGTAAACTCAGATACACATTACGAGATTACATAACACTGTTTTAGTAACCTGTAACTGATTGTGTTACTGATTAGATTATTAGTCAGGATGTATGTGCATTATGTTACACAGATATGTAGGTTATACAGATTTTATTTAGAGAGCAATTTTCCTAACCCTGCTCACAACACTAGGAAATTCCAGACAGGACTTATTACAAAATATCACCACAGAAATGTGCTCTGCCTCCAAGGGTATTTATAGGCTTCATTATATAAACCTGATCACTGACAGCAGCCTATGGATACTAGTAAATCATGCTCCTCCTCACTGCAGCTGCAGGTTGCTCTGTTAGCTCCTGATCTGCTCTTTCAGCGTGAAGCTTTGGGAAATGATCTGCCTCGAGTATTACTTAAGTTTATGAGTATCAGACATTTAGCAAAATGTGGATAGGAGAAAATAGTGCATCAGTCAATATACAGCTGCAGGAACTGATAGTGTTTGAAACACAAGAGCAGATAAAAGCAGAGAGGCGTACAGGATGTAAATGAGAGATTCCTTTTTCTCTCATACAATTATCTGTTGTGCAGGTCTGTAATTAAGACATTTTATGTATTCTTATCTATGGTGACTTACAATGAGGGCACAGGTATGGGTTTGCGTACTTCTAAAGGACACGACAACAACACACATGGTTGCGGACGGACACACACTGGTGGTAGTAGGAAGCTGGTGACATTTCTGATCATTGTTGCAATCCTAGTTAGTTTCTTTCAGACTACACAACACCTGCTCTTCTCACAGAGCGGACTAAGCATGCTAATCCAGGTGAAATGTATAATCCTTTGTTCATTGCACCAGTTAAATCTGCTTGAAGCCGCCAAATGAAGACAAAATGAAAGGTTAAGGAGCATCATTTGGCCTACGTCAGTAAAGTCACACAGGGAGGTAATTGTGTGTGTCTGTGTGTGTGTTATTTCTTTGTTGTGTGGTGGGTCCAGATTCTGTGCAGAGCCTGATTGGATTGACAGTGACTCTGAAATGGTTTGAGAGTCCATGTGTTGGACCTGTGATGGACAGCCGATCTGCCCAGCGTATTTCCTCTCCCTCAGCCAAATGACTGTTCACTTTTCATAGTTACGGTCACACGTAAGGAGGTCATGAGCATGGAAAAAGAGTGAATTAGTGATGGCTGATTTCTTAAAGTCATGGCAAGATTCAGTTAGAAAATTGTAACAAAAGAGAGATGTGAATACGATATAGATGTCCTGAACTGATAACACTGGATATGACCTTAGTGTTGTTTTTTGTCCTGCTTTAAAGGCTCGTCATACCAGCTGTGTTGTCTCAGATCTCAGATTTGACACTTTTCTGTATGAACTCTGCCTCTGTGTGAGTTTACAGTAATCCTTAGTGTCTGCTGTCAGAGGAAAAGCTTCTCTCAGCTTTCAAATGTTTGCATGGCACTGCTGAACTAAATTTGAAAATTTGCATTTCTGGCAGGGTTTAATCATGTCTTGCTGTTGCAATGCTTGAGTGCCTGCAAAGCTGGAGAAACATGGTGTCAAAAAAGATGTGCATTGGATTATTCCTTTTTTTTTTTTTTACGTTTAAAGACTTCAGGAAGTCTCATATTAGTTTAAAATTCAGACATTTACCAACATTTATTGTATTCCATAATTGGAATTATTTCACCCATTTTTTTTTCAAGAGTTCTTCAGAAAATATGATTGAAAATTTTCAAAAACACTGCAAAGATGTGATGTGAATGAAGGATTATATGGGACATTATCTTCTTGTGATCATCAGGTTCTCCATTTGAGTGAACACTGTGACAGAACAGCCATATTGCTCTCCGACAAGAAATCGACATTACAGGGGTTGTCAGGACAACCAGCCATGATTCACAGAGCCTCAGATAGGCCTCCACCTTGAGCTAGAAGCACTAGCCATGAGACTGAGCAGATGCTGTGCCAGTCAACCAATCACAGGTGAGATATAGGAAAAAGATGACATCATAGGCAAATTAGGGCAAATGCAGTGAGTATTTTGGTTGTCGTGTCCGCCTGCTTGTGAATCCACACTTTCTTACTCTGAAAAAAGAAATCTGTAGGCAGATAAATCTTAACATTTAATGGCTTTAATTTATTATTCTTCATTTTTACATTTTTGTATCATTCCAAAATGTGGAAACAAGCTCCATTAAAAAGAAAAAGAGAACTACGGTTATGAAAGCTGGAGAGTCTTTACAAATCTGTCAGTGAAATATTTTATACATTCAATTACGCCACTTGTCAAGCAAGCAAAATTTATTACAGGGATGAAAATTAAGCACTATAGTAAATCAACAACATCACACAGTACATGTCTTTGCCAGAAATGTGCACCGTTATACAGAACATACTTTTTCTCATTTCAGAGTGACTAACACCACGATTGTATGTGTAATAGATAACCTTATAGAAATAGTCAATCTTTTTTGATATCCATATTTCAGTGATCATGAACACCAGTATAAGTTCACAGGTAAACTATATATTGTTTAATTCTAAAGTCAAGGCCTGTTATAATGTCATAAACTAGTCAGTAATCATCTCTCTGTAGTTTGTAAAATCTTAAAATTCTTAAGAAATTAATGTGCACCGAGGAATATTCTCTCACTCCCAAAGGCAGCATTTACAGATGTTTATACTTTCTGTGTATTACAACAAAGATCATTTAGGATTGTTTTAAATCCCAGAATCACGCTTCCTACAAAAACTAAAAATGTACATATATACATATATTCATATATACTTATGTACATATATAAGTCTGAGTGGTGTTTGTGATAAATTTGAAAAATATTAAAAATACACATGATTACTTCTGCACTTATGCTCAGTACTCAGAACTTCTGTGTCAAATATGATTACATTTTATTATATTTTAACTGGTTACTTAGTTATAAGCTTTATTTTTTCACATGGTCTCTTCAGTGTGAAACTATAACTCTTCTAGAAAAAAGCAGTGCATCAAACACAGTCCTTAATCAGGTTAAAGTGAATTAAACATAAAAATCTCAGCTTTGAAAAAACAGTTCTTGTTGCATTTAGAGGTTAGCAGCGGGGCCACCGCCTCACAAGTTGCAAAAGAAAAGCTCTTCTGACATACTCCCTCCCTCCTGGTCCTCTCACTCAGCAGGTTTGGTCTGTCAAACAGAAAACCAACTTTGTCTGCCCGTTGGCTGCCTCCTCCCCCAGACCTGCTGCCTGCATTAATATTCAGCCTCCCAGCCAATGGGCAAAGCAGGGTGGATGACATCATGGGCTAGGGAACAGTGAGCAGCCAGTGAAGCATCCAGCCTGCCGAACAAGCTTGCTTTTAGGGTCAGGAACTGGTCTGACAAGAGAATGGCAATCCTGCCTTTAAACTGTCACTAGGACTGTACGGCCGACGATGAATCTACCAGAGCTGTGGGCTCAAAGGCGAAACACTCAGCAGGAGAATGTGAAGACATATTTCAGGTAATTCCCTCTCTGTGTATGCAATAGGGGATGTGGAGGGGGGGAGGCAGAAGAGGGAGGAGAGGAGGAGGAGGGGGGGAGGCTGAGTATGTAGGGGTGCTTTTGTAGCCTTTTCTCTCTCTCTCTCTCTCTCCTTCCATTCTGCATTCTGCACTGCTAAGGAGGCAGCTGTTTCATCAGCAGTCTGTCCGTGAGGGCGAGATGGAAATGGATGCCTGCATCAGATGGGCTGGACATGTTTTGTATGATCATATACCCCCCCCCACCCCCTGCATCACATCATCTCTGTATGCACTCCCTTGTGCCTCGCAAATAGCATCTTTATTGATGGGGAGGTGTTAGAATCAATGGTGGTGTTTGTACGGGCCTGGTGTGTGTGTGTGTCAGTCCTGGAGAAATGCAGCAGCTGCAGTGGCAACACTGGAACAAAAAAGAAGCAATGCTATTTTGGGTCCGTAGACCCGAGGCTGACGGATGGATCAGAGCTGTATATGCTGTGGATGGGAGGGGGGGGGGAATGGTGGTGATGGATGGTTAATACGCTGATGGATGCTCTTTTGTTACCTCTGCACTGCCTCATGTAAGGCCTTTCTAGGGAGGTTTTCATGTAGAAATTTATTTTATTTCAATTTCTGTCTTTCAACGATCCCGCTCACACACACAGACATGCCTCTGTCTCCTGGCCTCAACATGGATGTGTGTAGCGGTTTCATGGCGGCTGTAGTGACAGGGAGATATACAACATCTGGTCACCTGACTTCATTGGGGATCGGCGTGGGGGTGGGGGTCGGTCCTGTGAAAGCTGAGCTATTCTGCCTCGGATTCTCCCAATGCCATTGGTGAGTGGAGGAGGATGGAAGGATTCGCTGCGGTACGAGCTGAATTGTGTGTCTCCCCGTCACCTCTGCTCATTTGGATTGTGGTGTCAAGGCTAACGTAGAGGCTAACGTAGAGGGTGAGAGAGAGAGAGAGAGAGAGATTCCTCTCCCAGGAAGCGAAGTCATCCTCCAGCTTGTGGAGAAGCAGGGCCTGATGGGAGACCTGTTGTCTGGCTGTCTGTCGTGTGAGAGAGGGATGCAAGGGAGTCATGTCAGTGATCGAGGGAGGGCGAGATGATCGTAGAGGGGAATTGGGGGATGGGATACATGAAGATGCTGCTCCCTGCGAACGTTTGCCTGGTATATTGATATAGACATGATACCTGCCTTTCCATTCATCTCTAATCTATCTGTCCAGACATCCAGCACCATGACTGCTCTCCATTTTTCTTTCACTGTGTTCATCCAGAGGTTTAATTTTTGTCCACTGCTATATTAAACAACATTAGGGTGCTAAAACACAACAGGTCATGACCACTCCTTTGTCATTTTTCAGTTCAATAACATAATTTTAATGATGTGAGCTATAGTTTCCACTTGAAATTCATTGGACATTTTTTTCAGTGCTTAAAATAGTTTGTGCCAGCAGAGCACATTAGTACACAGCACTGGACTTTGCAGAAAAGACACTGGGCCTACAGTAGTCATCTAATGCAGTGTCACAGTCAGAATACACCAAAGTGTTTGGTATGTATACATTCTGCTGTTCAACCGATCTGTGAAGCTGGATAACTGGTCTCCGCACTGGCTCCTCATAGCACAAGCATTATGTATTCATCACACCTTTATCCACACATATCTGTTACACGCAGATGTACAGTTACTGGCTCTGTATTTCGCATGTCTGTATGGGTCTGAGTAGAGCTGCTTACCATCAATTGAAAGCATTCCTACAGGCCTTTGTCTCCGTGTAGGTTACGTGCACCTCATGAAAATTTCATATTTGCAAAGAAAGCTCCACAGACAGAAGCCAGTCACAAGGTGGTAATGTGTCTGGTCTGGTATACTATACTTGTGCCTTCTGTATTACTAAAAATAAAGGTAAAACTAGTCCCTAAAGTGTGCTGTTTATGGTTTAAACAGAAATTGTGCAGGCAAAATCCTGCAGCTTATTGTGGCTTGGCTTTTTATCATTAAGTGTTTTCACCAGTATTCCTTGTCATAAATCAGCATAGCCAAAACCACCACTGCTTTTATTTGTATTAATCATATCATTTCCATGTTCACATAGCATGATATAGAATTAACTTGCAAGACTGAAGGGAGGGAAACATGGAGAGAAAATCATTCATTAAATCATCACAGAAAAGACATACAAATTATTTGACAGTATATTTTAAAGCATTTCAAAAGTATTTGTATGCACTGAAATGTATGAGAGAATGGCTTATCCTGCTCCCCTCCCAAAATGTGACATTTGGCTTAAATAATTAAGTATTTTATTCTAGCTTGATTTGTCATGCAGGTATTTTGTGCAATTGTAGCAATGGTAGAGTCCTTATCTCATTGAGGCTTGGATAAATATAATAGTATGTGTTTCATTTTCCTTTGTTTTATTAAAGTTTTTAATGTGAACGTCAGCCCAGATGTAAAGAAAATACTTAATATCTAATCCTCCACCACATAAGCATAAATTGCCTGACTCCTTTACTTAACAGAATCATAGAGAGCAAATGGTGAGAGCAGAACTTTATTGTATGCACTGGAGCAATGTGAATCCTTTTCTTTTTTCAGCGCGTCTGCCTGTTTGTCTCCGTGGCTTAGTGTGCAGTTCTGGGCTTCCCCATGTTTTCCACTGGCCAGTGTAACCCAACACACGCAGCTTCCCTTACCTCACCTCGGCTAACAAAAGCAATAGACACGGAGCCTCATCTTGGCTTGTGGCCTGCTAACTGGGCTGCCTGAAATATGATAGTAGGACACACAGCACATACAAGCAGGCCTCCATCTGTTGATCTGTTGACTAAGTCTGGATGAGTTGTGCTGCTATTGTCCGTGGTTATCGTTTGGGACTGACAGTTGATAAATGTGCAGCCGCCTCAGGAGGGGTGTTCACGTGTGTTTAAGGGCATAGCTATCTAAATCAGAGCTGTAGTCCTGTGGTAGGTGTGTCAGAGCTACAGTCTGTGTGTTGTGGATTAGCATGTAGGATTGGAAGCCATCTGGCCATTTTGTCTCAGAAAGGGGAGGAGGGAGTAAGCAAGAGAGATGGATGGATGAGAGAGAGAGAGAGAGAGAGAGAGAGGAAACACTCACACACTGACACATTGACACAGCTCCCTCCGTAATCTCCCTACTTGATGTCTGTTGCTACTTAGAATAGGGTTGCTTGTCTCTGTGTGTGTGTGTGTGTGTGTGTTCACATGTCCCTTCGTGCACTTGTCTGTTTGCGACAAAGATAGTCCTCCCGCAACTTCTGCCGCGTCTGATTTATCAAACACAAGTTGCAATTGTGGCTTCATGATAGTCAGAGAGGAGTCTTGGGAGAATTTGGGATTCCAGAAAGCGAAAGAGGTGATAAATCCTTTAACAGTAAGATGATACAACGGGTGGAGGCCTCTCAGGTGGATAGAGACTGTAGGGAATTAAAAAAAAAAAAAAAAAAAAAAAGGAGGAAATGTCAAAGAGCAGGAAACGGGTTCAGGTGCTTTAAAAGATGAACAAGTTTCACTGGGTCAAGAGTTTGTGGAGGGGCGTCTTGCAGTTGTATTTGTTTGAAGATGAAGAGGCTGCAGAATGTAAAATGTTGGAGGCCATCAGGAGGGAAGAGTATGCAGGGAATGAAAGGACTGCCGGTGACCTCAGATGTGGTTTAAAAGGTGACTGTTTTCTCTGTTCTATGAGAAGAATTGCTTTGATTGCCGAATAGCAGTTAGAGAGACTTTAATTCCAGCTGGAGTTTAGAGACCGTAACTATTAAACGATTATGCTCATAAAATTAAGCTGATTTACTAAAACTCTAACTAGAAGGGAATTACTCTGAAATATAACACGGCTGAATCGTAGATCATCCAGAGCTGCATTATCACGCTGTTTCTTTGCCTCTAAATAAGCAAATAAGCGTCTTTTCTCAGCCATGTGGAGGTGCAACTACTGGCAACACGCTGTCTCTCAGTCCAGCCACTTGTTGACACAAATATTATTCTCATGCTGGTGTTTGTCTATGCAAAACCACAATGCCCCTATATGCATTTGGCAGGGGAGAGATAATAAAAATGAAAAGTATGGCTAGTTGTGAACAGCTAGATTATGTTATGTGTAGTACAGCTGTAAAACATGTCACAGAGTCAGGCTGTTTCGAGAGAACAGATGAATAGATGAAGGACTTTGCATTTGACATATCCCAAAACAATGTATTATCCAACTTTGCATACATGCAAACTGTATATTGCTGGAAAAAAAGAAAACTTTTGTAGAAAGTGAAAGCATGTGTACATATCTACAGGCTGTTGCTCTCTTTGCATGTTACCCGACAATTGGTGCGTTTTAACCCTTTCAACTGGACTCAGAACAGGTGCACCAGCTGGCATTGCAGGGAGAAAACCCACTCCCCTCTCTGCCTCCAGCTGGCACTCAAACATGCCCACCCATGCCACACTAATGCAAAAAAAAGAGAAAAAAAAAGAAACTTCCGCTTTGGTACCTTCAAGCAGACAGTACAAGATGAGCAGCCTTACCTGCGCTTGGTGCTCATCATCTTTGTGAGGCAAAAACTTGATGTAACTCAAAGCATCTCTTTTGGAGTGAGAAGCCAAACTAGTCTCATTCAGGAGTGACCAGTTACAGTAAAAGAGCAAACGATGCTTTTTCAAGTTTGAGGTGAGATATGAAATAAAAATTCTGCAGTATAAATTTTAAAGCCATTGATGTCAACAGTGAGAGGCGGTCAAATATGTGTCAGTGTGAAGGACGGTCGAATCGCCTACAGGGGAGCATTGGCTCTAGCTTGTCACGGTAACTGACATATTGTATAGCTCGTTACTTAGTGTGTATTCATTGCTTTCATGTATTCATGGATTGCAGCAGCCAACATGGGGCATAACTATGAGGGTTACTTTTAATGTCAAAAAAGTATTCAAGGTTTTGGGCATCCCTGTGGCTTAGTTATCCAAGATGCATAATTTATTACTCCTTTGTCTTCTGTTGCCTTTAAGTCTCCACAACAAACTTCCAAATAAAGGCAGAATGCCGTATAAAGGGATTCAAGCTTAAGAGTAGAACATTAATGCAGAAATACTTAATATTTCAAGATGTACTATCAAATGTGAGGTGCAGTAGTTCATCCTGTCAGTGAAAATAGAAAAGCTATCATGAAATACGTGCCTAATAAAGTGTTTCTGTTAGGCAGGAAGTGCCTATCAGAATAAACTATAAACAGCTATAGAAATGTGTTTTTGAATAAAATGAGGCCTTTCTGTCAGGAAGGAATAATCTCTCAAAACAGACAACTAGTAGTGTCAGTGGGTTTAGAAATTAGGTAGTTAATTCTATTTCCTTTTTAATGCCTTTTGTCCACTTGACAGAATAAGCTACCAAATTTGTGAGCACATTTATACCACTGGTAGTCTATTTTGATAGAAATTCCCCTCCTGAGAGAATAAACTGCTTCCCTATAAAGCGCTTTGATTCTGCTGGTAACTCATCCAGCGAGAGCGGATGTCACAACACCGTGCACCACAGTTTTGTCAGCTGTGTCTGTTCAAAGATTTTACTTCATGCTTTTAATTTAATGTTGTTTACCTATGCTGCTGACGCGTTACCATCAAAAGAGACACGTGCACACATCTTGATGCAAAAAGTCAAATGAGAAAAAAAGTCGAAAATGAGAGAGCTACCATGACAGGTTTAAGAAATGTAGCTAGAGTGTGTGTGTGTATATGCGTACACGTGCCTGTGTGGATATGAGAGAGCAGCACTGAGGTTGGTTCACCCAGACTAAATATTAAATGATGGAGCGAGTTCGAAAGCCTCCCCAGCAGGGGAGTTTGGAAAAGGATGATGCCTGGTAAAATGAGAGTCGTGTTGGATTGTAGGCTGTGGTGGATAAATTGCTCTCAAATATAGAGGAACCTGTTTTTTTCTACTGTGATTTGAATACGACGAACGTTATCCCACAACCTGTGAGCGGAGGGTTGGTTAATAGTAAGTCAACCACGATATTTTGTGGTAGGACCACTGAATATGTTGAATTTCAGAGATTAATTAGTGTGAGGTTTTCTCAGTAATCAGATGAGAGGAGAGGATTAAATCAGAAAATAATGTGTAATCTTAACGTGGATTGCTGGAAAGCAACATCTTAGCTCAGTTTATGTTTTATTTTTGTATCAGTTACAGAAAAATCAAGTTTTGCGACTCCTGTATGACCTAGTTCCATTGCTTTCGTGTCACTTGCATGGAGATACCATATATAATGAGCACATAAGGTGAAAAAAGTCACCAGTATGCGTAAACTATAATAACACTGGGTTATCTGGAGCTTTCTAGACAACTCATTGAAAGAAACGCCACAATCAAGTGAAACAAGATCAGACACAGACATCTGGCTGGTGGCTAATAATAGATCAGCAGTTACTGATTAGAGATGTGTGTGCTCTTCGCCGTGTGTAAAATAGGATTGCATAACATCAAAAACGACTGCTCGACAAAACCGTGTTTGTTGCCAGGTTCTGTCTCATCAAAAATAATCCTGATAGGATAATATACCGTATGTGAAGGGACAGTTTCTCTCCGAGGGATGCAATGGGTCAGTGTGAACGGACATTTAAAGTGGTTTGCCTTTAGTTCACTCTAGTTAGCATTATTATGAACAAGGTATAAGCCTTTTATACCAACACGATTAAAAGATTAAAAAGAAAGATTAGACTTTTCGTGACTTCTTCAAAATGTGTTTGCGCAGAAATGAAACACACAAACTGCTGCGATCAAGCAATTAACAAACAACGAAGGAAATGATTTCACACTTTCTGGAAGGTGGCAACGACCGAGTCAATATTTATGACTATGTAATGAAGCTTTTATCAAACACTTGTCTAAAGAATCATTAATATGTTAATAAGTTTATATTAATTGTTGCCCTGTATACAGACGTTTGTTGCCACTCGGAACGGTTGCAAAAATCTTTCTACAATCAAACTTTCCCCATGAAGTGGAGACGGAGATTTGTACTTGCAGTGAACTCAACAGGATTTCTGTTCAGTTCTCGAGTGGAATATAAACTCGCACACCCCTGTCCCACCTGCCACCTGTTAGAAGCAAACTGACGAGGTAGCTGTGACTTGCCCCCATCATGAACCAAACGTTGGCAGCTGTATGCAAACTAGAGTGACCGAGTCTTGCTGGAGGGGGACCAAACCGTAGAGGTGGAGCCTCGTCAAACAAAAGCTGATGTGTCAAAAATTATTATAGCACAGTAATCAAGTCACAGCCATTAATGTGTGCTGCAGTAACCCAGCTGTATTTTAATGTTTTGGAAATTCCAGGTTCAGTGTATGGTTTGTGTGTTTGATTGACAATGTCAGATTTCAGCTCTTTTAGGCAGTAATCTACTGATTAAGTATCAAACCGGATTAAACAAATAAGATATAATGCGTTAATTAATCAGCTTTAGAGGTGCGTTTAGGCAGACTGTGTTACCTTTGGACAGAGCCAGGCTAGCAGTTTCCCCCTGTTTCCAGTGTTTGTGCTAAGCTAAGATTACTAGGTGGCTGTTGAGGGTAGTTTCATTTTCAAGCAGTAGTATAAGTTTTCTTATCTGACTTTCTTCAAGACAGCAAATAAGGACCTTTTTGGAAATGTCAAACTACTCCTTCAGCACTTTAATACCCAAACACTGACACCAGATGACAATACTGATATCAAACAATTCTGCAACAATGGTTTAAGACAAAGTCTTCAAAATGATTTTTCTCTGCACATGACATAGATTGTGGTTATGGTTTTTAAAAAAGCAAACATTCATGACAGGTCCTGCTGGGGCTGGGCTCAAAACCCTATAAAAAAAAATGAACCTTCAGGAAAATCCAACAAAATCCACGTGGTAGTATGATAGCTATGTGGTTAGTCATATAACAATATGTTCCTTAGTCAAAAATACTACCATTTATCATTATATTCATTTTTTTAAACCAATAAATAAATAAAAAGAATTAGATTAGATCATTTCCTTTGAGATCCTTTGACCACATGACGTCTTAATCTTGTGACCATAAATTCTACTCGTGTCCCTTTTAATGAGAGTCCTTTTTAACAGAATTGAACCAAAGCAGCAAAGTCCTCCTCCTCCTCTTATTCCTCCAACCATCATTTGAAATGGAAGGGGGGTGGCATCGCATGGCATCTATACTGTGTGTGTTTCATCCTGACCTTGAGAGGGCCAACCATGTGAGAGAGGAGCGTTTGTGCAGTAGTGTGTTGACATCTGTGTATCGTCGGCCTCCAGAGCTTTAACGTGTGGCCTTTCTTTGTGTTGGTGTGTGTGTCGGAGTTATATGAAGGCTGTAGAGTGAACTGGCCTCTCCTTGCTTTTATTAACAGTAGATCAGGCCAACTTTTTTTGTTTATAAAACACTCCCCAACAGGCAGTAAAAGTATAGCAGGGACATAACCAAGATAAAGGAGATAACAAAGGTAAACTGCAGCTCTGGAGTCCCCCCCCCCACCCCCTTTCCTCCTTATCCTTTGAATGTCCTCTAGCTGTCCATCCCATCCAAGTAATCAGCATCCTTCAAAGAAGCACAGCCAAAGCTAAAGCCAAGTCAAACAGAGAGCGTGTCCTAATCAGGGGCACGAAGAGCCGAGCTTATGGAGCCCTCCCCCCACCGCGGGGGCCATTACTGGGCTGCCATGGGCTCAAGATTAGAGCCTCTTCCTGTGTTAGCCATTCAAATTCAGCATTAATGTTTGAAAGAGCAGAGAAAATGCCTGCTCTTCATGGATAAATGAATATTTTATGGGGGGAGAAATGTGAAAACATCCCCCGTAATATCAGAGTCAAGCTGGTGTGTCTGTGGCGGTTCTGTTTCTGTGTGGTTTTTTTTTTTTTTAGACACTCGCACACTCATACATCGCTGTCAAAACGTCACATCCCACCAAAGCAAGCCAGGCGGAATGAGGTTTGGTTGTGTAATTTCTGACAAATTAGCATACCATGGATCAGTGTCACAGCTGCATTTTTACCAGTTTACATTCAGACAGAAACTGCTCTTGTAATGATCGTTTTATTTCCTCATCTGCTGTTAGTTCGACCTCATAAGAGACTATCTCAGTATCGGGCAAAAGGCGGACGCAGAGTTGATTTATGATGCTGAGAGACTAGCCTATGTGTGTTTCAGAAATAGGAGCTGCTTGTTTCAGGGACAGTGCGCTCACTCACTGCTTGCCTGCCTGTCAGTCTGCACAGTAAATAGGTCAGTGTTTTATGTGAGTGAAGAATCAGTGATGTCTGGGTCTCCATGAATCTGCCATCTCTAGCCACCTGACCGGCAGGCAGAGCTGCTGCGGCAGCCAGCGGCCAGGTTATTAGCCACAATATTGTAAAGTACAAAATCGTTCGGGTGCTTGTGATTGCCTGTTGTTCCTGTTTCCTGCGTCGGCTGGTGGCACAGATTCTCACTGCTGCCTGATGCAGAAATGACCATAGTCAGACACCCAAGTGTTTAACTGCATTATTCATTCTCGCTGCTCTGCAATGGTTTACTGAAATCATCATATTTATGACCATGCGCTATGCTTTCACTGTTTTATGTAAGTGTATCCTGTGCCATACTCCCAGGGCAGACATAAGTATCGATGAAGCAAAGGCGTCCAATATGACTCACCCAATAAACCTCAAGAAAATATCAATTTTATGTCTGAGGGGTTCAAACCCACCTATATCCTTGTCATTATTCAATGTTGCGGCCATTGATTTCTCTTGCTGACCAGATAGTGACCTGATTGATTGGATCCCAGTCGCTGTTGTCAGGTCGCGCTTGTGCCATGTGCTCATGTTGGTGAATCCAACTTCTGCACATGAATATGAAAGCTATATGACGAACTGTAACTGGCAAGAATAGGCTCCCGGGATTACGTTAATGAATTAACAGAAACTTCAGTTACAGCTGCATTAGTCTCAACAGGACAGACGCGCTTGTATGTGTCTTTGTAATCGAAAACAACTGCCGACAAGGTGGATATATGTAATGGATTATGCACGACACTGTGTAAGATCTGAAAGCTTTTTGATGAGGCTGAAAACCTGAAACTGTGACAGTAATTGTTTGTCACTCTGATTAAATCAATGCTCAGCTGTTAATTTTAAAGATGCTGTAAACTCCACATTGTTTTCAAGTTACGATGTGTTGCAAGTAGCAGTATAGCAGATGTGAGTTAGATTGTCCTCTAATAAAGGTTCAGATGGTTTCACTGTGTACTTGGTTCTGTGCATTTTCTCTTGATAATTTAGTGTGAATCTATAACTGGCAATTCAAATGAAAGCAGTTTGAAGTTGTGGTGTAAATGGAGAGCTCAGATCTCTTGGTGGTAAAATATTCCAGTCATCCTTTCAGCACTTTATATAAATTAGTATATGGCTTCCATGTCATCCCACTGTCTCTTCCCCCATTGTCTTGCAGCTCCTCGTTGCTTCAGCCTGTCAACATTGTGACATTTCTTTGTAAACAGCAGTGTTTTACCGGGTTTTGTTGTTAGCGACACGCCTAATCTCTAACACAAGAGAACCTGTTTGCTGCTGTTGTCTGGACTCTCACCTGGGACTCACTCAACACGATAGGAAATGCCGGCACAGTCACCCGGTCACCCCCACATGCCGGTCACATCTCATAAGATCCATGGAAATACACCAGGAAGATAATCTTAAAAATGTGCTTGCACGTTAAGATCATGAAGTTGTAGCTGGCTGGATGTTCACAAATAGTGGGTGCCCCGCAGCTAAGCTGGATCAGCTTGCAACCTTTATCTGTCTAGTTAAACAATCTATCAGGTGTGACCTGTTTTGGGAGAGGGTAGCTCAGTCTCTCATGGATACAGCTGATAAAATCTGAATCTGCAAAAGACTTGCAGTCTTTATTTTATTTTTATCCTATTCCTAAATTCTCTGTTGATGCCACCCTCCCTGTTGTTTGGCGCATAACTTGTCCAGCGTTCTCCACTCAGATAAGACATGAGCATTCATCCACAGTGAGCTCTGATATTGAAGGGCAGCAAAGTATTGGCTGCTATCTACCAAATAATTTCCTGCTGTGATTACAGGACAGTTTGTTAATTAGAGGGATCACAATACTGTTTCTGTGTTACATTCTCTCGCCAAATAAAACAAATGTCTTCTTATTCTCATCACAAGCAGAGGGGAACAAAAAAACAGTGTCCAGTTTATTAGAAAACATGAAGATTGTGTTGGTAGTCTTTTTTTTCATCACAGACTGATGTCTGATCTTAAAGACTTCTTCCACATACTAATATTTTGCAGTCTGGGTTATATGAATAAAACATCAGATTCAGCCTAATTACACGTCAGCGGTTAATGTTATCAAATAGATAAAAGAAAGTTAGATTAGATAAGAAAGTGAAAGCGCTCTTATTGAGATCAAATTGAAACACGCTGACTTAATCAACTTCAGTGTGTACATAAACTTGTAGTTAATAAGGAAATAAAAGCATCTAGGTTAAATCCCTCTTATGTGTTATCAGTTATGCATATAAACTTGTATCAAGGCAGAGGACGGTAATTAAATTCCCGTCAGCTAATAATTGTGTTGCTCTGTGGTAGGGCTGGTTAATCAGTTTTTATCAGGAATACATCAAAATCCACAATCCAACAGTCAAATAGTCACTGCAGTCATAAAGACAGTGAACACTCTGTGAGTTTGTGTTTGTTCTGCTTCAGGTTTATGAGGAAATGACACATTACTGACAAATATGTTTCACGGGGAGACAAGTATCTTCTTCAAGACTTGAGGCAGCGAAAGGGAAATCAAACTGGTCTTGCATAATAATGCTGTTATCCGAGACGTATTCAGTTAAATCACTGCTTCTCATCATCTTATCAGTGTTTCGCTTTCCACTGGTCCAATTCCTTCATGCGAAACCAGTTCTTGTGGGAAGTTAACAAAGAGTAGGGTGTAACCAACCACATTTACTCTCATGCAGGACACGGTTACGTAAAATTGTAAAGGCCACTGTGAAGGCACATGTCATTTGTCAAGAGTCAGTGAGCGCCGTCTAAGGGCTGAGGAGTGGTCTTTGTTTGCTAATGTAGGTCCCCACTAAGGGGACGGCCTGGATGGCCTGCTTTCTGGGCCGGTTGTGCTGCACATCACATGATGGGCTTGGCCCCGGGGCGAGGCAGTGAAGGAGTTTAAGAGGGTAGTGGGAAGTGGGTAGATGGAAGATGTGAGGATGAGTGAAGGGAACGTTTACTCTTGCCAGTTTCTCTTAAAATCAACTCCTGCTTACCGTTTTTGCAGCTGAACTGGCCATGAAGAGTCCACCTCGTTTCCAAGTAGCGAATTCAAAATTTTCTTTTACAGCACAATGACAGTTTCAGGAGGTGCGTCTCCTTCTAAATCTAAATAAATCTAAACCTGCTGTGTGTTAGCAGAGAATTGTAAATACACACAGAGAATTTTACAAACCTGCAGTCCGTCTCGCTGTAACAGGAGCCCTCATGTTACTATGCTATAATAGGCCATACTCTCTGAAAATACAGTACTTTGAAACTTCTGTAGATCTGTCTGAATGCATCTATCAAGTCTCAAGATGATTTTGTCACTTTCTTATTACCCCAGTTCTGCTACCTCAGAAACCAGCCTCACAGAAAGGAGATTCACCTCACCCTCTGTAACTCCTGCTCACAAGTAAAAATTCCTGTGGCTGCTATAATGCAGACAGAATGAATTGATTAGACAATCAAATAAACAATCAACTAAAAGGTCAACAAAAAACACATTTTAGTTAAGTTCAGTTAATTGTTGAAGACTGATGGGGGAAAAAACTTCTAAGCTTCTTAAGTATTAATTCTAGCTGCTTTTCTCTCTATTATATCATTACGCATTTATTTTTTTGGGCTTTGGACTGTTGTCGGGCAAAAGAAGAACTCTGAAGACATTACATTGAGCTCTGGGAAATTCAATGGCCAATTTCACACTATTTTTTGACGCTGTTTTCTTACATTATTATTATTCGCCAAACAAAATCCAACAAGCTGTCTCAACAAGGTCAGCTGCCATTGTTAGCAGCCGACCTTCACATTGACAAAAACATTTAGAAATCAACCGTATTGTATTTCCTGGTTAATCCCGTGATAGTATTGTATTTTTACTAGAGCTGAGTACTAATTACAATTCAAGGTTGTTCTGTTTGGTGGATCCAGAGAGATTTCTTCACCTTCGCCTGCCTCTGTCAGAGTCCCTACACGGACTTCTTCTTCACACTGAACCTTTTTTTCTCTCTCTCTCTCTCTCTCTCTCTCTCTCTCTCTCGCTCTTACAGGACATTGTGAGTGCTACTAAAGATGTCTGATAGTGTCGATATTGAAGAGAAACCACCAGCCCCCCCCTTGAGAATGAACAGTAGTTCCCGAGACTCTTCATCATTGAATCACGCCTCTAAACCGCTTCCAATGGCTCCTGAAGAGAAAAACAAGAAAGTTCGCCTGCGCTCCATCTTCCCTGGGGGAGACAAGAGTGAGTATCCTTCTCCACATGTCACCCTCAGCCCTGCACTGATTCACGTAATTTACTGGAGTCCTGTGTATAAAAACACCACAAATCAGCCTGTAATCACTTTTTGTTTGTCTTCTGTAGCAAACAAGAAGAAGGAGAAGGAACGTCCTGAGATATCCCTTCCCTCAGACTTTGAACACACCATTCATGTCGGCTTTGATGCTGTAACAGGAGAATTCACAGTGAGTATCTCTTTCTCCTGACAATCAGGAAAATAAACAGGGATGGATGTGCTTCTGAAATTTTCCTCTTCTCTCGAAGCAGAGTCCTAGGCACGCATTTCTAAAATCACAACTCCTCGAGGTGATAGAGTCAACTAATGGTATATTTTCCTCCACATAAAGTTGGTAACACAAGTGACTTGAGTGAAAATTTCTCTATCTCCCCTATCAAGTGAAACCTTGCACTTGAATCCTTTAGCGTTTTTCAGTAAATTACATTTTTTGCTGTAGTTTCAGTTTGCAGTAGATGTCTCGTCTTACACAAGGCTGGATATATAAAACAGGATTTCCTTCTCTCATTTTCTCTGTTGAATATTCTTTGCTCTGAATCTGATCCATTTTTTTCTTCAGTTGTTCATAGACAACTTTTCTTTTGTATTTTACTTTATACCAAATGCTAATAATTAATTACTCTGAATAGATATAGTATATTACTAAGAAATTTAACAATCTAAACACAATCGATTCCATCTTTTTAACACAGTTCAGTGAATGGTTCAGTACAAAAGCCCCAAAGCAAATCTTATAAAGCTTTTAAGGTTCAGCTTTTGTTTTTTACCCAAGTGTTTATTCAGCTCATTTTTGAGGCCCTAATCAGTGGTGATGGTTCATTGTGTTGTATTACACACATTGAAAGATGCACTGTACCACTGAGTCCGGAAAGTTGTTCCGGGGATATTAATGTAATAAATCTCATTATGTTCTGCAAGAGTTCACGATATTGTTTCCACACCTCGTATATGGTAATCATTTATCCATGAGGAGGTCCTCTGTTATGGGAAAAGCACTGACCTCTTGCGATAAAGAAGAAGAACACATACAGTGAGATGTTCACATACGGTTAATTTAATTTGGTAAATGCAAGCATGCATAATGGCATGTTAATGTACTGTAACATGGAAAAAAACAAGACATGACGATAGCGGGATTAATCTACAGAAAAGTCTGCTCTTGTCGTGTTTGTTAAGGCCTGAGGAGAATTATTTTTTTTCAAATGAAATAATGGATATGCAGTACAAGACTCTGTAAAAGCACGTGTACATAGATGAATACAGTTCTCGTGTATTTGACTTCCAAATGTACAACACCCAGTCAATGACATCAGCAACAAATAGTTCCTTGTTCTCTTGATAAGCTGTGTGCATGTGGCTCAAAGAGCCCCGTTAAGACAATTTTTAACCAAACCACTTTGAGTTCACTTTTTTCACGGTTTTCTGGGAAGATACAGTATATTATTGTTGATTTGCCCCTTGATACCGATCAAAGTATTATCTTTTTCTGAGCCTCAAACATCACTGCTTCCATGGAACTTCCATGACTTTTTTCAGCAGTCTGACTATTGTTTTAAGTGTAAAGATATCCACAAGTTTACAAAGATGACATTAATGGAGTGCTTGGTGGCCAAATGGTTACAGCACATGCCGCATGGCCCCATGATGGCAAATGTCACCGGTTTGGTTCTGTTATACGCCTCTCTCTCCCGTTTCCTGTCTGCCTCTTCACTGTCACTGTCCAATAACAAACAAGAAACTAAAATGCCCTAAGAATTATCTTAAAAGACAAAAAAAAAAAGATTGCACTAATGAAATCCACTGATGATGTCTATAAACAGGCATTAGAATATGCAATACATTGGCTAAAAAAATGAATACAATGCAATACATGAAATACATTCATTTACTTGAGTGACTGAGAAGCTTGACACTATCTGCCTATCAACATCTCTACAGCTCATTTACACGGTATATCTTGTTTGTTTAATTTCTGCACAAATTTAAATGTGAAAACAACAAGTAATAGTTACCGAGCTGTTTCCCACTGTTTTAAGTCTTTGTGCTAAGCTAAAGAACAGAGCTAATTAGTGTGACAGTGTAACAACCTCTTTGAGACGTAGTTCTTTTTATGTATACGAGACAAGAAAAATAAGATTAAACGAAAATAAAATTTAGATTTAGTTTTTCTTCTCTAATGAGCAGCATTTCTTTATATAAGATATTATGGGCTAACAAGACGTGTTCAGCCGTAGCGATCTCTCGTTCGACCCCATATTCGCTATCCGGGCTCCTAAAAGCCTGTGTGTTACAACAAAAACACAACATCGATACTTTTAAGAGTTTTCTGGCAGTGACTGGTGGACTGTAAACAACATTTAACATTCAACCTCCGTCTGTTTGCGCAGGGTATCCCAGAGCAGTGGGCACGGCTCCTACAGACCTCGAACATCACCAAGCTGGAGCAGAAGAAGAACCCACAGGCCGTGTTGGACGTCTTAAAGTTCTACGACTCCAAAGAGACCGTCAACAACCAGAAATACATGAGCTTCACCTCAGGAGGTGAGTGACGCCAAAATACTGAACATAACCACCATAAAGGAAACATTTCACATTTAATATTAGCATTCAGTATGCTGCCTCTATAAGACCGTTTCTCTCTGTTTCAGACAAGTCGGCACATGGGTACATAGCAGCAAACACTCTGGTGAGTTCTTCGATGTCTACATTTGCTTTGGTTAGTGTTGGTTCATTTCTAAGCCTATATAATATATTTGATGATTGTGAAGAATATTTGTTAATGGAAAACACCATAAAATGATAATCTGACTAAATATATGTCAGTTTATAGTAACTAACTACTATTTAATGCTCAATTTTAAGTGAATTATGCCGCTAATTAAACATGCCCCGTTTTTGTTGGAGGTTACTCCTACTGTCTGTTTCATTAGAAATTTTATTGCTGCACTGCAGATCTTGACCTCCTTAGACTGTCTGGTTATTATGGTAACATTACGTATAAATCAACCCAACTTCTGGTCCTAAGCCAGGCGCTATGCCTGCCATATTTCATTGCTTTGGAAAATCTCTCAAATCTAAAGTAATATATGGAGGGAATATTTTTCTTCATGATTTATATACATGTAACAGTGTGTGATTTAACAGGTAAGTTCCAACATTACGTGAATTTTTTTCATCGTCTTGAACTGCAGAGCAATTATGCCTCTCCGACTGCGCCGCAGTAAATCTCTCTCACTTTACTCTCACTAACTCTGTCTGGGAATTTCTGGGATAGACTGTGTTACTTTTCAGCACGTTCATTTCACACAGACTTCTGCCTGTAATGGGCAAAATGTGTGTGTTCCCCTCTAGAGACTTACTGCCCTCACTCTGCGGCGTAATGCTGTGAATTTTGCATACATGCCAATCAGTTTGCAGCTCCTGCACAGAAACGGTGACTGCTGCGAGAGCTACTGCTGCTCATTGTTTATTTTTCCAATCTATTTAACCAGATTTTGAAATACCCATAGACAAGCTTCACTGGAGGCTCAACTGCATCTAGAGGGACTCCCGCTGTGCTGACCTCATTCCTGGCTTTGACCAGAGTAATCTATGCCTTGAATGCCTTGGCCTGTATACGCTCAGCCGGGTGAAGAAGTGGAATCCAAGTCTGTTCAATGGGATTCGCTGCCCCAGGCAAACTACAGTTGGATCCTTTAATGCAGGCCTATTGCTTGAAAGAGCTCTTTGCCGGTGAAGGGAAAGTGGGTGTGGCAGTGTATCTAAAAGGTTGAGCGAGCTCAGTGAGTTTATTTGAGAGCATCTAAGCCTTAGACTATCACAGTGGTCCACGGCCTGCAGAGGTGACTCAGCTATTGGCTACAGTGCCGCAGATTTTACCTCAGGATTGGGCCGCGCTGTCTCAGGCAAGCAGAACTGCAGGAGATGTGCCAATACTCAGTCTGCAGAAGCAAACTGTCTCTTTCAAGTGAGACACAGTAACCCATCATGATGCTGATGCTCGCTTTCAGATTATTTGAACACAAACTTATACAAAAGTAACCTGCAATGTAAGTAAATACCGTGAGAACTGGTGTGTTGCTATCCTTAAGCAACCTCTTTTTTTTTTTTTTGTCTACCCTGCTGCTTTCTTGTCTTGTCATTGAGCATTAGAGAGGAAGTACAACTCTTTTCAGTGTTTTTCCATAATGTTTAGTCGAATGGAAAAGAGATTAATATCAACTGGTCATCTTGTGGATCTCTGGTTTTCACTTAACCTCTTTCAGAGTCCATTTAAGCCAGTTGCTTGTGTTTTAGGGCAATTAAGTGCCTCACCTCGACCTTAGCTCAGTGTACATTTATAACTGTGGTTATAAATAAACTCGGTGTTGCATCTGAATCTAAACTTTGGTCAAAGCAAAAAAAATCAGACATGGATGAGAAAATCTAAACACCATTACTGCTGTCCTGTATAGTGTCCTCTACAAGACAGTGAATTCAGATTTTTGGGCAGACAAACACTTTTTGCTTTTATGATAAACGCTAAAGTAATAACACATTCTTTAGAAACATTGGCAGTGTTTCAGGCTTAGTTTTGTTCCCTCTTTATTGCTGCTTTAAAGTGGTTAATATAATGGCCTTGGTGCTTCTGGTGAAGTTTCCCAGACATCAGTCAATCATACCTTTTATCATTTAATAGTAGTTCTACTACCAACCAGGAAGTCCTGGATACTCAACTTGCATGGCCTGAGTGCCAGGCCACAGGACTCATCTGTAAACCAGCACAGACAGCTCTAAAACTGTTCACATAACTATGTTCAAAGCAGTTTGGTCGGTGCATGGGTGCCACAATTTTCCGCTCTGTTTTAATAATTCTTTGTGATGGATTTCAAGAGAAATGTTTCATGCAGTTTGTGTGTGCTCAAACAATATGCGGCATCCTGCCTGTTATGTACTTTAGTAAATAGAGGAGCAGCTGATACCTGTAAAAGTTTAATAATGTCGGGATTTTAAAGCTAGTGCAGTAATAATTATGTTCAAATATACAAAATAGCTATAAACTACAACAAACAGCTACCTTTCCTAATGTGGATCCCTGTAGTACTAAATTAACTGATGACAGGTTTCTAACAACATGTGTGCCAAAAAGCACTTCACAAAGCAACCCAAACATATACAGTGGAACAGAGAGCTAATCCTAAATTTGAACACATCTGTCTGTATGTAGTGTGGTATAACATTACTAGACACTAACTGAGGTGTAATCTTATCATTTTGATTGTCTAATAGATTGCATCTTTTGTGTACTATAAGGAAATTTGAAATCAGGCATAATTACAATATGGGTGCGTGAACAGATGTGGAAGTTACTGTTCAGCACCCAATTAAAAGCTGATTAAAATAACATTTTGTATGGGAGGAAAATGTGTTCTTGGCTTGGGTGAAGGACAGTCCTCAGCTGGCGAGATTTATCTCTATCATGTCCTCTCCTCTTACCCTGGGTGTTAGATAAGGAGGACAGTTTAAGGAACGTCCATCCCTCAGAAGCGTACCCCCCCCCCCCCCCCTCCCCCCTGAAGTCCACTTACTCTTAAATATTGTGTGGGTTTGTTTTGAGTAAATCCTCCCATTTTCAACCTTCATATTCAGAACCGGCTGCTGTCATCTGGGCCTCCTGTCAGCCTTAGAACCTGCAGCGCATTATTTGACAAGGTAACTCCTCCACATTACTTTCCACATGGTGTATCTCTGCATTGGCTTTGACGCTAAATTTGATCTCCTAATTTTGATTATGCCAACTGGCTAATGCAAAATGCGTACAAATATTTGATTTTAGAGGCTCTGTATTGGAATTTCATGGGGGGTATGATTGGATCGCTACGTTTTTTGATGTTACAGATGTATTTATTATCTTCCACAAGAGCACCTCTTATCTTTTTCATAAAATGGACCGTCTCTGAAATGGCAGGGCAGGGGCGCATGCCACAGAGGGTTGTGATGACTATCAAACTGCATGTATGAGCTCATACTCCTTCCAATTTGATCCACATCACCAATAATTTCATCACCATTATAGACATTACCGCATGGCTCTATAGAAAAACACATGGCACTGCTTACAGTTAGCTAGAGACTCATTTCTGCACTGCAGTCTTGGCCCAGCCCTCCTTGGAGCAGGTCAGAGGCCCAGTATGTCTGAATGGACGACTGGGACTTTTCTTCAGCCAGACCCTTTCCCTTTAATCACTAGAGCTAAGCTGCACTGCTTCATTTATGCATGACCAGACTGGAAATGGATGAAATGTTTCCATTCCATAAGAGGAAGATGATCCAAGGCTAGCAGAGACTTGGATGGGGGAAATAAAGGTTGAGCATTAGGCATAATAAATATGCCTGAGGCTTATTAATCACACTTGTTAAAAGGTATCTTCCATATCAAGAGGATGTCTACAGTTCATCTCCATATTGCACATTAATGCAATGTGGCAGCATGATTTCTCCTGCAGCACAGTTAAATATGTAACAGTTTGTTACTTAAAAACACTCAGATACACTGCACTGAATGGCACTTCACTCTTTTAACGTTTGTCTTTTAGCTCTCACTGGACTCATAATATTTCCCTCCACTATTAACAGTGATGCTCCCGACAATTTAACCCCATTCATTTCTGGTTTTTTTTTCTTACACAAAATGTCAGATGTCCTGTTACAGATTAACTGTATATATTGTTTATATTGATGACATGTGCTCATCTTTGTCACCACTTTTGAATCACATTTTGATGATATGATCTGAATCTGTTTTTGGGTAATAAAATTTAAACATTAATTCACCATAGCTGCAGCTTGTTTGCTGGCCAGAACTCAGAATCAAAACTGTACATGGCTGGTTTGGGGTTTGGAGGCTGTTTACTGTGTCAACAGCTCATCACAGAGGAAATAATCATTTTGTTTAATATGCGGGGAAAATTTGAGGACCTGCACATGCTCTTTTCATTCCAAACATGCTGCTACGTGGCACGTGCATTCACACTCACCCCCATCTCTATTCCTCAGGGTGCCAAAACATCGTCGTCAGAGCCCCCGATCGCTCCACCTGTGTCAGAGGAGGAGGATGAAGAAGAAGAGGAAGAGGAAGAGGAGGAGGAAGATGAGGATGATGACGACGAACTGCCTCCGGTCATCGCGCCTCGGCCTGAGCACACCAAATCTGTGAGTATATACGGCGTGTTGGCCAAACCACCACTGCTGCAAATGCAATCCCACCCTACATTCCTTTGACTCATTCCTCCCCGCAGATCTACACACGCTCAGTCATGGACCCAAAGCCTCCCACCCCTGTAAAAGAAGTGTTGACCCCACCGGAGTCGCAGGTCCAGCCGGAGAACACATCCAACACAATGTATCGCCACACTGACCGCCAGAGGAAGAAGTCCAAAATGACAGATGAGGAAATTCTGGAGAGACTCAGTATGTTTCTTTAGAGCTGCACATATCAGTTTTTGGTTTTTAGTAGCTGTTCTTTCACATATTACTTCTAGTGCACCAATTCTGTGTATTTAGAAAAATTCTGCCAAAGAACAGGGAGCGCTAATGTAATGTAATTTCAACAAAGATGTGCTTTTTTTATTGATTGTGTCCTTCCCCAGACCGCTCCTCTCTCTACAATGTAACTTCATTCCAAATTTCCAGCATGCAGTGTAAAGCGGAGCACTTAGAGTAGCTGTACTATGAAGGCAGGGTATGTCTGAAATAGAAGGGCAAAAAAGGTTCTGCAGTGATGTTTTCTGTTTATTTGTGTGAAGGCCATCATGGCTGTGTCTGCCCACACAAGCTCAATCATTATATATCTGTTTTCTCTCTGACTCAGGGAGTATTGTGAGCGTGGGGGATCCCAAAAAGAAGTACACACGCTTCGAGAAAATAGGACAAGGGTAAGTCCGTCCGTGATCATAAATCAGTTGTCATAGTTATTGAAATAGAGCAATTTCAGGAGCAGTCAGTCTCGCCAGGAGAGATGGAGCTGTAGTGACCACTTTAGTGAGACAGAGGCAGAGGGAGGGTTAGGTTGAATGACTGGGAGAAAGCTAAGTAGAGAGGAAATGAGAACTGTATCCTGAAATGGCCAAGAGCCAGATTAGGATTAGCCAGGTCAGCCATCTTTCTCTCTCTCTCTCTCTCTCTTTCTCTCTCTCTCTGTCTCTGTCTCTCTCCTTGTCTTTCTGTTTTTAAGGCTGCTGCTTTTATGTCACACTCCTTTTTCACCTCACATCTACACAGATGAAAAAGAAAAACTAGGCATTGGTTATCTGCTCATGCTCAGTATTTCCATATTTGATCAGGAACCTCGTATCTCGTAACAGTAGATAAGTGTCTATTTACTTCACAGGTTATCTTTAACTTATTAGTACCAGGAACTGAGCTTCATTATTCATAGCTTCTGACAGTACACAGGTGTAGTTGACATCAAGAGAAAGAGAGAAAGACCAAAAGTGTGAACTCACAGCTGAAGGTTTTTAGTATCATGAGCTATACTTCCAAATAAGGACAGAATGGCTGCATACCATTCCTTTGACCAACTATTGGAAGATGAATTTCTTGTAGATTCAGTATTTGTGCTCATCCCTGCTAAGGTAATTTAAAAGCAGTTAGGTCCTGCGGTAAAATGAACACATACGGTTTGAATGAAGGAATAACCAAAAAAGACTTGAACTCTCAAAGCCTCTGGCATCAAGTGCAGACTGTGGTTTCACTGTGGTAGTTTATTATTTTATGACGTTATTTCAACTTAATTTTAGTGAGTGATCATTAATATCAAAGGAATAAAGCTGCTGCAAACACGCTAACTGGTCCACTCAATCTAAATATATCGCTCTATCCCAGCAGTGTTTGGTTTGCTTAAGTTAAATAAAGTTACACAACAGCGTCTTTGGTCTGTTAACTGTTAAATAATACCATTTAGTTTGGTTAAAGCAAGTGAAATAATGAATTTATAATGGATTTCAGGAAAATACTGTTTTCCCTCATTGTCTGTAGTGATTTAAACACTTAAATGGTGTATCATTAATGTGACTTTGATCTTGTGTTTCACCAGAGCGTCTGGAACTGTGTACACTGCCATCGACATAGCAACTGGCCAAGAGGTAAGTCAGATTCTAATGTAAATTATATAACATTTGCATCCTGTAGATTATTTCTTTGTTCCTTACTGAGCCATCAGGCTTACTCCTGCTCTGAGCCACAAATTCCTTGTCTGTTATCTCAGGTGGCCATCAAGCAAATGAACCTGCAGCAGCAGCCCAAGAAGGAGCTGATCATCAATGAGATCTTGGTGATGAGGGAAAACAAAAACTCCAATATAGTGAACTACCTGGACAGGTCAGTTTTCACATGCAGGGTCACAGGTGCATATAAACCTAAGGCAAGCCCTATTTATGGTTGTTTTTGTTGGGAAAATGTAAGATTTTAAGGCTGTCACATTTTCCCAGAGTCAAATGTGTTGTTTTCAAATCCCTTATTAACAGTCCAAAATGTGAGGATATTCAGTTAATTATAGTAGAGAGAAAAGCTCCAAATCCCTACATTTGAGAAGCTGGAACCAGCATGCATTTTTCTTAAAGGATGGATAAAGGACAATTATTATTAATAATAATTATTCTAATACTAATACTAAATTAATAATGTTATTCATTATCTTTCTCATAATTTCTTGTATGTATGGGAAATACAAAGTTTATACAAAGATCTCATAACAATCTAAGAAGACATTAATCAGTATAATGCACAATTACAACGGTTTTGTTGTATGTCATTTTTTTTGTTTTTTTGTCTCTATGAGATGGTTGAAAGTTGTATTACAAATAAACCCACACAGCACTATGAATGTATTTGATGTTAATTTGTCAAAAGCAGCTGATTGGACAAAGTTGATGCATGTTGTTACCAAGATGACACAAAGGGATCCTTTAAGCCTGATTTCAGATCCTCTTTAGATCTTTCTTCCTCCCTTTTCTTTTTAATGGTGGTCAGCTTCCATCACAAGGCACATTACTGCCCCCTGCTGTTGTAAAACATAGAGAAGAATTTAAATTCACAACCAGTCAAGTTCAATTAAATTTTTAGCATCTGTTCCACTCTGCTCTGATTTCATTACATTACTTTACACAACTGTTCACTGCTGGCAGTAACATACTCGAGCACCTACTGTGTGTTGTAATTGACTCTGCATCATGAGGTGCATCATAAACTGTAAAAATGCTTCTTTGTTCTCTTCTTCTTGGGAGGTTTTGCTCTCATTTTCTGCATCTGCACAAATGTCAACCACTTTGCCTAGATTATTGATCTGTCAAAGCAATGACTGAACTGTAAAACACAATATGAAACACATGTCGCCACAGGAAATTTAGCATGTTTCCTCTCCTTTCTCGCCTTTTTCAGTTACTTGGTAGGAGATGAGCTATGGGTGGTGATGGAGTATTTGGCCGGAGGCTCGTTGACAGATGTAGTGACTGAGACCTGCATGGACGAGGGCCAGATCGCTGCAGTCTGCAGAGAGGTAAGAAGCCAAGTTTAGACATCAGCAGCACCACACACTGCTTCTGTGGCCATGACGATCTGACCCGTACGTTCAGGTGGACACATGCAAACATTGGAACAAACACTTTTAACACTTCACCCTGCCAAGAGAGAAAAACCATCCAAATGTGTGTGTAGTACAGGCCTCCCTTTGTATGTGTTTGTGTGTCTTTCAAATATATTTTCAAGCTTTTTTCTCTCTCTTCAGTGTCTTCAAGCCCTGGACTTCCTACACTCTAACCAGGTGATCCATAGAGATATAAAAAGTGACAACATCCTCTTGGGTATGGACGGCTCCGTCAAGCTCAGTAAGTCTTCACATTTTTGTTCAAACATTTAAAATTGCCCTTGGCTTTAGTGTGATAGAATTAGAGTAAAAAGCACCCTTTTTGAGAGAGAATTGTTTGAGACTTAGGTTAAGTGAGAAGGTAGTTTGTTAAATGAAAAACCACTTCAGTCAAAAACGGCAAAAGAAAAGTAAACTGTGTGTTTAATGTGATAAAACAGAATGCAAACAAAGAATATAACACACCGCTGCGCCTCTCTTCCTCTGCCTCCCTCTTCAGCCGACTTCGGCTTCTGTGCTCAGATCACTCCGGAGCAGAACAAGCGCAGCACGATGGTGGGAACGCCCTACTGGATGGCACCAGAAGTGGTGACAAGGAAGGCTTATGGCCCCAAAGTGGATATCTGGTCTCTAGGAATCATGGCGATAGAGATGGTGGAGGGAGAACCGCCCTACCTGAATGAGAATCCACTCAGGGTACGACACAGAAATGCAGCCACAGCTCACACTCATGATGTTAGCCCTCTAGAGGTCATACAGTATGCATGCAGATGAGATGTTCAGACTTTTGTTTCTGTGGTGCCCTCATTTGACCGTCTTCTTTCCAGGCACTGTACCTCATAGCTACCAACGGGACTCCGGAGCTGCAGAACCCAGAGAGGCTGTCATCTGTGTTCAGAGATTTCCTCAATCGCTGTCTGGAGATGGATGTGGACCGCAGAGGCTCTGCCAAAGAGCTGCTCCAGGTAAAACCAAGACCAAGAAAACATACAGTCATATAGACACTTTTGGAACATGAAATGTCTAGTACATCTAAATGTAGAAAAGTAGAAGATGGATGTTCAAGTAGAAATTCTTACCCTTTTCAGGATTTCCCAGGACCATCTAGCAGAAGGCAGATATCCTGATCTTACCAAATACAGTCATGTTAATGTTAATAATTTAGTTGTGTGTATATGCACAGGGCTTGTTGAATAATGTTAACATAGCTCCTTGAATTACTACTTTATGTCCTGCAAATGTCACCAAATCATCTCTAAATGTTAACAGTTTATGCTTCAGCATAAATCTCCAGCTCTATATGTACATTTTTTTATCTCTTCTGTCTTCTGCAGCATTCCTTCCTCAAGCTGGCGAAGCCTCTATCCAGCCTGACGCCTCTGATTGTAGCTGCGAAGGAAGCCATAAAGAACAGCAGTCGCTAGGGTGTGTCCTCTGTCCCCACCTGAGGCTGGAGCCCTGCCTGTGATGTGTGCGTTCATGGGGGCAGGGGCTTGGGTGTATGGGTGGTGGGTGACGTGACAGCGACAGCACAAGGAGGGGGGTTTTGTGACTTATAGTGACAGCACAAGGACAAAAGACCCCCAGGCCTCATATGTAGGACAGACATCTGGCCTTGCAGCCTCTCGGCCCGCGCTGCTGAAAAGACCTTGCCTCCTCGTTTACTTCTCCAGCACTCTGTACATGTAGAGCAGTCCATCACAAGTGTGTGTGTGTGTGTGTTTGTGTGTGTGTGTGTGTGCTGCGCATGTGGGGCGCGTGTGTGCGTGTGTACAAACTGTGCACATCTCTTTGTGTCATATGTCTTGTTTGGCAGCAGTCGCTCTCCACACCAAGAAGAAAAGGTGATAAAAAAAAAAAACTCAAAAGAAAAGAAACTTCAGGAGTGAAGAGGAGGAACAAATAAAAACTAAAGAGCCTGTGATTCCTTCCCTGCCCAGCTTTTAGGCTAGGTTTACTTTCCTCTAGTCCCTCCATGGAGCATATTCAGGCCGCACATGCACCCGCAGTGACCAGCTGATGCAAGAGAGTGTCTCTGGGATCCTGAACCCGACCTTTGCCTGCATGACTACGGCTCTGTGGAGAAACTCTGCTACTCCTCTGCAAATTGTCAAATCTCAAGGTGGCATATTTATGTGTATATGCGTGTGTGTGTGTGTGTGTGTGTGTGTGTGTGTGTGTGTGTGTGAGTGAATGTGTATAGGGGTGCAGCTACAGGGGAATCAGTCAGGAATAATTTCACATGACCTATGCCAGCTTTTAAACATCTTTCATAAATCCGCCCCATATTGAGCAAGAGATATGGCTCCAGTATTTCATTTGAGCCAGCTCCTTTCAGACAGTCTGTGCCGTAGAGTCACTGGAGTTCAGGTTAGCTGCAGTTAATTTGAAAATTTAAACCTGTCTGCATGTTATCAGATGTGATGTTCAGATTATTTAAAATAAATTTGCCTCCATAAAACATTGAATTTAACCAGATAACACATGCAAATATTTCAATTTAGAATCATAATATAGGAAAGTGTTAAGTTGTTGGGGTTGTCATTTTTGTGATGTAGTTAGATACATTTGATTGCATTTGGTGCTGAATCCTCCCCTGACCTGAAAATAATGTCAGCCTAGTTGCAGGCAATCAATCTACAAATTCTACAGGTGATTTAAAATGCATTCATACATATAAACTGTTACGTTCACTGTGTGCAAGCATCTCAAACAGGATTATCCACAGATATTCACTATATGTGGCTTTCTCTTTTGTTTTCATGCTGTACCATGGTGTAGAGAATTTAACATCTAATGGCAAGCCCTTCTTTTTATTACATTGACTCAACAGAAATATAAATATTTTCATTTAAATAGCTATATTTGTGATGGATTTTCCTTTTTAAGGTGCTGGCACACAACATTTCAGCCTTTCAAATAAGCTTTGTTTCCACAACAGCGGCAAACCGAAGGTCATGAATTATATACCTACAGTGGGTTGCATGTCTTGTGCAACACAGTTTCCTATTGTGCCCCAAGTATCCCTGTGATTTTAGACCTTAAGCATGATGCCAACGTAAAACACGCTGAATATATGCTCAATCCAGAATCTGAACCACAAACTGCAACAAGAGAATGATGGAGAGAGAATTTTTCCTCACCATGTAATTTATCATGTGGTGACTTAAAATAACTTTGTCAAAGAAATTTGAAAGACATTTAAACTTTAAAGTGTGAACAAAAATATGAAACACAGATAGAATACGTTATTCTCCAATCTGGAATATTATTAGGCATTTGTCATCACTAAGTATTCTTATATTGCAGCATACATTACATGACTTTGGCAAAACATGATTGGATTGAATGCCAACTAAAACCTGGCCCACCTGTTCAGGTGAAAATACTGAATACACAACATTCATGTCTAATGAGGCCCTGGTCTCCAACTGTCCCCCCTCCGTCTTCCCCTTTGTTATTGAAGATGCTGCTCTTTCATGCTTCAGTGTCCTTTTGTCTTTTAATGGTGTCTTATGTGACTTTTTTTCATATGATCTGTACGTTTTGTAGTGTGGCTTTTTGGACGTATGGCAGATTAGAGAGGGGCTGGGTGAAGTACGGAGTGCCATTTTATGATTGTACCTTGTCCTGATGAGCACTGAAAACAGAAACTGTGGTAGGGGTTCGTATCATTTGTTAACATTCCTTCCATACCTGGTTATTGTTTAAACTCATTTCTGTACAGAAGTTTGCTTGTCTGCTTTGTGTCGGCATGTGGTAGCTCATCGCCAGGCATTTCCCGCGCAGCATCCCTCCGTGTGTGAGTGTGTGTGTGTGTTTGTGTGTGTTAGGGGGCTACCTCAATCTGCACTAGAAGATGCCTCACTCGTGTTGTCCACCTTAACTTTGAGGTGCAGGGTAGCTGCTTAGTCATATTGTACCTCCATTGTACAGCAAATGTACAGACGATGAAGGAGTGATGTTAGACAGGAGGATGCAACAGAATTCATGCATGTAAAACAAACTATACACTGTATCTCATCTTCAAATAGGTTAAGATTGTTAGGATATGTATGTATGTATGTAAATATGATGGGAGAACCCCCCTTTTTTCAGAATTATGTAACTTAAAATGACAATATTCAGGTTGCTCTATGGTATGTATCAATAAATGTTTTGCACCCTGGAAATCAAAAAAGAGAAAAACGAACACACACGCCGTCTCTGCACTCCTGGATCCAGCTCTCCTGTTTGGGCTTTATCGGACACTCCTTCATCTGTACAGAGAGCCGATGAATGCAGCACTCTGTGTGCGGGCCCACACAGTCTGTCCTGAGTACCACTGCTGAGTGTTAGTACATGTACGTGTGTGTGCGGTAGGTGTGGGTGGCCTGTCAGGAAGCTTCGCTGGCCCTGGGACTGTTTGGCCTCTGCCCCATGTACAGGTCTGGACTATGAGCACAAAGGTGAATTTTGGGACAAGAGACACCGCTGACGTGCCCCTTTTCTGTGGTTGCTCCTGTACATTCCTATCTTCTGAATGTGTAAACCTGTACACGTGGTGTGAAAATTCCTCTATTAATGTGTATCGAGAATGGAACAAAGACAAAAAATGTTACTTTTTAAATTATTATCATTATTATTATTATTACTCTTATTATTGTCTAGCTTTGTAAAACTGCTGATCCATCTGGCATACCTCAGCAGGCCTTTCCCCATCTTTGAAAAAGGACAAATGTGTGACGGGGAAATGAGGTTTTGGATAAACTATTTTTAATTGTGGTTGAAGCAATAGACTTTTTGACTTTTGAATTGTGCATGGCTGTGTCTTGAGTGTAAAAAAAAACAACAAAATATTGCAGTTTGGGAACTGGACTGAAATAAAAAGAGGAAGAAAACCAAAGATGTGTCAATGCTTCGAGGCTCCCGGGATTCTGAGGTTGAATTTCTTTAATTCTTAATGCCATTCAGGGTTTTGCATTTCTTAATAATCATGAGAATAAAACATGGTGATATGAACTGATGGAAGGAAGGAACAGATGATGATTTAAAGAAACAGATGATACATGATGTAAATGCGATATATTTTTCTGTATAAAAGTGACTACAGGACAAAATTAGAACTAATGTAAGGTAAGACTTAAATGACAAAATACCACCATATCGCTCACAGTATCTAACGTGTAACATCTAAAAAAGAAAGGAATGATATCTTCACAAGCGACTTGCAAAACGTCAATCTAAAAATATTTTATAAGTTACGCAAAAATGATTTAAAAAGTAATAAAGATAAGTCAAAAGATTAAATATCTGAATAAAAATAACAGGATATGTCTGTCTGTCTAATAGTGCCCTACTCACCTCTCAACTTTGCAAATAATCATGTAATATCCTGCTCAGTGTGATCGCAAATATGCATGGACGCCCAGTGATACTAAAAAAAAGATTGAACCATGATTGGTTTTGGTGGTTTGCTGATGGTGCAAGTTTCATAACATGTTCGCCACATAGTGGCTGTACACTGTAAATCTTCAGCCATCTGTCAGGTCACTGAGGAGGTCACATGGCTGTCAGCTGAGTAGAACTGAGGATCCTCAGACTGATGGTGCCGGGCATCTCGTCAGCCATCTGCGTTCCTTGTTTCCTCAGCTGAAGCCTCTGAGGGTCAGTGGGGTCCTTCACCGACCCGGACAGCACCACTTGGCCCATGAACTCATCCTTCACAGCGTTACTGTTCCACACCTGAGGAGGACCGGTCAGTTTGACGTGTGTAAAAATGCAACACACTACGCCTCTGCAGGGCTTGTGACTCTGATTTGATTATTTTAAGCAGTAACATCATCAGACGGTGTCTTGTGCTTTCAATTACAGCCAATTACAGGCTGCCATTCGATCACTAGTTTTATGTGAGATTTTCCAGTTCATGAATTTAGTCTGTTCATTATAATATTATCATAACGTTTCATCAGCAATAAATATATTTTTTTATTCCACAAAGATGTATAAAAATCTAACTGTTAAAGACTGTGAGGAACTCTGTTTTTTTTTTTTTATTAGTCTAAACTCAAGATTGTGTTGTGTATGAAATAATCTCCTAAACCACTACTGTTCAGATAATAATATTCAAGCACTAGTTCCATCAAATGTGTGGTTTGTTTGTTTGTTCTGCTGTGTAATAATGACCAACAAAATGAACATAAATCACATGTTAACGTAAAAAAAACAGATTCTACCTTTAACAACCACATTATTAACAAGTTACTTGGTAGTAATATATCACTGGATTATATTTCTGAACAGGTTGTGTAACTTGTCCTCCCTCTTATACTGTGAAAACCATTTTAAAACACATTGGATTATTGAAAATTGGAATTGGAATCTCGTGGATGAGCTTAAAACCAGGTTGTTAACCAGGTTGTTTTTCTGAAAATTTGGAGCTACATTGTTTCCAGCGGACAGTGGCTACAATCCCTTTGCACCACCAGTCACTGAGATTAATTAAAGTCATCAGGACCAGAGAAATGCCATCTCACCTGCACAGTTATGGGCTTTCTGGGCTTCTTCCTATAGAAAATGGCGCTGGTTGTAAACTCTGGTTCCAAGGTGTCCTTCTTGATGGTGGATTTCACTGACCGGCCCTCGCAGGATATGATCACATAGGGGTCTGCGCCTGTGTGGAAACATGTAAAGATCCATTTCAGCAAACTAGCTACAATACAGGCTGATGTTGCTGATTATGATTTATGGTTATGTCTTCACTTTTGTGAAGTCCTCTAACCTCCTGTGCTGTCCTGGTTTTGCAGCCCCTCAGCTCCATGGACGTAGACATGAGACACAACCTGTGGGTATCCAAAGAATGAACTCCAGCATCTTACCCTTGGCTTATCCTCTGTCAACTCCCTGTGAGAGGAGAGGAGAATTAAAGGACCCAGACAGAAATATAACTCCTGTATTTTAATACTTTGGTACTTGGCCTAGATCCTGCTATCAGCAAACTGAAGGCCAAGGAAGTGACACTTTGTTTCATAGACACAACACTGACTAGACAGCTTCAGTGATCTTGCAAAACAAAATCTTTGGCCAAGAAAAGTAGTGTGAGAAGGATGTTACTTTATAAGTGATTTAATATGAACATAATTTTATAGTCCCCATTTTCCAGAACACTCATTTGTGTGCTTTCCTTGGATGTTGTCCATCCACAAGTGTCTGAAACAGTCAAAGAACAGCTGTGTTCTCACTTTCCCTGCAGTGTCTCTAAAGACCCGATATTTGTAAAATATGTGAACGCTGCGTTTCTGTCTAACAATCTAAAAACGTAGCCATGCCGCTGACTCGCACTCTCTCAGCTTCACTGCTCTGACATCACAGCTCCATCACAGTCATACCTGCAGCCTGAGTCCACGTCAGTGAAAACTCGGATCATGTAATCCCCCAGCGTCTGAGGCTTGAAGGTAGTGGGGATGATGACGTAGCGGCCCTGTGGGAGCATGCACCTCATAAACACCACCCGAGCATTGATGTAGGTGGATGTCACCACACATTGTTGGGTCAGGATGTCATGCAGCCGATACATCCTGTTCAGTTCCACCTGGGAAATAAAAAAAGAAAAAAAAAACATTTTGGGTTTCATTTAATATTCATTTAAAGAAAATTACTTTACTCATCAGCTACAAAGTCTAGCAAGTGATTTTAACAAAGCATGTGCAATAGTGTTAAGTGTTTGTACATGTAAACATCTTATCCTGGTTTCAGAAACCTGGATAGGCTACCTGGACTATTCCAATAAAAAAAACAAAAAAACAAATAGACTGTGGCACGTAAACACCTTATTCAGAGTGGTTGAGTGAGAAATCAAGATAAAACTGCATAATGACCACACTGCAAATATGATCAAAACCATAAGACTCAAAACCAGGATGCTGGTACACGACTAGTTTAGGTTTGATGGACTGTGTGTATGACTACATCTCATGATCTCTTAAATAAATGTATGTGCAGCATGATGATGATGTGCATAATGGACACTATGTAAACAGCATCAACAGGAGTAATACTTTACTGTCTGCTGACTTTACTGATTCTTCTGCCTCCTGGTGGAAGAATAGTGAATAAAATCAGTGTGTATTTTATCACGGTGTTATTGAAAGTAGAGTCATACAGTCCTGGGAAGATGAGTGGTGTGTCAGTTGAGCAAGAGGTCTTGTTGGACCAGCTCCAGAGTTTTACTTTCAAGGTTTACAAGGTTTCTTGCCAGCCACAGTTTAACGCAATAATTGCAGTCCTTAAACTCAGTGAGCTTCTGGGATCCCCTCAGATGTCCATTGATATATGTTATGTTGTATATTCTGGTTGAAAGGCTCATAATGTGCAATGTGCTAGAAAATGTAAAAAATAGTTAACAGGAAATGGATGACACCATTAAAAAAGAGAATGTGGAAACAGTGTCCGTCAGATAAAGGAGGAGGATCATCTCATAACTTGACAATGACCATAGATGATGAGGGTTATGTTCAGGTTCAGGCTCACAACAGGCCGTGTGCGTGCAGATGCTTTTTTTAAATCACATGCTTCTCATGGCACCAGCGTTTATTGCTGCCCAGAATCTGCCCCCTTTGGCAGCACTTCTGTCAGCATGATAAGAGTGTATAGTGTGTGTGTTTGAACTTAGCCAGATCTCTGACAAGTAAATCACATTACGGGAAATGTGATGTCAGTTTAGCCACATACGGTTACTTGGCCTCATTTGAATGTGACAATCTAATCCCATTAAGTAAGATAAAATCTTGTTTGGCACGTTTTATAGCTACAGAGGAGGACTGCACTAACTCAATGCACTGCAATTTAATAGTAAGTTAAGAGAGTTCAAATGGGAATCCATTCAGATTTGTCTTTATAAAGGTTGCAATTCTAGACATAATTATCTTATTTTTTTATTTTTGTATTCTCTCTTTTTTTAATCTTTTTTGTGAGGTTGAGCTTCACATCTGTACAGTATATTGTAACTCAGAAAGAATGTATATGCATGGCTTTTTTTTTTTCCTAATCTCCACCAACCAAATTCGCCAAACTTTCTATGGCTGCAGAGGCAACATACCAAAACACAGACATGTGAACTCTTTGCGCCTTACTGGGACCTGTCACTGAGTGTGTTTGGTTCATTTCTCTTTTTCATCTTGAAACAATCAACTAAAGTATGTACATTTTTTGTGTTTAATCATGTACGACCTAGTCTCTTGTTGAAATGTTCTGTTTTGGCTCTGATAAAACTTTTAAGGAATGTCTGCCAGTCATTAAAAACACCCAATAACTGTTCACTGTTGTCTTAACAAATGAGTAGGAAAGTCAAATGAAGCCAAATCTTTGACCAAAATGAAAGCCAAGATGTGATGAAATGACCTTGTTTTCCCCCAAAATAAACTGTGGTTTGATCCACGTCTTCGTCCCAGACAAACACTCCTTCCTTTGTGATGAACTCATCTACCCAGTCTCGACATGATCTTTGTGCAATGTTTCACAAACCCCTGGTTTTTAAGTCCTTATAGATCAGCTATCAGATGTTCATTAGATCAATAAAGTATGGTGGAAGTGTTACATTATATATTACCTTAAAGACACCGAAGCCAATGGACAGATTTTCTCCTTGACCAACCCTTCTGTTAATCTTCATGTCTCTCTGCTGCAAGGAGATTAAGACCTCGTCGACCTCCTTTGTGACATCAAACAAGTACTGAAAGAGAAGTTGGAATGGCATGAATGTTCATGTATTTATGTGCATGAACACAGGTGATGTGAGTCCACCCAGCCTGCAGTACCTGTGGGTTCTGCAGGAATGTCTGTCTGTGGTTAGCGCAGCCACCACAGCGGTTCAGCAGCGGCTCTGAGTTTTTGGTCCAGCTCCCAAAGTGAACAACCTCATTCCATGTCTTATGTACACTGATCAGTGAAGTATCCATGAGACGGCAAACATCTGCATCTGTGAAAAACTTGCACCAGTCTGTGAATGACATCCTGTGGATATGATCGGGAAATGCATCATTAAACTTTGAAAGAGGGGATACACTCAGCAGGTGGACAACTGAGGAACTTAATGACTCACCAGAACTCTCCATCATCCTCTACTGTGATGCCGAGGTTGCCCCTCTCCGTATCACCAACCTTTGACCATTCTTCAGAGCTGACAAACAGCAAGCAAAGCAAATGAGGATGTTGATGCACTTATAAACTGCTAGCAGATACAAATAAAAACATTTAATGTTATACTCCACTCAGAATGCTCATTTTAAGTCTTAAATGTGGTTATACATTTTTTTTTATTTCATTTTTTGTTTTTCTTACAAAATTAATATTACAAAATACATTTTCTAATATTTCTCTATATGCTCAGTATGTTCCACATCATTATCATTATTATTATTTTAACCAAAATTTGGAAAATTACTTCCATCTAATGCCCCTTTTCCACTAGTACCTACTCGGCTCGGCTCGCCTCGGCTCGACTCGACTCAGTTTCGGTTCGTTTTCCATTACAATAGAGTACCACCTCAGCGTGGGTGGGGTCGCCGTGGCAACGCGGCCGAAACTCCAGCGACGTCATTTGTTATGCGACACAAACACGAAATGACTACGGAGCAATGGAGGCCACCAGACAAAGAAATGTCTGCACCTCGTCGTTGCTCCGCGGGGTTGATTTCTGTGCAGCCATCTCTGATCGTGTTCGTTGTTGTTATTGCGTTTTAAAAATGGCGCGGTTGACTCTTATGAACGAGTCGCTCTCCCGACGCATCTAGTGACGTCAGGCCTCTGGCCAATCAGTGGCTTGCTGTCTGCCGACGTCACATTTTCGGCTCGACTCAGCAGCTCGCTTGGAACCCCGGCCTGAGTAGGTACTACGAAAGTACCTGGTACCAGGTACTAACACGTAATGGAAACGCGTACAAACCGAGGCGAGTCGAGTCGAGTCGAGCCGAGTAGGTACTAGTGGAAAAGGGGCATAAGTCATTAGACCTGGTTGTGGACTGGAGTGGACTTTAAAGCTCCCCCTTTCTGCTCTTTCTCTGATCAGAGTAATATCTTTACAAAAATATGATTTTTTTTTTTTTAGGACATACTGAGCATACAAATACCCAGTATATGAAAGTGAATAATACCACAGGATAAGTTTGAAAAGTTCCATACTTTTTGGCATCCTTATATTTCTGAAAGAAAAAACCTGAAAGAATGTGCATGGAGTTTCACCTTGTGAAGGAGAGATGAAGTTTTGAACCTCTTCTCACCTGTCACTCCAGGCTCCTTTCCACTCAGTCTTGCCCCAGGGGTTCCTCATGCGGATCAGAGGAATGGTTTCATTCTTGAAGTAGGCCAGCAGCCCGTGACCCAAACGCACCTTCTTTACTGCAGTCACTGAGTATGCGTGGCCTTTCACCAACCCGTTTGCCATCTTAAGCTCTATTTCATGAGGCTCTGCCTGATGAAGGTATAAACACAATTGTTTTATCACAACCAGTTTCTCTGAAGTAGAAGTTCTCTGAATAGAGTCAAAGAAGGGAACACAGGAGGGGCACAGACCTTAATGGAGCAGCTTATGATCCCTCCACGGTCATACACCTTCAGTAGATCCTCAAATAGCTGGTCTTGTTTTTTCTGGTCCTTGTAGTAAGCCTCTGCCTCCAGATTGAGGGCTTCAGCCACGGCTCCACTGAAATCCACCACAGCGTCTCCAGTGTTTCCCCCCTCCAGGGACTCATAGCAGCCAGCGAGCCTGGACAGAGACAGACGGTGCAGAGGAAGTTTAGGAAGTTTAGTTAGCAGTCTTTATATGACAATATAAAATGTATTTGTTTGTATTATGTATGTATTATTTTATTTCAACACAATGAATCATCATTCATGTAAGGTTATTTATTTTATAATATCAACTATATATGATATAAATCAGTACAAATATACTGCATAATGGGAAAAGAGATCTGTTTAAGTTTACTCACTTGGCGTAGGCCTTCTCTAGCAGAGCACTCCAAAATTCATTTTTTTCCTTCGAGTGACAGTAGATGAGTTCTCCATTGATTGTAGGCAGCCGGTCATCCACCACCACATCCACCCACTCACCAAACACCCAGAACTGAAAGTGGAAGATTCCAGCATACTCCTCCGGGTGTTTAGGATTCCACTCCTGCGCCTTATGATCAGGAATTACCTGGACACACACAAACACAATGCAAAAAATGCAACAAATGTGTGTGATTAATGAGTTATTTTTAGTTGAGCAGTGACTTTTGCATCAGAGTGAAATGGCACGTGAACCTTAATGTCATGTAATTGACAGATTATCAAAAATTGCCACAAATACAACAGTCCAGTCAGATATACTGGATTACAATTCAATAATAATACAATTATTACAATTGAACAAAATGTTTAATCATATATGTATATATAAGTATTGTATTGAGTGTATAATACAGCATTTTCACGCACACATATGCCTATACAATTATATGCTCCCCTCCTTGAACCGCCACCTTACTGTGGTGGAGGGGTTTGTGTGCCCGAATGATCCTAGGAGCTATGTTGTCGGGGGCATTACGCCCCTGGTAGGGTCTCCCATGGCAAACAGGTCCTAGGTGACGGGCCAGACTAAGAGCGGTTCACAAGCCCATCATGAACAGAAGAACATCAAGGACCGTTACGTCGCCCGGATTGGCCCCACCCTGGAGCCAGGCCTGGGGTTGGGGCTCGCAGGCGAGCGCCTGGTGGCCGGCCGGGTCTTTGCCCACGGGTCCCGGCCGGGCTCAGCCCGAAATGGCGACGTGGGCCCGCCTTCCAGTAGGCTCACCACCCGCAGGAAGGTCCATGAGGGGCCGGTGCAATGTGGTTTGGGTAGCAGTCGTGGCAGGGGGCCTCGGACGACCCAATCCCTGGACCAAAACTCTGGCAATAGGGACATGGAATGTCACCTCGCTGGGGGGGAAGGAGCCTGAGCTCGTGCGGGAGGTTGAGAGGTACCGGCTAGAGATAGTCGGGCTCACCTCCACGCATAGCTTGGGCTCTGGAACCCAGCTCCTTGAGAGGGGCTGGACCCTCCACTACTCTGGAGTTGCCCAGGGTGAGCGGCGGCGAGCTGGTGTGGGCTTGCTTATAGCTCCCCAGCTCAGCTGCCATGTGTTGGAGTTCACCCCGGTGAACGAGAGGGTCGCTTCCCTGCGCCTTCGGGTTGGGGATAGGTCTCTTGCTGTTGTTTGTGCCTACTGGGGCCGAACAGCAGTACAGAGTACCCTGGCCTTCTTGGAGTCCCTGGGAGGGGTACTTGATAGTAGTGCTCCGACTGGGGACTCCATTGTTCTACTGGGGGACTTCAACGCTCACGTGGGCAACAACAGTGATACCTGGAGGGGCGTGATCGGGAGGAACGGCCTCCCCTGATCTGAACCCGAAAGCGGTGTTCTGTTATTGGACTTCTGTGCTAGTCACAGTTTCTCCATAATGAACACCATGTTCGAGCATAAGGGTGTCCCATCAGTGCACGTGGCACCAGGACACCCTAGGCCGGAGGTCGATGATCGACTTTGTTGTCGTTTCATCTGATCTCCGGCCGTATGTCTTGGACACTCGGGTAAAGAGAGGGGCTGAGTTGTCAACCGATCACCACCTGGTGGTGAGTTGGATCCGCTGGCAGAGGAGGAAGTTGGACAGACCTGGCAGACCCAAACGTATTGTGAGGGTCTGTTGGGAACGTCTGGCCGAGCCCTCTGTCAGGGAGGTCTTCAACTCCCACCTCCGGAAGAGCTTCTCACAGATTCCGAGGGAGGCTGGGGACATTGAGTCCGAGTGGACCATGTTCTCTGCCTCCATTGTCGACGCGCAGCAGTTCAAAGTTGTGGACGCAAGGTCTCTGGTGCCTGTCGTGGCGGCAACAACCCCGAACCCGGTGGTGGACACCGGAAGTAAGGGATGCCGTCAGGCTGAAGAAGGAGTCCTATCGGACCATGTTGGCCTGTGGGACTCCTGACGCAGTTGACGGGTACCGGCAGGCCAAGCAAGCCGCAGCCCGGACGGTCCTGGAGGCAAAAACTCGGGTTGCCTTCCAATGAGGAAATGGAGGCTGGGGTCTCTGAGGTGGACCCAAGCCGAAGTCACTGAGGTAGTTCAAAAGCTCCTCAGTGGCAAGGCGCCTGGGGTGGATGAGATCTGCCCTGAGTACCTCAAGTCTCTGGATGTTGTGGGGCTGTCTTGGCTGACACGCCTCTGCAACATTGCATGGAGGTTGGGGACAGTATGCCTCTGGAGTGGCAAACTGGGGTGGTGGTCCCTCTTTTTAAAAAGGGGGACCGGAGAGTGTGTTCCAACTACAGGGGGATCACACTTCTCAGCCTCCCCTGGGAAGGTCTACGCCAGGGGGTACTGGAGAGGAGAATTCGGCCGATAGTCGACCCTCGGATTCAGGAGGAACCAATGCGGTTTTCGTTCTGGTCGTGGAACACTGGACCAGCTCTATACCCTCCACAAGGGTGCTTGAGGGTTTATGGGAGTTTGCCCAACCAGTCCACATGTGCTTTGTGGATCTGGAGAAGGCATTCGACCGTGTCCCTCGTGGTATTCTGTGGGGGTGCTCCGCGAGTATGGGGTCCGGGGGCCTTTGTTAAGGGCTGTTCGGTCTCTGTACGACCGGAGCAGGAGCTTGGTTCGCATTGCCGGCAGTAAGTCAGACCTGTTCCCAGTGCATGTTGGACTCCGGCAGGGTTGCCCTTTGTCACCGGTCCTGTTCATAATCTTTATGGTCAGGATTTCTAGGCGTAGCCAGGGGCCGGAGGGAGTCCGGTTTGGGAACCACAGGATTTCATCTCTGCTTTTTGCGGATGATGTTGTCCTGATGGCTTCATCAAGGCCAGGACCTTCAGCATGTGCTGGAGCGGTTTGCAGCCGAGTGTGAAGCGGCTGGGATGAGAATCAGCACCTCCAAATCTGAGGCCATGGTTCTCGACCAGGGAAAAGGGTGGCGTGCCCTCTCCGGGTGGGTGGAGAGGTCCTGCCTCAAGTGGAGGTTCAAGTATCTCGGGGTCTTGTTCACGAGTGAGGGAAAGATGGAGCGTGAGATTGATAGGCGGATTGGTGCAGCGTCCAGCAGTTATGCGGTCGGTTGTACCGGACCGTTGTGGTGAAGAAGGAGCTGAGTCGAAAGGCGAAGCTCTCGATTTACCGGTCAATCTACGTTCCCACCCTCACCTATGGTCATGAACTTTGGGTAACTGACCGAAAAAGGACAAGATCGCGGATACAAGCGGCCGAAATGAGTTTCCTCCGCAGGGTGGCTGGGCGCTCCCTTAGAGACAGGGTGAGAAGCTCGGTCACTCGGGAGGAGCTCGGAGTAGAGCCGCTGCTCCTTCGCATCGAGAGGAGTCAGCTGAGGTGGCTTGGGCATCTGTTTCGGATGCCCCCTGGACGCCTCCCTAGGGAGGTGTTCCAGGCATGTCCCACCGGGAGGAGGCCTCGGGGAAGACCCAGGACACGCTGGAGGGACTATGTCTCTCGGCTGGCCTGGGAACGCCTCGGGGTCCCCCCCCGGAAGAGCTGGAGGAAGTGTCTGGGGTGAGGGAAGTCTGGGCATCTCTGCTCAGACTGCTGCCTCCGCGACCCGGTCCCGGATCAAGCGGTTGAAGATGGATGGATGGAATTATATGCTGCTGATGTTTATTTCACAAAGAAATTATATTACACAAGGGTTAATGTGTAGGTGAAATATGATCATCCCAATATTTCCACAGTCTCTCTGTTGCCGTGTGTATTTCTGGCTTTAACAGCTTTGTGTTGATAGCCTCTTTGATTAAAGCTCATAATAAAGTGCTGGACACTGAAGTTTATTTTTTTGTCAGTGAAGAAGGCTCCTTGTGAACATTTAAGAAGATCTTATTAATAGACAAGACTGAAATATGTGACAGTGGATAATGTCCAATCACTCACACAGGCTCTGAGTGGAAAAAACCCTGGAGAGTTTTCTGAGAAAACTTTTCACACAAAGCAAAGATAATTTGACTCTAAAATAGTCATGAGTAATTCTAACAAAAGAGTTTGGTTTTGCTGTTGCTCGTGTGAACCCTCCTCAGGTGAATTCCTGATGTCCTAGTTTGAAATCTGCGGTTCAGCAGCAGTGAGGCTTGAACATGTTTCAACCCTCACTGCTGCTGAACCTGCAGATTCATTTGTGCCTGTAACAGTTACAGTACATATGCCTCATTAATAATTGGTTTAAAAGATTTAATATCCAGCCAAACATTTAGAAAAAAAGGAAACAAACAATCTCACCTTTTTCCAGAGGTGTGGCTTCAAAGCCAGACAGGAGCAGGCAGCAACAAACCAGCAGTTTCCCACAAGTCCCTGGTTCAGGTCATGAGAACTGATGCCCTCCACAAACAGATGGGGCTCATTGCTTATCTCCTACAACAGAAACGTTAGCATGATGGACTTAAGGAAACCCCAGAAAACTTGAAGTAATTTATCAGTTTACTTTGTCGTAGAGTACACCTGTAATCTGTGTTTTCCAGTTTTTGCTGTCAGCCAGTAGACTTTACAGACTGACAGAGTGGCATCTATGTTTTTCAGTTTAATTCTTCTTATAATGTGCTTTATTTGAAATATACATATGTCATATTTCATGAAATTGCTGAACAGTTTTTTATCAGCCCAAATTATAAAAGGCATGTTATGTGTTTGATGCTAAGTGTGTATTACAGAGAGATTTTTTCACTGATCTTCATAATTATGGTGAACTGTTTTTTTTTTAACTTTAACTACAAGTCTTCTGCTCTACAATGAATATGTCAAACCCAGTTATTTCTAAACATCTACATTCACATGCCACCTCATGCAGTAAAATGTGACTGTGTTTATTTGCAGTGTAATTGTATTCCCTGAAGGACATTAGTGGTGGACTGCTACCACCTGTTCCACTCACCCCAGGTCGTTTCCACTCCACAAAACCAGGAAGTGGTTTCTTAAAAAACAGCGATGCATTGGTGGCTGGGAACTCTGGATCCTCAAATAGTTTCTTGTCCCTGATACAGTCCTTCTTGAGCTCACTGTAGTGCTGGTTTTTGTACGGGACAGAGGAGGAGAACATGGTCCAGATGCTGAAGCCTCACAGCCGGACACTGAGGAGTGACACCAGATGTTTTCTGACTTTATGTGCTGTTTAGAAGTGCTCTATGTGGGCAGGATCTGCCTCTAACATCTGACCGAGCATTTTATTGGATAAAACCAGCTGAAGCACATTTAGTACTTTAGTACAGCTGATTGCCATATGACCCAGACTGGACAGTCAGGTTTATATAGCATACTGTGTTTGTATGATAAGATAATAATATTATTTGCACCATTCTAAAAACTAAAATATTAATTTTCACTAAAACTTGGCTATGAATACGTTGTTTCACTTAGTAACTTAGAAAGAGAGGAACATTTTCTAAAGGTATCTCAACAAAGCTAACACTTGCTGTAAACATTGTCTGTCTGATGGACAAAAGAAATGGACAAATGTATGACTTTTTTTTATTAATCAAGACTGACAGAAAAGCAAAAAAAATATATATATATAGTCTTTCACACAGGCAACAAGACTGCCACAGTATGTGTGATTGGCACTTCGTGCGTCAGTTTTGACCTAAACTGTCATGTGCTGTCTGAATTGTGTTTAAAGAGAGATTTTTCCTCAATGAGAAACTGTACTCATGGCAGAGGAAGTGATGAACATAAGAGCTGTATTCTCTGGAGGATGCTGATGTTTTAACTCTTGATCCTTCTGTCCCCTCACACTGACCGCTCAGGGCTGCATTTGGACATCATGGGCCAATATAATCATTTTGGATAAATCTTGATTGTTGATGATAGTTTATTTTTTCCAAGAATAACACAATACAGCATATCACATTTAATTTACTGGAGGCAATGGAGGAAGTTTGCTCTTCACAAGAAGCCCAGGAAAACATTTCTTGCTAAAAATTTGGTAGAAAAAAACAAGTAACAAATAAACAAGAAAAAAATGTGTGTAACTTTACAGATTCATGGCAGGGCAACAAATTAAGCAGCTCTGGCAGGCAGAGGAAAATGAAACTGTAACTGGAATGAATTAGTTGGTAATATATTAGATGTAAATTTGAAAATAATGTGCACTGTACCTCTCAGACAGCACTATGACACTTACTCCTTCCTGCTCGGCAAAATGAAGTTTCCAGGTGGTGTACCTTCCTTATTGCCCTCCCACACGCAAGCGGCTTATTTATGCATGTGCGTTGTCACCAAGCCACACCCAGACTGTGTTTGTTCTGGAATTTACCTTCCGGTATGGTATTGTGTTTCTCTACAATGTGACATTAGGACGAAGGAGTGAAATACCACCAGATGTCATAGCTACCAGAATATGTGATTGTGAAAATAGTCCATGCTATGGTTGTGGGTGAGGAGGTGGGCAGCCTGTGCTGTGTTATCTGTTTGAAAGTTCCTGAGTAATGCGGTCAGACAGGTTATTTTTGGTTGGCCATTTGCTCTTCTTTAGTGGACCGTGAGCGCAGTACAGGTCTGTGAAGCGTTTGTTTTCCGACATCAATGGTACCTGTTCCTATATTCTGTATTTAACCTTTGTAATATATCTAAAGGGGACACCAGGTGACATTCCAGACACGTCCGTCATACCTGACAGTACACGGTGGTGTTGTTTAAAGTGTTTCAGTCTTTTTCAGTGTTAATCAAATGAACACATCAGATCAGGTAAGACAACAGAAAACATCAGGCGTTCGCCATGTTTAAATATTTCACATTCTGAAGAGTGATTTGTACTGACTTGTACCTGTGAAAACTATAAATCTATAAACCATCACATGGCCACAGAGAAGTGTAAAACATTATCTGTAGAGGTATTAATACAAGTCAGCACACGTCACTTAGTAGTGAAGAACAGGCATAAGATTTAAGGCAAGAAAAGAACTGGAGATGTCTCATTTAAATGTATTGAAGTGATTGTAATTAATAAAATAAGATCAAATATATTACATATAATAGTAGAAGTAGCAGCAGTAGTGAAACAAAATACCTCAGAATCACAAAACTTACAACTAGAAACTAAGTCTAGGCTTGTAAGTTAAAAGCAACACTCACCTGTAGAGAGCTGTCTTATCCTCACAGTGATGGGCTCAAACACATTCAACGTCCTGTGTTAAAATCAATCCCAGTCCGTTGCGTAAAACAACAGTCTGTCACACCTTTACCAGTGCCAAATCCAGCTTCTTGAGTTTGGACTTCTGGGTATGAGGGCGTCCCCCAAATGTTGATTAGCACACAAACACTGGCTGAAAACTGGTCTGACGAGCACCTCTCTGCAGCAGGAGGTGTTATGCAAAGCCTGATATCATGAATTCAAGAAGGGAGGGAAGGGGAGACTGAAATCGAACACCTCCGCTCCCCCCCGCTCCCCCCACCTTACCCACCCACCCAGCAACTTGTAGGTGAAACAAGCAAAAACTTGTCCTCTTCAGTGTTGCTCTTTCACAATAACAACAGAAAACATCCATTTAGTGTGATGGATGCTGTGTCAAGTCCTTATGTGCTTATTTTGCCTCACCACTAAAAAGGAACAAACCTTTCAAGTTATCCAGAGGTCAGTCAAATTGCACAAACACAGCTAATAATCCATGCGTTATCCTCAAACTGTAAGTGAACTGTGGTATTAAAATAAACAAATCAGACACTCAGTGGTCTGGGCTTAACTTTTAAGGAGCACAAGAAGCACTCTGGCTCCCTAAAACAGACAAATCTTGTCTGGATAATTCAAGCTTACAAACCGAGGGCAAGACAAGAAGCTGAGGAAGAATGTTTGTGGGGAGCCAATGCTAATAAGGTAAATCCACGCAGAAGCTGAGAAGACTGAAAGGAGAAGAATCTAGAGAAAATCCTAAAAAGAAAGTCAATCATTCGGATTAGCAGTCATATGAGAGAGGACCAATGAAAGTTTTTGATAACATCACAAGTTCAGGGTAAGGAAAGGAAAGGGTCATCAAAGGCATCTTTGTGGAAGGATATACTGTGCATCATTAATGAATATAAAATATTATCTAATTATTCTACATTTCTCTTACAACCCAAAAGAATCTGCTGTTGAAGGTTTAACTGTTTGAGAGTTTAGTTTAATTTTTATTGGTTTTTATTTCAAAATACCTTTTTTAAGGAGTCTGTTTCAATTTCACAATGTGACTTTTTATTTCTTGTCATTATTGCTGTTAATTTGCTAATTGGCATATATATATATATATATATATATATATATATATATATATATATATATATATATATATATATATATATATATATATATATAAAAATATAAGCAGTTAGTCCATGCACTGCTGTTTGTCTTCAGCAACAGCTCGTTAGTTGATTAAGAGGTCATGTAAAATTACATTAGATATTACAAAAAGTTGCATAAAATAAAAGTGTTATTGAACGCTTTGGGCCTCAATATCCTCAAAGGGGAGTCTGAGAGAGATGATGCCGGTCAGTCTGGCTGTTCTGCCAACAATTTGGTCCAGAGAAAATATCTCACTATCTATTGGCCCAGATGTTCGAGAAATTTGCTGTGGACACTCACAGTCCCCAGAGGATGAATCATTAAGTGACGTTCTAACCTTTTCCTTTTATATCATCATCACACAAAAAACAACTTGCGCATACGAAACATCAAAATGCAATGCACAGATTTTTATGACATTCACTGAGAACATTTGTGTTCCCTTGAGGATAAACCTTTTCACTTCTGGACATCCCATCAGCTTTTAGTCAGGCTAAAAGGTATATTTACACATAAAATACAGAGAGAGTATGACTATGCTCCCAAAGAGATTTCACCTCATGTCCCTTCCTTCAGTGCCACCCTGAGGACAAACCTTACATTTTCAACCTCTCTATAAATTGCACAGATCTTGCTGGACTAAATTCTTAAGTGTCGTGGGATGTACGAAACATTACAGCCTCTTGGGGCTATTAGCAGAGATTTATATGTTTCATTGTGCTGTAACAAAAACAACCACTCATGGGTTTCTGCTCGTCATCCAGCGGAGATCTCTCCCACGCTGGTATATAACGTAAATAGACTCATTCCCTTGTCATCTCTCGTTTTGTGATATATAATGGATGTTGTGTGTGAACTTGATCAGAACAGGTCAAAGAGAAATATCCGTGCAGGCCATATTTGTGAACATGAAACAATTTCTCTCAAAACTGGATGGCGATAAACTCTGACCCTTAATGTCGTCAAGATGTGAAGCCTGAAACTGATCCAGAGAATGAAAAGTGGGTTGACCGTAGAAGCACGGAGGATTTGGAGTAAGGGTACATTCTTTGGCACAAAATAAACAGCAGAGTGAACAATGTCAACGGAGCTGCTCAGGTTTTTCTATCATAATGTCATCAGAGTTTGGAGTACTGTTCACAAATATTGATTGGGCTGTACTGTACTATGCCTCAGGTGTTGAATATGAATTCCTATAACCTACAAAGCTTGTTTTTTTTTTTGGAGCTCTTCTTCTACTGTTGGCTTGAATTTAGTTTGCCTTCACATTTTCCACTCGAAGACCAAACAACCGCATGTCTCATAAATGATGATTTTGGCAAAATGTCCGATAAACTGCATGCTTGCTTATTATGAGACATATTTATTGTTTCACTCTAGCTATAATAAATCACTGTTTCTGTGTCTGAAACTAGGGAATGAAAGAAACAAATGACTTGCTTAAGGTGGAGAATTTCTTGATTAATCTGTGCTGATAACAACCCAGACGACAGCCAGACCCTGTGACATTGAGCTGCCTCCCATCTGTGGAAACTTAACAGAGAGACGACCTTTTGCCGCAGATGTTTATGAGGTTTTTAAGTTCTTCTGACAGGCCTCTGACCTCATGTGACCTAGAATAGTTGGCAACAAGGACGTATTTAATTATTAGTGCCTGTGTTAAACATTTACAGTGTTAGATTTACAGTAGGAGATAGTGACTCATAACAAGCATTTGAGTTCTTGTTTATCTTTCTTTGTTTTTGGCAAGATGCCAATACAAAAGTTGATTTCAGCGGGTCAAAAAGTCAATTTTATGGGATTCTAAATTTTACTTCCCACTGGGGAGAAATGTCACGTTACAGTAGGCACACATCTTAGCCAGCAGATGGCAGGATGTTCATTAAGGCAAACTGTGTCTTTGCATGTGTTAAAAATGGCATGTGTGTCTGTACTCGAGCCCTGCAGCAGAGGCCGCCAGAGCAGACCACCCAGTCCTCAGACTTCAGCATGTCCATGATCCAGCACTATAATGTGGCAGTAGGGAGGTGTGGAGTGGGCTTTCCCCAGCACAATACAACAATAGAAATGTGCAGCTGGGGTCAGGAAGGAAAGTGCTGTAATAAATCTATATTACCATATGGAATATTTAATATCTAATATTATGTTTAGTGTGAAGGTAAAACAGTATGAACTGAGGCCTGCCAGTAAAGTAAAAATGTAGTAATGTTATTAGGTGGTCATTGATGAATACATCCATTTTGTTTTGAAAAAAAACAAACAAAACAAGACAAAAAAAACTTGACAAATATTTTCTATTCTACATCTCAGATATATGTAGGGGGGGACTGGAGGGGTAAGGAAAATGCAAGCTGTCCTCACTATTTCTGCTAAAAGATTACAGGGCTATGACAGAGTCAAAATTAAGATCTAAAGCAGTTAAGTTGTATTCTGCAAAATGTTTGTTCTCATAATTTACATTCATATGGCACTGACCGGAGCAGTCCCTTATATGCTTGGTAACTAATAAAAACTGGATAAAACCTGTGCCACATTGTATTTCTCAAGTATTTGATTTGAAGATCATGATCTGAATTATTTGGATTCACTGTCAGAAGTGCAGATGAGACACACCAAACAGCATCACACAAAGTAATTTGACATCATTGTTCAACATTATGTTACAATTAATAAACTGGATGTGTTTATAGTTCGGCTGTTTGACATGCTTGGCCCCCGCTGAAAATGTGAGAGACAGATTTTGCCATTTCCATGGTGACGGGGATGGTTATGTCTCGATCGCCACGTGAACACAATACTATTTTTAACTGACAAATGTTTTATCTATTTATATGTCTCTCAGCAGATTCTTAGCAGACACTGAGCATTGGGGATTAGTACTGCACACACACTGTTTCTTTCTGACCGTGTTGGGAAAAATCCAAGCTATGGATTTGTCGTTGAATGGGAAATATGTGTGAAAAGTAAAGTATTGTTGAGGTGACTTGAGGTGATGTGTGGAGGCCTGTGTAAGAAAAAAATCTTTAAGTAGCCGTTGTTGTAATAAACTCACAACCACAAAGGTGAAATACAACTGTTTTAATTGCAAAAGGATACCGGTTAATACACTGAATGAAGCACTGAAACAAGCCACTGTGACATTGCAAAATACCACTAAAAAGGACATTGTAAATTTTCGAGAAAAAAAACAAACAGTCATCCATTCGATCAGAAAGGCATACATATGAAAGAGCACAGGGAGGGAGCGTATTTACACCATGATAAAGTGTCCTGTAGCTCTACAAAACAAAGCGTGTTGGGAGGCCTCCTCATTCAAGACGTTTAAAAATGTTTTACAAACAGCCGTTAACAAAGAACAAGCCTTCGATGTCCCAGTTCACTTTTCTTTTTTTTTTTTTATCAAAAGACAGTAATCTTAAAAAAGGCACCACTGTAGGTGATGAATTCACACCATCCATCTTAAATGGTGGTGGGCCCGTTAACACAAGACAACCAACGTTTCCTGTTAATGTTTTTATATGCTGTAGCGTTGTATTAAGCTGTAGGAAAAAAATAAAAAAAAATCAAGGAAACAACAGTATTAGGATGTACGGTTATATGGAACCTATAGTTTGAGAAAAATGACAACGAATGGGATTTTTGTACAAAATGGTGGGTAACGTGAGGTGTCCCTGCTGTTGGATTAGCTGATATCATTAGCTATTGTGCTGGTGTCACAGCACTCCCTGCAGGAGAAAAGGTGTAGTTCACAGCACCAGATCATTTGGTGGTTGTTTGTCTTGAGCATTAAGTGGCTGACGAAAACAGCTATTCAAAGCTATCCAGAGGGCGGGCACCAGATCACTCCAAAGACACACAACTTTCAGACTGTCACATCATCACAATGGAATAACTGCATGGAAATTTCTGTTTTAGTTTACTTCTTATTACGCTATTGGGTATAAAAAGGCCATTCCTACAGAAAATAATTGTTAACTTTTCTTGAACCCGAATGCATAGATGTTAATTTAAGAGGATGCTACATTTGCAGCATTCTTTTATTTCCATAATATTGAGAAATTAATTGTGGTCATGCATCGTAATGCTGGCAAGTAGACAGTAAAGTGTCTGTTGCTATGATGAACAAGTAGCTCCCTGCTTTGTGCTTCAGCATCGTTCCAATTTTAGCAATTATCAGGCTTGATTCCCTGCAGATATCTGAGAAGACTCTTTTCAGTAGATCTGTATCATAAGACACACAAGTCATGACTATAGAAAAAGAAATATGGCCATAGAAAGTTGCACACAGAGGCTTGAAAAAAGTACTAGTGTTTAGAGCTCATGTGAGCAGGTTAAAACTAGAAAAAGAATCCTAGACAAGTACCCTTGATACAAATTAATAAACTTTATAAAAATTTAAAACCCACACATAGATTTAGACAACGGTTATGTTTTCACCCCCCCCGTATCTGAGAACTATGCTGAGCCATGCAAGATAGGAGAAATCCCACTACTGTTTAGCACCCTGATAAAACTCTAATTGCCTCAGATGAGCATGATTTAACCTCAACGTTATTCTGATGTGTTAAAAGTAACATGCATAAATCTCCAGGTGTGCTTCCTCCAGAATATTTAAAGAATTTTACAACTAATAAAAGTTACATATCTTCCCCCTTTCTATAATTCTTGGTCTAAAAATCATACTTTGGCTTTGAGACCTTTATTTATTTATTTACCTTTAAATTTCACACATTGTACGGTAAAACTTCACCACTAGTCGTAGTGACGCCAGTGATGGATTGGCCTGAAAGGGAATTATTTAGACTTAATAAAGGCTGTATACTGAATGTGTGCTGGCTTTTTTCTTTAAAAGTGGGCCTAATATTTTTTGCTTTGGTTGTTTTAATGCACCATTAGGTCCTTCAGATCAGCTTTTAACATGCCCAAAGTTTCATAATCATTCATCAACATCATGCACTGCAGTTTGTGAAAATCTAAAAACACAGAGGGTATATACCATGTATAGCCTACTGTCTAAGTAGAGGGTCGAAATAGAGGAAACACCAACATAAAGACTTCACCAAGGGCGATGTGGAATGCTTTTTCTCACGTAGTTATTTACATGTTCCCAATTAGACAAGATGAACGCCAACTATTGCCAACAACCGGATTTTGAGGCCTCCATGCTTGCGGTGGTTTAAATGTGTCAGTTTATAAATGGTTTCATAATCTCTCATTTATATATTCAGTTGGGAATACGAATTCTCATTGAGGAGGCGTTCGCTCCGGACCAACAATCCTCTTTAGTCAGGAGCTGCATCCCACACATCCTCACCCTCTGTGGTGGGACTTCATTTTGGTTCTTCTTTTACTTTGACCATACCCTGTATCATGTTGAGCAAATGTTAGACAGACGTTATGGAAGCACAGCAATGGACATTGGGCAGAGATGTTATGATGGATAGCTATACACAGTATTTACAGCGGGTTAGAAGGACTTTATGTGGCTTAGCAGATTTCCTCTGGCAAGGAAATATTACCTTTCACACCATTAACCGTAGGACAAGAGGATATGGAGGAACGTCACAAATACAAGTGATACAAAAGTTGAGCCAACTTTGACTAACACCCCTAAAAATATCCATTTGCTGCTTGGAATTCTGTGACTGAAATATTACATGCGTCCTTTAACAAAACGTTTGAGACCAAAGTGATTTTTTTACACCGTAAAATCTGCCTGTCAGTGAACTGTGTGCCTGTTTTGGGAAACTGTGTCGTACATACTGTAAAGCCTGAACATTAGTGAGCTGATTGTTGTGGTCGAAACAGACTTTTTTTTAAAAAAAGAAGGTTTTGTGTTATTCTCAAGCAGCAAATGGTGTCATAGCCCTGGTGGCTAAGGCATTAAAACAGAGACAAAGAGTGGTTCTCCGAGACAAGAGGTGGCACTGTGAGTGAAGGTGGAAAGCAGCAGAGGTATAAAAACTTCTGTGTTTCGGGCCAAAAAAGGAGGCAAGCTTCAGGAGGTAGGGTCTACATTGATTCGCCGAGAGAGTCGTCATCATCCAGAGATAAGGGCAGGTAGAGATCCTGCCAACACAGAGGAGGAAAAAGAACGTGTAAAGAGGGTGTAAGGAGCAAAAGAACGATGGATTTGGAGGCAAAAGGGTTAAAAAAAAAAAAGAGAGAGAGAAAGAAAAAAAAAAGTAGTAGGTCAGGAGAGGGAGAGAGGTCCGGGTACCTTCTGCTTGTTGTTGAGGCCTGGACTGTTGGGGGTGGAGGTGGGGGAATGCTTGGAAATCGGGGTGGAGAGCTGGCTGCTGGAGCCTGTCCCGTTGGCTGAGAGAGCCCACAGAGCAAAGAAGAGAGGAGGGGGAGAGAGGGAGGGATAAGGGAGGATGAGGGAAACAGGAGGAAAAAAGAGGTAAACAGTAGTGTGGATTAGAAAGTGTGTAAAAGAGGCCTGAACTTCTTTCTTTGGCTCTGGAGAAAAGTCATCCCTGAACCATGGCCTCATTTGGCGACAGTGAAAGAGGGATGCTGTTGGTCCAGGTCTAGGTGGCTGACAAGCTCTCCGTTTGTTAGATGACATTTTATTCGCTCACTCTGCGTCCTGCCACGTTGCTAGGATTCCCTCTCTGTGGAACATTGTGTTTATATCAGAGAGCGGCGCGATGTGATGTAGCTGTGTGTGTTAAGTGCTTTAAAAGAGTTTTTTGTCTATAAGAGATGAAAAGAATTCTGAGGACTATGAGCCAGATGGCCGGCGTAAATTTGAGCCAACGAGTGTTGAAAACACAACGCGGATAAAGCGTCATTGTTAACCAACTTAATGCCACTGGCTTCGCTTAACCACTCAGGCAGATAAACAAGACCTACAAATGTAGACTTAACAAACCGTTTGAACACTTTAAAAAGGACGAACCCTAAAAATCATACGTCCTGTTATCTTGGAATCTTAAAATCAGTATATCTAAACATGAGCAGCTCTCCTGAACAGAGAGTGCAGCAGTAACAGAGGCAGAGTAAGCTTTTCTCTACATACAGAAAAGTTGCCCACACTGTTCTGGTTTTGTCTCTATATTTCTACATTTGAGAGGTGTATTCATCTTCTGTGGAAAACTCATTCCAGCGAGGTGATGTTTAATTGAAGCATACTGTGTTTTCAGTGTGGGCTCCTGTCCCAGGACCCTGCCAAATGCACTTTCAGTGCATTCAACTCATTAAACCCAGCACACCCTGATACAAGCTGTTGTTTTTTTAGATGCCAGAGACTAAAGAAAATGCCAGTAAGCAGGTTCTGTAAATCAGACATATTTTCAACTGATATTAAGTCCTGGAGAAAAAAAATGTGTGTTCCAGAGCATATGCCACCTATTGTTGAGCTGTTGGCTGATAAAAGGCCTCCAAACCAGCTGTTAACCAATCAGAGGCATTCAGAGACAGATGGCAACATGCAGTACTTCATAGTTTTTCTTCTTCACTTTCACAGTGAAGTCATTTGGCCCCGTACAATTTCAATAATATAAAGACGACAGGAATTTTGGCTGGTCCCTGAATCTGTGCTCTTATTATTAACTACAGCAATATTTGTTTAGTCACATTGTGCAGGTTCTCAGTAGGAAAGGTTTAAACGTAATGCACAAAATGGATGAATATAATTGGCTGCATATGATTTTAGTTTTAGTTTTAAGACTGATGCTTTTAATTTCCATGCTTAGTCTTGGAGACTCACAGCAACAGGCATGGAGCATGGAAAGTACACTACATGCACCAAAAAGCAATCTTCCATCCCCACCACCCCAAAAATTGAAAATTGATTGACACCTCTTGTCAGCTTGACTTACAAGTCATAATCCCCGCTATCACAGGCGAGTCACGCACGTTCCCTTCGACCCCATTGCCACCCTGCTGACCTCTCAGGTACTACAGAGGTGGTTAATACTCAACACTTTGCAGCTTCCCCAGAATGTTGGCCAACCATCTGCTGTCTTAAAGGCCAGGCATCCCCCATCGGTGATCAATAAAATATTCAAGACTGCCGAAGGTCTGAGGGAACCCGTAGGGCTGGAGACCCCAACGCCTCCTCCCACCCATCGTATTAAGTGGCGTGAAACACAAACTGGACTACCTGCTGCTACCACACTGACGCTCGACAGTTATCCTACAGGGGATTTAGCATCTCACCTGCTCTGTCTTTCCACTGTTGGAGAGTCACTTGGTCATACTTGAACAGGGTTTAAGAAGAGAGTAAAAGTAAAGATTCTAACACATGAATAATTTGAACCTAATACGTGAAACATGAGGAAGAAAAGTGATACCATATTTTCTGTTTTCCCCCCCAGTGTTCATAGTTTACATGAAAGCTGTCATAGACACCTTTTTTTCATGGCACCAACTGTTCAGCCAACTCATGGTGCAGCTATATAAACTCTGTGTTTTCCAGTGCTAACAGCTATTGTTAACATAAAAGATTCAAGCATGAGCAGGAGCCAGTATCTCCATTTTGTTTTATTGCCTCCTGGATATTATTAAATGTTAAAATGCCTGACTGTCAAACACACAGCTGAAAGCTGTTCACACTGTCCTTGTTTACATTTCATGTTTTATTCATGATTTCTAAAACAAACAATCTGCATTTGCAACATTATTCTAAATCTCATCAGATTACCCTCAATAAACAAAGGCTGGATTTTTACTGTCCCCATTCTCAAAGTATTACAGGGTTTTTATGAGGTGTTGTAGTGAGATTAAGGAGCTGATGTTGTTTGGACCCCCCAGTAAACAGTCTGACTCCAGCTCTGAAGGCACAAACAGACAACACAGAGACGAAACAGGATTTTAACTCCATCGCTGCCTTTTGTTAAATTCCAGACACCAAATTGCAGATTATAGTCAGAAAAAAAAAACAAAAAAAAACAAGAAAAAGCTCATTTTCTCTCAGTAGCATCTCTGAAAAGTGTTAGCTGGAAGCAAGATGGTATTTATATTTTCTATCATACAATATTGATCCTGAAGGAGAAATCCATATTTATGCTCACCATTCCCTTCAAAGTAAGGTCAAAGGTCAAGGTCAGCCCCAGCCCCTAGCACAACCCAGAGCTCATCAGTCTCTCTCTCTGCTGTCATACATCATGTTGTATTTGAGTTTCATTTCCACCAACAGAAATGGCCTACTTTTAGTTTCCACCAGCTCTCTCTCTCTCTTTGATGTTGATTTACAGAACGAGGTGAGGTCAGTTTCTCCTGTGTTTTAAACAGGAAGCGTTACAGTGTAGGTGAGATAATAATGGGCTCACTCGATTCAGCAGGAGACTTGCTGCGCTTGATGGGACCGGGGCTCTTTGCTGAGCCGCGCTGAGGTTTGGGTCCCTTCATCACCCTGCATTCTGTGGAGAGAGACACAGAGAGACAAATCAGCACTTTTTTGCCTAAACTGCAAAAAAAGAAAAAATATATATATATTCTGAATAAAATCTTAAAAGCTGAGTGACTTGACATATTAACTGATGGAAATAAAACATAATACAAGCAGCCAATGAACGTGTCGTTTTAATAAGCCAGAAAGGTAGCTGCTGTGATCCTGAGTTGTACAGATGAGTAGTACACTGTGTTGTTTTCGTATCTATTTACTTAAGTTTGCAAACCAAATTTTTTTTTTTTCATTTTTGTTCATTTCCTCAAAGCAATTGTTTTTTTTTGCCAAACAGCATGATAAAGAAAGAGAAAAAAGCAGGAATGAGGCAGAAAAAGCATTAAATACGACATGGATAAAGAAGTCGCCATCTGCAGAATATTACAATCTCTCATCTGTCAAGAAATTCACACCGGACTTAGGAGCACAGATGCGTCGCTGAGAATTGATTTTATTGATGCAATTAGGTTTTTTGTAAACATCAGAGTTACACCTGCTGAAGCCAGACAATTAGCAGGAGGTTGGTCAGGCTTGTAGACTTCACCTCAATATACAATTACTATCAGCATTTAAAGCTCAATACAGAAACAAAGTGTGGCCGAGACACTGAGCAATGGAAACTGTCTGGTGTCTGATCATACTGTTTTCTTGTTAATGTATTCTTTGTTCAGATATGACCTTATTTAAACCAAAATTTTACTTTCTTTGTTAAATGAAAAAAACATTAGTATTATTTTGTTAGAAATGCAGATATCTGATTGGCAGTGGAATACGACAAACAGTCTTAACTGGAAATAGCTGCTACCTTTAGATTCTTGGGTTTACTGGCTGTTATTCAAAGAGTGATATCTGTTTGTAGGTTCATGTAAATGTATAGCAGGAAGCGCATATAAAATCATATAGAAATGGATGCAGAATATTCTGGGTCACTGTATTAATCAGGGTAGACAGACTCCAGACATCGCTACTCCTCCCTCTGCATCTTCCCCTCTGTTTGTACTGTCAGCCTCTCTCTTTCCTCCCCCTCCCTCCACTCTTCCACTTTTGATGCTAATTATACTATCTGTCCTCCCTCCGTCTCCTGGGATCGCACCATGTCTATCTTCTCTCTCTCTCTCTCTCTCTCTCTCTAACCTTCACCTTCACACACTGATACTGGATACAGACGCACGTCCGTGTGCTATTGTTCGCAAGATGTGCCACCACTCCTTTGACAATGCTTCAGACTGGCAGCTTGTCTGGTCTGCTCAGCGGTCTCGAAATAGCCCCGAGTCTATCTGCGCAGATTCCCTCTCAGCTTCAACCGGTGCTGTCAATGCACAAGCGGAGCTGCAGGTACGCAAGTGTTCCTTTCTGTCTTCACGTCCATCTGCATAGTCTTGTGTTGAACATAAGGAGTGTGAAAAAATAACCACAAGGGATTTAAGTCTATTTTGGTGACTCTGCCAAACCGAGCTGAAAAGCAGGAAGAACTGCGCAAGTCGAAGAAAGGGGAAAAAAAATACATCTGAAGTTCATTTCCAGCCGATGCAAAAGTATTGACGGAACATTTCACAGCATCTTTGATTTTGCATATATAGAATAGGAACTCCTTGAAAACTACTATCAGTCATCTTTGTAGGGAGAACTGCTTTACACAACGTCCGGATTTGACCATAAATCATCCGGACTGATCCGTTTGTTGTTGTAATTTAGCATCCATGTGATGTTTCACAGACACTGCTCTCTCCTCCACTGAGGCCAAGTCAGTCTGGATGCTTGAGACTCTGCGCCATTTTATTTAGTATTGCCCCAAGGTAATTATAGGCTGAATGAAACAATTTAGCTTTGGTTCCAAGAGGGAAGGGGGAGCATGGTGAAAGGAAAGGATCCAGATCATTATAAATGAACTGCCATCTCCGTCCTACCAAGGTCTGACAAGGAACTGAGGGGTGGAGATGGGACGAAGGGAACAGATGTGCCCTGTATCAGTGCTGCGTTAAGACTGAAAAACATTTAAAAGGGACTTGAGTGTTTCAAGAAGGGGGACATTTGGTGGAATTGGGTTGTTAAAAATAGGACTTTCAGGTCTGGGGGGAGCAGAGAGACTGAGAGGATTGGTTTTACATTTTCTCTCCTCGACTTCGCGTATCAGTATCAGCACCAACAGATCAGCTGGCCTAAACCTGTCACCGGACAGATTAATGGCTCTTCTTTTTCTCCACCTTTTCTGCCGGCTGCAGATAACACACTTCTCTCTTTGACTCCCTCTATTTCTCGGCCTCCATCTCACACACACAATTTTTCTCCTCACAAGCACTTTCCTGCTTTAATTATTTATTCTCAAATTCCTTTTTCTAAATGTCTAATTATCAGGTCTATCTCACAATATCATATTTACTAAACAGATGGGATGGGATTTCAGTGCAAAGCAGTCTCTGTAAGCTCTACAGTATTGGGTAAACTAATCCCGTGTGACTGCACAAATCTAAATCTCATGACGCACACACAACCATGACATTAATATATAAATTTCACTTGCTGCACTGTACAGGTTGTGCACTCAGTGACTCGGCAAAAGCATGAGCCAAATCCTAAAATAATAAATTCATGTCAAAAAATAAAATTTATTTATTAAATGCAGACATAAACAGTGCAAAAGCCCTGTCAAGTGTGTCTTAATGTATACAGAGAAATTTGTGGGTGTCATTTGCTGGTATACATCTCATTAAGCGTGTTACAGCTATAATGTTTTACTGTCTTTAGGTATGTTTACGGTAGTTTAAAAAAAAAAAAAAAAAACACTGCACGAAGCTGATAAACTGTTAATCATCATGTATGCATGTACAGTAAATATACAGCTAGCGGCCCTTTACCTATCATATGCTTAAGTACACGACGCTGTCACACTCACCGTTATCATCCAGAGAGAAGTCGTCCTGGGCGTAGCGGAATTTCTCTGGTCCACATGCAATGAAGACATCATCATCACCAAAGAAATCTTGAAGGCAAGTTACCTGTGAAGCCAAACAGAAGACTTAACGGACTTTAACCGACCAACGGATCAATATTACTACTTTTACTCTGTGAATTCATCCACATAAGGCCACGTGTGTTTAGAGAGTTCATCCCTTTTTTATTAAAATTAAATGTGATCAGCATTTCACATTTTCATATCTGTCATCGAATCTGTGAGCACATCATCCACGGTGCTTCCTCTGCACAGCTATTTGCAACGCATATATTGATGACATTTTTTAATTAGTCCAGAACCCGCTTTTCAAATGCACTTCATTAGACTACGAATAGTAACAGCATGAATTACATCAGATGCATATTAATAGATAATCCTTCCATGGCAATTGTACATTACTGGGTTCAGTACCCCTTCCACTAAGTGCAGTAAATGCATTGATTGGCGTTTAAAACTGATATTTTAGCCATGCTTGTGACATGGCTCCAGGGACCTTAAAAGTCTTCCTGTCAGCCAGCCAAAGGATTTAGTCAGCTTCAGCTAGTAGAAGACCGCCTTTGTGTTTTACTTGTAATGTTAACATGCCTTCAGCTACAGTAGGTCTGTATAACAAAACACATACACAAAAGGCGCAAAAAATCCCCGACTAAGAGTATAATGTTACACCTTTGCCGTAATGTTTAAATGATTCAGCCTCCTTCCCCAGGGTCTTTTCACTCTATAGCAGCTGTTGACACAATATGGCCTTAGTGGACAGATGTCTTTGGGCCACACCTTCTCCTCTGCTCTCCATTATACAGGCCCTGTTACAAGCTCAGGCACGCCTATTAAAGCCATTCAAGTTAAAAGCTGTGCTTCCCCTTAGTTGTTTTTTTTTTCCTGGTGCAGATGAGATATGCTACAAAGCATCTCAGTCTCATTTTCAGTTTGTCTTTCAACACCAGTTGAAATTTCCCACTTGAATTATTGGAACATAACATATGAACTAATTGACCTGCAGATTACTCACCCAGTCTTTATTCATAAGACAATTTTGGGGCTACTTTCCCAAAAAAAAAAAAAAAAAACATCAAGACTCTTTGCTGTGCTCTCAGAGAGGATCCATGGCCTGAAAGATTACCCTTTGCTGGGCTGATCGCCAGGAGAGCCAAGATGCATCATGGTTTCCTTTGTGATACACATCCCAACTATGAGCTGCAGATAATTTGGGAACACCGCACCCCAGCAGCTGCCATGTTGATTCTCTCTCCTGCTAGACAAGCTAAAAGTGTGCGGTGGTGACTCGCTGGCGAGGCATCCAACAACTGTACCCTCTCGGTGTCCCACAAGATTCCCTGGATACAGGCCTGGCAGATCCCCGCCAAGGTACAGATATGGTACTTTGACTCCAGGGATCAAAATCTAATTGGTTTTTCAGCCAGGGCTAATTTACCGGCCGCAAATCTGGGTTTTCGTCATGTTCATCATCAAGAGATTAGATACATGTTACTTTCATTAGGTTAAACTGTTGTGTGGCAGCAAGGGCACCTGACAGTTAATCATAAGATGGAAGCATTAGGAAGTGTCTTTCCCCCCCAAGGCCAGCGGGCAGAGAAGAGCAGCTGGAAATGATGGAGGAACGGGGCTGGAGGGTAGAAGCAATTCCATGTTTTAATAGCTTTAAAAACAGAGCTGATTAGAGGGATAAAGCGTTTATCCCATAGAATGCTACCTTAATCTCTCTTAACAGAATCTTCATTCGAAATGATGACTCCGTCCTCTCTGTTGGTTTCTGACAATCAATCTGCCCACTCACCAACCTAACAGGGGATTCAATGTAAATACCCCAGAACAAAGATGTTGCATGTGCTGAAATAAATCTAGATTTTTGCAAAGAAACTAAGTTCACTGTTGGTTTTCAACCTCAGGCTTTCGCTTAACTGGGATTGAAACAGATGCAAAATAGCTCACACAGTGAATTACACCGTACTTTAGATGTCTCTAGTTCCCTCGCTTTTACAGCAAGAAACTATTCCCATTTGGTCAAGAAACTTGCAATCTACGTAGCATTCGTCTCAAACCAAAATTGTTGGCACTTCAGTTGCTAAATATACATACACCTTTGCACTGTAATGTTTCACAAACATTAAGAAGCAGGGTGACAGTGCACAAATAGCTCCCTCTGAGATAACCTGGATTTAAGAAAGCACAAGAGTCCTTAGCTAAAACAATGGATCCTCCCAAGCAATCCTGCTAATCCTATTCCCCACAGAGATCACTTAGGATTCACGTTATCTGTACATTTACAATGCAGACCTTTGACCAATCCGCTTTGCATCATTAAGCCCACAAATAATTAATGTACAGTGGATCAAATGTCCCACAGACACTCCAACAGCCACCCAAACTCGACTTGAATGTGCACAACTTTGTGAGTGATAACATTATCATCGGGCATTTAGTTTTTTTCCTCTCTCACGTGGGACACCTTCCATGGGTTAATAGTTACTGTAACCCTCTGTGAATTTTGACGTGACATGTGTCCACAGAAATGTTACGGAAAACTGCTCTGCATCCAATCAAATTAAATGTAAAATGTCAGAGTCCCTTTGAAACGAGGCTGCAGTGAGGAAAGGACACGCTGGCTTGGGAACATTTGGATGTAGGTTGAGAGGCATCTTCTCTCGATTTGAAAAGGTCAGTCAAACTCTGTCAAACAGAAGCACCTGGCAACAGAATCTAGGAGATGGACAACATGACATTCAACTTAAAGATTAACAAAAGCTCTGCAATGCTGCATATTTACATACTGCACATGCAATGTGCACTTCAGAGTCAGTGAGATTTTAATCTATTTTGTGTTTATGGGAGTAAAGTGGGTGGGGTTTTGAGAAACTGGCTCCCTCCAGACTCCAGGTGCCCACCACCCTGTCCCACCAAGCCCATCCCTAATCTCTGCCTCACCAGCTGTCAGGACCACATGACCCCCTGAAAACCACCACCACCACCACCAGCTACGCAGGGATCCACCAACTACAACAACTGAATTATTCAGAGTTCCTTTAGCCAGACTGGCCAATCGTCCACAGGCCGCAGACGTATAGAAACTGAGCACTCTGCACCTCTAACCTTCCCAGTGAGAAGAGAGCTCAGATGTGATGTTTCACCTTTTATATGATTCATTCAGTAAAACACAAGGTAGCAAGCTATTAGAGAAATTTGGCTCAACATACAGTATCATCTTTATGAAAGATATTATAAATATATTAGTATCATAAAAAGTTGATGCACTTTATTAAAGCTTAAGGAACCTTCTCCTCCTCTATAAATGCAAAAACTCACATTGGGACAAGTGTAGAACTACAACGACAGTTTAAAAAAAACACATATATGGTATATAATATATATTTCATGCAGGCAGTCATTCAATCAGGTGTACCTCAAACTGTTTACACAAACCCATGCAAACCTATCAAACATCTGGTCTGCAAAACAACACTGAATATCTCAGGTCAACAATCAGCAGTTCCTTGCCACAGCTATTGTGTGAAGCAGCAGGAAACATCTCCAAACAAAGCTCATGCATCCTTTGTCCTCCACAAGCAGCTGCTTGTCTTGACTTCAGCTCATTCTTTCAGCAGCACAGTTCGACAGCAATAATGAATGAGCGACTGATGATTCTCAGGGTCCAGTATCTCTCTCATCTCTGCACAGTCATGTTAATTGATCTCTGTTCGGAAGGACAGCTATTCAGTGTTGGATTATACCTCTTTGACTTTATGCTGTGTCCTGCCTGACTCAATTAATCAGTAATCAGCAACAGTAAAGCCGTTAATGTGTCAGCAATTGGCCAGTCAGAATCAAATATTACTGATTACACTAATCTGCTGTGCTCTGAAAGATATGATACAGGAATTATCTCAAATCAGCTTATGAGGGTTTCCTTCTGCCCCCGTACAAATCAGATGGAAACAAAAGAAATAAGTCTCGATAGTTAGGGTACACACTACAGTATTATTTAGTGTTTTCTTTATGTTAGCTATATAACTCTGGTGATGGTGTATGGTTGAGAGCAAAGCGTCTAACGAAAGGGGAAAAAAGAAAAAAGGACAAAAAAAATCTTACTTTGAGCAAATGGGTTTTCATTAAACGTTATATTGTATAGTCCTGTGTTGGATTACTGTGCTATATGAGAGGAAAGTGAAAGCATAAGAAAAGATAAAAGGCTGAAAAAAAGAGCCAGTCAGACCTTGCTTTGCAACCCATGGGGAAACTCCCACACCGTTTCCTTCACCGTAGGCACACAGACCTGATCAATATCAGTACCTCTGCAGAGTGGAATATTCCTCCAAAATACACACAGTCTCCATTTTGTCCATCTCAGCAGAGGGTTTCACAGACAATACAAAGCATAAAAAAACAATCAGAGCTTAAAAATCATGTCAGGTTGTTTGCTTTTGTAGCAACAGCTCAGTTGATGGATAGAATTACCGTACAGAACAAAAGCCAAATCCAACAAAATGAAAAAAAAACAAACAAAAAAAAACCCCCCCAAAAAAAAACAATATTTTAGCATAAGCAATCGCTTTGCAGTGATTTGTCCCACTCTAGCAATGAATCTTAGAGCCAGTTGCCTTTCTGACCTGTCTGTGACCTTGGTGCACTGGCGCAGCGTCTGCGTGCTACTGTAGGTACTCCGAATGCATTTGGAGCACAGATGAGCCAGTTAGGCAGAGATATCTGCAGAGTCATGGGGAGCAGCTGGTGCCTGATGTTGTTTTAACCCCACCCCTCCCCAACCCCGAGGAAGCAGGCTTTCCATTTGGCTGACTGATGTGGCCTTAGCATTATTAAATCGTGCTTCCTCCTCTTCCACCCCCCAGGTCATGCTCACTTGTTGATGTGGTGTTCGTGCAGGAAAGAGGGGTTTGGGGGGGGCTGCGAGGGGATTCAGGCACAGAGGATGTATACCGGCTTCCATGCCATGCTTGCTCGAGATGCTTCATCATGGGTGACCACACCCACCTGTCAGCCTGATTGTCTCCCTCTGTTTAACACTGCGAGTGTGTGTGTGTGTGTGTGCATGCGTGCATGTGTGAGTGAAATGTGGCTGCGGTGAGCTGTGCTGAGGGGTGAGGAAAAGAGAGCAGGCAGGTAAGACCCAATGTAAAGAGCACACTCAGCGTATTACTGCCATTGTCACAAACTGAATCCATCACGGCAGAGCTTATTGCCATGACAACTGCTTGCTTCTGCAGCATGGCAAAGAGCAGGCAGACTGCAAGAGCACTGATAACCAGGGAAATAGCAGGCTTTTCTTCCCTATTACTGGATGTATTTTAGACGTTAAGAAGCCCTGAACCCATGCCTGTATCCATATCATATTCAGCGAATAATTCCTTACCATGACTTATTAACTTTTAAACCAAACTGGAATCTTTTGTTCTCTGACAATAACAGTGTGACCTTGTGCCTGAAGCATGCCTGAAGCATCCATTTCTTTCTTTCTGTGTCTCCTTATTGACAGTATTTAAAAAAAAAAAAAGGAGGAATTAAATGAAAACCTCAGTTCTAAAAAGGGTCAGAATAATGGGCACTCAAATCCATTAAAGAGCCCTCTACGATACTGCAGACTCTTCAAGATAATTCAAATGGACGAACTGCAGAGCAGTACAATGTACCTTAAACATATCTCACAGATGACTTTTGGATATGGCATCTATTAGACAAAAAACATCCCAATGCGCAATCTGGATGAACAAGCTGTGGATCTTTAATGCAAATCAGGACTATTCTCCTATGCAGACACCTCTATCAAAAAGGAATGAATACAAAATGGCTGCCAGCAATTAAATAAACTCTCCCTGATTTAATGTAGCCTTTAGAAGCAGTGAGGGCAAATCAAGTTTTTTTTTTTTTTTTTTAGGCACGGGGAATAATTGTTACCCACTGGCAAAAACAAAATGATCCTAATTTGCTCTAAGAATGGAAAATGAGTCCTGAATCCACTGGCCCCACCCTTCCCGATAGAAGTGAAAAGCACCAGCATTTGAGAGGAAAATGGGAGTGATTTTGTTCACAACACTGACAAAGAGAGGAGGGCAGGCTGTCTTTCGAGTCTGCATAGCACTAAAGGAAAAAAGGAAAAAATCAAGAGCGAAAAAGTGGGCATTTCAGGAGGACGATAAAAACACGACCTGAATCGCCCTTTATCTCAGAACTGGTCCTTGAAAACAATATACGCGCACACACACTATACGTTCCACAATTGGGTGTGGACGGGAAGAACGATGGCGTGTACAGGTATTACAAACATGACATGTGATTTTTAAAGCAAAGGCTTGCATTGATAGTAAACTCTCATACACCCACTACAGGATGTGGTATCTGACAGACCAGTCCACACCAGCTGGGCTCTCTTTGTGCCTGGGATGTGGTCTCCTAGCAACCGGTCCCAGCAGCTATCGCAATGGAATGGGAAGAGGAGGATCGGTGCAGAGTCTGGGAGGGGCGGGCACTGCATCAATATTGCTTCTACCATATCACCTCCACCACAGAGCAGCTGCAGTCTGCCTCTGCACACAAAGAGTCTGCAGCATTTCTGGCGTTTCTGTGCACTGCAACAAAACTGGGAGCCCCTGGCACGAAACCAGGGATCAATGGACACTAATCATGAAACAATTAATCTGTATCTACGGTGATGACACCCGAATCAGTATGCTCAGATTGGGATGGCTACCATATGGCGGCTTTTAAATTCATTTTGTGGAAACACATCACCATTAAAAATGCATGGCAAAAACATTCATAGCAAGACGGGGACATGAGGAGGAACCACATCTAACCACAGCCCAACCACAAAAATAGAAACTAAAATATAATTACAATATCCTAAACATCTTAGCGAGTGTTTCTGCAGGAAAAACCAGAGTAAGACCTTGGGCAACCAGACTGCACCCCTGGGAGAGAGCATTAAAATCAAATTCCCCCATCTATCATTTCAGCGCGCCTCCCCTCCTCCAAACCGCATATGAATCGAGTCTTATTAATACGGAGAAAAAAAAAAAAAAAAACATGAAGTACAACACCTAAAGGAGCTCAGCAGGGCACGATCCCCAATCCATCTGTAATGAATAATACAGGAAAAAAGGTCCCCGCAGGAGAATTAGCGAACATTTAACCATATCAAAGAGAGGGCTGAGGAACAGATGTCCATGTTCACATCCACACATGCTTTCACGCTTGCTCCACATCCGCGCCTTAATTAACTGGGATTCACAACAGCGTGGAAAGCGCAGGTATTTGATCTATGTAGTCAGAGTTACAGGTGTGACTGACGCAAGTTTTGACACTATCGAGAGATCAGTACCTGTGTATCTGAAAGGTACCTTTTATCCTGTTTGCTTGTTTTTGTTGTTAAAAGGTCACTCCCTGCAGCTCGGAAAATATTCAGGACAAGATTTTGGCGCTGCGACCCATCCATATCTAAACGTTGTTGCACTCACTCGCGTTTTATTCATTACTTTATAAAGTTGCACACATGTTGATATAAAGCATATAGCAGACCATCTAACAGACCTTTCCCAGAGCCTTCCAGGTGGGAGACCCTGCATGGTGGCTGTTGCTGTTCCCCAATACTGCACCGATAAAGCATGAACATGAATAAAATATTATGTCCTTTTAGCACCACCGGTGTGTTGAGAAAACAATTGTCTTCCCCAGGGAGTGACTTGTAGGTAAAGTTAAAGTGCATTGTGAGCCTCATTTGATTCCTCTTGTCATTCTTATACTTTTTTTCAGCTGAATTGTCAGCTGTATCCATATTCAGTTCTACATCTCAATTTTATTACGCATGTGTTATTCTGTCATGGTACATTTTTATTGGAGGGACGAGACTCTACAAGAAATTAATGTACTTTATGATAACAGTAATGCAGAATAGACAGTTGCAAAGCCAACTATCTGAAGCATTCTTTCACAATCTCCAGTTACTTTTCTTATAAGAAAATATGTGAAAGCATTTTTCTGCTTTTACAAATAAAAAGCCTGTAGCCTCAGCTTGACTGGCACACTTTTCCACCTCTCCTGGGAAACCTTAAAACTCAAAAGACATCAGGGAGTCTAACAGAAAGTAAAGAAATTATCTAGATATCTCCAAAATAAAAAGGTAAATACATTAGGTAGCACTTCTAAGTACCCAGTAGATTCAGTTAGACTTCAACCAAATGCATACTACAGTACATACATACTGCCAATGTGTTAATATGTTCAATATGCAATATTTGCTTGTATTCAAATCGAGACATTAATCTTGATTTTTATTTTTTTTTATTCAGGAGACACTTTAATCTCACAAATCTTAATCATACTTTTATATGAACATGAGGTTTATATAAAGTACAGATCTGATGTCAGTGCAAGGTTTTACTGGCCACAGTCAGCCAGTGGAAACTAAACATTTTTTCTGCAGGTTTTTTTTCTCCTCGTGGGGATTCCCGTGCCCTCAATTCTGTTTGGCTACAACAGCCAAAGCATCCTTGAACTGAAACCAGAGTAGTCAAGGTTGCAAAAGACACTCTGCCCTTCACTCTGTGGTTTCTGTTACACGACACAAGAAATGTCTTTGGCACATCTGGATTCTCAGCATGAATTCCCATTTTGAGATGATGCTTTAGTTGCATGTTGAGGTTCAATGTTTGATAGATTGACTGTCTCTGTGACAGTGATGACAGGAGGCTGATCTTTTTTCTTTTTTTTTCCGAAAAATGGTTTCTCTCCACGCTGTGCGTCTCTGCAAGCCAACTAAAAATAAAAAGAGCTATATTGTACCTGATGTCCAACAACTCCGCTTGGGGGGATTCACATGCACAAGAGTATTTTCAGAGTACAAGCTGCAGTACATACATAATTTTCACATGTTAACATAATAGTTTTTCTGGATTCATATTCTCATTATTTTACTAAAGCACCAGTGTGCACCATCTCAATAGACTAACAATGGAGACAAAATGATCAAACACAACAATACAGGGCTTGGTCCTTTGCACACTCCCATGGTGGGTGAAAGATAGACCTTCCCAGGACTTTTGAGCTTTTCAATGACAGATCAACTCAGACATACCAATGACCTAAAAACTAACTCCACAACAAAGGCTGGTGGACGGGATACTGATGACCCGAACCACAAGACAGGCAAATATGTTGCCTCAGTATGAAAGACTGTAGACAATGTAGGTCATTGTGTGCACAGGTTGTTCTCATGGATGCTGGAGGTTCTCATGGACCTGATGTCATTGTAGACTGAGGGTGGGAGTGGACAATAAAATGCTGTGCTCTACCTACTGTGTCCATGCTGAAAGTAAATTATGATAAGTGAAACCACCAAAGATGCTATGTCATGTTTGGATTTTTTTTTTTTTTTGCATTTCCAAGCAAATCATTTGGCTTCCTGCTTTCCTTTGATCCCGATACGTGTCTGGGTGTGGGTGGATACATGAATGAAAAACTGTCCTCAGTCCTGACCACAAATTTTCCTATTGTGTAGTTTTGCTTACTCACTGTAATGTACCCCCTTTAGTCCAGTTATCCCTAAAGCAAAGCAGAGGCCCTATCCTTTAAACAAATGAAGACAAAAAAAAGTCACTAGAACACTTGTTTAAAGTAGATTTCAGAAGGTTGGAGTTTTTCATATGCATATCATGACACAATGAACGCTGGTTTGCAGAGTATGATGTACAGCAAGGGGAACAACGACCAAAGGAAAGACGTACCTGCTTGCCGTCAAGTGTGTAGATCCTTTTGACCACGCCACTTTCAAGTTTAATGGCCTCTGTGATGTCGGTGAGCACCTGCTCGAAGGAGTGCGCCGTTTTCTTATTGAGCAGGACGCGCACAGCCTTGCGTGGCTTCACGCCACTGCGCATCACCGTCACTAACTTGGGTCGAACAAAGTCCTTGCTCTCTTTGGGCTCACAGGCAGCCTTGGCGGCTAAGGACTGCATGTTCTTCTGGCTCGCCGAGGCCTTTACATTCACGGACCAGTTCGGATTGACGTTCTTTGTGTAGTCAACCTTCTTGTAGAAGTTCTCCGATGCACAAACATAGCTTTCCCCTGTGAGGTCAAAGAAAAAATTGGGTTAGTGTGCTGTTACGTACTCAGCAATTCAGCACTGGAGAGTCCCGGAGGTGTCCACTCAAACATTTGACCCTGCAGGTATTATTAGCATCTTGGCTTTCACCTCACATCGATCTACGGTAACAACAGACAATCATTTATTAAAGAAAATAATATACACATTGCAGATGGTGTCAGTTTTCTTTGACATTTGACTAAAGACTGTTTACAGCCAAGCTTTGAGTAACCAGATTAATTCTGGAGAGACATGTTGCAATTCACGTTTCGTAATGTTATTTTTGATGCCCTGAATCACCACAAGCTAAATGCCATTCATCTCAGGATTGGATGTCTAAATACCGAAGATGCAGTATCTGGTTGGTTAAATACCACTGTGATGAATGGGAAATGTGTGGTTTTTGTTATATGTAGTTTCAATAATCTAAAAAATCTTTTATTTGTATGATTTTACCATTATGCTGCAGCTCACTATTGCATGTCTTTGTCTGGCATTGAAGACGTTTAAACTTCAAGGTTCTCCCATGAGACCAAAGCACAGATCAGTCCAACAGTACTTGCTTTACAGCACACTCTCAGTGTTAGCAATGCAGTAGAGACACATCTTTACTCATTAAACATTCATTTTGTTTTGAATTTAAAGCATGTATCCCTTGTCCTCATTACACTTACATTAGAAAAACTGTCCTTTACGGGCTCTTAAGACTGGCCAGGCTCCTTGTTGGACATTAATGGAGGACTAAAGTCATACATTGAAAGCAAAGCATTCCATTTCCAAGGCAGAGAGTTAAAATATTCGACAGCCTTATCGCAATTTTCCTAAATGGGCCCATCTTTCTTCCAACTCTCTAACTAATCTTCCATTTTCATCGTCATTATCGACCTTCAGTCTTTACAGCAGATTGTGCTGTTCTTGCTGAGACATACGGGGAGTGGAGTTAAAGTAATGACAAAATGCAGCAGAGAGAGAGAGAGAGAGAAAGAGAGAGATGGAGAGAAAGAGAAATTTTGACAAAAGAGGGATTCAGAAGGCAACAATTAGGGCAAATGTGGCGAAATTACGGCAAAGACAAAAGGCACACAACAGGATTACACAGTGCAGAGGAGATTGAGCAATTAATTATATCCCACAAGAGGAAGCACAATGAAATGCCCCCCACCACCCAGAGTGCTTACTGTGCTGCCCCGTCTTTACTGCAGTTGCCACACACACACAGAAACACACACACACACACACACACACATCTTTCCTAAGCAGCTCAAGAAGCAAAGATGATCATCTCATGACCAAATTAAGCTGCAGTTTATCTTCTGGCCCAAGTTCACTCTGGTCACCTCGTCCCACTTCTTCTTGCGAATCTCATAAAGTAATTTTTTATCAGCAAGTGGACCAGGATTTTAAGTTGGGTCACTCAACCAGGTCTTGAAATTATTCTTGGGATACATCAGATTTAGGTTTGTTGACTGAAAATTCTTTGGGATTTATCAGGTTAAATAGATGAACAAATATTTTCTTAGAAAAACAGCATTTATGTTGTAGAATTTTTATTTTTGTAATATTTCACTGTACCACCCACTTCTTAAAGCTTTAAGTTGCTGCATCTAGGCACTGAAATACAACTTTCTTCAATCAGGCCAATGCATGGATCCTATCTGGTGCCAAGAACAGACTTCATTCATTTATAAAAAGAAAAAAAATTCAAATCATCTTTGGCAACTTCTACAACATGAGTCTGTAGGCACATGAATCGCTCGTGATCAGCTTTCTCTTGCCAAATATAAACTACAGCAGACACTGAAAGCCTGATGGCAGCTGCTCATGAAGCTGTCTATCAATTCTACTTCTCAATCTATCAGAGAACTGATCAGTACAAGTGTGAAATATGTTGTCACGTAAAAATACTGAATCAGAATAATCTTTGTTTTGCACTACAAATGAGAACACATAAAGCTGCTGTTTTATCTGGGATTTCCACACACTGTTACTATGATGATGGGGTCATCTGACAGGAAAAACTCATAAAACCTCACTGACAAATTGTAACCAGAGTTACAATAATTAAATACTAATATCTGTTAATTGAACCATTTATCCTGCTGAGCTGTGACTTGACACCTCAGTATGAACCTCCATCAGAGACTGAAGCTAAAGACCCAAAAACTAGCCCCTAAGACTACTTAGGACCAAGATAGCAAAACCTGCTTTCAGCTTTATAAGCAGGTTCAAGAAATATATGAAAGCAGACCAATTCACTACAATTTCATATGAGTGACAGGTTGTATTAGTTTTTTTTTTTTTTTGCAATGTCGACCATTTAGTTAAAACAAGGAAAGATTCTTCATTTCCTCGAGTTTGTTTCCTGCTTTGCATTAAAGTCAGACAAAATACAAAAAACAGCATCATTTTTAAAAAACTCAGCAACCTAACAAAATGTAGAATATGCAAACAGTTTAAGACAAGTGGACCAAGTCACTCGACCGACTGCTCCAAACCCTTCAGATTAGTTAATACATCATATGAAGAGATTACAGGAGTCTAGATCGAAAAGATAAGACTTCTAATCTCAGAACTGGAAATGTTAATCTTCTCAGCACAGAAACTGACTTGAAACTGCAAATCATCTTTGAGTGACTGGTGCATCCTACCAAATATTCTCACCTTCCTCTAGCTCATCCAGGGTGGAGATCTTGCGTGAGCCATCAATGGTGAAGATGAAGCGGACACCCTGTGGCAGGTTAATGTGGTCAGAGAGTGAGCGTGTGAGGTCGGCCAGGAGCGAGTCAAAGGTGCGAAACCGGTCGTTGGCCACAGCGTATACGATGCCCTTGAAGTAGCGGTCTCCATTGCGGTAGAAGCGCACCTTTTTGGCTTTCTTCTCATTGGTGAGGGCCTGCAGAGTACGCGTGCGGTAGAAGCTGCAGTGGGCGCTGTGGGTAGGGCTGGGAAGTCCATTCATGCGGCCGCCCCGTGGGGTACGGGATGCCTTGTCTCGCTCGTCAAAATGTCCAAAGTCTAGCTCCATGATGACTGAAAGTTGTGATGGTTGTGAGAGATGTGTGGTGGTGGTGACCAGCTCCGGGGAGTCTATGAACAAAAGGAGAGAAAAAGTATGTAATATTTCACATAGTCAAATACTAAAATAATGATAATGCAGCATTGTGGTTAACTTTTTAGGCTTGTTCAAAAAAAAAAAAAAAAAACATGGCGCAGACAACCTGTTTTAAAGGCCAGCAATAAGGTGACCAACTAACAACCATAGTAGGACTGATTACCCATCTTTATCTCTCGTATATTTGAGTGCTACAGAAACCTCAACTGTTACAAACATTTTCATTTCATTTCCTTTTAAAAGCAAAGATACATCTAACATCTGTCGTCAGGACATTAGGAAATTAATTCTATAAATCTGCGACAATGAGAATGGTTTCATCTGCATACAGGTGGACAATGAATGGAACCACTAATGACTTTTAGTGGGTTCATTCTTTGTCCACTTGTTAGTGAACTGGTTTTGATAGTCTTCCTCAAATGGTGCCACATCCTCACCACTTCAAAGAACACTGTATGTGCAGAGTATGTGGGTTATTTTGTAGCTGTGCTAGCAAAAAGAAATCCAGATCATCTTCAGTGCAGGTTTTTAGTCTTTAAACTACTTGTGTGCTGAATATTATGGTGCCTCAATCATTTAGCTTGAAAGGAAAGGAATAGAAAGGAAAGGAAAGGAAAGAGTTATGATGTTAAGTCAGATAAGTCCTTTCAATGCCATGTTTAAATAATCATAAAATGAGAGACAGGATTTCTAATGATGTAGATTTAAGGATGTAAAAATAGGATTACATACAGGGATGAGATTAAGATGGCTACCTGACTAACTCGATGGCACATGTTGACTGGTTTCTCATTGGCAGAGATTTGATAATTATACAAACAGTACATCATAAAACAACAGTAAAGCTATAACTTATTAAATGTTGAAGAAACTTTGTTTAAAAGGTGGATTAATTGTTGCTTATCTGACCTTGAGCCAGGATACATCTGTAAATGTCTCAGACCTGCACTGCTAAACTCATGAATTAACATTTTTTTTGCGTAGAGTAATATAATCCAGAGTCTCATCTGTTTTGGTTATGGTGCTGCATGTAGCATGGCGCACACACAATACGTCTCTTCTTCTGTAAGCCGCCTACATACACCTGTGAGCAGTCATCTAACTTGCCTAGATGAATCAGAAGGTGGCACATGGCCAAGTGAAGTTCAAGGATACAGATCTAAAATTAAGCTTTGATAGAACATTTGTTAACTTGCTGATGGTTGGTTTAGACATCTGAAATCAATTTGTTTGTTCCTGTGCCGCTGTTATTATGTCCAGCTGTTAATATTTTGCCACCATGCCCAGTGTACAGAAATAAAAATGCATTTAGTGAAGCATGTGTGGCACAAAATGATAAAGCCATACAAGGTTTGGGTGATAAGGTCAAAGATAAAACTGAAATATTCATAAAAGTATTCCCTTAATGTCAATAGAAGTACTGGGTATGGGTATTAATGTTTAATATCTAAATGGAGAAAGTGTTACAGTAAGTGCTTCTCTGCATTACAACTGGATTTGAAGCTTTACTGAAGTTTCCCCGATTAGAGAGAAAATATTAACTCTTTTTTTCTTGTTTCCATGTCGCAAACAGTGGTGGTTTTAATGTTACCGGAGAACCACTTCTTCCTGCTCCTTGGAAATTATGCAAACGACGCATCTGTTCAGCCAATAAACAATAAACCACTTATGCTTGGCTATGAAGTGGCCAAAGACTGGAGCAGCTTTTCGAGCTAAAGGCCGGTCTCTTCCTGTTAACCTGACCACAGCTCAGTCCTCAAAAGCCAGAACAACTCATTGAATCATACCTTTCAAACTGAACGCTGATACACACCCATAAAACACCCACACCCACCCACATAAAAGAGGAGGTTATCTGTGCCCAGTTTATTTATAATTTCACAGTAGTGTGTTATTCTGAAACTGAGTTTTTTCACTACCTGATTCATGCTTGAAGAATTTCTGCCTGCTATATGCACATCAGCAGAACACTGTTCATTGCTTTGAGACACATGATTAGTGTACGAAACAATAAGCTGACTGACAGAGGGTAAATCTGTAAGTATTTCAATAATCAATCAAGCGTTTGTCATTTTTAGAGCAAAAAGGTCAACTTCTCTGGGTACCAGCTTCCCCAGTGTGAGGATTAGTTGCTTTCCTGTGTTTTTTTTCCATAAACTGAAATGCCAGTATCTTTGTTGGTCAGATGAAACAAAACATTTGAAAATGTAAATTGGACTCATTTCAGCATTTTCTAGTATTACAATTGATCAAGGAATCAACTGTCAGATTAATCAAGATGGAGAAATCACACTATAGACCATCACACTATAATAATATTGTGATATTATACCCAAACATATCATGCACTACCTCTAATAAACATTAGACAACCAAACAATCACCTCACAAACCTGTAATGCCTCTCCCGGGTTTTTATTTCATGCATGTAAACCAATGAATGAAACAATAACTAGCGATGCTCATTGGCTCTTTTACACTCTGTAATCCTTCATTGTCCTCCATGCTTTAATGCCCCACATGGTGCATATATACATATACATGCTATATAGAGGGCCGCGTTAAAACACAGAGGCCATTAAAACAGAATAGGAGGAAACATGCTGCCACCACCCATCCATGTGGTGGGGCCTTCCAATCCCCTGCTAACCCCTGGCTATAATGCTGACTGGATTTTTATGACAGGCACAGTGACAGGGGTGGGACTCCCGTGCAATGATGGCCGCTCCTCAACTGACAAAGGCCAGGTTTCGAGCCCATCTGCTGCATTAATGGGCAGCGCTAACAGTGACCCTTCCCCAGAGGAGCATCAACTAGGACAGTCCATTGTCTCAAGCAGGGTGCCTGCTTTTAGAGTGACATCACCATCACTGCTGCTGCTGCTCCTACCGCCTGGTGGAGGAGCAGGCGGCTCCTGCTCCAGCATGAGTCCAGAAAGTGCACCTTCTCAGTGGAGGCGGTAATGGTGCACAAAAGTATATGACATCCAGCTTTATATCATGAATCTTTCTTTTTGTGGTTTACTGATACAGCACAGACTTTTGCCAATAGCTGGATGAAAATCAGACAGAGCCAAATACTCTCATTCTACCAAATTGGAGCCTGATCTGAGCATCAAAAGAGCACTGCAGCAACACTGTGCGCAATCATTGATATTTTTTTTCTCTGTTCATGTGCTGAGCCACCCACACAACACCCCATTTTGCCAGTGAACACACACACACACACACACACACACACTCACACACCCTGACAAACCCAGCACCACACCATGACTCTCCAGTCATCCTCATCAAAGCTGATCCACATGCAGCATCTCTCCTGGAGCGGGGCTTTAAATCACAGTGCAGTACGCAACGACAGAAAAAAAAAAGGAGGAAAAAGTTTCATCAAGCCACCCTCCTCATTTATGATGGATGAGTGTGGCCACATGGCAGTGAGCCGCACAAAATCCACGTTTCTCTAATCAGGAGAGAGAAAAAAAAAAAAAAGGTGGGGGGTGGGTTGTGCGCACACCTACTCACAGTCCACCTGCCTCAAACGCACAGGAAAAAAAAAAGACTCAAATGATTCCCTCCACGCAGAAACACCCAGCATGTCATCTAAACATGTCCACTCCAAAAAAAAAAAAAAAACGATTTAATTCTCCCATTTCCCAATCAGTAAAGTCTGCAGACTCACCTGTGTCGCTGCTTGCGGAGTGAAGGGAGTGTGCGCACGCCTCTCTCCGTCTGTGTGAGAGTGTGTGTGTGTGAGGAGAGAGAGAGAGAGAGAGAGAGAGAGTGTGAATGTGCGAGTCGATGCTGCAGGATAGCGGCACGCCGTCTCTCTCCCTTCGCCTTTGTCTGCCTCAGTCTGCGAGCTGGAGCCGCTGCCTGCCTCGCTGGAGGAGCCACTGGGTCCTAAAGGCAACGAGCCCCGGACCCGCCCACCGAGGAGGCGAGCCGAGGTACCAGAGAGTGAGTGATGGGCTGGGCTGGAGCTGACATCACTCTCTACAAAAAAAAACAAAAAAAAAAAAAAAAAAAAAAATAATGCAGGGGCAGTAAGGAAAAAAAAGGAGGTTATTATTTGCATCTACAGGTGAAAGAGCCTGTGAGAGATCTTGTGATATGAGGGAGTGACGGCTCTTTTGCTTTCTGCCAAGAGGCAGAAGTAAATTCTTTTTCTTGAATTTCTTTCTTCATTTTAGCCCCTGTTTTTATTACCCCATCGCCCTGAAAGATTGTGGCTTTCTGGGTCCGTGCAAGTCAAACTCATCACCACGAGTGCGTCCCTTTGAGGCTGACCACGGTCTGGTGGAGCTTCTTTGTTGGTGGAAGATAAAAGGTTGACCACCATGGGACTTTTTTTTGGCCTCTTTTTCTGGTTCCCTTTAAAGGAGCATTTCACAGTCAGGGAACCATGTTATGGAGTGTTTTACCTCTGAAAGTCTATATAGAGGGTCAACAATGACTAAACATCAAAAAATCGGCTCACATGTGCGACAGACGTTCAGCCCACTTTCTTACTTTTGCTTTTGACAGAACACCTGCGCCGGAGTCTGAAACTATCTCACGCAGCTTCAAAGAGCACATCAAAGAAAAGTCATTGTATTCTGTTTTATATTCCACTTTTCAGGAAGCGATTTCACATGTTTGCACGTAATGTTAAAGGGGGTAAAAAAAAAAATCAGATGATGAGAATGCTAACAGACCCCCAAGGGCAGAGGAGGCAAATGTTTTTGGTAGATTGTGCATGAACTTTGTGTGCCAAAGCGGCATGTCATTGTACTGTATGGACAAGGCTGTAAGGTGAAGAAACCAAAATACCTCGTCACTTTAAAGCCCACATTGGTCATTTTTTCATCTTAGATTACAAGCTCTGGGGTGTAAACTTCTCTCAACTTCATGGCTATGTAACTGATTTTAATAAAAAGGCTTTTGTGCTAGTTATTGTAGTGTGGTTTGGATTTCACTGACAGCTCAGTCAGGCTGACGGAGACTCCGTGGGCAGCGTCACAGATCAGGGAAAGGTGAGATGTGGAGCTTCAGAGTTGTCACATGATACTCCCCAAGAGGCCAAAGTGTGGCGAGGAAAATACACATGTAACATCACTAAACAAATTAACTCCGTTGTTATGATATTCCTTGAACAGGATTGACTCCAGGGCCCCAAAACTGGACCACAATACAAACATATAAGGTTTCCTAAATTTCATCATTGGTCTCATGCTTAAACAGCAGTGACTTCAGGGCAGACAGAAACCATGTTTTCTCCCCAAAACAATGCATCTTTGTAACACTGATATGTGTAATCTATATTTTCAAGGAAAATTATTTCAATATAAGAAAAAATAAGCAAATAAGCAATAGCAAGTGTACTGTTGTATAAAATATGAATGTTTTATTTTGGCTCTATTAGAGCACAAAGTGATAGTGGAGGAATGAATTGATGTTATTGGCTTGAAAGTAGCCTTTAATCTACACTTTTCTGCTGATTTATTGAATTCTTAGGGAGTTCATTTTGTGGATTCAGAAATACAGTTCACTATTTTATCACAATTTTAACTCCTGTTGGATTTTGTGGATTAAATCAGAGTCAAACCTCTTTTTTGTTCAACTATAATGAAATCTTGCAGAGTCTGAATTTCATTTTTCTTGACTCTGGCTTGATGGATTGTTCACTATATAACAGCACAAAAGTATAAAAGGGATGAAAATGGAGATGAAGGAAGTAGGTCTCTTTTCTATATGTTATCTACATGCTCGCACAGAGGATTTCAACTGCTGAAGACATGAGGATATCAACAAAGCAAGGATGATTTATACTGCGGCTGTCATCTTCATTAATTAGTTGTTCCACTTTGATGCCAGAGACATTTTTGAGTAGCCCACTGCTTTGAATGAAAGGAGAAATGGATAACAGGTCTCTGTTTTTAGAGAGCCAACAAAAAGAGTTGACTCCTTTCACAGCAGGCTGCACTCTCATTGTTGTCTATTCCTCTCCCCTCAGGCGGAAAAGCTTCACTTTAAAACTCAGCTGTTGTCACATTCTGGAGCCTCTCCTTCGCATGTCATGCATAACTCTAATTCAGTCTGATCACTGGCTGCACCACACCTCCCTCAGTGGGCTCCCAACGGGCTGCTGCCTGCAGCCTGTCAGAGGGGACAGAGGAGGAATCGTCGATGCAGGAGGTAGTTCATTTGGTTGTGGGGCATATGGGAAGAGGAGCAGATTTGGATATTTGGCCCTCAGTCGGGTGCTGTGTCACACAGAGCTCCATGCCAAAACTGAACATGTACTCAGCGACTTTCCAAATCTGGCCTCGTAATTCTGTGTTTGGCTATGAAATAATCATACAGTGATTTGTTAGAGTGACAGGCATTCATTTAAAGAAAGGAAAGTGTCTTAATATGTTTAGTTTGGTTTTAAATTGTTTGGTTTGGTTTAGTTGCCTGCTTATATTTCACCAATGTTGCTTCCTGGAGAGAGATGGAAACATCCTTATAACACAAAAAAACACAATCATTATACTGAATAATAGTCCAGATATCATCCATACGACCAGTCCTAGAATGACAATTTAACTACGGCACCATTTAGAGACACAGGCCACATTTACAGGCATGATTTTTGCCTTTCAAACCATTTGGGCATCTTTTTAATGAGACATAATGTGAAAAGAGTAACTTTTGGCACTTTAAAGACACATCCCAGTGAGTAAGAGTTCTGAAGTGCTGAAATAATTTGAGATGATAAAAATCTAAATGACCCCAACAAGCTTTCATACATAATTACTGTCAAATAAAGAGCCTAATAGAGCATAATAAAATACTATTTTAAGTTATTTTAATTCTGCCTCTCAAATGTTAGGACTTGATGTATTCTAGTGAGGCAGCTTAGTCATAATTGTCCTTCCTGTTAGTAATGACTGGCTTTTAAGGCAAACCCTTTAGACTGAATTTAACCATTTTAACAACTTATTTATTGCCTGCAGGTTGTGTCAAGGTCAGGTCAGGTCAGCCAGAATGTACAGTCCAACAGGCACATGATGAATGATGTACAAAGAGATATCAAATTTAAATAACAAAAAACATAACATGCTTAATAAAATGTAGTCCAAGAGATGAACTAAATATTTTCAATATTACAAGTTAGCAAGATCATCAACGTCTGTATAGTAAAGAGATACTATAGATGTATTCGAAAATGCATTTGCCTATATGTCTGTCATTTATGCATATGTAGAATTTCCCACATCTAATTTGTTTGTTATCGGCATGAATGGACACATACCCAGTTTCAGTGGGCATATTTAAATAACATGTTTGTGGGTCAGGAAACCAGAACAAACAGCAAAGCACAGTGACAGTTTTAGAAAGAGTGCTGCGCCGCCGTCGATATGACAAGGCTGAATGATGTGGACTGCAGGATAAGCATAAGTGGTTCACAGCTGGTGTCTGGGGGAAACACGAGAGAGGGGTGGAGAAGGCCGGTCGGCGAGGGGTCTGGTGGCGATAGCGTGTGGAAGGGGGGAGGGGTGTTTGCAGCCATGACGACTGATGGAGGAGGAAGTAAACAGATGTCCACAAGCTGGCAGACAGGCCCTGAGTGGCCGAGCCACTGAGAGACAGGTGGACATCCAGGAACACAGTGGGACTGCAGAGTGACTGTGAAGCCAAGCAGAGCTTTGCATATAGAACAAAAACACCAGAATCTCTCATAAAGGCATCTGTCATCGTTAGTCATTTGGTAAACTTTACGTAAATAAGGCTCATATTTGACTTTTTTTGCATCCCAGTGAGGATAATTGCGGATGTCACAGTAGCACCAGTTTGAAAGTCTTTGTTTGTTGTTGCACTGACACACAATGCGACTCCATCTGGTGTTCACTACATCAAAGTAACAACTAAGATGGTCTCACCTGATATTTTTAAGACAACTGTTGATGTAAATAAGTTATCCAAAAACAACCTCTTAATAATCTCCATGACCCTAATTGCTGTCTCTTGTTGTAAGTTGAAATCACAAAATGATAAGACAGTGATGATGATGACACAAGAAAGCCCTTGTCTCCGCAGTCCAAATTAATCCATCACAGTCTGTCTCCAACCCACTTCAGCATTTTGCAGAGTCACCGCGGTAGCAATAGTCTTGAGAATAGACGTGAAAGTGGAAAGCCATCAGTTTAAATCCCCTGGCAAGCTGCTCAATCTGAGTGCAGGAAATGAAGGAGACATGTTGTCGCCTCCCTTAGCCCTAACTGTCAACATGACCTTGAGCAAGGCACTTCAAAGCCAGCTACTCTGAGATGCTGCTCTTCAGTGAAATACTCACTGAAGGGAGAGAAATGCAAATGTCACAGCAATATCTGAACAGGTTGAGGCGTCAAAGGTGACACTGAGCAAACCCCATGTTCTCTGAGGACTGTGATGTTCGGGAGACAGCGATCAATGTGCTGCCACATGTCATTAGTGATGTGTTATTAGGTCAAACAAGGAGGGACAACGATGAGTTAAAAGCTACATACTCCACAGATGATGAATGGTTCAGTGTCCACCAGTCAAAAACTTTTGGATGGATTGCATGCAGTTTGGTGAACACATTAATGTCCCTCTCAGGAGGAGTAGTAACTTTTCACAGTGGTGGAGGAAGTTTTCAGTGTAAAAGTAGCAGTGCCACAGTGGAGAACTACTCTCTTCCAAGTAAAGGTCCCGCATCCAAAATTTTACTTAAGCATTAAAATCTACTTAAAGTACCAAAAGTAAAAGAATAGCATATCATTGTGTTATAATTATTGTTGTATTCATGTGTACATCACATGTTGCAGTTGGTAAAGGTGGAGCTCAATAACGTCTTACGTTATCTAAACAAATAATTCTTTAGAATTTGTGTTGATTTTTTTTTATCAATCTATCAAAAGTTATTATTTAAATATATATTAATAAAAGTTATTGTATAAATGAAAAAGTACAATATTTGAAGTGAATTGTAGAGGGGTAAAAAGTAGCACAGATGGAAATATTCAAGTATTTGTACTTTACTTTCCACCACTGACTTTTCATCTGGCACCATCAACAGGTCAAAGCTGTAATTCCCATCAGCCTCAGCTGTACTTAACATCAGCGCTAAATAGCATATGTTAGCATGCTAACAGGATAAATATCAGCATTGTCTGTGTGCATGTTAGCATTTAGCTAAGCTAGCTGATACTCTGTTTTGTACTTTTTTTTAGTGGGTGACATGAAAAGCACAGTCATTTGTAAAAGTCATAAAGAATAAACAAATGGACGGATGAAAGTGTGAGTGTGTGTGTGTGTGTTAACGTTCCTGATCCATAAGGGGTTTTACACGTGTTCTGCTTTTTATTCCATACGTCTGCTCACACAGTCTGACCACAGTGTGACTCGTGATGGTGTGATGTTGTTGTTACGGTAAAGAGGGGGGATGAGCAGGACAGCCTTCTGTAGTAATGGCAGGATCATTAAACAAGGCCTCATCAGTTACCATGGCAGCTTATTCACTGCCGGAAAAACCTTGAGAGGCTTACTCTGAGCCTAATCAGCTGCAGTCACTCCAGGAGGACCACAGTGAGCAACCGAGGATGATGTCATGTGATGAGCAGCTGCTAAAGAAGCTCTTTCTTTCTCAGAGACACAATATAGCCTTCACCTTCGACAAGTGTGCTGAATCACAGATATGAGTCATCATCATATGTGTTTACTTTCTTAAATCTTTCCATCCTCTTCCTACTTTCCTCCACCATCTCACTCCCCTTTACCTCTTTGTAACTTTAGCTGCCCTGTTATCTTTAACATAGAGAAAATGTGTTAACCAGCCCTGTGTGTGCCTGTGTCGGCATGTGGGAGTCTGAATAATCTCACCTGATTATTAAAAACACGACGGATGAAGCTAAGCAGAAGGTTTGCAGGTGGGTGGCTCAGTGGATGAGACAAAATGGGGGAGAGAGGATCCAAAAAAGTAAAACATGACCTGGATTCCCTTTATGCTCTTTCAAATCACCATGTGGGGAGTCACCATTGTGCCGTCTCAAGTAGCTTTGTCTGCTCGGCAGATTTTCTAATGAGGGGCTTTTGGAGGAGGATGACAGAGCGCTCGGCCTGTTCTGTCGGGGAGGAGGGGCATTTAAAGGAAATGAGCAATGCTCTGTCCGTGGATATGCTTAATGCTAGACTCCCCCCTACTCAGATGCCCTGCTGGCAGCTTGGCAGCACCATTAGGACTGAGAGGGGTGGCATTAGTCTGAAACTCTCATTATGTCAGATACACTGAAAACCTCTAATTTAGGCACCAAATGATAGGGGTAGAATTGAACCAGACTGGGCAAGAAGGCAGCAGAGGTGTAATTCAAAGTAGTCAAATCAGATTTGTTTGCACTTTAACCAGAGAACTTTATTTGGAAAGCAAATTCTGTGCTCAGAATATTTACTTGTACCGAATAGGTTAAAGTAATGATCCATTATGTTTTCATTAACACTACCTTCACTTCTGATTGGTATAACACAACATAAATGTCAGGAAAATTCTTCTTATGCACAGAAATTAAAGTTTTTTAAAGAATGCAATAACATTTTTTATTGGTATTATGTATTTTTCCTAAGTCAGAAAACTGCAAAGAAAGTATAAAGACAGGTAGCTATAGAAACTTTATTGACAGAAAATCGATTTCAAAATCCGACAGGACCAAACGCAAACAGGACTTTAAAGTACAGAACAATGAAATATATCACTTAAATGTAAAGAAGCCTTAATCTTGCAGACCGACTGCTTACATATTCAGTATAAAAGGTCTACGCCTAAGGAGGAAAGAGGCAGACACCTGTTAAAAAAACAATTAGATCACACACAGTAAACTGGTCTCATCATAATGTTGTTATTGTGAGACAGATGCATGACAGCTGGTCAATAAATCACTCAGCCAGAAACGTGTGAAGAAGGTCAGACAAGAACATCTTAGAGTAGGTTATGTTTCATCTCTACTTATGCTAATAAATGCTCCTTTAAACTGGGCAAATGTTACATGATTTGGTAATTTGGAAGTTTTTATCATCTCCAACTCACAGGAGAAATTCACTGCCCAGGAAACTAATATTTTTTATGGAAATAATGAGCGGATTACCACCTGACCATATCCGGGTCAAAACAGCTTGTCCAGTGCTAAAAAGCTTGATACAATATTCATCAGTTGTCTCATTTTGTCCAACCAGCATTTCCAAACCCATAAATATAACATTTTCTTGTATTTAAGACCAAGAAAAGCAGCAAATTCTCACATTTGAAAATCTGGATATATCACATTTTCGCATTTTTGCTTGAAAAATGACTTAAATACTTGCCAATTCATTTGGACTTTGCATTATTTCCACCAATCAACTGACTAATTGTTGCAGCTCTATAATATTGTATTGAAAGGTTGAAGAAAAAAGCCACAGAACCATGTTACAATATGAGAATAATCAAAGACATAAAGATTGAATATAAGCGATCACAGGAGAAAGATAATAATAGGATCTGTAATCAAAGCCAATCATGGAGGACAACAAGAACTTTATTTGTCAATGAGTTCATCTGAAGTGTCTATATGGTACAGAAGTTGTACAGATTTTCCTGCACATAGAAAAGTGAGCCATTCTTCCACGGAAAAACTTCCTACAGTGGAGTTCACAACCTGCAGTTATTCAGTTCACCAGAAGATGGAAATATTTCACAAGACATATGACCTGAATGAATATCATACGACACTGTAGACAAATCTAGTCCAACTTTACACTTGTCATTTCATTCTGGGGATTTATTAGGTGTATTCAAATTCTGCGTCTGTTCATGAGAGATACTAAACTATGTGTGTTTGAGCCTGGATCAAAGGGTTATTTCCCAAAAGAGGTAAAAATATCAGCGAGCTCGGCCTACACGCTGGCTGTGTGAAGAAGCAAAAACAGGATTATGAGAAAAAGACAAGCTAATATACAGCTCTATTCTTATTGTGTCAAAACAATTTCCACCAAGCAGATGCCAGATTTCTCATGTCTTTTGTGGTCAATATGTCCATATAGTATAATCCACATATATATCCTGTCACTGCTGCATAAAATGCCATCTACTCCTAATTATTACACAAGACGAGGTAAATTAGTGGTAAGAAATAATAAGAGCAGTGATGTTATCTGGGCTTTAGCATCCCAAATGTCACATGTCTGCCATCTGCTGGATCATTTACATATTACAACACATATTTACATATTTACTCCAACCCCAGTTTTTAGCCAAAGTTCACTGAAAGGATAGTTCAGGATAGTTACTCTACATCCACAGATAATGTCTGTACATCAGTACCACTACTGGTGAATTATTAATAGCACCGTATGTATAAAGAGCTGTACTAGCCCATTCATTGCAGACAGCATCACTGTCTAAACTGAGATGGTGTAAATTCATTTTTATATAATAAGTCTGTTTTATTAACGTTTTTATACATATATATGTAGAATATTTTGGTTGCAACATCATTATTGTAAATAAACAGCAACTACAGCAGAAATTTTGATATATTTCTATGATAGATTATGGTCTTTAACCTTATTATCTTAGTTTTTGTTGCTACTGTGTTGATAATTAATAGATATTTACCAGGTTTTCCTCCCTGTATTTAAATCACACAACTTGAGTAATGATTATACCTGTTTGAAGCACTTTCTCCTCACTGGCTGTAACTTGCTGACCCTCTGAAAAGATGCTGCTGCCTCCAGAGAGCGTAAACAAGTCTGCTTTCCTAACGCCGCTTTCAAAATAAAAGCACATAAACTGAGGGCTGGGTGTGCAGGATTGCTGCTCTGCACTGAGCCACTTGCTGTTTTGCAAATATCAATTATATTAATATTTATTAATTAAAACTGTATATTGTGTGTGTGTGTCGCCCAATACGTTTGCCTAGTCCTCTAAATGTGAGGCCTTCAGCTAATATCCTCTCATAATAACACTGGAATCAACAAATATATTTGAACGTGGACATAAAGAATTCTTGATTTTAGCACCTGATTGGTTTTATTAATTCTTTTGTAACTCTGAATTTTGTTTTGAACGTTGTGCTGTGGCATATGAAGCCAAATTATTTCATGATAAAAAAGAAAATCAAAAACCAAGACAGACAAATGAACTAATGTTAATATCCTTTAATTTGTTTGGAGAAAAAGGGTGTTCTGTTAGAACTTATGTCTAATTTTTGACAGTTATACACGAAACACATTATTACAAATGAGATCAATGAAGAGTAATAGCTTAATAACATTAATAATATCGCAATAATATTGAATTTAGTGTGCTCTAAAATAGGCTAGTGCACATTTCACATTCACACAACTTGACAATAATATCAGAGTAAGTATTTCTCATATTTTCCCAGGGCTGATGATAAATTACACAGGGACCTAACCAAAAATAAAAAGCTATTATTTTGAAAACCCGACGTATCCGGATGTCTCCAGTTAAACTTTTCCAGCTGTACACACGCACACACACACAAAGCGCTGAGGGCTATGGTGGGTGAGGACGCACACGGACCTGCAGCGAGCTCCCCCGACTGTGCGTGACCCGCGGCCGCCGTGAGAGGATGTCTGTGGACGAGGTGTACGTGTTCCGGCCCTTCAAGCTCATCGCGCTGCTCTGCGTCTTCCTGGCGCTGTGCCTGGACGTGGTGGCCCTCCTGAGCCCGGCCTGGGTCACCGCCGAGCACTTCTCCCTGTCCCTGTGGGAGTCCTGCTCCCAGTCCGTGGCTCGGCACCCTGCGGAGGAGGAGGCTGAGTGGAGCTGCTTCTCCACCCTCACGTCCGGTAGGAGCCCTGCGCGCTTTGGGGCTGTTTTTACGCAGCGCTTTGTCGTCTGTTTCCAACTTGTCTTTGGAGTTTGGGTGTTGTTGTTGTGCTGGAAAGAGAAGCAAACACGAGAGAGCAAACTGTTGTAAGATTTCGATCTGTTATTGCACAAATAAGGATGAAAAAATGGTTTGGAAAGCTTTTTTAAAGGGACATTCAGGTTATAATACACAATGCGTAATTATGCCACATGTGGTAATTCTTAGTAGTGGGGATGGTTTTAAAGTAGCATGTCATTAGTGGCTTTTTCTTCCCCCCTGGCCTGTTTTTTAGGGCGACACAAAGGCTCCCATCTTTGAAAATAAAACAAAAGAAAGGGGACTATTTTGCGCACCAGCAGACTGGCAGCTCTGGCCGTCGTCTCCCCGGGCACGGTTTGCTTTAGCCGGCGTGTTTTTGGTCTCTGTCCAGCAGCTGAGGCATTCAGGAGCTTCTCGTGCTGCTGATAAATTTCCTCTGCTCATACCAGAGCGGTGACGCGCTGTCACAGTGACAAACACACCGAGGGGCTCAGCTCAGCTCAGCCTGAGAGGTCTGATGTGAAGTAATGAGCAACCATGAGAGTCTGAATTTAAACCATGTTGATTTAATGAAGACTACCCGTGAGTTTACACTGTTGGTATGGATGTAAATCTGGTGAATCACATCTAAATGTTGACCCTTAAAACCGTGTTTTTTTTAGGATGAGAAATAGCAGGGAAAACATGCTGGAGACACACAACAATACACTCCCTTTGGCACACAAAGAGTTAACCCACTCTAACCAGAAGGCTTTTGAGGGGCCTTGAAGAGACACATTCAGCATCTTCCCCATCATCCGCCTCACCAGGCCTGGACCCACCAGGTTGGCTTTTGTCAAGCGGAGAGGCCACAGCAATGCAGGACCCCTTCCTTTCCCCACCGGGGGAGGAAATCCGCATTAAATGAACCAGATTTGCCAGCATTTGCCTGGTACAAGAGGTTGGCTTGTTGTAAGATGGAGTCTCTATTAAACATACATTAGCTGTTGAAATAGTAATAATAAAAAAGTGAAGTTAAAAGAAAAGCCTGTTAAACGAAATCTAAATTTAATGGACTAGTTTTGCCCTCCTTGGTTGCCAAAAGTGTGTGAGATATTTTAGATTTTTCATATTTCAGCAGGCCTAAAGGGACCTTCGTTGCTGGTTCACCACCATCACTGACACAAACATGCTCAGTTATGTGGAGGGAAACGCGGCCTCGGGGTGACTGACCGCTCTCTGGTATTGTGGAATGTGTTGGGGTGAATGGGAGGCGGGTTAGTTTTTTCTCTTTGAGGGTCTGCAGAGCTCATTAAAGCAACAGTGGAGGGGCGTGTTGAGGTTAAAGGGGCAGTTCACCAAAAGACAAACTTCACTATGCACGTACTCTCATACCCAAACTGAGATAGTTGAATTCCAGTCCATCTTTGGGTCGACGTAATGTGGCCGATCCACAGTAAATGGAAAAATGTGATGTGAATACACTGTTTAATGTTCTTTGAAGAGAACAGTTTTTTTGAGTCAAAACCAAAATTCTAACCACATAATGGACCAAAGATGTTGGAGGCTGAAATCATGTTCAGATGTGTCTTTGGGGGAAAGTTTTTTTTTTTTTTTTACTATCCTGAAGACAAATGATTCAGGAGCTCAAGGAGAGAGAGCGAGAGAGAGAGAGACACACCCAGTGAAGATGTTTTAGCTTCATTACATGCAAATTCTCCTTTTCAGTTGAGTCTTTTGAGCCCAAGCTTTCTTCTGACACTGACAACTGAGACATCAAAGAGGGAAGACACAGCTCAGACAGGGATGGGAAGATTTCTGAATACATCTCCGCTTTCAGACTCTGTATCAGAGCTTTGCTGAATGCAGAGTTAAGCTCAGTTCGGCTTTAAGTTGTGCTGTTTTAACAACCTGGTGTTTCCAGGGATAGACTCCTCTGACGCAGAGGAAGTGACTTTTACTTTTCCACCAGGGCCGACTAGAGTTTGTTTGAAATGAAATGAATAAATGTGCTGTTTGAAAAGCCACCATGGCTGAACCGACATGGAAAAGGCTGGCAGCCACAAGCAGAAACTCCAACTTCATCGACCAGAAGCTCAGAGGAGATTCACACTGGCTTACACGTGATATTTACAGTGCAAAAACACAGCAGTAATGATTTATTGGCACTGAAAATTTCAGTTTCACCAACATAAACAAAAAGGTACCTGACTGATAACTAATCAAATTTTCAGAAAAGAGTCAGAAATATAATAAACCTTGATGGAGATGCATTGAAAAGTGTGCCACAAATTACCGCTGAAACTCAGGAAAAACACAAATAAACAGGTAGAAGGATCAAATCCAAAATTATCATCAGTATCATGTTTGTGGGTGTGAGAGAATCAATGCAGGAGAGGCCAAGTTGTGCTAAAGAGCTTCAATATATGGAGATTTATTTTTGGTCTGCTTTCAAATACTGTACATGAAATCTGAAATTACTGACAATAATTCATAACACACATGTTGTTTTAATAACTTAATCTACATGTTGTCAGCTGCTGATTAGATGAGTACATTTATGAACATAATATAGTTAATTTTTACATTTTGTACACGTCATCTACTGTGACTACCGAGTCACTAATCAGGTTCTTGTCAGTTGCGTCCTGGTGTCTATCACGCAGGCCGTTCTGCTTCGCTCAGTTCACTCTGTGGGATTACCGCTTGTTTTGTGTTTGTCAACACAGCAGTTCAATTGAAGCGCTCAGTCCTGTGAATCAAGCTTTTGTTGGGACGCTGCACTCTAACCTGCGTGTGTGTCGTCCTGCAGACTGGCAGATCGCCACCCTGGTGCTGCTGGTGGCCGGCGCCGTGGCAACTCTCGTGGCCTTTCTGGTGGCTCTGATTTCCCTCTGCCGGGGGACGCAGAGACGGCACTACCGCACCGTGGCTGTGTTCCTCTTCACTGCAGGTACGTCTTTCTCTTCCTTTCTATCACTTTTCTCCAAAAAGGTCCCAAAGTATTTGGTACTTTTTCTGCTTTGCAGGAGTGTTTATCCACTGTTCCAACACATCGTGTTCCTGCACATTTGGAAACAGAAACACAGAAAAGACAGCACATATATATTCACCACAACCACAACAATTTCCATATAGACAGGGTTTGTTTTTGTTTTGTTTTTTTTTGTTCTGGGGCTCACATTAAATAGAAGGTTGCAGAATGAAAGAAGCAGCTGAATGAGGCTTGTTGGCTGGGCTAATTTTTTTCTGCGGTGTGGAACCTTCTCATGAGCCAAGAAAAAGCAACCACAGAATTTGCAGACTTACCAACAAAGTGAAGTCACTGAGGGGAAAAAAACGAAGCCTCACCCAGCGATGCCTCACACTTGGACTGCACTTCTCCTGCATGCTTTCTGAGAGGGGCCTTTGGGTGAAATCAGATTTTGACACTGCTGAGGGAGGATCTATCTATAGAACATATAATTAAAACCAAAGGTTAAAGCAGTCGAGACACATTGTTCCGTACACTCTACAGGCATTACTGACTCAGGCCTGTGCTTATTTTACTTTACCAGCAGTGATGAAACACTGACCACTTACCGCTAATTAACTCATGCCTAGTACCAATTTTGCCAGTTTCCAAAGTAAAATTGGATTATATAAGAAACAGACTTCCTGTCATGCATCACAAATAACGTTTGTCCTTCTGTAGTTTTGCATCGTGCCTGTAGACTTAACTTAAAGGAAGAGTTGGACATTTGGGGAAATCCATAAACTTTCATGTTTGCTTTCTTGGTGAAAGTTTCTGTAGATGAGCTGGTTGATGCCACTCTCACATCTGTCTGTTAAATATGAAGCCACAGCTGGTGGCCAGTTAGCTACTGAGACAGGCAAGCTGTTTCCTCCAATTTCCAGTCTTAATGCTAAGCTAACCAATTAATGAAAAGACATGAGAGTGGTACCATCTTTTTCATCTAAGCCCTGGCAAGAAAGGAAATAGGTGTATGTTGTACAGTGTCAAAGTTTTTCCTTAACATTTGTCTGATTAGTCATAATATCCTCCTCGGTCCCAGATTCCCTGTGGAGTGCCCATTGTTTCAAACCCATGATGTGTGGAAATACATGAGGTTTATCTTAAAATCCAAGTAAGATCTCGTGTAATTTTTCTTGATACCAAGTATGTCTGCACAGAGAGTATATATAACTGAAAAAATCTGGATAAGATAACAAACCGTACATGTGGTACTGTCCATTTATTGTATTGGTGAGGCGTATGGATAGATTAGACTAGAACAAGCAGATGATGACATATAATGTAGTCAAACAGTGCAGAAAAATGTTTCATCTGACTGTGAAGGGTAAATGTAAAATATTTTTGCCTTGTTCTATCTCTGAAAGCATTAGTCACAAAGGCCCAGTGTGTGCAGTCAACTTAATGGCTGTGCCTCTCACTCTCAGTGTTATCCTTTCCATTGTGTACTTGCTTTAATAGTACTTGCTAGAATAAGGTCTCCTTACAGGCCTGCAGTACAAAGCAGAGCAGCAGCACAGGGGTTGGACTGTTAAATGCCCCATGGCAGGATCGTGGCTGTGTGGTATTTTTTTTTTTGTGTGTGTGTGTCCGGAAATATGACCTCAGCGGGCTGCAAGCTCAGTCTGGGCTCCATCAGCGCCGCCACATTCTTGGGCTGCATATGTTTCTCCTGCACGCCCACTGCTATATCCTGTAGGAAGGAAAGGCAGAGTCGCAGTTACACGAAGTCCCTTCCTCAAGAGTAACCTAGGGTGCACGAAGTGGAACTGAAGTAGCCGATGCGAGAGTAGACCACAGTAAGCCACACAATGACACGCTTGTAGGTCATAATCCTGAATGATTCAGAAGGGAAAATGATTCACAATGATAGAGGCATTAAAGTCATTTTCCATCAGCGACGTCAAGGTCAAAAGAATAATCACCATTGTTATAAAATTGTTACAAAATAAAGGAACTGCTCGGGCTATGCGTCATGGGACTGAAATGTGTTGAAAAAGACGGGCCACTTCAAAAGAATCCTCACTTTCCGCTGCGCAAGAAACCACAGAGAGGCATGTCATACAGTGATTGTTTTTCTTGAAAATGGTTTTCATCTTTTTATGGAGACTCCACAAGAAATAGAAATTCATTTCATTCTAAAACATGTCTTTATATCTTGTTATTGCACTTCATTTTGCACTCCTCTCAAAAATGCTATAAACATTTTATGCTAAGAAAATGCATCATGGATAAGTTTATTTTACTAGACAATTCTTTCTTTAATAGACAATATTTGTTTTATTAGCGTCATATGAATCAAGAGTAAAAAACAGTGTTTGCATTTCATTAGGTAATAAACAGTTGGGACTGAGAGGTCACATAAATGGTAAAAAGTGCAAAACTTAAAGGAAGAGGTTACATAAGCCTGTTTTGACATATTCCTGTTTTTATCTAACATGCTCCTAAAAAGACTCAAAACATTCATTGTTATTCCTTTCGAAGAAAATCTTTAGCGTGGCTCATTTTAATGATGATCTGTAGCAGCAGGGAACGCCGACTTGAGGAAGATAATCTCTTTATATAACCATTCTCTTGTTACCTTCAGTGACTCTGTGCAGGCAGAATCCCTCAGCCTGTTTTCATAACCCACCACCATCACATTTCTGCTGACAGATCTGTGTTTTTACATGAGCAAGGCCATTATTGTCACGTTTTTTACTTGAGAGTTTTTTATGGACTTAACGCTTACGATGGCTGAAAAAACCAACACACTCTTTGTTAAGGTCTGAAATGTGTCTGAAGAAACACAGAGAATAGATAAAAAGAAAGTTTCCTCCTAAAAATAACAATTACATTTGTTGGACAAAGGCAATAAATAAGACAAGATTTAACATTTAAGGGTGAAATAAGATGACAAAAAGTATTCACAGCAACAGAACAAGAATGAGGAGTAACATGAAAGTGCAGCAAGGACACAAGTGCAATAAAACATCAGGTAGAAGTAGAACCTGCAATATTTTCAGTTATGGACCTTATGGTAATTGCACCACTATTACAATAAGGTGCTAGCAGTTATAGTAGTATTGCAACTTATTGCAATTATTTCATCTTTTTGATGAATTGTTTTTCAGCCTAAAGCCTGAGCTGACACCTTCACATTGCTTGTTTCGTCTGACCAATATATTCAACTAAGAGTCACATAAGACAAAGGAAAGTGGCACATTTTGGAATGTTTGGCATATGTCCTTGGAAAAATCAGGCAATTATTAGTTTCAGATTCACTTTCTATTGGCTAATCAATTAAAAAATTAATTGTTTCAGCAATACAACTTGTGATAAAGCCTTTCTTATTTTGAATATATAAATAAATATATATATATATATATATATTCATATGTTTTGTGGCTAAAATCTCATGTTTGACACTCTTTTGGTTGCAGTGGTTCTGCAGGCCTGCGCTCTGGTCCTCTATCCGATCAAGTTCATCGACGGAACGGTTCTTCAGACCTATCACGAGTTCAACTGGGGCTACGGGCTTGGCTGGGGAGCCACCATCTTCATGTTGGGCGGAGGCATCCTCTTCTGCCTGCGGACGGATGTATACGAGGATGCAATGTACTGAGTCCCCTCTCAGCTCCCACCGCTGGAAATGCACACATAAACATGTGCAAACTCTCACACACACACACACACACATACACACATGCACACACACACACACACACTCTCACACCAAGACAAATTCCCATACAGGAGATGTGCTACTTTTCTTCACTCTGCACGCAGCCAATGTGTACATGAGCACAGATCTCTCTCTTTCTGTTGGCATCTTGCTCTCTCTGTTATTTTTAGACAGGTTGTGAAGGCCTAATTTAGGCCAGAGCTGTATGAATAGGACCCCCACCACCCCTCCTCCCATGGAGCCGGTGGGTCTCTCAGCCCTGCCGGTATCGGAGGCGAGGCGGCAGAGCTGAAGCACAGAGAGCTTTCTGGACAGGCACGAGGCACCGATGCTGGACGTTTCCACTGCACGTTGACCTGGACCTCTATTGTTAGAGAAACAGGACAGTAGATTCTCAGCACAGACCTGAATGTGCAGTGACTGAACATTTAAAGGGATTGACATATCTCCACCTTTCCTCCTTTTTTTTTTCCAACTCTTTTTGTAGCATTTGACGAGGACAGGCTTGTTGTTAATGTATTTATGGCATCATTTTACACTTTATAAATATTGGTTAAAAAGTTGAATTTCTCCCAATGTGTGTTCTAGCTGAAGCTTATCTATTAACGCCACGCCTTCTGACATTAGAAGTGTAAATGAGACAACTTCGATATATGCTAGAGCTCACGAGTGTTTATAGTTTGTTTGGAAACTCACACTAGTTTCTCTCAAATGAAAAATGTAAATGTGTACAAAGTATTTCTACATGAAGGAAAATCCTGAATAAACAGCTGTAGTTTTGGGAGTATTAGGAGTGTGAATCATTATGTTTTCTGTATCATGATGTGGCAGCTTATCTGACACCGGCGGTTCACAAACAGACCTCTGACAGAGTTTTAAAAGGGGAAGCATCACGGACGCTCCCCTTTTTTGGACCAAACAGCAGCGAGAGAAAAAAAAAAAGCAAAACACTTTCATTACCCAGAGTGCGCATTCCTCAGAGGGAGCCACTCCGTGCTGTTTAAAGAGATTTCACCAGGTTGCTCGTTTGCAGCTAGTTGATGTGTGACGCGTTGGTTGCAGCATAATGAGCAACGTAAAACATTTTATTGTTGCCCGCAAGACGCGTATTGCAGTTAAACTTTATAGCTTCCCTGTGAGATGATTGTCATGTGATTATCTGGGACACATTTATGACACTGCCACATTATTTGCTTGCTCACAGTCTGGAAACCTTTTCACAGCTACAATTGATGTTGAAATAAAATAAAAGCCTTTTAATTTGCAGATCATAGGTTAGCTGTAGGTAGTTTATGTTTTTTATGCGCGAGTGAGAGAAAAGTTGAGGAAAGTTGAAAAGGATCTATATTGTTTTCCTGCGTGATTTGTGCAAAACAGAAGGCGCTGCCACACCTGAGCAGCCTGGCATGAAATCTCCCTGCACACACTTTCTTTCCCCCACAGAGTGCAAACAGCTGGTTAAAGAACCTCTAGAAAGGGAAGGTCTGCAGATAAACAGTTTGCACAGCTGCAGCAGTGTGAAAACTCCCCAAGTGTGAACAATATTTGCACCCGAATCCACAGCGCTGAGGGAAACCCCCCCATATAACTGTGCCTTGTGATACTGATACTCAGCGACTGTGAATAGTGTAACATGATGTGTAGAGTGTGTGCTTTCTTATAATAGCAGTGACCTCTCTGGAATCTCTGAAATGTGACTTAGGAGTTAAAGGTGTTGTGATTAAAGTGACAGGCTGACAAAGAGGGCACACATCACATTGTTTCTGAAGCGTGACAAGTGTTGCATTCTGGTCCCACGTACATGTAAAGCATGTTGTCTTTAGTTACACATCAGTGGAGAACATGAAATAACAGACAGTGATTGGACTCACAGTTTGACAGACAGTTTGAGCCAGTGCAACACTGACTCAGGACATTTAAAAGAACATTTATTTTACTATAGTCAAAGTATGATATCTTCCGGATACACATACATCCACAATATGCCAATGTAATTCTGAGAGTAAGTTTTCTTAGTTTTCATTTGTCAGAAAAGAGATTTAACTTATGCATGCACTAGTTTTGGAGTGTTGTGAAGATCAGAGGCCAAAATGCCAGTAGGTCTTCATTCTCAGCACTTCACCTAAACAGTTACTACTCCTGCTGCATTACATGCCACTGCTTAGTGTAGATGACTTTAAAAGAAATGTCTCACCAAAGGCATTGTCCAAGTTTTGCGGTTAATCTAACTTCCAGTTACTCATTTCCCCTGTGATCTGATTCTGCTCACTTGCTTCTGCATTCAGCACTTGCATGAGTAGCACGTCTGACCGCACCCACACAATTAACTTAACTGACGCCGCTAGTGGTCAAACTTGACAACATCTGGTGTTAAAAAGCTGCGATGCTAGCTGCCATGAAGAACCAGGAGAGCCAAAGCTAAGTTGTTATTCTGTCGATGAAGTGATGGGTGATTTTAAGGTGAGTGAGCTTTTTCTTAAACAGAAAATGCTGACCCAAAATCTCTTTTTTGGTGTGTTTTTCTTGTTTCTCTTTCTCTAAAATCTGTCTATAAGAAAAAAAATATTGTTTGTTTCATATGAAATGATGTGATGGGCAGAGAAACAAGTTCTGTATTCAGATTGCTCTGATACCAACAAACAAAGCACCTGACTTCAGTCATACTGACAAGAAACACGTAAAAAAATGTTATACATTTATTATCGATAATAAATGTATATTATAAATGTATTATTAATAAGTATTGATCAAACTCTTTTTAAAAAAACAGCATCATTTTAAGAATAACTCTGCTCCTCTGCAGCTGCTGCTTCATGCTCTCATCTCTGAATACTTTGGACGTGACCACAGCTTTTCCCACCACTGGAAAGGATTTGCACAGCGCTTACTGTTTAACCAAGGCAAAAAAGCCCCTCACTCCAGCTGTCAGGACAGACAACACAGTTTGTCAAGTTTGGTTGCAAATCCCAAGCAGTGAATTGCATTCGCCGTGAAGATCATGCAGCCTTTGGAGAACAGCCTGGCCCCTGGGTGCAGTAACCAGCCAGGCCCTGCACTCTTTCATTCTGCAGGGACAGATTCCAGTTACTGAGCCTGGGGGACAGAGACAGAGATGGACTCTGACATCCTGGTGCCTGAGGAGGGAAATGATTATTTTCGATTATGCACAGACATACTGAAATTGCAAAGAAAACCATAACTGCAAACCTGAAGTTGTCCAGGAGCTTTCCTCTGAGCCTCATCAGTGGAAGTCTTCTGCAGACTAGTAAGGGAGATAAATGGATCAAAAAGTAACACCTGGGCTATACATTACCCTCCAACCAATCATCTTACAAGGCTGGCTCCACCAAAATTACATATTAACCTGAAAAAAAAAAACTTACTCACTTCTCCTGCACTATCAGGCTTGTGTTACCATGCAGTCCCCTGGGCCTCATGAAACCCAAATGCAACTTTCAGATCACATGAAAAACTTTTGTTCCCCTCTCCAGAACAAATATTTATCATTCAATGAACTGCATAACATCCATTATCTCCAGTTTTGTCATGCAGCAAGGGTGCTTCATTTGGATAAAGACACATAGCAGTTTGAGGACACATCCAGATCAGCTGAGCAGTTCACCCATGACATAAAAATGAGAAATATTAGTGTCTGTGTGTGCTTTATTAGAGGTTCTCTCATTTATTCTCTGCTGATTGATTATTAAGTCTTTCTTGATACCAAGTGAAGTAAATTAGAGAGACACAACTACCAGTAGACACACACGTACATGTGGGCAGTCAGGTGGCGACCTGGTGTGGGAATCAGTCAGCTGCCCAGCTGACCTTGTGGGTGTCAATGAATGTTTGATCAAACACCAAAAAACAGCAGTCAGCCTTGAGCCAGGTGGTCTCTTTCCCATCATAACAGAAAAAATTATGCAGCAGTAGATATTCTTTAATTAACACACGCTTGCACAATAGATCGATTAGTTCAATGAGATATACGTGGAGTGTCGGAACTGTGTAGTGTGTGTGTGTGTGTGTTAATTAAGGACAAGGAATGTACAATAGTGGCCTCTGTAGGCTTTATTGGCACTGTTTTAATCCAGCTTGGGTTTTCCTCAGAGATAACAAAATGACCACATAACTACTGAGTCACACTCATATATTCCTGAATATCTTAAGTGTTATTTTAAAGCTGTGAGTCACAAGAGAATCCACTGAAAATATAAAAAACATCCATTCAATTCAAATTGTGGTGGGTGCTATAGATTATCTGGACACTAGAGGGCAACAAAAGCCATAAGAAAAATAAATTGTCACCTATTCCTAACAACTGCATGAAGTCAAAAGCAAGTTATCCATACAAGTAAAGTTAGCAAACATAATGGATTGTAAGTTATAATATATTTCAAATACAAGATAAATATAATGATTAGATTATTATTTGTAGTATCATGACATTCACCATATATATTTGGATAAAAAGGGACACTGGGAAATATCAAGGATTTATATGTGTCAGAGGCAGAAAATAACGCAATAACAAAAGTCTCCAAAGAACATAGTGATTCTCCACTCAAACAACTATTTGTGTTTAACTTGCAAGTAATGTGTCACTGTTGAAAAAAACTGTTATTTATAGATGAAAAATATTTTGAATTCATCATGTCTGGTTCTCCTCAGATGCAGAGCAAAATATTAACACCAGACCTAGTTTTGCACGCAGAAACAAAAAGTAAAATGGCCCCTCGCTGTTTGAGGGGACAGAACACAGTATGCAGCCATTTATATGAGAGCAACTGAGTCCACACAAATGCGGCTGTGATGGATACATATGAAAATCATTACAGCGCATTTCAGATTATTCTTTTATGACTGGCATGGAGCTTGCAGAGGTTCTCTAATGGGAAAGGTTGTAAAAATATTGAGATTCTGTGGAAGCGCATGTTCAAAGCAATCTGATAAGACAAAATACTTTGTGATAGTTATTATTCCTGTGAATACAAATATTATGACATAATATTAACAGTTTTTTCACTTACATTCAACAAGGTTATGCAGTAAAGGATTTTGATCGTTACATGATTTTTAGATTTATTTCACCAAGTAAATTACGTGTAAATGTTTATGTCTCTCAGTGAAATTACTGATGAAAGCTACTGCTGATAAGTCTGAACTAGACTGAAATCTGATGGCCAGATTTCAACACATTGAGGAGCTCATTAAGTTTGATAATATCAATTTCAGCTGCAGTCAGACCCTTTTCCCTGATGTATGCACTAAAGTATACATTTTCATTACGTCATTGTATGCACTTATTTACAATACAACAGCCTATGGTTTCCCCAACAGCAAGTTTATTTGAATCAGGCCGTAAAATGAAACAGAAAACACTGCAGATATCCAGAAACACTGAATTGGACATTTTTATTAAAACAAAAATACCCTATTGTGCCTTTAATAAGAAAAACTCTTGCTATGCCTCCTCACATTTATCTTTTCCTGAACTACACAATAAGTAGAGAAAAAGTGGGAGCAAGAAGAAAGAAGTGTCACATGTCATTCATGAAATACACACCAATCATTATGCTTAAATATATTCATGTAGTATATATCTATAAAAGACTGTAAAACAGTAAATATAAGAGGTTGAAATAATTTTGATGAGGTTGATCATTACAAAACACAATCAGCATCTGGATGTCTTTTAACATTAGACGTTCATTAAATCAAGGCACTTTTTTATTATGCATAGAGCTCATAAAAAAAGTACCAACCACATCGGACCAACTCAACCATTTAATATAATAACATGTTCAAGTCAAAGCAAGGGTGGGGTGCATTTGGTGTAATATTTGATGTAATCCAGGCATTTTTCCATATTTTGTACAAAACTAGTATAACTATTATAACAGCAACATCATTTAGCAGTCATTGTGAATTATAATTCAGACTCTTCAAGACAAAACTGGCAAGGAGTTGTGACATTAAAATCCCAAATCATTACTTCTGTGTTAACCCATTTAAAGAAAAAAATAAATCCCACTCAGCTGCATAATAAACTCCGTGGGTGATGACAGACTTGAAGTGTGCAATAAAGACATACTGACAAAACCATTTCACATGTGTTACCCTGTACCGTGTTTAGACATAGTAATAAAATCTTTGATGTTTTCACTAACTGGCAAGAGTTGAGGCAAAAAGTAAACAAACAGAACAAAAGACATAATACAGAATTCAATAAATGTCTAATTGTTCCACAACATGAAAGTGGCGCTGACTGAATCAGCTGGCAAGAAATCTGGCAAACAATAAAGATCAAAAAGTAACTCCCTCAGATTAAGAAATTGCTTCTGAACACAACATCCACAAAGCAATCTCTGGAGACCAAATAAGCTGGCAAGTGTTGTAGCAAAAAGCAAACAACCAGTCGTAAACAGTAATACTCTGTAACGTTTCCAGTTAGTGTGACATCTCAGAATAGTTCATATAAATTCAAGCATTTGTATGTTAATGTAAATTTAAAAACAGGCAAGCACAGTACAGTCTGCTGGAAAAATATAATACTGTAGTTGCTGTAACCTTCAGCCTAGTATGTAATATCTTCAGTAATGTGTTAAGAGTGTTAACAGTGTCAGGTGATGACTGTGTGGCATCTTTGAGAGCTTCACTGTGTGACTGTCAATCAGAGACCCTGAAAGAAATGGGAGTGTAACAACGAAACAAGCAATGAAGGTTTCTAGTCTTTTTAGGCTTTGGTCACTGTAACCACTGGAATACTGGCAAACAGGTTGGTGAGCAGAGAGTCGGGCCCCTTCACTTTTCTTGATCTCCTCCTGCAATGGAAGCACAGCTCAGAGTGAGTTTGCCTTCTCATTTTACCGCATGTCTCAGTGTGCAGGCATATCATACTGTTCAAGTGTATTTACTCACACTTTCAGCACTGCCCCCACACACAAGGCCAGCACCAGTAGAGCAATGATAGCACCAGCGATATGGACATAGACAGGTACCAAGCCCAATTCTGGTTCCAGTGTGACTTCTTTTATTTCTAAAACACAAGAAAACACACACACACACTAGCGGTCAGATTTATTTAAAATGCAAAGACAATACAAATAAACTAAAATCTACATAAGCAACAATGAATCAATATGAATAGTATGTTGGGACAAAGCAAGTAATTCACATTTGGAAAATGCGTAGTTACATGAATAATGTAGACACACTTTTGCTGTGTTGGCGCTCTATTAGAGCTCTTGTAAAGTGCTAGAATGGGCTCTAAGGTCACACTGTTGTCAGTGTCCTCTTGCACTGTCCAAAAATGAATGGGTCTTTGTGCATACAGGGCTACATGTTAGAAATTGTTCACCTAATGTGAATGTACACACCCAGACATCAGAAGTCAGAACTTTAATATTATTGTTAATGTTTGAAATACATACATAGTAAATTAATTATTCAATTGTTTAGTTCATCTCTTAGTTAGTCTCTTTGAGATCAAGATTGCTTCTACAAGATACCTCAGAATAAATGACATGTATGCAACACTGCAACGCAAGTGCAGAGTTGCAAAGCAAAACAGTACACACAAATTTTAAAGTTAAAAATATCATGAAAAATAAGAAGACCTTTCAAGTCCCTAAGTGTATTGACTGTTTCTAACTTTTATTAACTAACACTTTATTTTGCAGCTCATTCCAGTGGTTGGTGATTTAAGCTCCATCAGATACTCTGTCCTGATTGGTTGTTTAGATTCTGGCACAGTGGATTCTCATCAAATGGCCTCACAGGCAGCAGGAGGAGCCAGAGGAGGCTGATTTTTTTTTCACTTATTATCGGTCTCTCAGTAAAGTCAACGGAATACAACATGGTATCATCAGCTTAAAAATGAACATTTTATTGTTGAGTTGAAAAAAAATGAGCACAGATTAAACAGCCTGGGGGCCTGATATTGATATGTGACATCATTATGAAGGAGATACACTAGCATGTGTTTGATCAGAACTTTTATTCAGTGAAATACTGTTAGGCTTCAAAGTAGAATGACAATGGGTTTCATTTATGAACCTGAAGCTAGTTACCTCTGGCCCATTCCAGAGGAATGTTAACAAGATTTAAATCAAGTCGGTGTATACAAGAGATTAGGACAGTGAGTGATTAAACATCAAAATAAGCACCCAATAAGTTACTTCAGTTTTGGTGGACATCCAAAAAGCCGTTGATTTAGAGCCAACTTCAACACAAGGTTGAGTAGGTTTACCATCTGGGGCCAAAAATGAACTACTGGACCCATGTTAAGCACAATTCTTTCCACTCTCTGTGAAATGTGAACAGACACTGTGCTGTAAAGTAACTATAAACTACAGTTGCACTGTAGCCCTTGTTGTGGCCAACTCCCACTCATAACATGGAAGGTGTAGACACATAGATACAGTAGACAGATACTCTGTGTCACTAGTTGTGCAACAAGATGTGATGTTCTCCTGAGCCACCGAGGAGTCCCTTAAATATATAGTATAGTAATATAGTAATCTAAGTCAATACAAGTAATGAAATACCCTACATAATCTTAAATAATAAAGATTTTCCAAACAGATTTACATCGAGAGCCCATCCACAAGACAGAGCCTTAATATAATGCAGGACCCCCCTCAAGATGCTTCATCAATCATTCAGTTTATGTTAGTGCTCTAAGTACTTTAAACCAGTGGCAATTATCATCTCATCTTCATGTTGTTCAGGATATTTCCCTGTAGAAACTGAAGATGCAGAAAATGATCCTTCATCCATCCCTCCAAACCATCACACTGTGGCAACATATGTGGCTGTAACAAAAAAAAAAAGGTGACAAGACAGTTCACACAAATTGCAATTATTTATTTATTCAGTTATTAATTTTGAAAAAAAGACAATGATGTTTTAATGCCGATATGGATCTCCATAAACAGTACAATGGGATTTCCATAAGATGCCATGCATTGTTAGTGTATATGTATTTTCAGTGGTTCTTTTTTTTTATTGACTTTTACTTGATCAAACAAAATGACATAAAGCTGATATAAAAATTGAACAAAAGACAATAAAATTTACTTTTTGCAATGCCATACAAATAATGACTAATAAGAATTGAACTTACCATTCGATGATGACATCAGGATCTTCCAGCTCGTAATTCACATTAATGTGACTCATGAGGACTTGTTGATGTGGCTTTAAACAAAACATTTGCTTTACAGCTTAGTTTGTAATCCCTTTACCAACCAAAAACACACTTTGAATAGATCCTTCCAGAATCTGGTATTGAACACACACCTCTTAGGAATTTAAACCCACAATTTTATAATGACTCAAGTCAAGGTTTTTCAAGTTGTTTTTCAAATAAGTCTGTGATAAATCACTACATGTAAGAAAAAGATCTGGTGAATGGTAAGAAAATATCATGGGAACATCCAAGCAGTGATTGGGAGAGTAATGATGAATGGTTGAGCATTTATAGGACCTTTTATGTTCTCCACAATAAGCTTGTTTGTCACACTCTTTTGGCATGTCATTTCATGCTAATGATTTTACATATTTATTTATAAATATATGTTATATATCAGGTTTTATCCACAATGCCTAGTATTACATGGTAGCATGAAAATACTGGTGTCTTTAATGCGATGTGAAAATGAAACTTCATTACCTGGGTAGCATGTTCGATGACTCCAGTTACTTGAAAAGCTTCTGTCAGCACAGTAATTATGCAACTTGGACCGAACCCTGAAGCAGTGTCTCTCCTTGTCGCGGATGAGTGGCAGAGTTAGTCTTGTCTCTCTAGTGAAAATCTGCTCCTATCAACAACAAAAGAGAGCGTAAAGTAATTATTATTATAATATATATGTGTGTGTGTGTGTGTGTGTGTGTGTGTGTGTGTATACACAAATCCAGAATAAATTAATATTTCAAATTTTTTTGTCTGCTGTTGCTCTTGGCTTGGGTCTGAATTGGAAGTATGAGATGACACAGGTATTCCAATTTGCCAAAGTACTCAAAATGTCAACAGTGTTTATTTAATAGTCTTCTGTTATCAGCGCTGACAATTAATATAGTAACTGCACATACTTTGATGGGTGGAGTTGTGATTATTTCAGAGGGAATAAAGAGAGCAAATGGCAGGGAAGGAGCAGGTCAGGTCATGAAACAAATTTCAAAACATAAATTCTGGGAGTGTTCTTGGAAATAAGAATAAATTAAATGTAAATGCAAAAGTATAAAATGCACAAGAAGATGCTCTTGCAGTTTTAAGTTTTAAAGTTGTATAGATTGTTATTTGACTTTTCCCTCTATGCTTATGTGTTTCTCACAGCGGCCTAATCCTGTGTTCTGCAGGTCGCTTTGCAATGCTTTCACCATTCAAAGCAACAAAGGTTGTGGGAAGCTATACAACTTCTATACTGCTAAATTTCTGGAGAAAGGGGACATTGGGGAGTCTGTTAACTAAAAATAACATATATATTATATAACATATATACATACAACAGATATTAGGTAATCCATACCACTGCAATTTTTCCATCAGGTCCACTGTGGTTATGTTCAACCTCCCATTCTAGGCAGTGTCCAGGAACCCTGCCAACAGGATGGTCCCATTGTAGTTCCAGCTGTGCGTCTGGAACCATTTTCAAATGCAGCTTTTCCGTGGTTTCAGGCTTCACTGCATAAATATTAAAACAAAAAGAACAGATTGCAGATTGTGACAGGAAGCTGAGAATACAACAAACTTTTTTTTGATAGGATAATGGGAAAGCAAGTAGAGACCCCTCCCACCACATCACATTCATAATCACTGTACCAAACAAGCGTGTACCTTGGTTTTGTGTTTGCAAAGAGATGAATGTTGGTTCAAGGGGTCCTTCAGGAGACGAGCCATTTACACATAAGATAATATCAGTGAAATCAGGGAGAGATATCCCTGTGAAGTTGCAGCCAATTCTGACTCCAGCTGAAGTGAGGTATTTCGGGCATTCTTCTGCCTGTTCCAGTTTCTTGTGCCTGGGGAGGAGACAGACTACATAATGCTTTGCAGTAAAAATGGCTGTTTTTTTATTCATCCAGACAGTTTTGTTGAGAGTTGGTGCGATTTGAAGATGTTTACTCTATGTTTACATTCACCTAGTTTGGTCAAGGGTCAGTGGTCTTTGTTTTGTGGTACTCAGCCTCACCCCACCCAAATATATTGTCATATTGTTAATATATTGTTATAACACAAATGTGTGTTTTGTGCAATCTGTCCTGAGATTTGTTATGTGGCATTGAATTGCATGGCACAACAACCTCTTTTGTACAGTCTACTACGCAACCTTCGTTTAGTTCCGTTTTGTAGGCTGCAGTACAGTACATGATTTGTCCCACATATTGGTGCAAACCCCACTGTAATGCATACTCTAAGTTGTCAAATGCTTGGAGTGATATGAGGAATAATAAAACCAAAAGAAGAAGAAAGAAAGAAAGCAATGAAAAGAGTTAATGTGGCCAAATCTACCTATGTTAAATACAGATCTGAATGGCAGATGGACCACGAGTGGGTCAGTCCTGTAAGAGGGGATGAGTACATGGTGGACTGTCTGACCTGAAGCGACACTCAACAGTATGAAAGTGGTCTATAAGGTAATATATATATTGCATTTCAAACTGCTTAAAAATTGTGAATTTGGCAGCTGAAATATAAAACAAATATCCCAGGGAGAACCACGACTCCCTTTACTGCTGGAAGTTTCATATTTTTCTTGTGCTTTGAATACCTTATGTTACTGTTTTTGAGGCTATATCCACCATAAAGATCATACATTTGCCAGTCTCATCCATTAATGTTGGTTTCTAATAAGTCATTGTTGGTTGTAAAAATGGTGAAAATGAGACATGAGGTGACATGTCTCAGAGATGTGGAAAAGTAACCTGGTCTTAATGCTTAGCGCTAAGTCTAAGAATCACCAAAGTTGCCAGAATTCAACCTCTGGAATACCTTTTCCACATTTAAAGGCAACCCATCCAAAGTTGGCTGAGACAATTTATTCAAAACCACCCTCATGGTAGCACTTGATGAAAAATCAAGGGATCACCGTGGTTGTTAGGATTTATCTCCCAAGGACTACGTATGTCTGTACCAAAACTTCAAGGGTATTCATCAAATACATATTTTGTTCTGGACCAAAGTGGTGCACCGACTGACCTCCGCTGGCATTGCCAAAAGTTATCATTCGCGGGCATATGACATACCAGAAATAAAGATTTTGCTGTGAGTTGGCCGGCGTCTTCGGGCTTCTTCCCCAGTTGCACTGCATGTACTTCATGTTGTGGTACACGCAGATAAAATTCTGGGCCACCGTACCCGCAACACCTGGACGTAGAAAGGTAAATAAAACCAATTAATGTCAACTCATACATTACATCCAAATATTTCATTTTGATATTTTTATTGCCGCCAATAAAACCTTTAAGACTGACCATCGCTGGGAGGTTTCTGAACCAGTTCAGTGTAGTAAGTGCTCTTGATCATAGTGCCGTTGGTGCAGGGTCCACTCAGCAAGGTGTACACTCTCACTCTAACATCTTTCATCAGATCAAACTGGGCACTGTATGTCCTGCCGGCTGTCCTGATAGCCTGCAATTCCAGAAACACAACCATGTTACGCAGATTACAGCTTGCCGTTTACATTTTGGCACATTTATTTTGCTCTAACCATCATCAGATGTGCCAGATGTCAGAGATAACCAGAATTTCCATAAGAGATAGCCTTTGTGTTTTGGAAAGCAGACACTGTGCTTCCTTGTATGCTTGTGTTCAAAGATAAATATTGGTGTCAGTCTGCCCTGTTTTATTGTTTATATTTTTATACTCAGCTGTTAACATCATGTTGTGAAGCACTGTCCATGTTCTGCCAACATTAAATGCACTTTTTCAACACCTGACTATAAGACAGCACTGTGCTGACATGTATTAATTTTCAGTAAGTTAAGGTCAAGCTTTGATGGCTGCCGTGTCCCATACGTGACTTTAATCATCTAGTTTTAAAATTGATTGGCATGCATGAGATTGCGAAAGAGTGTCATTCGTGCGCAGTCATAGCAGTCATAGGTCATTATCACCTTAGTTACAGTCAGTGTCTTAGTAGTCATCACCACACAGCAATGATTATTGTCATTTGTTGTAATCGTAACTCTTACCGTCATCGCAACTGTCACTGTGTCAGATACCAGCATTATTTTGGAAACATGACAAAAGACTGTGGTATTGTGTTATTCTTGCTTCACAGCAGGCAGAAATATGACAGCAGGACATTTTATGGTTAGTCAGTTCTAGGCCAAGCATATCCAGATGTGATGACACATATTCCAAAAAATCACAAAAAACAAAAAAGTTGTAAATGTAGAAAACAAATGCTTATAGGGGTTTCTTGTCCCTTATTTAAAATAAATCTCAACAGTGAAGAAAGGCTGCTATAGGGGTGAATTTTACTGGACTATTCTCGAAGTATTGACAGGCACGACAAACGCAAACAAAATGACAAACACGTTTATCTGAGCCAAATCAACCAGTAGCAGATTTCCACACTAAAACCGCATGCTAAAGTGCTGCAACTACACTATGGTGACACTTTAATGTCAGCAGTGTTTCTACAGAACTGCTCTTCTTGCCTCAGTCGGTGACTGCATCGTAAAGTTGAACAAAACAAGAGATGCATCATCTGAAGTGGAGAGGCACATGCAAAGGCAACGATTAATTTAGTCAAAACTATGTCGACAGGCCACAGGTCTCTCAATTAGTTTTACAACATTTAATCAGAGTGCCTGCACAAACACGTTTTGAGGAAATGTAACACGCAATGCAATGCAACACTTTTTTATACAGCTGTTAAATGTGTATTTTCAGGTCTGGAGTAGATACACTGTAGGCACTAGACTTTGTGGTCAGGATGGCACGAAATTCCCTTCATTAAGTGCCTCATTATCATAGCTGAAGGTTTTAATAACACAGTCATCACTCTTGGCAGGAGGTTGAGTTAAGGAGATGAGTTAAATGCTGAATAAAACTGTGAGCACTTACATCCCATCTGTCCCTGTACGTGTTAAAGTACTCCAGCTGATACAGCTCAGGGCACCCTGTCACGTTCTTCAGGCTGGCTGCTGGGCTCCATGTGATCTCCAGGCGTCCAAGATGACCAGGATCAAATATCGCGAGGTTCTCAGGAGGATCCACTGCGAATTTAAAAGAAAGAAATAATTACAGTGAGCCGCATGCATCGCCTGCAAAAGCCTTAAAAAGTTACACCTCGTTTCTTGGAAGCGTCTGCTCAAAGTCGCGCCCTTTGCTGGCGCTCATCCTGTGCGTGCCTCTGCAGAGAAATGCGTCTCTGGCGCGCACTTTCGCCTCGCTCCATTGTCCATGCATGTGTGTGTGTGTGTGTGTGTGTTCACGTCGCATCAAGGATTTCGGTTCAAGTTCAAGTTGACTTAAAGCAAAGAAAAAAAAAGAAAAAATCCGCACCAACCTGTCAGTTTGCTGCAGCCCACTGTCTCCATGCAGGTCAGTAAGAGCATCAGTGTCAGCCAGGATTGACTCGCCATCGGAAGCCTTTATATTACTGATGATAATCTAAATCTAAATGATAATCAAGACTGGGAGGGAAAAGGATGCAAATTAATAAAGAAAGTTGTAAAATAAAAGGCAAGACAGAATAAAAATGTATTGCCGGTATTTTTCACAGCTGATCAGCTCACTTTAAGTTCGACTATTGAATAAAAAAACGTATTGATTAAACGGGATGATAATAATAATAATAATAATAATAATAACAACAACATAATAATAATAATAATAACAATAATAATACAAATAATAATAATAATAATAATAATAACACTAGTAATAATAATAACCGCTTTTTGTTTATTTGTTTTTTCAAAAAAGTGCAACAAACATCACAAAAAACAAACTGATCCATTATTTAAAATAAATATATATATTAAAAAGGGATAAAAGAAATATTGCTGAGAACAAAGCTGTCAGATTGAGAGACGAGCGCACTTACCAGAGCACAGGGAGCGTTTCTGTGTGAGGCAGGTTCAGGCAGAGTTTAAAGGCTCAGTGTGGGTGGACAGTCTGACTGACTGCTTCAGCCGTCTCCCTCCACTGAAGCACGACTGTCGCTTTGGCGTGAGCTGTTATTGGACTGGTCCAGGAGGAGGAAGAGGAAGATAAAGAGACTCGGAAGGGGGATTCCGTGGCCATTTGATAGAACACTTAGTTTCAGTCCAATTTCACTTTTTACACTTGCTTTTTCATGTTTGCTCTTGTCACCGCCATTGCACACTAAGGTGGATACAGATTCCACAGAAATGCTCCCCACGTTTGGCCACACTGATGTTTCTTTGTTGTAAACAGAGTTTGTTTTGGCAGCGTTTGCCTATCTGAAAGCCAAAAACTTAAAACTTTAAGCCACAAGAGGTCAGTGAAACAAAGCTTTTGTGTCAGATTCCTCCTTAAAAATGCCTTTCCCATCCCCTGTGCTTTCCCCACTTCCACTTCCATTTTATTTTGCCCTTGTCATTGTCAGTTCCCACCGTTGTCATGGGAGCAGTACATACAAATACTTGTTTAATTTGATACATACAAGTAAACGCCAGGTGTTGCCTTTATTAGTCATTATCCGGCACCCCCCTCCACCCAGATCTCAACCACCCCCGGAAAACCAGTCACCAGCAGAAACATGGACATATTCCCCACATTGGCCTCCCCCTCACACACACTCCTTATTGCTTAGTGAAGCTGGATTGTTATAGTGGTAGATCAGCTCTTCAACTTGAACATGAGCTCGTTCGTGAACTTTTGGCGTCGGTGCCAAATGGTCGTTTTAAAACCTTTCAAAAATCTTCAGTGCTTGATGGCAAATTCCCTGTAACTGTGACATGGTTATGTTTTTTTCACTTGCCTGAAATGCCTGAGTGCACCTCCACGTCCTCAGGCAGAGAGATAAGACAGATTGACGAGTACAAATTCACTGTGAAAATGGGCGTTATCACTGGTCATGACCACGTTAAGATTTGTCTATCTAGCTTATTCTTATGTTAGTCTAGCTTTATTTGTAATTCCACTTAAGACAAGGGTAAAAAAATGTAAAATTATGTTGTTATTACACTAAACTGACATGTAAGGCGTCTGTAACAGTAAAAACCCACAATAGTTTGTCGCGCTTGATTAAACAAAATAATTGAACTCACTTGAATGTTTACCTTCCTTCTCAGACATCTGAGAAAGAATTTGAGTTTGCATCATTTTCACCTGAAAGCAAAGTTAAACAAACATGAGGCAGCAAAGTGCACAAAATGATTTATGTCTGCGCGCTGACTCCAAACCACAAGCTGATTTATTATATCAGCGAAGATAGACAAGGTTTTGGCCAGAGTCGTATCCTCATGACATAACTGATACGATGTGTTTTTTTTACAAACCTGTGGTTCTGAGGCATTAAGCAGCCATCACTCTTTCATTGATGATGTATTTCCAAAGTGTTGCATCTACACGTGTTGTGTGTGTATAAAGCCTTCCGTCTCCAGTAAAACATGTAGGGTAAATTAAGGGCTGCAAATGGTGTGAGGACGTGGCCCAACAGATGTGGCAGGGTTTAGCGACTTACAGTTGTCTGTGGACAAGAGGTTATGACAGGCAAATAAATCCAAATGGGCTGAGGTAGCAAAGGCTCTGGTAGACAGCAGGACACATGCACACACACACACACACACAAGCAGCATGCAGGTAGTACAGGATGGGCTAATGCGTCACTCAGAACCACAGACCCAGTCATGCATGTATTAAGTACAGACTGCTTGGGGAGGCTGCCAGGAGAGGTAGGAGAACCTGACAGATCTCCTTGGACAGGAGTCCAGAAAAGCAGCTTGAGCTGCAGACGTAGCTGTGACTGCTCGGGATGGCAGCTCAGAGGCTGTAGAGACGAGTTGAACAGCTTGGGAGGACGACCTGCTGGAAGGAGAGAGAGGAATTTGGCTTAGGTGTGGAAGCCCAGAAGGTAGGAACAATTAGGATTTTCAAGGAAACACCTAAGGACCACAGAAAAGAACAAAACCTGGACTCAGAATGTTAAGACTCAGAGGTTTGGAGGAGGACTGAGCTCCGGGGAGGAACTACAGCACTGAGGAATAAAGAGGAATCGACTGGAGCGAAAAAATGGCAAGCCGAGAAACATTTACTGTGTGAGTCGGGAAGAAGCAGACAAGAAAAAAGGGAAAAGGGAAGCGGAAAACAGACAGGGGCTGTACACCGAGAGCAGGTATTTATCAGGAATGCCTGCCAATATCAATGCTCCTTTCGCAGGAAAAATACCTGCAGGAAACCAGGATTTTTAGCATGTGTCTGTGTGTTCAAGTACTGAAGACAATCGTATGTACTAATGCAAAGACGCACCATCCAAACCTCCTTAACACTACCTGGAACTGTTGAAGCTAAATATTAAAGTCAGTAATGTTACAACTTTTCTGTTGCAGCTTCTTTCTTCCAGTTGTTTTGTGGTGGCTTACTGTTCATCTGTGTGACTAAAAAAATACATTGGAAGTGAAATTCAAAAATCTGGCAGTCCAGGAAGTGGTTTAATCAAATATGCACTCAGCCTCATATCCTAGTGCAGCGTGGTCATCAACAGGTGGAGCATCATGTCCAGTGTTTATGGTTAGGTCAGATATCCCAAAATATGACAAATATGATAAATAAGGACAATGATGCTGCTGTTTATAATCCCCTTTGAGTTTAATTATCTGCAGTCTCGTGATGGTGAGAAATCTTTTCTTGGGAAAAGAGCCATATATTCTCAGGAAGTTGTCTTCTTTTTTTTTTTTAAATTACAGGAAAGAGTCATCCATAAAACAAGAGTACAAAGGCCGAGCTCTGACAGAGTGGCAGCAGAGTTTGACAGAGGAATGGGAAAGCACAGACTCGGGATCAGGCTCATGAGGGAAAGTGGGCTTTCATTCGGGCCGTAAAACAAACACAAACACACAGACTGTGGAGATGGCGTCAAGCCTGACAGAGGGAAGGGAAGACTGGCTCGGGCTACGCTCAGAGAAGCAGAGACAGAGGAGGGCTCCGACTGGGAGACATGAACCAGAGCTGACCGGGAAACTGGAACAAGTTCAGAAATGGGGGCATGGAGTGCTGAGCGGCTGAAGTACAGGAGGAAGTGTCTGGGGAAGGGGGAGGAAGCGGACATTGTGAGTGTCATGGCACAAAGTGGTTTGGTAATGTTAGGACTAACTTTAATGCTTCTGGGAACCTTGTGTTCTTGTCTGGAATCTTACAATGCTCATACTCCCATGTAATTACAGAAGTGATTACTCCTACAATTTTTATTACCTGCACATTGACCTACTTGCACTTCTAAGGAAACAGGTTCCAGAATAGTTATTAATAATTAGTAGTGCTGGTGCACTCTCACTATAAATCACTGTAGGTGTCTACAAATGACAGGCTGGGTGTTCTACTGGTCTGAGCCTGAGATAAAAGTCATACAAAGCAAAACACAGACTGAGATGCAAAGAGTTTGACTTTATTTGATATTGAGCACATTTGTTTGTTTTTGCTTTTTAAGAAATCCCTGGAATTTATACAGATGATATGTACAGAGGTTCGGCTTCAGCCGTTCGGTATTCTTGCATGCATTTGATTTGTTCTAAAATACAAAAAGCTTATGTACACAAGTTTGAATTTTCTTGGCAGTGTAGTATTCAGATGTGACTCACTGTTTCGCCGTTTTCTTTGGATGAGATGGCAAAGGTTTAGTCATAACAAGCTAAATTCAGAGAGCCGCTGTGATGCGTGAACCAATCACAGGTAGAGATGCAATTAGTGCAACAATGCAGACGACAATCGCAGCAACATACTCGTTATGAAATAAAAATCAGCACCTCTATAGTATTGGTGGGAAATGACTGACATTTTTGAAAGTTCAATAAGTGGTGTTGAATGTGGTGGTAATGGGAGTGTCACTTAACAACATAAAGCAACATAAAGATCATTCTGTATCTTGCCCTTTCTCAGAAACACACACATTTGCTTATAATCGGCTGTGTACAGCAGAAACAAAAACTAATTAAAAAAGAACTGGACAGAGCTGTTCTTGAGGTAAAACACGACGTTCACTGACGACACACACATGAATGTTCAAAAATGACGATCAACTATGACTTTCGATCAACAGAAGTTTCACATACTGCTCGATCTCCACCTCCTAATGACTGAACATTGTGAAGGTAGTGATTTGTCTGGCTCAGACTGCTGAAGCCTCACAGCAGGTTGAACATGAAGAATGATGACAGGCAACAAAAACTGTGTCAGTGTATATTTGGGCAAGTGAATATTGTTTTAAGATGAAATAATGTGAACCTTTAAACAAAGACTAGCTGCTAAACGGCTACTAAACGTACAATCAGAGCTCAACGCTATGAGACAGTGTCAACGAGTGATGCTTCTGCTCAAAGACTGAGGGCTGCTAAGAAACGATACCTTCATGATTTCGCACTACCAACTTGAAAACAATGAAACATAGTTGTGCGCACGCAGGTAAAACAAGAATAAGGCATCAGTGTGGTAAACTTATGACAACACAGTTTCACTGCATACGAGCAGAAAACAAGAGTCACATTGTTCTGCTCTCCTCTCCTAACAAACAAATGAGTCACCTCACCTTTGAGGATGTAGTCTAACAGAGAACTAGAGGAAACTGCACACCCTCGTGAGGAGCTGGCTCACACAGACAACAAAAGGAGGAGTGCCACACTTGACATGGCACTGCACTGGAATGATACGTGAGTATGTATAGGTAAAACATCACAGACTAAATTAGAACACTTGATCAGCTCCAGCGTGTGTGTACCAGCATGTGAGTGAGTCAATTACAGACAGACAAAGACTAGCAATTACATATAATTAACATGGAATCTAAAAAGGACAAAAAGCTGAAAAGATTTTTTTTTTTTTAAATGCACAGGGAGTTAATACATGTCCAGGCAAGAAGTGCATGTTTCCACAGACATAACAAAAACAAGGGCTGAGTCACATCTAGCGCTTTCATCAGCTATACAATAAGCTGTGAAATGTGAGAGTTACAAAGACTTCAGGGTGTGTGAAGGTTTGGAAATGTCCTGATAAAGTTGCCACACCTTGGGAAAAAAAGTTTTTATGAAACTACTGTGCATCTATGAAGAGAACGCCAGCTTGATGTGGGTTTCAAGCCGTGTGTGCTAGTTCTCCACTGCCATACAATTCACATGTCAGAAAATCCACTTTTAAAAAAAGCCAGCAGTAGCCACATGTCATGATTTAAGCCACAAAATGTCCACTTTGGAATATGACTGTTCCGTGATTCATTCTGAGTCAGTATTGGGAAAATCTGCATTCAAGTGCAAAATCTATCCCATTTCTTTTCAACTTGACCCTTATTTAACACCAAAATATAAAGCATAAAGTAACTGTGAAGAAAATGCGAAGAGACACGGGACACCTTTGCTGTGTTACTGTAGCTGTTCAGACACAGGCAGTGCTGTGTGCTACAATTTTGAATTTGTTTTTCAGATTTTAAAGCAGATTGTCTTGATAAATGGATATTTTACATGATGGTAAATGCAGTCACTATGCTCAGAGGCTGCTTCGATGGTTATTGTCTTGTCTGCAACAGACAGATTTTCTGCATAAGAAAAGTGTGTAATTGACACTGGAGGCCTGATGAAATGGAAGCCCTGTACGATTTTGTATGTCTGTGGCTTCTCTTATTTGGGAAATGCTGCACAACGTTATTCAGTACAGCCCATTCAGAGGAAGCAGAGGTTCTCAGGAACAGCATTCAACGTGTGTAACACTGGGAAACAACTGCACATTGAAAAGCAGAAAATTGTGATAAGAAAGAAAGCTGATCATGCTGGCCAGTGCCAGTGAACTAAACCTCGAGTACAAGTCTCTCAGATATTGTTGCTCTAACATAACACTCCTCTAGTGTGGCAGCCAATAGGACCTGTAGCTCATCAAAAGAGAGGTACAGGGAAGTGAAATGGTAAAACAATAATTCATGGAATAATTACAAAAGACTGCAGAGAAAAAGATTACCCCTCCTTTAAGGCACAACATGACATTTTTTAGATGTTGCAGTGCTGTTTAACATGATGTGTGACACGAATGTGGGCTTTGAAGGTGCTGAAGTGGCACTAAGTACTGTTGCCCTCCGACGTTTCAGCTCCACAAACTACACACTTAAATTAGAGCAGTTTTAGCATCATGCTTTGCTACATCTTCACTGGACATCACTCTAGTCTAACCGCCTTGCCTACTTGTTGTAAACATGGAACTTTTTGTCAGCTACAGGCTGCCATACTCAGCTACAACAGCCATAGTCAGTCCATACAGGTCATGAAGTCCTTGTTTGACTGCTCATAATTCGTTAATCCATAATGTGCTTTGCCTAAATTTGTATTTCTTTCACACGTTGGAGACGTAATCTTAAAATCAGTGCTGCACTACAGCTGCCTGGGAAAGTTCTCTGCTATCCAAAAAGGGCAAGACCAACTGTCTGACAAGACGATTGATTGCCCCATAAAAATAACAAGGATAAATAAGAAACTAACCTAAAGTAAACAGTGTGCTGATGTGCTGAAGTGCTGATGACATTTCTGTTGTAGTATCTCATAACTTGTCATTTCAGTTTGAAATACACTGGTCTTTGTGAACATGATCAGCTTTTTGATAATGTTTACCACAAAATTAAACATCTTTCATGCAGGTACCTCTGATGCTGTCAACACTGCTGTCATTGCAGCTGATAAACGGAATGAAAATATGTGTTTTTCATTTCCACACCAGTGATTCTCATGTTACACCATGTCAAGCATCTTTAAACACAAATTTAAATACTTGACTGACTTTCAGCTGCTTTCAGCCATTTTCCAAATGCTGGCCACAGAGTCATCGAGTTGAGTGAGTAAGTAAATGTTCAACTGCACCGCACCTGAATGGGTAGTCAGGGTTAAGACACACAAAGAAACTTATAAATATAAGACAAATAATAAATACATAAATAATTTAATTTCCCTGAAAAAAATGAATCCACCCTCCAGTTAAACACAAACAGTATAAACATGTTTCATCTGAGGTTATGAAAAGCAATAAAATCCCAACTGCTTCGCGTCTGTCATGGCGAACCCATGCTCCCAACTCTGTAGGGATGGCAAGTGAAAGTTGGCAACGACTAAGAAGAAAAGTATAAAAAAGCTTTAGAAAAGTTAGGACACAGAATTTTTTTTTTTTTCAAAAACAGAAAACTTGCATGTACAATGAAAAAAAATGCTACAAAACAGGACCATGGCGCTCTTGGCTGCAGCACATGTTCTCACAGTGGTCAGAAGTCACTTCCCTTGGTGCATGCAGGTATGTGCTGAGAAAAGACCTTCAGTGCAGAGTTGCGCATGATTTGTACAGTAGTTTAAAGATGTCTGAACAACACCAGAGTTTGAGGGAAAAGAGAGGGCAGAACATCTGCTGGAGCATGAGGTATGGTCTTCATGCTTTTCAGAGGCAACCCTCATATCCTCCCTCAAAAAACAGTGAAGATGTGATTGCTCAGATGCAATACTAAATAAATAATTCAACATTTCTTATAAATCAGGTTTGGGTGCTGAAAAAAAGATGCAGTTGGAACTGATGCAACAATAGTAAATTCAAAAATCAATTTTCAGCCGTAAAATAAATTCAACATAAAGAATAGAAACACAGCATCAGTACCCCTTGAGGTGAGTGAGTGGTTTGTGTGAGTGCAGCTTAGGTCTCTTCAGTGAAAGAGTGAGTCACATGTCCGTCATCTCCTCACTACCAATGTCTCCAACACCAGCATAGAAATGTTGATGGATCTGGCACTTGCAGGCTCAATAATCATTGAGCATGTTAAGAGGGATGTACAGGTCTTTCAGCATGCCAACTGTCTTAACCGTCTCTCCTTGGCAAGTCCAAACTGTGCAGCGCACACAGGAAACACACAGTCATGTTGCAAGTCCTCACACATACAAGATGACCCCAGTAACTAGGAACAGGATACAGGTGAAAATGTGATGGACGGGAACTGGGTGGCAGCTGACATCATATAAAGAGACAGAACTATTACTTCCTATGTCCCCTATTTCAGTCAGGCAGAGGCAGACTCCCAAAGGCCCACTGCCCAGCGGGTCCTCGCCCTTGGGGGCTCTCTGGTCCCTGCCAATGGGATGTGGGTTTGGGCTGGGAGAGGGGTTGGCTTGGTGACGGCAGGTTGGTCTCGACATTCAGGCTCTATCAAACAGCTGACAGCTGCGTGGGCTTCAATGTTGGCAGATCTAGCAGAGCCTGGACGGTCACACCCACCTTCACCAGGCCGCGCTCTTCTAGGATGTGATGGGGCAGACACAGCTTGTCCTGAGTTAGCAGAGAGATGTTTTCCATCAGTCAACCGTGGCAAAAAAAACAGGTGTGGCTTACAAAGTTTCTCCCCTTCATTATTTACAAGTTCTCTAACCATGTTTTGTATGCTGAGGTTTTGAGATGTTCATCTCTTGAGTTTTCTATGATCTATTGCAATCATAGATTTTCTGGAGTGTGTTATGTTTAATTAAAATTAAAAATAATAAAACTCTTGTTTTGTTTTTGTTGAGAATTTCTCAAGAATCTTTGTTTTTCACTTAATCACATTTATCAGACTTGCTTCACTCCAGTAACAACATTCTGCTATATTTATGTTCACCTTTTAGGTTCACATAAATCACTTACCCAACAAAAAAAAACAGAATTTCTTTCTTACCAGTTAATATCAGACTAATCATAACTGGCACGTAACTAGTTATGGTGCAGAGGTTTTGAGATATTTGTGCACCAGCACCATAAATGAAATATCATTAACTTCTATTGTACTTGGTAAAGGCAGCTATCATATATATCTGGACAGATTAGCCATTAAAACTATGGGAGCAAAAAAAGGCTTTAAGGATTTCAAACTTAAATGCAACTCAATACCTGACTGTGAAATGAAATCACTGGTTAATAGGCAAAAAATCAAATGCCACTTAATTTAAAGCATTTACCTCAAAGATTGCAATGTTTTTTTAGGGGTTCACTAATTCAGATTTGTTCAGTATGTAAAAACTATGTTCATGGTCCCAGCTTCAATTGATCATTTTCTTGTCAAGTTGAGTAAAAATTCTAGTTCAGGCACCAAAATTCAAGATTAAATATACATAGTTGAAGATTCATGTCTTTAAGTGTCTTATATTTTTCATTATTTACTGCAGTACAATATTTGTCTTGTAGTAAGAATTTAAATACTTAAATTTATCAGGCAGATCTGTCCAAAGTAAATGATCAATCAATCAATTATCTTTAATTTGCTGTGGCATACATTTTTAATCAGTGTATGCAATGCAGAGATGAGAATAATCGATAGTTAAAATTTTTACCTGTGGGACACCAAGCTTCTTACAGGCATCCAAGAAGTTCTCCACATTCCTACGACATTTAGCCATGCTAAGCTTTGGCTAAAGGCCAGAATATCAGTCATGTTAGAAATTAAGAGCAGAACAAACAAAAACATTTAATGAAGCTGTAAGATTAGGTAAGTCTTGCAGGCAACCATAAATACAACTGTTCCAAACTATTAGCTACACAGAGTAACAAAGCTACAAAAAGGGTAAAATTACAATAATAAAGTGGTATTTTTCAAGAATCTTTAACTCTGTGGCATTTGTTATTAAAAATAGAGATCCTTCTTGTTGGTGTTTCAGTTTGCTTACCACTGCGGGAGACGGAACATGGATGCTGGCGACAGACCGAGGACAAATGTGATTGGCTAAATGACAAAGGACAACCCCGTCCATCAGAGCAGCTCCAACGTCTTCTGGGAGCAACACTTTCAGCCTGGACTCAATATTCTGCAAACACATGCATATTTTGAAAACTGAGTTTTACTTAGTTGGTATAGGTGCAAATGCAAGTGCCTACAAATCAGAAAGTGCATGTGGGTGTGAACAGTAAATGAGCTGAGGAAAGCTAGTCATATTTGGGCATGCTTACAAAATATTAGTCACTATGTAAATACTGTGAGAAGAGCTGTTTATGTGATCATAAAAAAACAAAAAAAAGTGTCTTAGTATGGTGTTGCCCCTCCCCCCATATGCCACAAGAACAGCTTTAACGCTCCTTTGCATTGCATTCTCCAATCACCATTCTTCAAAAGATATTTGATAGAGAGTGCTGTCTGACATCCACTCCTGACTCCAGAATCTCCCTTAGGTGTTCAATTGTTTTGAGATGACTGTTGACTGTGAAGGCCATGGCATATGATTCCCTTAACTTTCATCCTCATCAAAGCATTCAGCGACCCTTTGTGCCCCTGTGGATGTGGACATTGCCATCCAGAAAGTCCCATCAGGATCAAACTTTTTCATCTTCAGGTCGTTTCATTGGGTTTTTCCTTTAATTTGTCACCCGTCTGTATAATTTAATATATTCTATCAATGAAATGACAACTGACTAGTTTTCTATAACACCATATGTTTTCATAAAAGTCAGTTCTTCATGACAAGACTTGGTCCTAATGTGGTTCCCTGGTAACTTACTGGGTAAAGTATATGCCATTTAAGCTTTGTTCTCTTTGCTGAGGCCAGGGCTTGATTGTTACCCTTGGGTAGTAAAGCACTTCAGCCTCTTACGGTTGAAATTTGTATTACAACATGAAAGATTTGGAAAAATAAGCCTGAAAAACTGTGTGTCAAGGCTTCCATGTACATGGCATATTTATTGACTATTTAATTGGCTGTTAGCTCAGCTGTCATCATATGACAGGTTTGGTCGTGTGTAAATGGTGAGAGATGGTAATCTCTGCTTCTGTTCAAAGATAGCCTCTAGTGTCAAATCTTTATCGCTTCCTTGGCCTTTTCCCAGCCATTCACTGACTCCTGGTCAATGACCTTTGACACCTTTACAGTTGAGGCTGCGACCTGTTTTGGGCCGGTGTTCACACCAGCTCATGTTTCAATGCTCATTCAGTATCTTGTCCAGGGTCCTTGTAAGATCACCGAGGTCGTGACCCTTACAGCTGTCACCTATGTTGTCATCCACCACTCCAGTTTTTCTCTGCAGGGCAGTCTTGTACTTAGGGTGTTTTAATGCATGTGCAGACAACTGAGCTATCTCTGTGACCACTGAGAAAACTCCCATCAGCTGAGGAGAGATGTGGCTAAAAGTTTCCATGGTCAAGAATGAACACTGCTCAACAATATCGACGTATCACACTAGTCTTGACCTGATATAAACTATTAAAAGTCAGGAAATACATATATTCATAGCCAATAAGTGAATCATAAAGGTAAAATCATGTGAATATATATTGTTGCATTGCTGCTCTTTAGTCTTGTGTTGCTGTGGTGCTGAATGGAGAGCTCCTGTAAAGTTTACTTCTTTTCCCCCCAACCCTGTTCTGATCCTTAAGTATAAACAGACAAACATTATTTGACTGTTCTGCCTCAGAAGAAGGGCTGCAAAATATCTTTGGGTGGATATTTTTGGGGAAGAAAAGATACATCAAATGTACACTGGATATCCTCTACAATTCCTTGATTCACAGGAAATAATAACAAATGAAGGAAAACACGTGACTGCGGTATTAAAGTCATGAGATTTGCATACTGTCGCATTTGCCACAGGCCAAAGTGAATGTGTCTCAATATCTTTTAGAAGCCAAAAGTTGCCAAGTTCCTAAAGAGGACAAAATCATTTGCCACGTGGTCTAATCTATTACAGTTGGTGTTGAAGAGTGAATGTTTTGATCTGTGAACACCATGTGCCAGAAAAAAACACATAGCTTGTCTGTTCTTGTACATCAAAGTAAGTGAAGCTCTCAGTAAACTCTGGGTCCTGCAGCAACTTGGATAGAGTCCAGTGAATGCACCATAATTAATCTAAATGCGTTTGCCACTTTGGATAATGATGTGTTGTCGCCTCTGGTCGGATTTAATGGGAAAAAGCTACCATCGACTATTACAATGCACTCAAAGCAGATCTCAGTGGTAATGACTTTGGACAGTGAAGTTAAGCATCTACTGTGTGGTCCTTCTGTGCGCACAATCAGATGCCTCCTTGCCCTCTCCATAAAGTTCATGGACAAGGGGTTGTTGTTTTTCAGCATTGCCTCGAAGTGTTTTCTAAATGTGAAACGTGGCCCTTCCACACTTTCTTGGAACCAGAAGGGGCTGTAATATCTCACCAGCTGCAACAATGATTTGTTTGAGATGCTTGAAAACAGTCATCCGACACCAAACCAAACTGTGAAAGAAATCAGCGATGGGTTTGCCAGTGAAGGGAATCTTTGTTCTACTCCTCTCAGCATGGAAACGCATTGCCTGTGCATGCCTTGCATTTCTTTGGGTGCTGGTGTTGGTTCTCGACTTTGTTTTTCCTTACACTGTGTGGTCTCTCGCTGTTATCCCCTATTTTTCTTTATCTTTTCCTGTAAAACCCTATATATCATACCCCGCATGCAAAATGTCACCCTAAGTAAAGTATTTTGATTCTGATTCTGCTGTTTTTGGAAAGACCTGAAAATGTTCGCTTGCATCAGGGATATCAGGCCATCTCAACCCGTGAAATGGCATGCAGGCATGAAATAAAGTCCATATTCTGCCGTCACTGTGCTATTATCCGATTGTTCACAGTCGAGTGGCGTTGAATATATCTCTGAAGTCTTTCGCTCATTATGTAACGTCATCTATGTGAGTGCATGTGGTTTACCTTTTTTGGTTTCTCCTGGCACATGACCTCAACCTTCACGCTGTTTTCCTTCTCCTCCCTCCTTTGTTTAATTTTGTTTTTGAGTCGAGTACATGATGTTCTTTTCATTGGCGGTGTGTCTGACTGTGTGCCCTGAGATCTTGCAAGCAGATCACAACAAAAGCCCTTTTTTCATTTGGGCATTGCAGTTTATGATCTCAAACTGCCTTGTGAACGGTGTGACCTTCCATGACTTTTAACAGAGATCACAGAGGCTTGAGCACCAGAATAAAAGATGCCACTCTGCCACTCAGTCTCACTCTTTATATACGATTTTTGTCCTTGTCTTCCAGGAAAAGATAGATACAGTCAGTTTACACATCCCAATCTCTGCCCACGACTGCCCAGTGTCAGTTCAAACTTTCTATTATTTGGCACAATTTTTGCACTCATGTTGCCAATTCGATCCCTGTTTGTATGTGCATGAGGACACACACGCATGCGCCTGCGGGTGAAAAGTTACATTCTTGTAATAGTTTCACGCTATTCCACTGATTTCCAGGTGAAGGTCAAAAATATGCCTGAAAAAAGGTAGATTTCTAAAACACTCAAGATGTTTGTCAGACCTCACAAATGCAACAGAACAAACAATGTACATGCAGTGTAAGTGAACTGAAGTGATGACTCTTTCTGTTTGAGAAACTCAAGCCAGGCTTAAGCTCATACTGAGTGACATACTGGTACTTAAAGCAGCTCAGTGGAACTTTTCATTTTGTCTTGATTTTGGTGGTCCCTGTGGAGAAAGGTAACAGTGTATCACCTACCATTAGGTTTCATGATCCCTTTGCTGCCCTCCTTTAGAAGCGCGGAGAGCAGCTCCAAAGAATGAACTTCAATTAATAGCTGAAGCAACTTGAATTCAGCCAGAGCAAATCCCATTAAGCATTAAGGATAACTACTGTATACAAACTAATAGAAAAACTCTAGAGTGCTTCTGAGAAAAGAAAAATATGCTTTGACAGCACATTAAGATGTGAATAGTGCATGTTCACACAAGAGTCTGAAACACTCCTTTAAAACATGTACTTGCATTACTTTAAGTGATTATGTCATTCATGTGTAAATATGGGAGCTGTTTCCATAACATCTTTCTCTGCTCACAGGAGATTTATTATTAGTGCTACAGTATGAGTGGCAGGTTTTACTGCTACTCATAATGTAGAGCTATCAGTAAACATGTACTAGTCCTACATGAACTACTACCATGACCTGCTACTAAAAGGAATTAGTACTATAACAGCACAACGGGTAGCTCTTACATTGAGAAGAAATCCACAACATGAAAATGGTGATGACGTCACAGGCAACGCATTAAAGTTGAGGGAAGTTTAACTTTACACAAAATACACTCTATTGATGATCAATGAGATGAGTCCGTTATAGTGTCAACACACAGAACAGGGTGTGAGTGAACTTCCTAGAAACTTACACTCCACTATAAGGGAATGCTCATTAAGGACACACACAAAATCCTCTGGACAGACACCATATATTCACTTAAATTTATAAACAGTGAAACAAAAGCAGGATCTGGCAGGCTTTGGCCTGTGAATGACTCAGTGCTTCGTGCAAAAACGTGAAGGCATAAACAAGCTGTGAGACCTCTAACCTGCCGTAAAAGTCCTATCTGCTCCATCTCCTCTCTCAAGTGTTCCATCTTCCTCCTCATGGTAAAACTAGGGTCTGTTGAGCTGTACTCCTGACGGTTTCCCCTGGTGAAGGCTGAAACAATAAATCAAGTGCATTGTTCTGAGTTCCAGCTAATACACCATGAGACATGACAGACTTTTAGAAATAGCTACTGTACTACTGACTTTTCTAGCAGGTCAACCAGAGGCTACCTAATGTCTCCTTCAGATCAGGGTGATCATTGTGATAACAGATAACACATTCCTCTCCTGATTTATGGGAAATATACTATTTTGCCAAGTAAAATGTTCTCTTGTAGGACCAAGCTCAGTGTCTGATAATGTCAAAATCTGAATATAATCTCTTATCATCTCTTATCTCTGAGGAAAAAGGCGCAACCACTCTGAAACAAAGCTACCTTGTGTGCAAAACAAATATCATTTCATCTTTACTTCTATGCTTTCAAGGTGTGGTTCACACGTCACCTCTTATCTTTCCCACAAGTCTTGAAGCAGTTGTGATGAAATTGTAGCCTACTCAAATCCTTACACCCCACCTGCTTCTTTATTTTACAAATTCAGCTACTTGCAATACATGATATTAATGTTTTAATAGCTCTTTAACAGCTCTTATTTTAAGAATAATTCACAATTGAATTGCTAAGCTGTGCAGATATCTAATCTTCATCTTCCCAAGCATTACCTGAAAATAGACTAAATAATTTGTTGCTTCAAATTGTCATTATTTGCAGCCCTGTATTAAACAGTTAAAAATTAGCTCCACCTCAACTTATGAAAAAAGCAAAAGCAAAATGCGGCTTGCACATAATGCATGAGCATGATGATCTAATGATGTAGCAGTGAATGGGGTAATTTTACCAACAACTATAATTTGTTGATGAAAACATATTTCCACAGTTTGGTAGCGCACTCAAACAAGTTCTACTGTGCACCCAAATAAAGCTCATCAGAAAAAGACTAACTCCTGTTGTTTCTTGTCCTTGACGGCTAATGCACTGATAAAGAACAGATCAACAGTTCCTCAGAAACCTTCCCCACTTCCAGAGAAAGGACGCTGGGACTCCACCTACAAAATATTTTGGCTTCACATTAAGGGGAAAGTGTTCACATCAGATCAGAAATGAGCCTTGGGTTACGATAGAGCACTGCCTCAGTGTTTATACAGGCCTCATTTTCATATTTTCTAATTGTGCAAGCTGACTGCACTACCTGTCTAATTTGAAGGAATTTCAAATAACAGACGGTGTTTTCTGTTTATTGATACTGTAAATGCATGAGAAAGAATATTTTTTCCAATTAAAAATCTGACATGTTTTGTACTTTACATATCATTCATTCCAACTTAATTGAGTGATCAAGATTTCCAACACACCTTTAAAAGATAATTACCCTGTGGCAGGCTATTTTCAAACCCAGGTTACTTAATTATCATTCCGGTGATAAGGAAAAACACACAAAAAGAACCGTTAGGGGTCACACAACAAGCACCTGTGTATTACCTGATCTTGGCTTTAGTCCAAACACTGTCAGGGTAGTGCTGAAATCAGAGCTACGCATGCCCTCCTGCAGACAAAACATTCATTAAAATCCAAAAAAGGCATTGCTTTTCACTGGCTCACTGGCATTTCACTGTACTGATTACTGATTTTTTTACACGCAGAATGTTTCTCACACTAACCTCACAGTCGTCATTCCCGCTGGAGTTTTTCCGAGCACTCTGACACTTGTACTGTGAGGAAAGATGAAACATCGTCTTATCAGTTGACACTAAATGCTTTGGGTGTCAAGCTTATGGTATAAACCAGCTTATGGGAAAAGAGAGCCAATTCCATTTCTAAGACGGGAATATCTTCAGTGAAGCATAGAAACAGCTCAGAAACACTGACTCATAGAAAAGAAAAGAAAGTTTTTTCCGCCCTACCTGTGTGACCGGCCAGTCACTCTCCGTCAGTGAATGAGACTCTCTGCTCTGCAAATTAAGGACTGTCGTCTACAGGCCATCATACTCACCCACATACTGATAATGATTTATTGGGACAACCTGGGACTAAAGGTTCTTAGTGTTAGGTACTTTCACGAGAGTGAAAGCACACGTTTTCATCATTTACTGAAGAATCACTCCCCAAAAACACACAAGTTTGTTTTCTCCCACCAGTAATGTATAGTGTATAGAAATGCAGTAGTTTTGAGACACTGGCTCCAGAAACCTGGGCTGTGACGCGAAAGTGATAAGTGCCGAATGGAATTTGTGGTAATCGAAGAATTGAAAAAACTCAATGGCAGCATGTATTTCCAGAAACACACTCAGTTCCACAGAGCTGTGGACTGCCAGATTACCAGGAACCTGGGTGAGTACAACCAGCAAAAATCCAGTTGTTCCCATTAAGTTTGGTGTCAACAGAAATTTTAGAGATAAATATCTCAGAGGTTTTGGAACTAAAAACAAAAGTTTACGCATGACTTTATGAGAGTAGTGGTTAATTTGAAATACAGAGCAAGTGATCCATTGGGTGAGAATACATCCTCAGGCAGATTGTGAGATTTGTTCTGCAGAATTACAATTTTGCCAACCATAAATCGCAAGGCATGTGTGCACACATACCTTCAGATAATCTTTTCTCAGGTACTTGTTCCTCCTGCGATCTTCATTCTGATTGAGGACAGGTGGGACTTCGGGCCACTTTGGCTCTGAATCTGACTGATCTGACTTCAGGCTGCCATCAAAGGAGCAGGAAGAAGAAGGCTGTAAAAACACACAGATTTATATCATTCTCTGCATCCCTTTGGGTCATAAACAATGACTGAGATATGAGAAACTGGATATAATACTTGTGTTGTGTTTATGTATATAATTCTCATGTTGGGAAAGGAGTTTGTACCTGTCCACTCAGCACTGATGCTCCACTACTTCCCTCATCCAGAGAAGCACTAGAATGAAGACACAAGTAGCATCAGATGACTATATCTGCTGTTTCAGGTAACATTGAGGACACTGTGGGCTTTGAGCTGTTGCGTTTTTTTTCCATTGACACAACCACTATTGTGGGAAAATCTAAGTTAAAAAAATGATGAATCCCACAAGTACTACTCAACAAACCTGTTCATACAAGTGTTTTTTGCATGAGGCCCTCTGTCTTCATGTCTGATTAGAATCAGAAGTTAAATAGTGCAATCCTGCCCTGTGATTAACCTGACCATGGTTAACCATTTATGCTGAAATTATTGGCCCTTACAGTAATTTATCAAGAAGAAATGCCAGACAGTTGCTAGTTTTAGCACCTAAAATGTGGGATTTTTTTAAATGTAACATATCTGTGTTTTGGACTATGAGATGGAAAAATTACTACCTTTGGCTCCTGGAAACTGTGATGGGCATTTTTTATTTTTGGGGGCATTTTACAGACTAACAGTCAATGGATTAGTTAACAGTCAAACTTTTCAGAAATTTTCAGAACATTTGCAACTCTGTAAAATATCTCAGCTTCTACCTGTATTTGACTGTGATATTAGTATTTAATCTAAGCTATTATATCATAGTAGTGAAATAATTCCCTCTGAGTTTGATGTTTTTCCTTTTATGTATGTTTTTTACCCATAAACCAGTATGAAACAGGTTATAATAAAATCTAACAAAAATACAATTCCTCCCACTTTCACTGTACACATTTTCCATCAAACAATATCAATATAATCAATCAACCAATCAATATAAGTTTGTGTTATATGTATATGAAAATTACAGCAGATAAATTACTAGGTACCTGGTCATCACTACATTACCACATGCCCTCTACAAGGCCTCCAGTGTAAATGCGTGTATGTGTGTGTACATACCTTCGAGCAGCCTGAGGTGGGGGCCTCGGTTTGCTGCTGGAGCCTCCAGAGTGACTGAGGAATCTGCAGACAGAAAGGGATGCCGATGCAGTTACAGAGCTGTAAAGCAACAACTACTGTCACCACCGTCATGGCCCATGTTCAATGAGTCATTGATTTATTGACTGATGATGTTCGTGATAAAGCACAGGTAACCTAAAAACATAAAACAGTGGGGCTGAGTCAAGTTCAATGGAAATTCCACCAACTAAGCAGCAAATTTGTTATCCAGTCCAATCCATTGTGGATTCATCTGCACAAACGGTATATAAACATACAGATGGATGGGAGTATTTAAGAGTGTCTGTCATCATGGCATCATTTTCACCTTTGTATAAACCTGCTTATGAGAAAAGAGAGCCAATTCCATTTCTAAGACGGGAATATCTTCAGTGAAGCATAGAAACAGCTCAGAAACACTGACTCATAGAAAAGAACAAACAGACACCAGAAGCCTGCCAAGTCAGCAGTTACCTACTTAGTGGAACAAACTAACCTCTAAAACAAAAAAAGTTTTCATCACAATAAAGAAAGTTTTTTCCGCCTACCTGTGTGCCCGGCCAGTCACTCTCCGTCGGTGAATGAGACTCTCTGCTCTGCAAATTAAGGACCGTCGTCTACAGGCCATTCATCAAATGTGTGGTGGCCAAGTTGTCGGGGAAAGCAGGGAACAAATGAGTATGTGAATTAGATTGGCAGAGGTGAAAGAGTAAAAAAGTGATGGCAGAGTCTATCCACATATTGAGAAATAAAGAATGAATCCACAAGGGTAGGCAGGGGTGATGAAAGGAAGTTTTCACAAGTAGCACAGCAAAAAAACATCCAATTCTGGGACACAATCTGGCTAACGAGAGGACATGTCACTTGATGAGGACTGAGTAAGGGGACAGCAGCATGGGGGCATGGATTGGAGTGGTGTCACAAACACAGTGTTTCAGTCAGCATGGAAAACAGGAGAGCCACACACCTATTCTGCTGTTCCTGCTGCAAAAGCTGAACAGCAATCTTCCTCAGATCCAGCACTTCCTTCAGCTCGTCATCCTCCTCTTCAACTAGCTGCTCTTTATCAGAGCTGGAGAGAGTTCGGGATCAAAGTTATTAACGTCAGGAACTGTCCACAGCTTACCATTTGGACTGATTAAACAACTAAATCTGCCTCATATAAAAAAAACCTCCAAAAATATTTGCAGATGTTTTAAGCCAACGCCCAATCTGCATTCATAATCGCGGCTGCCTGACAAATCTTTTTTGTGTTCATATACATGATTCAGGGCCATCTATCAATCACACCAGTTGGCACAGAGTACAGCCAGCTGAGGCACGCAATGTGTATCTGCTGCTGGTGATGAAAGGAGCTGTCTGCCCACACTGGGGCTTCATCATATATTTGACTGATTGAACTGTCAGCTCTTGTAACCATTAGTCAGTGCTGTGGGCAATGGTTAACTCATTATGGACAATATGTTTTCAGCCTCTCGATTTGCAGTATTTGATCTGGAGAGAACCAGTCATGTATCTACTTTTTTCCGGTCTGTAGTGCTGTAATATTTTTAGATTGTTTTATATCAAACTTATCCAGGTTGGTGACAACTAGATTGGCTAGTCTGTTACTGTTTTGCAGCCCTGTGATAAGCCCATTGCAGCCCATTAATATAAAAGCCACTCCTCTTCTTCGGAACTCTTTTTGTTGTCTTCGACCAAAAATGATTTGCATGCACATTTGAAAAAAAAGTACATGGAGCAGAGGAGCAAGATTTGCAAGCAAGTTGTTTGTTTGACATTTGTATTGAATAATGAACTCACCCAGACTCCTCTTTCCAGCTGTCTTTATCTTTGCTTTGGTGAGACATGTTAAGAACTTTCTCCAGTTCCTGAAATACACAAACACACACACACAAACACACACACACACACAAACACACACACATATCAGGAACAAATGCACAGAAATTGATTTGATCTGCTCTGGACCTCCCACTGATTTACTGTTAACAGTTAGCTAGTTAAATAGGTAGGTAGGTAGGTAGACTGAGTGATTAATTGAGTCATACCTTGATACAAGACACATGAGTGCTCTGCTGCCCATCACACTCTGACAGAGCAGGATCCTCGTCCGGGTTGGGGTCTATAAAGTCATACAGATCCTGATCTGATAGAGGGAGGAAGCATCCGCGTTCATCACATAAACTGTCACATTTTAGGCACTTCATTCAATAACCCCGTGTCTCTGTTATTGCTTTCAACGGGAATATGTGATACTTATTTTCGGTAACCTTTGCAAGAGTCCATTTTGGAGAGGAGCGAGAGGGCGTCAGCACGGGCTGTCTCTGAGACCTGAGAGTGCAGGCTGACCGTGTCATCGTCTGAAGGCTGCAGGGGAAGAAAAGAAAAACAGGCGAACTCTTAGGTTTGGTTCAAATGGGCTTATGTGCTGGTCGTTCTACCTTAGTATTCCTATTTTGAGTATGTTAATAGAAATGCTTGCACATAACTGCCATTTTAAACTGAACTAGTCCAAACGAAAGACTTTGCAGTAACTGCAGAATTTGTGTGACTGTGCAGCAGCAGGGAGGTTACTTGCGTCTGCAGCAGAGGTGGACTCTCACACAATATTTTTGAAGACACCCATAGCAATCTCCAGTGTCACTCCCAATTCAGTTATTTTCCATCTGTCTGCCATACGCCCTAAGAGAGCTTCCCACCTCAGCCAGTCACATCTGGGTCCCATCTAGCTAGTCTGCCCAGTTATCAATCAAGTCTGCTTCTGCCTAGTTTCCCTACCTATCTGGACACTGTTTTGTCTGTCTTAAACTTTACTTATGATCCTCAGCCAGCTTTTTTTTTGTTTTTGTTTTTTTTTGGACTTGTGTCTGCTTGTCCACCAATGCTCTGTCTGGAGAGTCTGATTTCATAGATTATTTTAGATTTACTATGCCGAAAAGCAGCCAACTAAAACAAACAATCTAATACTTCCACAAGGTTTGACATTAGGTGTGTCAAAACGTTGCTTTCTGGAACATAGTAAGACACAATAACATGCTCATCATGCACTTGCAAAAGTTGCTGACCTCAGTTGTAGACAGCCTCTTGTCACCATTGTCACTACCAATTCCAGAGTCAGGCCCGTGGTTCTTACTGGGATAAAAATCTTCCATGCTGGAAACACAAACAAACTGCTCATTCAGGCTGAATTTTTGAAACTAAAAGGTCAAATTTGCAATGGCAGAGTAATGAACAGTATACCATGAGTGTATAACATAATACATGAACTAACATCAAGGCAGCATGTGCACAGTAGATACAAATGATGTTTGTAGGTGCGCTGTGTGTCATGTCTTGGTGAAACAAAGACCTCAGACGTGTCAGTACCTATCTGTAAGCGGCTGTGGGAGGCAACGTTTGCCGAGGGATGGGAGGTCCAGGGTGTCCGGTTTCTTGTCCATCCTACATGCCTGGATGTTCAGGTACTTGAATATGTGCACTTTGCCCTTGAGACAAATCTGGAACACACAAACGCACAGAAGGCATCTCTAGAGTCTTAGTTGCTGTAACCACGAGAAAGCAAAATATGTTCCTCTTTCCACTAGATGGTGCAATTGTACCAAGTTCATTGAAACGTGAGGGAAATGACAAGCTGTTGTCTGAACCACATACAGGAAACCCATGAAAACCATTGGCACTGCATGTTGAGACTATATACATATATACTTGAAGTCCACATATCGTGCATAAACTGAATAATGAAATGAATGCACTGACCTGTGCGGGTGGAGACTGCATAGGATTGTTGTCTAGAATGATGTGCTGCAGCTGCCTGAGTTTCCTGTAGGCTGCAGGAATCTCTGTGATCTTATTGCAGGAAAAGTCAAGTCGGATGAGAGGCAGGTCAGCCAGCTCTGCAAGTACAGACAACAGAAGTTTCACAAGCGGCTTTTGTTGATTGTGATGCACTGCTTCCAACATACAACGTGTCCCCTGCACATTGTATGCTTTGTTACGCTGGTGGGTTATACCATCTTAAAAATATTCGCACTGGTCTTGTTTGTCATGCAGATTTTCCATTAGGAGTTTGTAGACTCCAAGCTTCACTCTCCAACTTAAGGATGTGATCATGTTTTTTTTTTTATTTCAGTCACTCTAATTGAAATGCACGCTGGGAATGTGAAGAGAAACTGCCTTTACGTCTACTTTGTAAGTTTAGCCAAGATCAACAAAGGTGCTCACAGTCATGGAAAACATACACTTTAGCCGTTTAACTTAAAATAATATACACAAAAGAGGCTGTGTGGTTTGTTGTATTCGGTTATGAATAGTTTTAGCTTGGCTTAATATTGTACTTCAGGGATCCTGCTTTTCCTGCTGTATGACAGCACTGAACTCAGGTCAATCTAGCCTTAAATGATAACATGACAGCCAACATAAAACAAACACCATAGTGTTGTACATGTGTGTTTCTTGGCTGTGAAAGGACTGATACACTTGCCAAAATGTTGTCAATCTAAATAAAGTATTGGATATTTCTAAAGAGGACAACAACCAAAAAGAAAAGAAAACAATAGAGAGAGTATCAGGGATGATGGACAAACCCTCAGGCAGCATGTGAAGACAATTCTTCCTGATGTTGAGTTCTCGTAAGGCGTGAAGCCTCCCCACCTGAGCTGGCAGCACCTGGATTTCATTACAGCTCACGTCCTGCAAGGGGAGACAAAGTGTAGGAAGTGGGATGACTGTGGAAGTACAACATACTCAAGTTCATGCGCTCTGACCCATATACGCTGCTCACCAGTTCCATCAACTCTTTGGCCCGGCCGATCTCCTCAGGGATGGACACAAGCTTGTTGTTGCTCACAAGCAGAACTTTGAGGGGGAGGCTGAACAAGTATTTTGGCAAAGCTGACAGGAGATTTCGGCTGTGGAGAAAGATAAAACATTGACCTACATTTAAACGAGTATAAAGAAGCATGTAACAGTGAGTGTCTGGTGGACTGGGAATTGAGTTTCAGCAAAAAAGGGAAATGCCTCTCTTTCATGTGTGCGTTTTTGCCCTGTTAATGTACTGAAAGGGGAACAGGCACTTTTTTAGAGATATAACAGTGAACACACACGCACTTTTGCTGAATGTAAATGATGAGACACAGGGACCAAACTGAAAGTACAGTGTTAGCAATGACCCACCTGATGTCTAGATAAGTCAGCATCTGCAGATTGATAATGGCTTCTGGGATGCATTTAATGCAGTTGTGGTAGAGGTTGAGCGACTCGAGGGGGGCGAACAAACACACCTCAGGAGGGATTTCTGTGAGGCGATTCTTGGATAGATCTGCAAGGCGGAGGAACAGAAGCTGATGACATATGTACATTTTGAACATACAGGTGACATACATATTGTAAGCTTTTCAAGGTCTGGACACCGGCCTTTATCTTTGCTTTAGGCATGAGACCATAGACTTCAAAGGCTAATCAATACGTCTGATGGAGCGGCGGCCAGCAAGCATCGGTCTAAGATTACACCAGTGTCTTGGGCCTCAAAGGTTTGAGTGCTTCTGGCAGTGTAATATCGCAGTATTTCCAATATCGATCTCTCTGGGAGTGGCACAGTAATGGCTTTAGATTTGTATGAATGGGTTAGCATTCATTAGAATTCACTCTACATCTTTTCTTTTTGTTGAAAGAGAAGAAGACCGACAAATGGTTATTTAGGCTGCTTTCCAGAAAGTCAAGTTGTAGGTTTTCCATGTAACTGGATAGTTTGGAATCATTTGCATTAAAAAAAATATCGAGTCATTTTTAATGCTTTATATGACACCTGAATTATATCTCTGCATGCATGTAACTGAAACATGTATTTTTATGTACATGGAAATATCATTTATTGAGACAAATTTAACATATGCTAAATGTAATGTAATATGCCAAGTGATCTTGCGATATATGACAGAGCAGACCATTTGAACATTCAAGAATTTATTGTCATGCAATCGCTGCCAATGAAATTCTTGTCAAAGGCTTCCTAAAACAATGCTCTTATAAATTTTTAGAAGAAAATCCACACAAGCAAAAAAATAGATATAAAACTAAAATAAATAATAGTACCAAAGTTATAAGATAAAATATAGACCTAAAATATAAATGTAAATTATGGTACTAATTTTCACGCTCCAAAGATCTAGAGGGCCCCCTTGAAAATTGCTTGTATAAGTCATACAGAGACTGCCCAAGAACAGCTCCTGGGAATGTTTTTGTTTTGTTTTTTAGGTATTGCAAAATAACATTGAAAAAGTGAATTCATGCTAAGTGGGGCATTGATATCTACACCTAATTTCATGGCAAACCATCCAAACCTTGTTGAAACATTTAACCTAAAACCACAACCGTCAACCTCATGGTGATGCTAGAGGAAAACTTCAGGGATCAACAGAGTCAGTAGGATTCATCCTCTGGAAATAATGAATGTCTGTACCACACTTAATAGCAGTCTGTCGAGAGGTTGTTGGGATATTTAAGCCTGGACCAAAGCGGAAGACTTTGGATTTAGATTTTCCCTGGATACTGGTGTATAATAAATATAAGGATATAGGATACAGTTGTATTATTATATTGTATTATTGTGCCACATTTAAAAAAGTTAAAGCACTGCTATGTCATCTTAACATCCATATATTTCAATATGTTAAGAAGTGTAAAAGTGGTACATGGTGATGCTTAATCAATACAGGAAAAGCTGTAATTAAAAGTGTGCGACATATTTAGAACAGACTTGACTATAATTCAAGTGCTCTACTTCACTCCTGAAGCCAATTTGCTGCAAACAGGCCTGCATTAATCAGCTGAGAGTGGGTGTTCCTATTCTGCAACGAGAATATGAATATAATCCCTGTTCCAGTCAATAAATATGAGCACAGCCTCCCATCTGCATCTGCCTCTTCTGATAAAACACTTAGATACTGGCTCTCCTGCCCGAGAATGTCAAAGCAGAGGGAGGACACTCAGGAAAATACTGATGGTTCAGCTCATTACTCAGCTGTCTGTCCTCATTCGGCACTTTCCCATCATGCACTAAATCATAATATACCTCATCAACCAGACTCATGCTCTCTCCGGGGGCCTACATTTATCGGCGCCTTTTGATCGCACGCAAAGCCAGCGTTAAGGCCCAGTATCTCTCAACGTTGCTGAATCATTCACACAGCCCAAGACAATTCTATGCACGCACACACCAGCATGCACACTACACCACCTTTCTCTTTATGACTCTTCTATCTTCTTCTAAGTATGCCCTGACACAAGCAATCAGCGATCTCAACAGGAGACATGGGGGTATATGGAGACTTATGAGAACAGTACATGCAAAGACTCATTGATAACACTTTCCCTTCAGACATGTATTGATTCAGCAGCTGTAAATTGCAAGGTTGGCGTGTGTGTGTGTGTGTGTGTGAGAGAGAGAGAAAGTGTGTGTGTGTGTGTGTGTGAGAGAGAGAGAGAAAGTGTGTGTGTGTGTGTGTGTGTGTGTGAACGATCCTGTCTTCTGAATTATCTCTGGGTGACACGATAATTAGGGACCTATGTGGGGAGCTGCACAGCCACAAATAAAAACAGCTTTCAATTATTCTGTCTCGGCTAACTGAAGCACCACATCCACACTGCGGGAAAAGCAAACACCATGCCCTTAATGCATGCAATTATATATAGCTACCACCCTTTATTATGCAATTAAGCTATATGGGCTTTACTGGAAGCAAACTCACTGACCTACTGTAAAGATGTTACTGTTTACTCTGCTTGGATTAGCATAAAGAATATACTAAATGTTTTATCAGCAGCTTTTATTCAAATTGTGTTTTAACATATTAATGCAGATAATGAAACTTTTCTCTCTCTCCTTTAGATTACAAGATGCCACAAAGAAAGTGAAAGTGTTTGCGTGAGCTGCGCCTGCGCCTTTATGTGGGCTCTCGTTTCTGACAAGCCTGAAATGATCAACAATAGACCAGACGGGTCTCAGTCTGTAGCTGTGGTCTGAACTCAGCAGCCAGTAAGCAGAAGTGAGAAGCAGACCATGAGACAGTCAGCAGCACAAAGGGAAAAGGAGCCGGGAGGTTAAGGGAAACATAAATTACCACATGAGGACAGACCAAAGCGGAGGTCACAGGGTATACTTGTTTTCCATTAAGAGCAAATTTTGCCTCTCCCTGAGGCTCGACCCTTGATGCTGTAACCCAGCTGTGCATGGACGACTTCCCCACCTCCCTCCCTCCCTCCAGCCCCACAACTGGGGATTCTTCTGCAGCAGTGGAATCATGTGGGTTGATGGGAGATGGGGGTGGGTGGAGGCGGGCTTTGTGAGCCTGTCCATCTCCATCCCCTTCTCCCTCCTCCAACCCAGGCCATGCACCATCTGCAGCCCACAGCGGGCCTCTTTTATCCACCTGCTGGCCGCCTAGAGCTCCCGCAGGACGAGCCCCGCCAGGCAGACGAGCCCTCCACCGCGGCTCCACTATGCTGTAACCTTGCGCCGAATCTGCAATCTATTCATTTATGTTGCGGGTGCAGATGAAGTCTGGTTATATCTTCCCATGACACAGCAAACTCTATACTAATAGATGTCCTGCTAAGTGCTGGGGTAGACAAAAGGCCGCAGTCTCTCTCTCCCTATCTCTACTGTGAGTGGCTGCAGAGGGATTCTGAACAGGAAATGTTTGTTTTAAGACTGCAATTAAAAAAATCCAACCACTGATCTTCTTAATATAACAGCGCAAAAACATCACAAGAAACCTCAGGTGTCTGCAGAGAAACAGACACCAAAAAGCTTCAATCTTTACTGCAGCACTTCTGCAACCTCACTTTAAGGTTCAGAACAATGAAAAACAGTAAAGGAACATGACAAAAACATGAGTAATGGGGGTTAATTATCTGCGACCTGCAACAGACGTGACTACCGTGTCTGGCTGGCAGGTTTTGGGTGTGGTCTGGGGAGCTGCTGGGTGTTCAGGTACCTTCTTTCAGCACATGATGATGGAGTAGTTGGGTCGGGCAGACTGTTCTGTGTGAGGTTTGGCCTAGGAGACTGGGCAGACTCAGGATCAGCTGTATTTGCTCAGCTCCTTTATGGGGGGTCTAACCCCATCTGTGGGTGCTTTCACATGGCATTTGACTTTCACTCTTGCACTCACATTCAGCCACCAACTTGGTCCACGTCTCGATGCATTACAGTCACACAGAGTTCTTCTGTCAGATATGTTCCCCCAAGTCCATGCTCCAACAGACGTACACAATTCATTCATAGACAACGGTGCACAAACACACACATCTTTTATTATTATAAGCACTTTAAAAATAAAATATTAATGTTCACATAATGCTCTATTTTGTTCCCATGCTTTTTTTGGCAGTAATACACACACACACACACTGCATCATTTCTGATTCCCAGTCTTGGTGCTTATACTTCTCTCCAACAAGTGAAAGTTATAAATAATCATGAAAATAAAGTTGTCCTCTAAAGTATGCAATACATTGCTTCAATGTATTTTTACTGTCCCTTCTTTAAACCTAAAATATACTATTTTTCCATTACAATTGCTGACTGAATGTGATAAAATAAAAAATGTGACAGAAGCCGTGGCTGTACACTTAGCTTACTACACTCTAACCACCGCCTGATTAACAGAGTCACACTACTAACGTCTGGTTGTGTGCGGTTTGAAATATGATTACAATAAAATTAGCACAGCCAGCATTACATGATGCACACAAGCCTCTTGTTTCATTTGCAGGCTATTTATATAGATTATAAGTTGGTGAGTCCAGTCTACCTGTGAGTTTGAGTAATCGTTTAAGTTATTAATAAAAAAACTCTAAACACTTCTCTAATGAGTAGGGTATCTGTTACATTTCCTTGTAACTTCAACTGTTTTTTATCTTCAACTGCTCTTCAGACAAAATAAGCAAGTATATAAATATAAATCAAAACCAACACACTGGAAATGTATCTATTTTAACATGTTACACTATCCTAATTTCCCCAAAACTACTTTAATTTACTTTAATTTCTCCAGATCTCTTCTTAATTTCTTAAGAGTCTGAAGTTCTGTGAGCTGCAGTGGGTTTATCAGACATTTCAAAGGAAACATCAGTGTCATATCTGGAAAATGTACAGATCGCCACTGTAGGAAATAATCTCCATTAAGCATTTACTAAGGAACCTTCCTCAACTGTTAAACACTGGAAACAGACAGTAAATCACTGGGTCTACTGTGTGATCGAAACACCTAATTACAGAGGAACTCAAGCAAAAAAAAACTTTTCTTTTCACTACAGGCAGGGTGAAACACAATAAGCATCGTGAGGATTAATTTGTTCTTCACAGTCACTTAATTTTTGGTCCTTTGTTTTTATTATCCAAATATTTCACAGTGGCATCATTACTGTGCTAACTAAGACACTGTGTTCTTGCTGACAGGTATGCATGTTTCACCTTGACATGCAAAGGCACATCCATAGGGAGCCCTGAGGGAAGAGGCAGCAGTTGGGAATGTGGATTTGCTTTCAGGCAAACATATTGCCATGACTGCTCAAACACAACTGAGGAGTACAGAAAACCAGCGAGGATGCATTCTGTACGCAGCCTCCCAGCAGGCCTGCGTTGGCCTGCAATGTGCTTGCACTTTAACAAGCGGTGACACTTAAAGTATTTACACTGGTTGATCATTAAGTCCAAGGACGCCAGCTTGATACTGGCGTCCTTGTGCTGACTGTCCTTCACAAGCTGTCTTGAAGGACTAAACTTCTCAGGAATGTAACAACAAAGAAGCGCGCTCACAGTGTGATATTAAGTCACACATGATCGAACAAAAGGTGGAATATTCATTTTGCCACCTGTTTCCACCAGCAGTACGCCGCAGAAGTCTGGACACGATGCGCTGTGGCTCTTGCGGCTTTTGGTTCCTTCGTGGCTGTCAACACTTTCTTGCACATCTTTTGAAATCATGCTTCTTTATCTATTCTTTGACCTTGCATTCCTTTCATGTGGAGCTTTAGTCAGCTGCTGGATATTATGCCAAACCTTTTGAACAGGGAGGGGCAAGAACGTGACAGATTTGTAGTGTGATGACAGATTGTGTGCAGTCTTCAGTATTCGCTGCAGAGTCACAAAACAAGCAAACTAAACTAAACTAAAACCGCAATCTCCTGGATGACCAACGTTCTGATGAATACTGTAAATAAAACATTGTGTTCTGTCAGTCACCAGACAAAGTTGTGGGTTTTGAATTATGTTTACAAGGATTCCCCTGAGCTCTCACACTTATGGAAGGTGATCCTCCGGCTGTCAACGCTTTGTTGTATGACTAACAGTCCTGCAGCCATGTAAACACACCACATGGTGCAGCTGTGGAATGCCTCGCCATCACTCACACTGTCTTAACGTGAGCTTATGTGTGTGTGTTTTTACCCTCAGGGGCGGCGTAAAGGCAGGCATGGGCGTGCCGCGGTATGAACCTGAGCATCTGTCCGTGTTGGTGCGCCGCTCCCCGGCCACTCTCCAAGGTCAGGGCAGCAGCTCAGAGCTCTCGCACTTTCCCGTGGGAAAATGGAGTGAGTGGAGACAAACTGCCAGAAGCACCGTGTAAACAGACACCCTTGTGTGAGCAGGCCTCTCTCTCTCTTTCTCTGTCTACACACTGGATTTTCCTGCCGCTCGTTAATCAGATGGAGGCCACTCAGTTAGACCCTGTTCTGTATAAAAAAAAAAAAAAACTCATTTAACTTCTGAAACCAGCAATAGGATGTATTGAAATTGTAATTACACACAATTACAGCTGCGGTACCATGCTGCTGCTTTAATGAGGGGTCCAGATGCAAATATTCCATATTCCAATAATTGAGTCCATAAAATCTGAGTTGTTAAAAAGGGGGAGGAATCAGTCATTTCATCTACTTACAGGTGCATTTAAAAATAAAGCTGTTCCCCTGAGAGAGATGAGGAAAAGAAGAGAACTAAGGAAGAGCTGGTCTTAATTACTGGATTCCTCCTCGTCTTAGGAGAAATTGCTCTGCTACGTCTGAATGAGCCGCCTCTCTCCTCAGCAGAGACTCTAGTCGACGTAAAGGGTGGTGCTGCGAGGTGTTGATCTCTCTTTGCACGTTTGAAAGTGAGACTTCCCTCTGACACACCTTTCGTTGAAGGCATCGCAATTGAAGATGTGAGGAAAAAAAAAGAGACTGCAGCACTGCCAGTGAGGAGATTAGTCACAGCATAAGAAAGAAATGTATATTACCTTGTCCCTTTTGATCAGGATCAGCGTTATATAATGAGCACTCAGCCAGTTCAGATAGTGTCTACAGTGAATGTGGAACAAATATTTTTACTTTACTTTTGATCCTCTTGGTCAAAAGGATTTAGATGAGGGTAAAGAAACTGTCTGAGTGTGATGATGGGGATGAAATCTTTGAGCAGAAAATCGAAATCTCTTGGGGTGAGGGCTCTCCAACAAACCAGCGGCCTGCCATGAGCTGCACATGACAGAGCAGCACCATATGGTACGTGGACATCTCAGAGGAGGAAACTATCACTCTGATGTCCAGCACAACCTACATGGCCAAGATAATGACCGCAACCTAATTTCACAGTCACTCATTCAACCTGCCTGTGGTATAAAAAGGAGTATTTCTACACAGCCACATGTAATCTCCAATGTGAATGTTAGATTTCCAAAGCCAACATGTCTGACATCAAGTTAGTATGTAAGACATGACCCTGGGAAGCCTTCAGGAAACGTGATCCCAATGCTGACCTACTGACCATTTTTCTAATTTCCTCTCTCAGGAAGCTGTTAAAATTCAAAACCACAGACCAGATGAATCAGCCTATATAGGAAACCAAAGGCAGACCTGTGTCTTCCTCCCCTCTCTGATTGATTATGGGGCTGTATGGGCATATGCGCCCAGGCAGGCAGGCAGGAGGGGGTGAGGCTGCAAGTACACTGCATCTTTTGTCTGCTTGTGCCGAAAATGAAAAAAAAAAAAAAAGAGCAACATGTATCACATGCGCATCCACAAATGATATTCAGCGAGCAAGAATTTTTTACAACCGGCCTCTCAGGGTTCATTCACATTCCGCTCCAGCAGCGCGCAGACCGCCGCACAGCGCCTGACTTGGGTGCGCCTGCCGTCTCATTCATGTGTCTCAGGGGCTGCTGCTGGTGGAGGGTGGAGGAGGTGTGTGTGTGTGTGTGTGTGTGTGTGTGTGGGAGGGGGGTACTGAGAGCTGATGGCGTCGACCAAAACAACCACACAACAGCAGCCGAGCCCCTTTGCAACGATGTGAAACCGGCGTGAAATGTGCACACGCAGGCAGCACAACCAGGATGTGCGTCTGTCTGCGGGAGCAGCCCGGCCGGACGGCGTATCCCTTTAAATACTGTCACCTTACACGTTAATGCGCCTCTGTCCAGAAACATCACACACACACACACACACACACAAAAAAAAAAAAAAAAAAAAAATCCGCGCACAATGCGGGGATGCTGCAAACGCAATTAAATGGCATTTTCACCGGGGCAGCGACTCCCGGTTCCCCTCCCGGTCCGTGCGCACAGACACCCACCTGCTTGTGTTGTGTCGGTCAGATCGTAGCTCATCCCCGGGTACTCCCTCAGCTTCCTCCCGCTCAGGTTGAGGAGCCCCGAGCACACGGCATCCTCCAGAGCCCGGTCCAGGCTGCGGGCCGTGTGGTGCTGCTGCTGCTGGTGCTGGTACTGGCTGACGCCCGGGCTCCAGTGGGGTCCGCTGGAGTAGTGATGGCTTTGCAGAGCCGTGACAGCAGCTCCCACACCTCCCTGACTAGACGCCATTTTCGTAAAAAAGAAATTACTCTTACAATAATAACAGCGCACAGCGGCAGTTTCTCCGCCCATGCGCATACGGGGTACATACCCGGGACGGACGCTAGGGGATGGGCTTCAGAGGTGCTGCTGCTGGTGATGATGATGGTGATGGTGAGCAGGGTATGGTGGCCATTTTAGGCTTTTACCCTTCCTCCACCTGCTAATGCCAAACTCTCTGCAGGTGCAGCCCACAGGGGACAGGGGCCCTTAATGGGAGCCAACATTAAGGTTTCTTTATAACTTGGCCCCCAGTGACTGCAGGGCAGAGGAAGGTTACTGACAAAATATGATTAATCACTGGAATAAAAACACAAGCAGATACTATTTAAAGTGTGCATCAGATAGTGTATATGATGTGAAGCGACTTATATCACATCTAAAGGCTCATTAACAGCCTACTACTGCTCAATAGGTATCAGTTATGATTTATCACCTGCTTTATCATCACCCACTGCTACTCCTGATAAAGGACAGCTACTGGTAGAATGAAGAGTGAAAGCTGTGAGCAACATGGCAGTCCCTACATGGATCTTCACTGTGATAATGTCCGAAGCAGCTTTATTTAAGCAGGATATGTCTGGGTCTTAAAAGGGCATTTCATTTCCCCACATAATGTCAGAGGAGCATTGAGGCAGCACAGATGCCCCTCTGGTCATCCTGAACACCAACCAGAGCGATGTTTGGTCTGAATGTTCCTCCTGTCCATTTAGCTAGTCCAAATGCCCTGTAAGTGCCGCTTTGGTCACCCCTATGATAATTAAAAGATAATATCAATCATGGCGATACCTTTTACTCCACCACTGTACATTTGTGATGACCTCTGCAGCCAAACACTACAACAAACAGCAGGTTCCTCCTCCATTGTTTCCGACACCTTTCATTGGATTAGTTGTGGATATTTTATTGTTTTGTCTGCAAGCAAAGTTTCTTTTTTTTATTTTATTTTATTGTTACACATTTTTGACTTAATGAGACTTAATGTTCAATGCTGGGACATAATCCACAAACATTTTCAATTAACCATGTACACTTTCCTGGACTTTATTTCTGATACATACATGGCTATAAGCAACATTACTGAAAGCCTTGTTTATATTTTTGGCATTTTGTGTAGCTGTTTAATGATATTTGTATACTAGCACCTTTATTGACACTTCACATTTGCACTCTTTCCCACTTTCCCACTGCAACTGATGCACAACACTTTTCCTCAGGATAAATAAAGACTATCAATGAGAACAGATGAAGGCTTTATGTGCAAAAATAGATCCCTCTGTTGTTTATTTTCCTAAATCATATTTTTATTTAGGGAACCAGAGAATATTAGTTAGACTGGTGTTGATTTATGCCATTTAAGAATAGAGTAAATCCTTTTTTTGCAAATGAAATCTTCAAAGAATTGACATTTTTACTTTACCTTTTTCCTCTGACTTCACTGTATTGGAATATTTTACCACAACAAAGCGTAGATGTTGATATTGAAGGATGCTTTGGGCGTCACAGCTCTGATATCACACTTTATTAATGACAACAGTGCATATTATCAACTGCACTTCATGGCAACAAGGAAGAATATGTCAAACATATGTTGTCACTTACACTTTCACAGTATATAATGAGACATGTAATAAATCAGACTTGTTGTGGCTGACATTATTTTGTCCTGTATGATCATAAAGTCTCTGTGTCACAAGTCAAATGACTGATACTGAGGGGTCATTTGAGGAACATAAATAACATTTCAGTGCACTTTTTGAAGTGTCCAGAAAGAAGCTGCACACAACTACAAGACAGGTTTAAACTCTGGCACTTAAAAAAAATAAAAATAAAGGGTCACCTGTAGCTCTCACCTTTAAGGCACCCCTTCTAACAAAGGTGAGCACCCATGAAACACCCATGGGAGTGTAATAAAGAGGGTGCACTCTATCAACAGCAGCAAATATATACGCAATATGAAGAACTTCTTCCTAATAAAAGTCCAATTTCCTTGAGAATGAGGCCAAGTGTCCTTCATGAATATGCAGGAGGAGCAGCCACAGACAGGCTGCTGTGGGGAGTGAGCACACACACCGAGCCAGTCCTCCTCCTCCTCCTCTGTCCGGAGCTCCTGTTGGATATCTCGCCTCCTTATCTCCAGCATGTTGTGACAGGAAAGAGAAAAAAAAAAAAACAATAGTCGTCGCAGCCAAAAAAAATGGTGCAGCAGTAGCATGACACACTGTAAGTTCCTCTTTGAGCTGAGGTGTGAGGCTGTGTGTTTATATGGCACTGTTGTGTTAGCTAGCTGTGACATGCAGAGTTAGCAGATGTTAGCGATTTAAAAAAAAAGGGATTTTTTAAAATTTTATTTTATTGCATCTGTATGGATGCTGTGGGATTGTCGGGATGATGCAGAGTGAGTCGTGTGAGCTGTGTTTATTGTAATAATCTTGGGTTTAGTTTATTACCTCAGCAAGCGACGGAGAGCTAAGCTAACCATCAGTGTGAGCTAACATTAGCAGGTAGCTGACAGTCAGTCCAGGCCTTTAAACACAGTTTGTGCCACAAATGAGGCCAAAAACAACAACAACAACAGCGTGATGGTTGTCTCCTGCAGCAGTGTGTTGAATGGTGTTAGCAGCCGTGTCAGGTCATGTAATATCTGCTTGGCTGTAGCTAACTTAATATATGAGGTGTTTTGCAGTGTGTGAATAATGTCATATTTGGCTCTGTGTTGGTTACATTTGCAAAGTTTCAGTTCAGACAGCTCCTTGTGTTTGTTTGTTTCCCTCTCACACACATTTCACTTGCGTGTTATGTGACCACAGGAGAGGTGACATGAATGACTCAACAGGAAACACATATTTTTAGAGCTGCAATGATTAGTCGGTCAGCTATTGAGGTAATCATCAGTCATTTTGACAATCGATTAATCGTTTTGAGTGATTTTTTTTTTTTTAAAAGAAAAAGTGTCCATATTCTCTATTTCAGACTCTGATATGTGAATAATTTCAGGTGTTCTTAGTCCTCTATGACAGTAGACTGAAGGTGGGTTGTGGACAAAATAAGACATTTGAGGACATCATCTTGTTGCCATTTTTCAATATTTTCTGGATCAGTCAAGCAAATGATGGGCAGATTAATCAGTGAAAGTAATCATTGGTTGAAGCCCTGCTTATTTCTTGTTTCTTGTTATGTTAGATCTTTATTAGCTGCAACATTAAAGTGATAAACATCAGTACAACAACAATAATAACTCAGTGATATTTATTATTCTGAAATATGAATACTTTTACCTTTGGTACTTTAAATATATTTTGATGCATACTTTCGTTCTTTGACTTAAGTAAAAATTTGAATATAGAAAGTTTACTCGTAACAGACGTGATGCACAGTCTGTACACACGTAAAGGATATGAGACCTTTTTGAGATGAGGATACATATATAGGATCAGCACAGTGTAAACACCAAAAGGATTAAAGGGTTTATGTGCTTACCTTTAGCCATTAGGCTGTGTGAGGTAGAATAATTCAGTGTAAGAGGATTATCACATGTACTGAACAGAGAAATCATCCTTTTTATTTCAATCAATGAATTATGCGATTTATTTAATTTGTATATTTGTTTTTTTTTTTTTTTTTTTGGCAGTTTGAGCATGGCATATAGAAAAGGAAAACCTGTCACTCCAATCAAAACACTCACAAAGAAAGAACAAGAGGAGCTGAAGAAAAAGGTGAGGTTGGAGTTTTGGCTTAATAAAACTGCATTTTTTGTATGAGGGTACCTGTTTTTTTTTCCTTCAAATTCTGTATTTGATTAAGAGTGAACCAAGAGGAGGGATAAAAGACACATCCTTTACATGATTCTGTGTGACTTTGTAGGAGGAGGAAAAAGCAGCAGAGGTTTTTGAAGAATTCTTGGCGTCATTTGAGGCCAATAAGAAAAGCGGAGTGAAGACTTTTGTCCGTGGGGGCATCGTGAATGCAACTAAAGGTCAGCAGTAAGGTCACTGCAACTGCCACTCTACTTCTATCACTACATTGCAATTCTGCTTTTTTTTTTTTTCCTGCATGCCATGTCTGGACAAAAGATGAATCATGAGTTATCTGTTAAACTGAATTACCTGGACATCTTAAGAGCACTATTAAAGAATATCAGGCTGACTCAGCAGTAGTTTCGCCGTCTTAATTTTCCAGGGTCCACATCTTTTGAAAGGTTTAATAAAATGCATCTACTCTGGGGACCCATTGTCAGCAGTCCATTATCACTTTAATTAAAGAAAAAAACTCCTCTCCAACTTACTGTTACACATTTAATTTAAATCTTAACTGCAAACACAGCAGCAAGACTGAGAATACAGCCTTCCTGTTTTTAGAGACCTAGATTGCTATAACGTGACTTGTTGGATGGTCAGTGTTCAAGGATTGCTATACTTTTTTTGCAGAGGAAGAAGAAGAAGAGGTCAAGAAAAGTAAGCTGTATCGACCCGCTACCAAGTTTGTCCCTGTGTCCCAGCATGTGTCGCCTGTATCATCCGCTGAAAGCAAAAAGTCTGTAAGTTTGTACTCCACTGTTTGTGTGATTGCATGATTACCGATGTCTGACTTTCAGACCTGACTTTTGATCATTTGCAATTATGCGGTCGCTCTGTTGTAATAATAACGAGAGTGGCTGCCTGCTTTATTAACAGGCATTTAAAAGAAAGACAGAAGAAAAGAAGAAGAGCAATCTTGAACTCTTCAAAGAAGAACTAAAGCTGTAAGTCTCTTTGCAAAAGTGCTTGGTGATCATGTTTCAGTTCAGTCCTTTGAAATCTTTTTGGCATAAGTGAACCCATTTTTACGGGGAAAAAATGCAGAATACAAGAAGAGCGTGAGGAAAGGCATAAAAGGAAGAAGAATGACCCTGCCGGAGGAGGAGCTGGAGGAGGCGGGGGCGGAGGAGGGGGATATGGAGATCTGGATATACCATTATCAGGACGATCAAGTAAGCGTCTGTTTTCAAAAAAAGCCCTTTATTAGCTGAAATTTGGTAACCTCTAAATCATCCTGACCTCAGTCCTGTTTATCTCCTACAGCATTATATGATGACCTAACAGTGCCAACCACCACTAATCTCTACATTAGCTGCATTAGTCCAAAGGTAAAGGCTGACTGTGATTGGCTTAGCATAGATAACAGCACAGGTGTACATTTCTCACTTTTTTGTTTTTATCGTCTTCTTTTTTTTTTTAAGATGAACGAGGAAATGCTCTGCAAAGAGTTTGGTAAGTATGGTCCCCTGGCCAGCGTGAAGATTATGTGGCCCCGAACAGATGAAGAGCGCTGCAGGACCTCCAACAGAGCCTTTGTGGCTTTCATGACACGAAAAGATGCAGAGAGAGCCCTGGCTGCACTTGATGGTACAGATGACTCGTAAAAATATGTTTGATTTGCAGGCTGCAATATTAGAATCAGAATCAGTATCAGAAGATATAAAATAAAGATAAAAACAATATGTGCTACAAGACTGTTATTTAAATGAAAGAACTGTACAGATTGTGCAGGGAAAAAAGCAGGTGCTCTTATTGTGTGTTTTGTATTGTAGGAAAAGTGATAATGGGGTTTGAAATGAAGCTGGGATGGGGAAAACCTGCTCGCATTCCACCTCAGCCCCTCTACACACCGGTGGGGGTGAGGGCAACACCGCCACCCCCTTCTGGTCTCCCTTTTAACGCTCAGCCAAGGGATCGCTTCCGCAACGACTTCACCAGGCCGCTGGGCATGTCCAAAACGGAGCTTGACAAGGTAAAATGATCTCTTTTCTCCGGGGTGTCTGCATGACCGTTTGTTTCTCTGTGATGTGGCGTTTCATCACACACTAAAGGCTCCCACATTTAGGTGACATGTAATGGGTGTTAGCTTCATTTGGGATGGTCTTGTTGGTGTACTAGAATTGGACTTCAGTCTGTACAAAAAATGTAGGTTTACACACACATTGTGTTAAATATAAATACAGTTTTAAAGATGCAGTGAGCCGATCAATCATTGTAAAAAGTTGGGAATCGTGTTGTTGTTCTGTTGCATGTTTGTTCATTAATCTAATAAATCACCTTGTCTGTGTCGGGTAGGATGCAAGGGTACAGTTGTGTGCAAAGTAACATAAAAGTTTGACTTTGTATACAAGATGTTGATATAAACTTTTAAATCTTTTAGATAAATTAGGAGAGCTCAGTATAGATGGTTTAACATTTTAGAAAAATTAACTGAAAGCTGTGCCACCTCTCCCACCCACCCCCCCCCTCATTTCACTGACTGAATGCTATCATGGTTTTCTATGCTGTATGTATCCTGCAGTGTTTCATCTGTACACATGCTTGCTTTTTAATATTCTCACTATTTGATCTGACTTCACAAACAGACTCTGTCCGAAGCCGTAGTCAAAGTGGTTATCCCAACCGAAAGGTACACACACTCTTCATACTACGAATGACCTGCTGTGATAACACAAGTGTTGTAGGACAGAGGCTGTGCTGCACCGCTCTTGTATCCATGCTGATTCATTTAGGCAGGTCCTGAGCTGATAAGGAAATGGTAAACAACCCACACTCTTCCCATCTTTAGTGCTATCGAATGTAATTAGTATTTGATGTTGACACATCGGCTTAAATATCTTTCTATAGCAGTAGACTTTATAAATGACTGTTAGAGCCATGAATTTATGAACATGTTGTGTCACTTGGGTTGGTTGAGACACTGCAGACCTATACAGCTAGAAGGCAGATAGATGTAATAGCAACTCAAAGTCAGACGATGCCAGAAGCAGATTCATGCTAGTGCCATAAATTAGGTACCGCCTGAGGTTACAGTAGTGAGTGAACATGAAAGTCTGACTGAAATGGTAGATGTGATTCAAAATCTGCTGGCCTTTCATCTGAATACCAACCATGAATGAGGTTTATAGTTAAGACCGATCCTTTTATCACAAAATAAAAGCTAGCCTTTGAATTCTAATGTGAGCTTATTTAGTTTAAATCTCAATAGTCATTGTAAAAGGCTAAATCTCAAGTCTTGATTGGGGCCAGCCAGGGATCACAAATAGATATTGTGATTTATGTGATTTCTTTTCCCCCCTGGGCTACCCAGTGACCCAGGAACATGAAAAAATGCTGACACAGTGTCTGCCCCACACTGAAGGCAGTAACTCTGCAGTTTTTGCACATTGGAATGTACCATGGTCCTTTAATATGTTTTTACATTTAAATGCAGTACCATGTCAGCCTGCAATTTGCATGGGCCACTAGTTCAGTGTGAAGAGCTATCAGAGACCTCATGCTGTAACTGGCAGACAGAGAGATGAATGTGCATTGAGAGTTTAGGCTCCATCTCCGGTCTGATACACTCCTCTTTCCCCCCAGGAATCTCTTGTTCCTCATTCACAGGATGATAGAGTTTGTGGTGCGTGAAGGACACGTGTTTGAAGCCATAATAATGAACAGGGAGAAAAACAATCCAGATTACAGGTGAGTATCGCTGTCACCTGCTTGTGTGTTTTTGTCGGGCAAACAACTTTGTAGGGTGGACATGGTTCATTTGCTTCTGCTTTATTGCTTAAGGTTCCTTTTCGACAACAAGAGTCAAGATCACGTGTACTACCGCTGGAAACTGTTCTCCATCCTCCAGGTACGTTTTAAAGCCTTGTTTTTAAAAAGCCCCAACCTCCAGTAGATTATCTGGAAGAACTACAAAGTTACATATGTATTTGATGGGAAGTAGCTGCTTTGAACACCCCAATTCTTTCCAGACTGATGCTTTTACTCCATGAAAATGAAACTGCTGTGTCTGTATGCGAGTGTCCATGTAGCTTGTCTTTATCTTCACCACAGGGAGAGTCCCCGACAGAGTGGAGGACCACAGATTTTCGTATGTTCCGGGGAGGCTCCATATGGAGGCCCCCTGTTCTAAACGACTACTCTCAGAGAGGTGAAGATAAGGCCGAGGTGGAGGAGGATGCTTCCCCTGAGGAGGAGGTGAAGAAAGGGCAGATGAGAGCTGAGTAAGTGTCGTCTAGCTGGCAGGCATGGCATTTAAGTTTGTAACTTTAGTTGAACTGCATGGAGACTTCTGTTATTCTTCTGTAAATACTTTTCAGACACAGACAGAAGTTGGAGACGTTGCTCAAAGAGCTCACTCCAAGCAGAGAGGACATTGCCAAAGCCATGCTTTTCTGTCTTGAGCGAGCGGATTCAGCAGAAGAAGTCGTGGGACACATCACTGAATCTTTTTCCTCGCTTCAAACGCCCCTTCAGAAGAAGGCCAGTTTGTTTCTTTAAATTTTTATATAAATGAAGTTACACAGAATATCTGTGTAAAGCATAGATGATTCTACTTGCATGATATTTTACTTTTTTTGTCCTAATTTGTCTACAGATTGCCAGATTATATCTTGTGTCAGATATCTTGCACAACTCATGTGCCAAAGTAGCTGGTGCATCATATTATCGTAAATAGTAAGCTATGTTTCCTTAATTTCAGCTTTAATACTTTTATCCTCTTTCATTTCTTCTCCATCCGACAGTGTTTAAGTGTTTCTGTCTCCTGTCTTTTCAGTTTTGAATCAAAGCTAACCCAGATATTTGGAGACCTTAATGCAGCGCACAAAAACATACAAGCCAGGCTGCAGGCTGAACAGTTTAAGGTAATCATGTTATTTATTTGCCTCACGCAGGGACTAAAAATAGAACGACAAATAAATATTTCATCTCCTACCTCCACAGCAAAAGGTCATGAGTTGTTTTAGAGCATGGGAAGACTGGGCCATATACCCGGAGCCTTATCTAATCCACCTTCAAAACATCTTTCTGGGCTTCGCCAAAGCAGCAGAGGAGCTGCCAGAGACAGCAGAGGTGAGCTGAATACTTATCTGCTCATTACGCTCATTATTACCTTTTTTCTGACTGCATTTGAACAAATTGGACAACTGTTCACGTTGAAAAAATATTTGAACATGAAAATAATGATCATGTTGAAACATATTAGGACATTAACAGATGTGCACTTCTCTGTCTCCTCACAGGAAGCATCTTGTGATCTTGATGGTGCGCCAATGGACAGCACACTTCTAAGTGGGTTACCTTTGAACAGAGCTCCTGTGGATGACCTCGACGGCTGCCCCCTGGGCTGGGACCCTCTGGATGGAGTCCCTGTCGATGACATAGATGGTGTTCCCTTAGGGGTCGCCATTGATGACATTGATGGAATGCCTTGTGAGTCCACCACATATCAAAGGCACATTTCTTAACCAGAAATCGGCACTTTCCTGTTCCTGTTGTCAATATTCTTCACAAATCTGGCATCTTAGATCAGTGAACTGCTCCGCCCTCTCGTGGGTCTGTAGCTGAGTGATCTCAGTGAGAATACAGAGTCATCAACATTATTAAATAGCAAATGTAAATGGTCTGACTTGAAGCACTTACTTGATGGCCTCTCCTTATCCTGACTCAGCTGTCTGTTATTTTTTTCTCTAGTGGATGAGAGCAATGTTCCTCTCTCCGGAGTGCCTTTGTCTAAATGGGAGAAGACAGGCGATACTGGGATGTTTTCTCAAGGTAACACAGGTCAAGGTACGCTCTGTTTCATATGAATCTTCCACCTATGACCCTGCTCATCTTTCTCCTTTCTCTCTAAGCCAAGACTGAGTCAAAGTGGGACACTGTGGTGGAGCAAGACAGTGAAGATGAAGTGAATGTAAGGTAAGGCCTCTTTGGTTGGTGTCAATGCAGACACAGCATAATGTACATTAACAGCCAGTCTGTAATGTATTGCTCTTCTCTCCCTCCTGACAGTGTCAACTCACAGGATGGAGACGGGGACTCTCAGAGCGACAGCAGTGATGACTCCTGTGGTTCATCCAAATACAACAGTGCGGACTTCCAGAGCTCCCTCAGAACATTTCAAATGTCTGAGAGCAAAAGGAAAAGGTTGAGAGAACTGGAGGCGAGTGTGTTTCTTTTTTTAAATGGTTAGATTTGCTGAAAGCAGTTTCTGCTTTTATAGAAATGTTGTGGTTGTCATCCTCTATTATGTGCTGTGGTTCCACACAACCACTTTCAAAAGTCACACCTTAATTTAATTTTGTGAGGACGATGCTATTAAAATTGAACTTTTCTTGTAATGTTATGCATCACCAGTTGTTGAATAGGATGGTTACATATTCTTATTCCTTTACACCAGTTAGCTGCAAGCTGCCTTCCTCTGGTAGCATCTTTAATTTATAAATGGGTCAAATTATTGATAATAAGAGCTGAATAGATTTTTGTCTGACACAGGTAAAGGTTATGAAAGCCCAAGATGAGCTGGAATCTGGCAAGAGGCCGAGGAAGTCTGGAATGAGCATTCAACAACAAGTGGAGCACTACAGGAACAAACTGCTACAGAAGGTGGGCTACTGGACAGTTTCTCATTAGTGTAGGTTGTATTTCATATTGCCCTTCAATAAATAGTGTCCCAAATTATCACTGCAGTTAATTCTGGTTATTATTTACACATGGTATTTATTCTGCAGTTAGGGGGTCTCTAAAGCAAAAATGCAACGATCGCTGATGTGTAATAGAAATACTTCTTTAATAAGGAACAGTATGTGGGCAAAATTTACGAAAGCTTCTTATTAGTACAGTAAAATTAGACTATGAAACGAGTCAGTTGACACAGCAAAAAAAAAAAAGTGTTACTGCACTCAAAACCGGACAGAGACAATGTGCAGCAGTTTCAGATCTGCAGATTTAGGGCAACATCTACAGGGAACGAAAGTCTAGCTATTTTTATTCTAGCTGCTGTTTGTGTGTTTTGTACTTTTGTACTTTACAAGTTTCATAAAAATTAATGTTTAGTTTACTGGTGCAGTCTCCAGTGATGAATACTAAAGTAAGAGCACACAGCTCCAAGTAGTATGTGTGTTTTGGAGAACTTTGTCTAAAGATAACACTACAGGACAGTCTTGCCAGGATTGACATCTTGACTGTGGCAACATGGTGGTTTCACAATTAGGATGCTGCATTTTTTAATACAGATATTGATATATATTGCACAATATTTTTCTGCACACAGAGAAAACACCATCTTTAATAGCTCTTGCTTGCTCAACCTGTAGGTGTCAACACTGATATGTAAATATCTACAGGTCTGAAATCATGTAGATTGATTTTCTTTTAGCAGAACACTTAAGCAGGTGTTGAACAAGGTCTGTGGACCAAACAGCTCCCCCTTGTGGGAAGAACCTGCAGGCTTTTGGGCAAGGATTTATTCCAGTTCCTTTAGGCGTTTGCGTCTTAACAGGCAAAGACATGTAAGCTTGTATTCTACCCTGTTAACTGTAGGAGTTTGAAAAAGATGAAGAAAAGAATGAGCGGTTGACATCAAAATCTAAAGACAAGTCAAAAGATGACAGAAGGGACAAAGAGAGGAGCAAAAGAAGTGAAGAAGGAGACAGAAGACGAGGATGGAGCAGAGACGTTGAAGAACAGACCCGGAAATCGAGGAGCATCTCTCCTTTAAAGCAAGTTGGGTGAGATGATTTTTTATCATGTACCAATGCATTCGTCCTGTTTGTTATTCTTCTGAAGTTAATCTGTTACCATCTGTTCTGCCCATTTAACAGGACAAGGTCTCCCAAATGGTCCAAACTTTCCCGATCACCATCTCCAGACCGAAAGGCAGGAAAATCCAGGTCACGGTCACCACATCGCTCCCACAAGAAGTCAAAGAAGAGCAAACACTGACTCTCAGCACTGGACCTTCTCATCCATTAGCCTGCTGGTGTCTGTGGGTTATACAACACACACCCTGCAGTGCTCTCAAAAAACAGCCATGTCTGTCCTTTTGGTCCCAGCTTACACTCTCCATGCAAGATTCAACACTCTTTTGTATGATGACGTTTGAACACTGTAACTAATTATATATATTTTTGTTTTAATGTTTGTTTTTAAAATGATAACCAGAAATGTTGCTGCAAAGTTGTGACACTAAATAAATCACTGTTGGTGATGGGTGTGTGTGTGGAGGACATCATTGGTAGGGCCAGGTATCAAAATAATTTTAGTCTACTACTTTAGTCTACAGCTTTGATTTTGCAAGGATAAAACCAGTTAACAACCACTCTTCAAGTTTATGGGGATTTTTATTGAGGAAATTAATAGAGCATTTGGTTCTGTTTACAAAAGCGTTAAGTATGCAATGTTACACACTAAATTTACAGTACTATTTTATATAATGAAATGTGCTTTCATTGAACAATAACATTTATCAAAAGAGCCAGTACTGTGTCTGAAAAAATTAAAAGATACCCAGCCCTAATCATTAGTAACCGTATACAGATCTCCTGTACTGCAGATTTGCTGTCATCAGCTGAAATGTTTGATACGCTAGAGGAAAGCTTGAGAAGTTGAATTTTAAAAAAGCCATCTAGATTCTGTAGGCACAAACAATTTGTAAATGATATTTCAAACCACCTTGCTTTCAAGACAAATGGTTACATCTCTTTACACAAGACACATAAAATGTGTGACTGACATTAGGACAGTGTCTTGCGCTTCTTAGGAATTAACTGTTCTGAAATGTGGGCGCAAAAGAAACTAGTAAGGTGCTCATACTGTTACAAATAGCCTTCTGGCTATACTCTTGACCATACAGCTGTAAATTAAGCATTCATATCTGAACTTTTTTTTTTTCTGCTCAGACCACACACACTTCTGGCTCTTTTTTTTTCTCAACGCCAAACCATTCACAGTTGCTTGGTATTAAAGATAAAAAATAGAAATGTGACAGGGAATCACACCTTGTTGGTTTTGTAAAGTCCATTTCTTTCACCCATTCCCTCGTTTTCCATTTTAGGGTCCCTGTTCTCATGAAAAATAGCTACAGACAGTTCTTAATAACCATTAGGTAGTTGGGTGACGTTAGATGGCCCCTGACGGATGCCCTTCATCTTTAGGACTGATATCCGACAGACAGGCCTGAACGTGAGGAGCTGGGAACCTCTGAAGTGCTCAGTACTTTTTTACATTGATGAAAACCTTGATGGCTCCAGTGAAGTCAGCAGAGAGAAGAACCTCTGTGTGATCTGTCTTGAGGGCTCCTGCAAAGGACAACACAGTTTTATAGCACTGCTATGGCAGTCTTAATGTCATGTGATCTGCCCATGAATGAAAATCAAGCAATCGTACCTGAGGGTATCGTTTCAGAGTCTGTGGAGTCCAGACTCTTACACTCTGCTTCTGGTTTCTCTGCTCCACTTTCTTGTGGAACAATAAGGCCTGGGTGGGGTGCAAAGATCGCTGAGGTGACCACTGCATTGTGTGCTGAAAGGCAAGTAAAGCTTTAGTGTCAGTTCAATCACAGAGAACAAATGAATTACACAGGTAGTTGAATTAAAATTATGTCTGTCATTCAACGCACAGCACAGTTACCTTTAATCCCTTCCCAGAAGTCATTGCGGTCCCGTCGCACGGATGTGAATTTGCTCAGATCGTGGTAGGTGCTCCAGATGTACACGTACTTATCCTCCGAGCCACTGACTATGAAGGAATAGTCGTGACTGTAGGAAGATAATATCGCATGGAGTCAGTTTTTGTGTTCAAAGTGCAGAGGGACACATAAGAAAGACCGTGTGTGCTGAGGCAAACTTCACAATTAAAGGTTGATATCAAAAGAGACTTTGGTCCTGCTTAATTCTGGAAAAACTAGAAAATTACAACCTAAAAGAGGAGTGTTTGGAGGCAACAAACAGGCAATAGCATTACTTTCAACTGGAGTTCATGGAGATGGATTTATTACCCAGTTTTTTTCAAGTCAAAACTACATGAAAAGGATCCATCCTCACCTGAAGCTCGCCTTGATCTGGCTGCTGCTGTTCACATAACCTTTGTATTTCATGGATAAAGACAAGTCCCTCAGGTCATAAAGGCGAATGCGGGAATCGTTTGAGGTCACCAAAATCTATCAAAAATGAGGAATTTAATATTTAACAGGTCTGACAGACATGCCTCATTACAGGGACATCAAACATACTGTAATATATTCATAATGGAGAACACGTTACCTTATTCTCTCCAGGTAGAGGTTCAATGCCAGTGATTTTGCGCCCAACTTTGTTCCTGCCTCTGGTGGACCTCACGTGAATTTGAGTGTGGTATTTCAAACGCTAAGGAACAAACAGAAAAATACTTTTGGTTCAAGCTGGAATTAAACACTGATATTAGGGTCACAGTGAAACCACGTATTAGTAGAAACAAGTAATTCTGCTGCGTACCTCGGTGTCATAGAAGATGCATCTGCCATCGTAGGTGCCGATGACGGCGTACTTCCCATTTTGGCAGAAGTTAGCTGCAGTGATGAGGCGTGTTTGTCCGTCCACCTCGTTCCACAGTGCCACTTTCTTGTCTGGAATGTTCCAGAGCCGTAGCTTTCCATCCAGAGAACCACTTAAAAAGTACCTGTCATCCTGGGGAACGAGAAGAAACTGTTACTATAAATACAGTCTGGGAGCCAAAATTAATAGATGTGTGATTTGTGCTGAGAGAAGAAATGCAAGGTGACTCAACTTACTCTAGGGTGGAAAGCAATGGCGGTGACAAAATCAATGTGCTGAAAGCAGCAGAGGCACTCTCTCCTGGATATGTGCCACAATCTGACTGTTTTGTCCATGGACGAGGAGAGGAGGAAAAAGTTCTGGATTCACACAAAAATGGGGAAAAAGTAAGTGGAGAAATAAAACCTGTACTGAGAGTGTCCAAAATGTGTGAAGGGCAGGGACGACATGATAAAGGAAAGGCAGTAGGCAGTAAGACATCACCTTCGACCAGGACAAGTCCAACAGATCAGCCGTATGACCTTTATACTTGCAGAAGAAGGGACTTGATTTGACGGAAAGGGGCATTTCTATCTTCTGTTTCTGGGTCCTCTGGAACACAACTTATCTATGATGAAAGAAAAGGACCATAAAATACCCAAACTGCACTACTCACACTATTACTATAATAGTTTATAATCCAGTTCTTATCATGTTTTATAGAAACACCCCCAAAACTCAAGAAGTGGTACATTTAACTCACCCCAGGATCGTCAGATTTAGATGAGCATAAACTTTCCTGAGAAGGAGAAGGTGAAACTCGACCTGGAAAAAAATAAATAAATAAAGGAACTTGAACATCTAAATTTAAACAATCAATTGTCATACAACAAAAAGACCTGAGATGCTAATGAGGTTACCTTCAGTGTTGTACTTTAATCTCATGTTATTGAAGTAGTCAAAGGCAGTCTTTAAAACCCAGATGCGAACCACATTATCTTGTCCTGCGGTTGCCAGCAGCCTCCCACAGTGTGAGAACTTCATTGTCCAAACAGCCCCCTGAGGATAAGAGACACGTGCCTCAATAAAACCATTTACTGTGGCACATCTTCTCTTTAACGTTAATTATCAAAAAGCAAGATCCTCTTACCATGTGCTCTCCACTCAGGTCCTGCACAACCTTAATCTGATCAAAGTCAAAGGGACCCTTAAAGCTGTGTGCTGCCTTGAACTTGGCGGGCCTGGTGTAAGGCATGCCCTCATCGTCACTCGATGATGGATCATCCTGATCAGTGTGGAACACTGAGCCCACCCAAAACAAAAAACATCACTGATATTATCGACATTTTTACAGCAGAAGGAGCATTAACATTTCATAAGCATGCTCTGGCATGAACAAATCCTTTAAAATGAATGTACATCATTCATTCATTCACAGTAGCTCACACTCTGAGGAACACATTTTCTGTATTAGCAGTAAGTTTTCACAATCGTGTAGAACTTGTTCCAGATCTAACAGCCACATGTTCAACAGGGAAAAATTCCTCTGGAAACTACGTCAGATCTTTTTAACATATTGGAAAACTGTCTAAATACCCACATGATGAACAGCCGAAGTTCACCAAGTACAGGAAAATAAAAGAACTGCATTATCAGTCTAACAATGTTTGCTCATTTTATTGATTTGTAGGTTTTAATGATTCAGTAGTGGATTTATTTTATTTCTGCAATTTATGGTTATGACAGTGAGAAGTTTAAATTGAGCTATTTGTCTTTGAGACACCTTCAGGGCCCACATCCATTTAAAAAAATGCAATCTCAACCAAATCTCTTCTGTTGCCTGCACTTATCTGTGCTCTGTATCTTGTTGTACTTCCACTTACCAAAAGAAGCTATCCACCATGTCCCGTAAATTGTGGCTTAAAGCAGTATTCTCAACAATTTAGGTGTTTTTATTTCTGAAAACATGCACAGCTACATTTAAAGTGGACTGTTTACTTTTACCTTCATCACGCACGCTTTTCACTTTGTTGACTGCCTTCTCTCCATATTCCTCAGCGAGATGTTTCGCTTTCTTCACAGACTTGCCCAGGAATTTTTTAAACTGAGTTCTGGTTAGAAATAAAGGACAACAAATAAGCATATTGTATATTTGATCATGTGGCAAGGAGGGAAAGACAATCACTTCCACCAACAGGCTACAAAACAGTCAGTAATTCTTACGTTTTCTGTTTCAGCTTTCCTCCATCAGTGTCTGCCAGTGGAGCCTGAGACTTATCATCATCATCTGACTGTGCTGCATCATTCCTAATAGGAACAAATACGACAGATCAACTTCCTCTACAAAATGTACTATTTGTTTGTACAGGAATTAAAAAAAGCTTTTCACAGAGGGAAAATATTTCAATCGTACATGTGTAAACTCTTCAAAGAAAAGAACACAGCCGACACTGTCGATGCTGCAAACAGTGTATTCACCTTTGCCAGGAAAAATTGTTTGTTCCTGGAAGCCTGAGTGGATGGTCAAGTGTCTGGATTCAGTATACTCTTTCCACCTTTTGTTTTCTACAGTTTATTGTAATACCGGACAAAGCAGCACTTATTTTTGGATTTGAAGCATGAACCTGTCATTGTTTCTCCTCACGTCTTTTTGCTTAAGCAATGGTTGCTTTTATCAGTTAATTTTTTATCAAATTATTCCAACCTTTTTTGTGTAAATTACCTTTATTTTCACTGCGTGAATCTGAGTTAGTCCTTCAAAGCAAACTGGGTTTTTCACAAAATACATAGTATAAAGGACAGTATTGAGAAAGATCCACATATTATTCTGCCTTTAAACTCAGTCACATTTAACCAAACTGCGCTGAGCACAGAAAATTCATTTTTCTGCTTACGTGATGTACTCCTTGGTCCTTCTCATGATGTGCAGAGTGAGGGGGTTAATCCCTGCAGGAAGTTTCTCTTCTGCCTGGATTAGAGGGATCTCTTCCCCAGTGTCCAGATTCTTGATCATCACACTGGCCAGGATTTCCTGGTTCAAGATAACACACGAGTACGTAGTTTGGTGCATGGAAGCTTGGAGGCTTGGATTCAAGCTGAATAAAGGCTAGGAAAACAAATGCACAGGGACTCTTACTTCATCTGTCAGTTCTCTACCAGAATTGGAACGTGGACGCTGAGGGCCTGGAGTTTGTCCTCCACTCTGAGATGAGGCGTGTTCGTCCTCATTTTCCTACAAAAACAAAGCAGGCATTAGAGGAATAAGCAAACTGCTACACCATATATAGTTTCATTATTGAGCAGCTCTGGACTGGCACAAACAAAAGATGAGGTCTGCAGCCTCACTGACCTGTGCTGTCACCACCTTGTCCCCGCTGGTGGCACTGGCCAGATCCAAGGAATGCTGCAATTCTTTGGTTAGACTCCTCACTGTGCTGCTCGGAGACACCAGGCCAGATGGCTCCAGGGCATCAGCGCTGACTGGACTGACCACGGACACTGAACCATCATACAACAGAATACAATGTGTGTATAATAATCAAGAAGGACAACTGTTAAGCAAAATGATTATTTGGGAAGTCCACTTGTCTAAAATCTAAAACGTGATTCACACTTGCTGCCTACAGGCCAGTGATTCATTCACTCATGCTTTGCAATGCATAGTGCATACAAACAAAGAGCAAAACCTTTAGGCTTATGCTGACAAAATGAAAACTTGGAAAAAGCTTCTGATCTAAAGGCTGCAGTGTCAAATGCCTTTAAAGAGCTACTATTTCAGTGATGTCTTAAAGTTTAGGTTCAAGATTTCTATACAGACTTTGTATGAATGTAACACTTTAGTGCCATTAACTGTACACAGGTCTTGTCTACCTTCTAGTCCACTTGGCCTCAGACACTCCTGTGACTTCTTGGAGGGCAGACTCTGCCAAGCCGGTGGAGGCGGTCTCGGGGGAGGACCTCCACTGGGAGGGGGTGGGCGTGAGGGAGGAGGCTTCTTGGTGCTGGCTACAATGTCTGGTTCCACCGTGAATTGTCGTGGAGGTTTCATGGGTCCGGAGGAGTCCGAGTCAGCCGGCCTGTCTGTTAAGGGGACCTGGTCTAAAATGTCTGCGGGTCTCTGCTCCTGCTCCCCTTGTGCAACCAGAACACCACCATCAGCCTGACTCTGTCCTACAGTGCTCGTGATGTCTGGGGGCTGAACACCTTCTTGTGACACAACTAATGGCCCTGGGATATCTGTGGGTTCAGTGGCAGGTAAAGAGCACGCTCCGTTTGTTGCTGCACTTTCCTGTTGTTCCTCTGGTCTCTCGACGAGCTGAGGTTCCACAGCTGGCGCTGCTGACTCCACAGGAACTTCCTGAGCATTATTCTTTTCCTGTGGCTCAGCCTCTGCTCTTACGTCTACATGCAGCTGATCTAACAGCTGAGCCACCTCAGCAGCATCACTAGCGCTCCCCTTCTGACTCTCTTCAATGATGCTATCAATGATCTATGAAGAAAAGAAGAATACAGTTCTTTCATTGAAAAATACTGCAACGTTAATACATTAACGTAACGTAATACATGTCCAGCTCAACTACAACAGAAACATTATTGACTGTGCATGTATCTGAGTGATAAGCACAGGAAAAAACTGGATGGTTTAGCAAAGGACACAGTATGTGGCATTTCTAAAACATTTAATCAAATATTGGCTCATTTTGACATCTATGAGATCCATACTAACTTACACTTTTCTTATACAAAATAAAAATATAATGGACATTGTGGACATGGTGAAAGCCCAACATTTTGATAAAGATCCTTTCTATTTCCATTTTATGAGAGTCATCTTGTGTGGGAACAATAAGAGAAAACCATACCAATAGGGAGTCATCTTGCTGAGTCTCAGATGCGGCCACTCCGCAACTCCCATCTTGAGCAGCATTTACTGATCCATGTGAAAGCTGTTCAGAGAACAATAAAAAAAACATTTTACCTACAATAGATACAGGTAGGACATGACAGGTTACATGCCAGCTTTGATTTGCATCAAGGCTTGTCCAGCACTTCCAGACTGAGGGAATTCTATCTACGGTATAATCCTAAATATCAGTATGTCATTAAAGAAATACACCATTAATTAACACATTTTTCAGTAAAATCTTTAAAGTTATCTTGTCCAGTTAACTTTTAATTGGCCTCTTTTCATTTGATGCAGAGTATTTGCTCTGAGGGTAAACACTGTGTCTGGCATATGAGTCTATTCCAGGAACTTTGCTCCAACTGTATCCATGCATGAAACACTGTTCAGTCCCTGAAATTGTTTCATGATACAATCTCCTTTTGTTGCTAAATCAGTGTTTTCAGTAAACCTTGCTGATTTGAGGCTCTGGGCTGGTGCTCGTCTGTGAGCGAGGTTCACTCCTGGGTCCGTGCCAGTATCGGTAATTCTGGTAACGTGTAGAGGTTAAACTAGTTCTTATTTGCAGTCTCTCATGTGTGAGCGCAATTCAAATTTTAAACGGTTGTAACTGTCTGTGTGTGGGAAGGGCAGGCAGAGCAACAAGGCCAGATGATTCATTTACATTTCATTTCCATTTTTCTAGTTGTCGGCAAGGAGGCACCAGATAAGCACTGGAGGAGGCAGGCATTATGTCAAAGGGTTGAATATTGTCAGTCAATGACTCATTACTAAACGGGTTGTGTTAATGTTTTCACACAGGGCACCAACATCTTACTCTGCTGTCACTAAAGGTAAGCACAATTTCAAGGAGAACAACTATAAACACTGCAGTCACCTCTAGATAGTTAAACACTTCATGTTAGAACAGTGAATTGTTTTAGTTGGACACAATTCAAACAGCCACTGGTTTCTGAAACTGGTAAATACCCAGATTCACGAGAGTCTCATGAACTCTTTTTTAAAAATCTTTTTAACTAGCACAGAGCAAAGCACTGAGCAAACAGGTGGTCATTTTGGTAAATAATAACCACTAACAATCAGATGTAATATATCTGACCAAAATAACTAGTAACAAACTACCTCAATCATTCAGAAAAGGATCTGAAAGGACACCAATATGTTAAAATTTAATCAAACTCCAACCCTTTGCATTTGCTGCCTCCACTTCATTTTCCAGCCCTGGTGACATTTAAAACTATGTGCCTTGTTTTAACAGTGCCTGGGTTTAGACAAACATACCTTTGGTGAAGGAATGACAAACTTTGCAGGTGACCTAAAAAAACACAAAGAGATACCTTTCAAAAATTCAATGAAAGTCACTGTCTAAAATACAACTTCCTAAAACAAATTTAACATGGACCCAATGATCATATCTGTTCAGTTATGAGTGGATTATAACTCTTTGTTCCCAAAATGAAATAAAACCTCTTCTATCATTTAGCAAACCTTTATGGACGTGGCTGCTAACAAAAACTTAAATCTGAAAGCAAGACACGGACAAAGATGGTCTTTGATTCTGGCGTGTGCTGAAACTTGTTTAGTAAATATGACTTGATTAACAATTAGACAAACCAGATTCTGCAAAAAATGTCCAGAAGTATGGTTTATACACTTGCTCCACAGCAAAAAGTGCAATCAAATAAAGGCAGAATGTCCAGAAATTTGGTTTCTACAGACTTAAAAATTACTAACATTATTAACACAATGTGAAATTTAAAGACCAACATAGCACAGCATTGCACAAATATTTACACAGTGGCCTCCACTACGCATATTTACTTTGATAAATTATCTACTTGGCTATGATCTTAAATGGACAACCACATCTTTCTGCACTTAACTTAAATCCACAATAAAATGTTAACATTCCCAAACATTACTTTAACAAAAAGGCAATGTCTCCTGGTTAATCTTGACTTTAGACATTTGGCCCACCAGCCAAACTCCCTTGAGCCAGTAACATATTTTTCCTGTCACAACAAACAACGTTTTTTAATGGAAATTATGGATCTGATCTCAGTAACATCATCATGTGACTTTTGTGTTGGAAGAGACTCTCCCTCCATGTGCAGCAGACAGCTGGTGAACTGCTCTGTGTACTATAAAACACATTTAAGGGTTTAAACAAACAAAAACAACTAAATGTGTAGTCATTTGCATATGACTCTGGCAGCTCAGGTCGACATCAATAACATAAGAAGGCAAATTTAAGGTTAGCTGTCATGAAGAAGTCGACTAGAGACTTTTAAGTTGAGGCACATGAAACAAAACAAGTAAAAAAAATGAGTGCATCAGTCATTTCATCAAATGCAATAGTTATAGATAAGAGTTTTTTTTCCTTACACTTTAGGAGATGGAGTAAAATTCACGTCTTCGGGAGCATCATAAAATTCCTCCGTGTCACTCGTATCTGACGCCATGCTAACATGAATTTAGCCCGCTAGCTCGACAAAGTTGGTCGCCAGGCAGCTGTCCGAAAGACTAACCTGCGAGTGGACGTGTCCAACACATGCGTTTACCTCCCTATTATCTGTCCCTCTCGGTATTTTATATGAGAAATGTTTCGAGGCTCGGCCCAGGCGTCGTCAAGCAGCCACTTTTCCTGTTCAACGTCACGTCATAACGTTACTGTGCGTTAGCCGAATGCTAGGCTAACAAATGTAATCTGCTCTGACCAACGCCTAACTAGCTTTCTGTCCTCTTTTCAGTCTGCACCGCTCACAGCAAAGTAGTATCTCCAGTTAAAGCAAAGTGCAGAACAAAACGCTTTACAGCAATATATATATATATATTTATATATATATATATTTATATGTGGACTTGGTCAGCTGTCAGGCTAACGGAGCCATTGAACCGCGTCATAAACAAACCAGAAACACAAAAAAAAAAACACACATCAGATCGAGGTGAGTCAAAGGGCGGGGCGCGACTTCTTCTACCTCCTCACTGTTATCACTACTGGAGATGGTGAGGACACACTGCTGCCCCCTGCTGCACTGCTCCAAGAACAGCAAGCGAGAGGGAAAACGTGGATCGGCTCTCATAAGGTGAAATAAAATAAAATAATCCTCCATTAATGCCTCTGCTGGGACGTTTGCAGTGTTACAACAGCAAAGAAGACTGTGAGTAGCGAGATAAAAATAAATGAAAGCCATAAAAACAATAAGAATAATAATAATTGAATATAATTGTATAATAATTGTATAATTGTATAATTATTGTAATAATTGAATCTTGAATCTTGAATCTTGAATAAAAAAGCTGTACTTTACAACTTTGCATCTTATCAGTAATTTACATTGCTCCTCCATTCTGCATGTCAAAGTGGCCTTTAGCAAGTTACTGAACCCCAGATTACTCACAAAGGCATCAGTGTTTGTGTGCGTGAATGATTAGGTTACATCCCGATGAGCAGAATGGCGAAGCCTCTGCCATCAGAGTGTATGAATGTGTGAGTGAAGAGGGTGAATGGACATGTATTGTTTAGCGCTTGGAATGGTAAAAAGACTAGAAAAGTGCTATATAAGCTCAAGTCAATTTACCATTTACATTTACCTCTTGACAGTATGAAAACAGTGTATTGCACTTATTTATAATATAATATATTTTTATACCATAATTTTATTGTCATGTTTCTTTTATTTTTTCTTCTTTTCTTGTCCTTTCCTTTCTTTCATTATTTTGCACATTTTAATTTTTTATGTGTTTGTGAAGCACTTACTGTGTGTTTTAAATACAGCTATATAAATAAAGCCTTACTTGCTTACTTATGGTACACATGGTAAAATATCACAATATCCCTGACAGGGAAATTTGTTTCTTGCAGCAGTACAGGGCAGAAATAAATAAACATAGGAGACAAAAATAAATAATGTGAGATACATAAAATAAAATAATATTTATACTGAATTTATTTATTTATTTATTTATATATTTATACTGAATATACTATTCACAAGCATTCTGAGACAAAATGACATGGTAAGGTAATAGTGGTGTGATTAATAACAGGAGAGTCGTGTAATGTTAAGTGTAATGTAGTGTCTGATTTGAGTAAGCGGTGGCACTTTGTCTATATCAGGGGTTTTCAAAGTTTTGATGACTGAGTGCAAGGTTAGGGATCCAGCATGTGATTCAGGGCTGCAAAGGTAAAATGCACAAAGAAAAGTTGATTAAAAGTTAAAACTGTTTTGTTTGCAGTCTTCAGCCATGAACATGTGCTGGGGTTTGTGATTAGACTCATAATGGAGTTTAACGTTAAATTTCTCGAACACCAAATTCATCTGTTTGCAGATGAAAAACACATGCAAGTAAAAAATAGAAATAAGGACATAAAATTATGCAGAAATTAAAATAAAGGAATAAAATGTGATATACATAAAAATCAATAAATTGTAATATTGTGGTAGACAGATGTAACTGCAATGTAAAGGTATGTCTGGTTGATAGCTATAGGTTAACACAGTGAAACAGGCAGGTGAAAAATTAAAAGAAAGCCAATGTAAAGCCTTTGTAAGGTGTTGGTTCACCACATGCTGCTAGAACAGTTTTCATGTGCCTTGGCATTTATTCTTGAACTGTCATCCTGGAAGAGACCGCTCCCATCACGATAGAAATGTTTCAAACCGTCCTTTTGAAAATGCTTTTCACCTTAAGTAAAGCATCTGTATTTGACTTGTTTCTTCACTCTTTATTCAGGCTTTACACACACACATATATACACATACATACATAATAAGTGTATATTATATTTAATGATATAGAGAATATTTTTTCACAGTTCAAACAAAACATGCTTCCCTTTCTGGCTCCAGTGCTTTATGTTATATTAAATCGTATTTTTCTCATTTAGTCGATTCTCACTAAAATCCATGTATACTTAAATATTACAAAGCTTTATTCTGCTTCTTTCTCCTCCTTGTACCCTTTTAACTTGAGAGCAACTCATAGTGATAATCAAGCACTTTTTTAATGATACGGAAATAATTGATTCTGGAATGTGCATGGGGAATCTTTAATTATAAACTTTAATCATACTAGAAAATGTAATTACATGGTGCTGTCTATCAGTTGGATGCTTCTTTAAGTGTCAGTGCAGCGAATGAGGTGAGAGCTGGTTGGTAAAACATGCACATAAATTAGCAGCTGCAGGTCCCATTGACTCACACATGATGAAGGCAGGCACTTACAACTGTAGAGCAGCCAAGAAAAAAAAATAACACTGACTTTAAGTCCTGTTCCAAAGCAGTCTTTGTTCCAGATCAATGCATCAGTTGATTAACAATGAGCTTGCATGATTTAACTAATGATTTGAGAAGACAAAAAGGTGGAGGTGTTAGAGGAGTGATTACTGAAAGAGCCTTTTAATGCATTTTAATTAATGCACACATTATTTTGTTTTGGTCACACTGTAATTGGAGACTGTGCTTGCATTAATGCTATCAAGCATGGCAAAAATAATTACTGTCATGCTTTAAGCTCTCAATATTTAATGATGTTGGTAACTAAGCTCAAAACTCACAGTGTGCTTTGTATCATAACGCTGCTTTTTGTGCGATTAACAATTCTGATGTAGGATAGATTTTTTTTTCTTTTTTCAGTCTTTTGCGTATAAAAAAGTACACCAATCAAATAATAATAATAATAATCAGTAACAATATGCTGAGATTTATATAAATCAGTGGCCTTATGATCTTAAAGCTTTTTCAACATTAAACTTATAGACAACATTTAAATGAAATATTGCACATTATGATATAAAGCAATAATTTTGTTTTTATGAATGGGTTCAATATGATACTTCCAGGCTAGAAATCTGGAAGATGACCCTTGAAATGGAAGCATATAGTATATAGGTATTTTAGTGTGGCATCAATTATTCATGTTTAATGCAGCCAGATAGATCTGTAGATTGAGACATGTAAGCACATCAAGTTGTGCATCTGGGCAGCAAGTCCTAGCTGGTAGGATTATCTGTTTTACGGCGGTGTGAGGTGGAAAACACAAACTGTCAGTCACGCCTTTCACCTTTTTCACTTGAGACATTAAAGATGCAATCTGCCAAAACTGTAATAAGAATGATGAAGAATATGAAAGATGAATGATGCAATGTGAGAAGGGTCACCTTTAGAGATGTAATCGACAGAGATTTATTAGGTAATTTTGAGACTCTGTTGAACTGTGCAGCCTATTTCAGATTATTGCTTTGGTTTGTACTACATTTAGTTTGTTTTCCTTTATTAAAGGGGCTTCTGAGAATGAAGGAAGTGTGTTGGTGTGTGTGTGGGAGAGAGAGAGAGAGAGTGAGAGAGAGACTATACTATAATTGAGGAACCAGCCTTGGCAAGCTTTTACTTTATTATCATCATGCCAAATAATGAACACTTAAGTTGAATGTGAGAGAAAGAGAAAAAGACAAAGGAGAGTTATTACCACACATTTCTTTGATTATTGCACAGTAGATAATCAGTCATACAGGTAGCATACAACATCTTGGATTTTATCAAATATTCTTTATTCCTAAACTTATTTACTGTGAACCTTTGCACATCCTACCAAATATTAAAGCACATTCCTGTGCAAACTGCAGTTATGCACTTATTTTTTATTGCCTTCTGAACTGCAGAACTTGTTTTCACCGTTTCTCATATTTTTCTTCTTACAGTGTCTATTGTTATGCACCACTCATACATACCAAGATACTTGGCAATAAGTCTGATTCTGACATAGCCAGCAACCACTGCATCTCTGCTGTTTTTGTAAAGAAAAAACTACAACAACAACAAAACAGTAGCTTTCCTGTTTGAACAAAAATAGCCTCTCGTTGCCTCATCTAGAAATATCACCCTTCAATCACTCTAATATAACCCCCCCCATAAATAAATAAATAAATAAATAAATAAAATAAAACTTCTGCTTCTGTGATAACTACTACATCAAAAACACTGTGTGTGTGTTTGTGTCTTTGCTACATTAATTTCTAAAAATTGGTCATATCCATACTTGCAACAGACAGCCAACAGTTTGTTTTCTCGGACTCTCTCTTAATTTACAATAATTAATCCTTCCTAGGAGCAGAGCAACAGAGGGATTTGTCTCCACAGAAAGACGACTCCCCCTTTACAGCCACTTTATTTAGTAACGGAAGTTTTGAGCCAATGAGAAAAGATTGCCATACTCTCCAACCAATGGAAAGTTTGGATGCTCCTGCTCCTCTAGTAAGCGATGATCTCATTGGATAAAACAAGGAAGGGGGCTCCAGTGGGTATAAGTGGATTTGAGGGCTTGGGAGGAAAACAAGGACGCTAGTTAACGTTATCTCGCTGCTGAAGGTACGGAATCTGCTATTTAAAAGTTTACAGAGTGTTTTTAACATACACACGGCGATTGAAATATCATAGAGAGGGTGTTAGGCTGAACAAACACCATGTTGACAGTCAGTGTCAGGCGTTTGTTGGTGGTGACAAACCAACCAACCAACCAGCCAACCAGACTAACTAATAACTAACTAACTCATGCAGAGACCCCCGCTCGGTCACACTTTAGTTAAGCCAAGATATCCGGCAGACAAAGGTGAAAAGAAATCTAGCACGACAGCCACAGAGCCGACAGTCCTGGTTTACTGTTGTTTTCGAGCTAGCCAGTGTTAACATTAAATGGTTAGCTTGGCTAGTTAGCCATAGCCTGCTCCCTGTGGAGATGTAACGAGACAACATGGCCAGAAGATTTAGCAGAGCTCCGACCTGACAGCGCTGTGTGGCAATGTAGCTGTTCACTCCGGCAAAAATAAGTGTTTTAAACGACGACAGGCTGAAACCCCAGCTAGCAAGCAAGCATGTCGGCTGCACCTCTCCGTGGACTTAGTTTCTCCTCACGTGTCAGACTTAGCTTTTTTTAAAAAAAGAAGGGGGGACTTAGCTCTCCGACTCTTTCAGCACTTTGGAGAGGTAAAGCTCCATCACTTTTCACTTTCATCAGCTCACTTTACACCTGTTATAACAACCGGAGCTAAACACAAACTGTTAATGAAACTTTACTGTATCCAAGTTGACTTGTGTACCAGTTCTTTAAAAAAACAAAAACAAAGAGAGAGTTAAAGTGTTTGTGCAGCCTTTTATTTTGCTCCTTGTGTTAAAATAAGAGGGCGATTGTCCCGTCAAGTAACACACATTTGGATTATTTTTAGCTCCAATTAGCCTAGTTCTGTGTGAAAGCAACAAGTTAGAGATGTGATGCAACTGTCACATTTCAGCAGGGGATGGAGAGGAGAGGAGGGGGGAGGTTAAGAAACTCAAGACACCGCTCTGTCAATGTCTGCAGGACACTTTACATCCAAAAAGGCTCTAGATATATTCACATTTTAGAAATAATATCCTGCATTCATAAGTAGGGGCCACAGGCTGAAAATATAACTATTTAAATGTTGGAGGGCATCATTACTTGTTATCTGTAGTATAATTATTTTGCTTTTCATCTGTCTTTTGGAGATGCCAGTTTCAGGAAACTTCTATGCATGACCAACCGTGCGTAAAAGGTTTCTCACTCACAACACGGAGATATTATCACCATTGGGCAATAAACTGTAGCTAAAATAGTGTGCAAACTCTAAAGGATAAAAATGTAAGTTCTGTTGAAAATGCAAATGTAAAACTGATGTGCAAGTGCCGAAACGAAACTCGTCTACATGTTAGAGTTTTATCCGTTTTTTCTTGGCTGATATTGTATGTTTGAAAGAGTTTTCACACAGATATTGAAAGTACTATGTTCTTGTTTTTGAGGTGTAGTTTTGGTGAGGGTATGGAGCACCCTGTACACAGAGGGGAGACGATGCCCATCGGACTGCATGACAGGTAATCCCTCATATTCTGTTATTTCATCAGCCACTGTGTTTATGTGTATTGATTTACTTCAATGAAACATGTTTCACTTTTTAGCCCACAAACCTTACCAACAATATAGGACCTGTTAACAGACAGTATTGAAAATGTTCCACATTTTCTTTTTACTGCTCTCATCATTAATAATTTCAACCTGGCAAAATGACTATTTTAAACTCAGGATTGGTACTTGACCACTCGTAAGTTGTATAGAGAGCAGCAGTTATTGGCGCTGGCGAGGAAATAGCTTCCACCTGGAATCAGAGATGTTAATCAGGTAATCCCTGATTAGATTGTAAGAAGGAAAAGGCAGTGGGGTGCTCAATGAGCAGGATTGAGAACAGCTGATAAGAGTCTTACCAGAGTGTCACTTGATGACTTGAAAGATATGATGGTGTTTCTGCTACAGTCATTTGTCTTTGCCTTTTTTGGTATACAAAAACTGAAATGGGGGTTTTCAACCGGGAGCTGTGTTGGTGCTGGCAAGTGAGCAAAAGCCTTCATGAGCTGTCTGTACCAGTTTGTCAAATTACCTAACCTGATGGGAGTTTTAGCAGGAGTCAACAGACAATCGACACATGCTCACCTTGAGAAAAAAAACAGAGTTGACATGTCGGGGAGGGGGGGGGGGCTTGTGGGATTTTCATGTGTATTTGTGAATTGCATTTTGTCTTTCAAGTTATTACATTGCCTATTCAAATAAACATCATAAAGTGACGCTTTTTTTCCCTAATGAAATAAGATAAAATATTTTAAATAAAACAAATCCACTTTTTTCTAAATGGGATACTTGACCCTCATACAAGTTCACACGTGACGGGAGCGTGCGCGCATGCTTTGAAGACAGGCGACAGAGAGTCGACATGGCGGAGGCAGCGGCTACGAAGAACAGGAGCAAGGTGTGGGATAGTTTTACCAAAGTGAATGAGAAAGCAGTGCGGTGCAAATTATGTGGCAAGGAGTATGCTTTTCACACATCCACGTCAGGGATGCAGGTTCGTCTCGACTAAAAAAAAAAAAAAAAAAAAAAAGGCAGACAGTTCGACAAAATTCGACACGTGGGCCTCGACAATCGACTCTCAAAATCCCATGTCGTTCCCATCCCTGATGGCAACCAAATTAAATTTCTAAGTCCTCTTAATTGCCTGTCTGTGTCCTCGCATTAAATAGTTGGACAGCTCCTTGTGTTCAACATAATGTCTTTTGACCCAATCAAAAAGAGGCATTAAAGAGATGTATGTAAAACCTCTGAGCTTTTTGTGGCTTTACCTCTCGCCATCTTTAACTAATATGGATCTTATGACTTCCACTATGAGAGAAAATGACAGATCGGTGCAGCACATTTGGCTTTCTTTCTTGATTTTGATACAGAGGGATACTATTTGACCATGAAGAAGCTACAGAAGAGCTGAGAATAGGACAAATAGACAAGATATAGAAACTTTGGTTTAATTATGTAACTATTATTCTTTAATTAGCATATTTAGCTTCAAGAACACATTAGTTGTGACTTCAACAGAAATTCCTGTTACTTAAATTTAGTATAGTCAATATACTTTTGGCTTATACCACATAATTCATAAAAGCCCCCCTGTAATATTTGCAGGTTCCCTATTTCTGGGACTCCACTGTTTTGTCTGGGACTTTCTCCAGTAAACAGTGAGTGGTGTGTTTGTGTGGCAATTACTCTGCAATACCTAATGAGATAAAATATGTTGGTAGTAATTTTTTGAACAGTGCTCATTTTCTTTTGACATCAATGACAAAAGATAAAAACAAGGAAGAGGATGGGAGAGTCTCTCTCAGATTATGTTGTAAATCACATGTGACTTACAATTTTCACAGTAGGATACTGGAATATTGCTAATATAACTTGTTGCTGCCACTGACAATATAAATCTTTGTTGACTGCTGTTTGTGCTACATGTCACATATTATCCTGGTTAAACAACAGGGCTGCAAATACACATTATTTTCATTGTCTGTTAATCTGCCAATTACTTTCTCAATCAACGGATTAATCCTTTGATTGGTGAAAGAGTGATCATCACAATTTCCCAAAGCCTAAAAGGCATTTAAGTTAGTATCCTAGAAGACTACAAAAATCAGCAAATATTTACATTTGAGAAGCTGTAACCAGTTAACAGTTTTGCTTGGAAATGACATAAACAACCAATCAATCTTATCAGTGTGGCTGCTGAAATCAGCTCTGTGAAACAGTGTTTTTGTGAAAATATCTTTCTATGGTATGTGTTGATAGAATGCAGAACTGCTAATGAGTCTTATAGGCTTAGTGACCCAAGTTTTCTATAGAAACTGTAGGATTACTACTGAATAAGTCAACAAATCAAATTTGGACCGAAGCCCCTCAGTTGTTGCATTAGCTCTTCATAAGGGGAGAAAACAGAGAAAATCACTCCTTTTCAATAACCTTGTGCTATAGATTTTCAATAAAGTTGTGGACCAGGTCTGCACAAATGACATCAACCAAGGTGGTGTGAGAGATGGCTGTTAATCCAGCTAGAGCTTAGTCGTCTTGAAAATTATGAGCGTGGATGAAAGATCAGATGGCATATTTACTTTTACCCAACTGGAGGTAGTACCAAATGGTTGCATACATGCTCTTCTCGGAATTAGACCTGAACGTTGAAATGCGAAGGAAAGGAGCTTCACTGATCAGTCTCTGTGTGAGATAAATTTGTTAGCATAACACTCTCCTTTTAGCCGTGAACAGAATTGTGACTGTGTGGAGGTGGATGAAACACTAAACTAACTGCATGGGCAGTTAGCAAACACAGTTTTCAGTGTGAAGTACTGTAATTAACGCAGGCGGAGGCAGATTGCAGACTGTCTATGCACAGCATAAGCTATCAATGACAGATACTAGAATAAGCTGTTGGTTAGGTTAAATGAATGAAAGGGGCATAAAGCGTTGTGGCAACAGCTCTCCGTCTGGTTATTGCTTTTGCAATAGTAGTGTAGTTGTAAACCATGTAAAACCTGTGGGAATGTGGTAGTGCTACTATGGGCGTTATTTTAAATGGACAGTGATATGGTTGTATAGAAGTTAACAGGTGTAGCGCTGAGCTCTCAGGCTTTGACAGAAGAGACAGCATGACTGCTGCCCTTGCAGTAGAGGCAAGGTCATTCTACCATTTTCAGTGTAAGCAGGGAGAGGGGGAATGGTCGATGGCCACAAAGTGTGATGACGAGGTTTTTATGAGGATGGGCTGCAGGTGGCAGAAAAAGACAGGGACGGGGCCATGACCAAGATGTAAAGAATCTAGCTTCCCTAGGGGCCTTCTTAACCAACTCTTGGGCTTTGAATGTCTGAGGTAAAGTAGTCTTTTGGGTTTATAAAGGTATTTTCTTTTACATGCTTTTTATAATGCTAGAGGAGAGAGAAATGTCTTGTTTAAAGTTAGTGATTAAGTGATCATGGTTTGTTTTGTAGGAGAAGCCACACATTGTATTTGTGCACGACTATGTAGTTTGTCTGAAATTTGAGGATATCTCGAGAAATATATTTTTTTATACTGGACAGGACATAATCCGCTGGAACTGCTGCAAGCATCTCATTGGATGGTCTGCTTTTAATATACACTCTGTTACATGTGCTTCAACTACCATGCGTACCATTTGGACAGCTGGGCGAGAAAAGGTGTTGTGCACTGGTTGCTGGAGGCTTTTATATATTTTATAGCTTCACTAAAAAAGCTTCAAAAGCCTCACTTTTACCAAAGACTACCTTGTGTACTTAAAGGCATAGAACTGCATCAGAAGTTGCTGTTCCTTAATCTCCTGCACAATAATCCAACAAATCTAATTGATTTGATAAAAGTGGGGCAAGATGAAAGGCATGACAACTTCTGTTTTCAGTGAGATATAATTTTTTTTCTCCATTTCTGGTTCCCATATTAGGTACAGTGTTGCACCCTCATATGCTAAAATGTTTTGATGTTTTTACACAAGGGATTTTAAATGGAGAGTTGATGGAGCACCCTGGTGGTCGAAGGCTCAAAGTCCCAGTACTCTATCAGAAGTGGTTGTCTGAGGGCCAAAAAGCCTTGCAAACCTCCTTTCCTCACACTTTGCCAAAGTCCGATTTGGGGTGGTGGCACTGTGTCTGAAAATTTTTGTTTTGCTATCAAAATCTGACAATCTGCCATTCACACCCACTTCACACAGTGACTGGCCAGCTGTGTGGAGGAGAGAAAATATGCAAGATTTTAACATTTTTCATACCCACACGCTGGCAATGTCTGTTGCTGGAGGCATTAATGTTTTCAAGGTGTTTATCCGTCCCACTCTCACGAATCCAATGAATCTAGAACACCTTGAGGGAATTTCCTCAGATTTGGCACAAACGTCCACTTGGACTAAAGGATCAACACATTATGTTGTTAGTCAAAGGTCACCTTGGTGTCTCACTGTGTCACCTCACAAAACATTAATCATGACAACATTTTACACTCTTCACCAAATGTATTATGAATCTGGACAGACTCGGATGTAAACTGCAACTTGAGTGGTTGGCGGAGGCACACAACCATGGCGCGGTAATTATAGTTTTTTATAGCTTGCTGTCATTTTTTTTGTTTTAGCACAACACTGTGAATGCCTTCCAGAATAAGACTGTCTGTTTGAAAATTTGGTCAGACAACACGTCGTATGAAATCATTCTTTTCCAGAAGAGCCCAGCCCTTAAGTGCCAACTATGCTGTTGTACACCATTGCCCCCCTTCTTCCCTAGAGTCCTGTCATCTCTCTACTTTCAGCCATCAAGTAAAGGCAATAAATGATGCGAAACAATTGGGGAGTTTATTGTAGTTCTGGATAGCTGTAAGGCTTGTACTGTGAAGCAATTGACGAAACAGCAGTTACTAAGAGGGCCCACCTGTAGACTTGTGCACACAAATTCAGATAAAATTATATTGGTGCTATTTACTTTGGTAAGACAAGTCAACGACATAGTTCTTCAATGGTTTCTCTTACTAGTTGGGCTCTCATAACTAGTACCTGTTAAGTCCAGCGGGACCAGATAAGAAGTGATGGTGATGGTGATGGTTTGAACGTTGGACAACTGAGTGGGCCACAGCAGTCGCATGAAGTTGCCATTCAAGCCAGCAGGCCCAGCCATTGTAGCCTAAGCAGAAAGACCTGAACCAACCTGTAGATGTAAGGCCAGGTCAAGCTGCAGAGTGTCTGCCCTTTGCTTAAGTGACAGTGGGATTTAAAGGCAGGTCATGGATGAAGAGCGTTGCTTCCTGTCAGAGGGCCCAGTAGGTTGACGCCACAGCCTGATGCCCTAACCTAATGACCTAATGACAAACGTCATTTGTCACATTCTGCAGTGTTTCAATAAAAATCTAAATAGTTTTAGAAAAAATGTATAACTTAAAGCTGTACAGTTTTTGAAAGTGTTAGTGGCACTAGCAGTTTTCAGTAGTCATTAAGTCTACAAAGTGTTTGCTGAACTGTGTTGCTCCACCTTTATTGCCTTACATTGAATGCACTAGGTCTGACTACGGCTGGCTGCGCCCATGAACGCTCCAGAATAATGCTCATTTATCCCTCCGTCTGTTACGCTTAGCCAGAGCAGAAAACACATCTGTGTCCAAAAATGATGTGTGCAAAAAGCCTATATAGTAAGTAGAGGAATTTGTGAGCATGTTTTCCGAATTATCAGTTAATTCGCCTTTGTAGCTCTCCAGGTCTTAAAATTTGGAATGCCATGGCAATAAGACATATGGTGAAAAAATAATACAAGTTTTAAATCTGCTGCTTTTCACTACTATATCCACCTAAAAATAATTTGTCTGTAGTGCTCTTATTGTTTCTGAGACAAAATGAATAAACCCCCAAATAAAACCCATGCTTCAATATTTAAGAAATAACCTTATCTTCCAGTTCTATCTTGCAGATTTTATTTTTTGTATTAGCACTGACTAAAATCTCATAACTCCCACAAAATCATATTTTAAACCCTAGAGTATAGTTGGTATGTTTGGTTCAAATTAATTGAATTGTGTGAATTTCATCATAGTTTTTTTTTTTTTCCTTTTTCTCCCACTCCTTCATGTCCTGTCCAATTCTTTCCATAGCAAGTCCAGAACTGTAATCACAACTCCTTTGACAAGGTGGCACTGTTGCTTAGCTACTGGGCGATGCACATACCCTGAAAGGGTTATGGGAAGGCAGGGCTTCCCTCCCCCCACCACCCTCCTCCCCTCCTACCACGAGACAGCCGCGAATGCAGCAGGGCAAGTAGTCGTGGTGGATGCAATCTATTGGCTTCTCAGTGCTGCCGCTAAAGTCACAACCCTGACTGTAGCCTGCACTGCCTGTACCAGTGTATTTCTGTAGCTGCTGCTGCCACTGCCGCTGCCGCCACTGCTGCTCTCCCTCCCCCTTAAATGGTGTGGGCAGAGTGGGATGGAAGACTGCATCGGAAACCTTTTCATGGAAATGGTCTTTGCTATTGGTATTGCTGTAGCACCATTCTGGTGACAACAACATGCCGTTAAAATGGAAAAGCGGTTCTCCTGTCAGCTGGAAATTCCCAGTGCCAGTTCTTAAGACATCCAGGTCCTCACCCCTTTCGCCTGCCTACATGTGAGTAAGAGCTAAATGGCATTACACCATTGTGGCATTGTATATGGAGATGGATTTGTTTGATTTTCAATTATGGATATTTATTTATTTATGTTTTATAAATTATTGTGGTACCATTATGTTTCCTGTTGTTGCAGCCCTAATTAGGCAGAATGCCATTAAGCCTTGTCCGGCACGTATTTCATGGTTCGCTGGCAGAATGCTTTGCTCTCGGGCAGCAGGACTCATTTTGCCGCTAGTATGGACACGGCGAGCACCACAGCCCGACTCTTGCCCTCTCCCTGTGGCTATGTTTATTTGGGAATAGGGACTCAGCAGCTTGGGAGGAGCCTGCCTTTGTCAGGATGTCTGGCGTGCCCTGGTTTAGAAGCTATTGTCATCTGCTACTGTTCAGGAGGGGGGAAGGGTGGAATGGAAGTGCTTCTCACTGCCTCTCGCCATCCTCCCTTTTTACCCCCTTTTTTTTCTGAGCTCTGCTGTAATGGACAAGTGTCTGGTTTGACTTTTGAACAGTAACATGGCTTTGGCCTACAGAGAGTGGGAACCAAAATCTTCAACCCCCACCCCAACAACCCCCTGCCCCACACACACACACACAGTTTCCATTGCTAGCTGATAGCCTTAAGGTAATTTCATAGGCTAACCAGGATGACTTGGATGGATTTTTACAAAATTGGATTTATGCAGTCCCCAGTTATCATGCAGCTTTACTTATGAGCTTAGGAGCTTAATTTAGCTAGTTTTACAGAAATGTTTATACTGAACATTACTGCATCACAGCAAGAGAAATCTGTGCTCCAACCTCTGTTTTCTTTTGCCCCTTTTCTTTTTTAAATGTCCTCAATGAAACAGGTGAAATCTCCAATTTCTACATTTCTAAATGTACAAAACATGTCTGTACATTTACCATTCAGCCCCTTACCTTTCAAGTAAACCTTACAGAAGTCTCAACTAAATGGCGTGACTTTGTGAGCTCTTTACACAATGACATGATGGATGTTTCACTATCAGCACTATTGATTTGGTAATTATGGTTTTAATCTTTATTTAACTGGAGTAGTTTAGCTGGAATTAGGCAGAATGCGATTAAGCCTTGTAGTGTGTCAAGAGATTTGTCTTGTCTGGCACGTATTTCATGCACACGCACAGCCGCACATGTTGAAAACCTGGAAGCTGTCCAGTACAACCTCAGTCTTATCTGGTATCCACTGGGCAGCTCCTCTGGAACAGTTGGGAGTTAAGAGCCTTGCTCAAGGGCATCCCAGTGGCTGTAGCAATCAAGGGGGGCGAGCACTGGTTTTTCACTTCCCACCCAGATGTTTCCAGACAGTATGTAGATTACACAGGCAACCCTAGTTATTGTACTACACAGCAAATCTTTATACTTGCTATATAATTTTGGATTTCTTTATATATACTCATAGACCAGCCTTGTGCTGTATATTTCTGTGTGATTATTAATTTCAATACATCTCAGGATATTTAAACAGATGCATTTTTTTTGCCAGTAATATAATTTTGTCTTGGCATGTTTAAATAAATCATGCAAAAAAAAAGTAACATTTTATATCACAGTAGGACTGATGTTTACTGATGTTTCATCATTGCACTGATGTTTACTGATGTTTACTGATGTCCTAGCTATGCACTTTATGGTCTTTTTTCATTCCACTCATTTACTTATACGGTTAATTCATATCTGCTATATATCCATATTCACCTGTGCAATAACACCTCACCACTGCACATCTAACTGGGTGAGGCTGTGTATATAAATACTGCTTCTTTCTTTTTCTGTTATTATTATTATTATTATTATTATTATTATTATTTACTATTTATTGTACATACTGTTTTTTGTGTCTTTGTGTTTTATTTAGTCTATTATTTAATGTCTCTTTTACTTTGTGTTTGAGCTGCTGTAACAGTGAAATTTCCCCACCGTGGGATCAATAAAGGATCTTATCTTATATATTATAAGTGAGTGCCGGTATCTCCTCCTGCTATAGGGTTAGTCCAGACGCAGTATGCGACTGTATGCATTGTGTATGCACAGCATTTACTTTATTCTCAACACTTGAAATTGTGTAAAAGCAAGAAGTCGATCGGCACACAAACATGTCAGCAGCTGATATAAAGCGCTGAGAAGAGACTGCATCAAGTACGTTTAAGTGACTGCGGTTGCTGCTTGCGTGTCATCAGAGGAGATTGTGTGCACACGTTGGCAAGTGAAACATATTCAGGTCCTGAGGCTCCACCTTACTCTGCCCAGTGTGGCTCTGCCCCACCAGACCACTTACTATTTTGAAACATGAATATTGTGAGCTGTGTTTTTTGGGCAGGCTGATATTGGGCCCCCAATTATAGGTTACGCTGTGGTCAGGGAGAAGTCACTCTTTATAGGCCTTTTGAGTGGTACCTCTGTCTGTTTGGCTTTAGAGACATTTTTAACTTGGTATGCTGCTAGGGTAATCTTTGTATGTATCCAAAGCAACAAAATGATGGCGGACACAGAAAAGAGTTTTTGGAATATCTGACGTAGACTATGTGTAAAGACTTGAGATTTGTTTTCACTGTGTGTCTGCCTGTTTTGATTTCATGCTAGCAAGGTATGGTTAAGGGTCGCTGCCAGTATGGCCCATGCAATAATCTTTACTATAGTAAAAAGCCATTGAGTTAATTTTTCATTCCACCAAAAAAAAAAAAAAAAGAAATGTAATAAATCCTTGAAATGAATGCCATTTGAGAGTTTACAGTGGTTCAGCACTAAGCACTTAATATGTGTTACTGCTGTCTTTGGTAATCACCTCTTCCTCTAGGAGGCGTCATGGTGAGCTAGCAGCCCTAACTGCGGCAAAGGCTGTTCGATTGCAGTCAGGGACCTTTATCACATGTCATACCCTTTTTCTCTCTCCCCATGTTCCCTGTCACTCTTTGTCAACATCTCTCATCTCATTAAGGCAAAATGCCAGAAAATCAATCCTTCAAAGAAAAAAAGAAAAAAGAAATCACATCTTGCACATCTTGACCTTCATATTTTGCTTCATCACGTCAGTCAAAAAGTGATTTAACTGCTGCTGTGCCTTGGTTCTACTGATTTATATATATTTTTTATTGTTTGACAGAAATGCCCTGTTTTTAAAAACACAACCCTCTGTAAACATGCTGGCATAAAATGGCTTTAGACTGAAATGTCTCTAGTGTAGGACTGCTCTGTAGTTAAACTCCATACAGATTGTACAGCTATAGGAAAAATGAGAGCTTTGAAAGTCTGTTCAACAGCTTTTTTTCCCAACATGGGTGTTTCACATGTCTCATGTGGCTGTCAGATCCTCCTGCTGCTTCTGAATCTCCCGTGCTACGACTGTGAAATGATTTTCGAGACAAATGGCCCATTAGTTTACCTACACTTCTTTGAAACCTACTTCATTACTACCGTGGATTAATTTGTTCGATCAATTAAACATTATTTCTATTCTGAAATAATGAGAACACAGTTGATCCGTCAGCTGACATCAAACTGAATAAGAGCTGGGTTTGCACTGGAGGATTTTCATTTACTCATTTACTTTGACTTTGAACTTCCACTGACAAAAAAGACATTTTTCATGGTTAAAAATACATAAAAGAGTGGAATTACACTCGAGTCTCTCACCAGATATATCACAGTGTGATTTATGTGTTAATTGGGCTAACTGAGAGATGATATGCCAGCAGAGATGTTAAAACTATAATACTGTATGATTAAACTCTAAAGAGAAACTACAGTGAAATCATGAATTCACTCATTCATGTATAGATAACAGCACTTTCTTGAAGAAGCACACATTATTTTAATACATATTTGACGTGTGTTTCAGGGCTGTTGTCAGAAGCTATTGATGTATTCTTTGTTATTTATGTCTTATTGTGCAAGGGTTGTCTGCTCCATTTGATGGGAGGCAGAGAATCAACCAATAAGTAGCTAAACTGAAACAGCCTGCTTTGAAATGAAGACATTAAATGATTAATCTCTAAAAGCCCGACTGGTCACAGTGATATGAAAGAACATACAACCATTTACATAAAACATTGTAAATGCTGTAATTGCTTAGTTGTTTGCTTGAAAAACACAGAATATTGAAAGCCCCCATCCTGAGCGAAACATCTGCCAGTTTATAAATGAGGCCAGCATTGTGTAATAGTCGTGTGCAGGAACAATACAGTGGTCAATGGTAAACCTGAGACACATGCAGAAATCACTCTAGAAAAATTCGAAAACGTTAGAGAATTGTAGTGGAGTCTTTTACTTTACCTGCCCTTTGGAGTGGACATTAGGCTCTTGCCGACTTGTGGCCATTTTGTACAAAATGCAATAGGCGCCCAGGGATGATTTATTTTCATTGAAAGGCCGGAGGGGAGGCACAGGCAGTCTGGCTGGCAAAGCATCAAGTGAGTTCAGTCAGGTGAAACTGTCATGTCTGTGCTCATCACACAGACACACACAGGCATACACACACTCGCCCTCTCAAAGGTGAACTGTGATGAAGTCGGGCTAGAGATTAACACAGTTGACCAGTCGGTGGATGTCATTACATCTGATAAAAATCAAACATAAAAAAACAGATGCATCGTAGAAGCTAAATTGAACTCTTTCATTGGATGCATCACATCAGTTTCTGCTTTTAGGTATCAGAACATGGCTTAGAGTAAGAAACGATGCTTCAAAACCCCTCAAAATAAAAGTGTGACTTGTAAAATTAATAATGCTACCGCTTGCCTTGAAAAACACCCACAGGGCAACTGGACAAATCTGTTAACATCATGGCCCCAAGAGAAGATTTGGCCAAAAAAATCTGTTATTGCAGGTTTAAAGACTAGATTGGAAAAACAAATCTGTATCCAGTCTACGGCAGGCGTCCCCAAAACTCCTATCTAAGTCAATAATTCTGTGTCCTGACCCTATCAGCAGGCCAAGTCAGAGCTCCTTGCCAGCTTTTGCCAGTTTCATCTTTTCATACTTGGTTGCTTTTGCTTTTTTTCACACATAATGGAAGGTGCCACACCAGGACAGTCAGGGGAATTAAAAATATGTATAAAAACTTAAGTATTGCTGACCTGTATGATTGTGGAGGAATATGCAATTAATCGTGCATCCCTGTTTAGAAAGTGACAGATTAAGCCCCTTTGTATGCAAAGCTGTGCCTCTCTACTCATTTGAGTCCAGGCAAAATTATGCTGACACTTCTTAGGTACACATCGGATACGAGAGTACACGTTCCCTGCTTAGCCCACATATGCTGAATAATTTCACATGTCTGCAGTACCGATATAATTCAGTGCATTTTGTATCTATTCCTGGAAGGAAAAAAGAAACAAGAAACTTTCTTTTCAAATAAGTATTATTGTGGCTCTCATTGTCCTTTATGGTTTACACATACTCAGATGGGTCATGTTCCTTCTTACAGCATCCTTCAGGTTGATTAAACATTTGGTACATGCTGACAGATTGTCTGCTCCACCCACACGCAAACACGTTATGAAGCTAGTTTGGCTTTACTGCTTGTAGTGCTTGTTGCTTTTGAGACCTAACTTTAGGTGCGCATGAATTCCCTGACCCTTTTTTTTTAAATGTAAAATCCTTGACCTTAAAGTGCACTTTGATTATAAAGTGTAATTACAGACTCATTATAGCATACAGACTGCTAAGGTTATTACCAGTGATTGGACCAATTATCTGGAGATCATGAATCCTGGACAGAGTGAGCTGCAAATGGTTTTTGAAGTAAAAGTTGGCCTGCTGCTTGATAATTTCCTTTGCAGGTTTTGGTTGCACCTGATCAAAAATGTGAGGAGACTGGAACAGATGCAGCACAGTCAGGCAACATAATCACCAGACTCAGAAGCTTCATGCAATTCATATATCTATTATACTCGAGCATATACATTGTGACAGCCTGGATGGTTGTTTTCTCAGTTGCAGATCTTGATTGCACTTCTACCAAGGCTCATAAAGACATCCTTTCTTACTGTAACTTCTGTCTTTATTTCAATTACAGGACCTGCTCAAAATAACCCGTTTCTCAGTTGCCAAAAGTTCAATTAAAGCCTGCAGTTTCCATCATATTCATGTTTAAATCAGAGTCCCATGTGTGATTTTCCAGCCTTTAAAAGAGTAACTGTTGAGTCTGTGAATAGTACACTGCAACTATCCATTGAGCTGGTTAAGCTGGTTAAGAGTATTAATTAGGGAAGTGCCAATTTTCATCCGAATGGGCCGAGCAAACAACATTTGTCAGACACATGAGGCACAGATGTTTTGAAATAGTCTCATAAGTGATTGCTTCCTTTTTTGCTGGAACACTGTGAATGGAAGAAAAGGAAAATAGACTATCTCCGCTGAATAGCTTATGGCTCATTTTTATATTTTGGTACATTTAAAAATGGCTCTATTCATTACGATGATGAACATATTCACATTCTCATTTTGCAATCTATCCAGCAGGCCGGTTGTCACATTTCAGATGCACCGAGGTTCAGATTGATGGAACAGAGACAGTGTGAGAGGAGAATTTTAAGACCGAACAACCACCTTCTTCTCTCTGCCCCACTGCTTCTCGCTTTGTGCGGTGCGCCCCAAATCTCTGAAATGTTGAGAGAACTTCTCAGATTTTTTTTCCCCCTCTCAGTTGTTAATTTTTCAGACAAGTTGAGGTAGGGAAGGAAAAAAAAAATAGGTGTTGGCACTGCAGGGAAGGTGGAGAAGCTTGAAATGATATGCGGCTGCTGAATCCAAGCATGTTTGTGTAGCACAATAAGACATTTGATAATCACGTGGCTAGTCTCACGCTGTTCCTTGATAGGTTTGTTGTTTGAAGTGTTTGGTACGCTAATAAGTGAGCGAAATACTTTTTGAAATGACATCCACAGACAGCCTCTACAATAGTAGAAATCCAGGTGAGACTCGACTTTTCATTTGCAAATGAAGCTTCAGTTCAACAATGCTGTTGCCACAGTGCTGTGTTGCTGCAGTAGATTTGTTGCTATAGTAATATTTCAGGCTTTGGTACTGATGTTTTGTGTTGCATTATATTGGAGAGTACCCCTAAAATTTCCCTGTTTTTCATTATTTAAAAGTCAATTCGACATTTCATGAAAGCTGGAATGTGTTGCAGGGCCATTGTATTACATTACAGTATATAGTGATTTTCTATTTTGTGCTGCAATGAACAGTACTTGAGCACTACTGCATCATAAGAAGTGTTTTTTTTTTCTCCCCCCAGGAGTAGAAGCTGTTCAACATGTAGCTTTATTGCTGTGCTCAGTGATTGAGAAGGCTCTTCAGTGTAGGTGTTTGTCATTTCTCTGTTCGCGAGGACAAATAGGGATATTCCCTCCTGACTACATTTGTATCACTTCGTAGGTTTTCAGTGAGTTGCCTTTGTTTTTGTTTCCGGGCACCTTGTCACCTTGTCTTAAGCTTTTTTTTGCGTGAGCGGTTCGGATTCAGCGGCTGTAGTGTATGCTCTGACAACAACAGCCAGACTGTAGGAGTGTTGTGATGTTTTTGTCAATGGGGCAGAGGTATCCTGTTTTTTTGTTTTTTTTTTCTGATAATATATAATAAATATATATAATATATAAAAATGTTGGTGTTGCGCTTTTCTTGCTGCGCTGCCAATTCCACTGTGTCCTCATTGTCTGTCTTTTTTGCTCTCAGGCTCTTCCTGAGTTCGTGTTAGAACAGTATGTCACATTAGTCCATCGTAGCTGCAAGCTACTAGAAACATGTAGTTTTTTCTTTTATCAGCAATATACTTTTTATTTGGGATTTTTTTTTTTTTTTTTTTTTTAGATTGCTCTTCCTGTCTTCTGTTGTTTTGAATCAAAAAGTGACACAATGAAGATTTGTCTGATACTGACTTAATCACCTAGTACATCAGTATTCATAGTCATATCTAGCAGTTTACTAATTTTAAAGTGATCACAATAACGTTAACACTGACCAGTCTCAAAAGACTGTAAATAAAATGCAGCAGACGGTGATGTTGTTAGAAAAGATATATGTAATATATGATATATGTGAAATATATGTGAGATATATGTAAGACTTGAAAGTATTTTCCATTTAATTCCGGGTCTTTTGCTCCAGAAACCCTGACATTGGTTTTTCAGATGTTTAGAACCTGAAGTAGATGAGATAAATGACGTTTCTATCAATGAATGGCTAAGCATGACAAGTTAGCAAAGCTATACTCATTAATCTTTTAAGACTCATCCTCTGTCATCCCAGGGAAAAAGCCACGTTGTCTTTAGCTTCCTGAACTGTCAACTGGTGGAAGGATGTTTTTAAGCTTTCCGCTGACATGAAGGGACTGGATAAGAGTGCCACCCTTGTTTCTTCATTACTTCTTTTTCAATTCTCCAATTTCTTCCCCTTTTTCTTAATGTCTTTAACCCCTCTCTTTCTCCAAACCCTGCTCAGAATCAAAGTAGGTAGTTTTGCTATTCATGCAAAGTTGCACTGACCTTAAAAAGGATCTATAGCATAGCATTCCTGTTATTAGTCCTTTCCATTGCAGTTAACAGTTTGCTTTCCTGTGCTTGTTGTGAGTAAGAGAAGGCATAAAATGGATAAGATTTTGAGAGCATAATGGTCTTTAGCTTAAACATGAGAAATCGCTGCGGTCTGAACTAGTCACAGGTCTTGCCATGCATCTTCTGTGTCTGCAAGAATTTGATGTCTGTGTGATCTGGGATCTAAGATACTACCAGTTTTTAAATATCATGCTGGGAATCTCAAGTGCGTATATAAGAACAAGGCTTAAGTATTAGTCTTTCTCTTCAGCCCAAAGATAAAGTGCTTTTATTTTCATACATCATGTATCACCTCACACCTGTGGTCAGATATTTGTATTTGAACTGTTTAACGAAAAAAAATGAGCTTTTTTTTTTTCTCGTTCAATGTGAGGTGTTATACTTAATTCATCTTCGTTTGGCTAAAACACCTCTCAGGCATGGTGTTGATCGACAAAACTGTTTTTATCAGTGTATCTGAAGATTCATCTACATTTTTTGATAATAACTTATTCTCTCATTTTTATTACCAAAAAGTGATCCACATAAAACAGACCTTAAATTAACTCTTAATTGGCATCAGTGGTGGGCGTTTGACAGGCTAATAGTTTGTGAAATCTTCTGTTATGTTAATAAATGATTTTTGCATTGGTCAGCGCTGAGCTGCAGTGATGATTTTGTCCTAATTATCTTTCAAACATGCCAGCTAGAGATTTGGTCTCTGCTCTCTGGTGTCTTTTGGGAGGAGCAGAACTTTTATGTGGGATGCTGTAGCTGTTGTCTTCTTTGTTTCGTTCCGGCAGCCACCAACACTCCTTTGTGGTTTGGACAACCCACTCTCTCCTCGCTGCCTGTCCGACTTGCCACCTGACGGGGTAAATGTACCAGTACATTGCCTGTGCTGTGTGTTTGTGTGATTGTGACCGCTGTTCCAGCCCTGCCAGTTCTCTCAGCATTTAGTTGTGGTGGTGTTCCTGTTAGACGTGGCCCATGATCATCTCCTTGTAAAATGCACCTTTTATGACTGATCCATCCTCCATTGTCATTTAAAAATTGATACTGTATTCTTGTGTTAATCATCAAGATTTGTGTGTAATAGTCCTTAAGCATGTGTAGCCTAGATCGTAGAGTTGTGCCTAGTTTTAGTACCTGTTGTAGTAGCAGAAATCTCCGTTTTCTCTGTTTTTGTGGCTTTTTTTGTGGCATTGTTGTTGTTGTTTCCTCACTTCCTACCTGTTCCTCAGTTCTTGTACAACACGTGAAAGGAATGACAATTAGATTCTTCCTGACCTTCTCTTAATGTTTATCCATCACATACCCCAAATGTCTTTGGCCTAATCGTTAAAGTCTTGGGGGTGAAGTCTTCGAATGTGCGCGAGTGCAAAGATGTGAGGTGGCACGAGGTGACACGAAACGTTTGATCAGTCAGCCTTTGTTGGCTTTGAGGTCGGCCCGGAGTATCGAAGCCCCAGAGTGAAGTTTTTCTTTGAGAAGAAAAGAAAAGGAAAGTTTTAATCTCACAATTCCTTAGATGAAGTGGCCATGTGACTTTTTCTTTCTGTGAGTCGAAACATATCAAATTGCAGGACAGAGAGAATCTCTGTTTTTTATCCTCAATGATTTTTTAAAGCAGATTACGCAGCCAAAGCTGAGCCAACATATCTAATGTAAGAGTGAACAAACAACTTTTCATCTCTGAGTGACCTTTAGACAATTGTGACTCACAATTTTTGCAGATAGATAATGTTAATTGTATATTTCCAGCATGACGTTTACAACAACTTCCAGCATTCGCTTTCAGTCTGTAAAATGAATCAACCATTGTGCAAAAATGACTTATATGAATGAATGCAGCTGTAGATCTAATATATAATCTAATGTGTTCGTGTATTTTAAGTTGGCAGGTTCAATATTCACTTTGATTGCTGTTAAATGCTGTTAAATCATTAACCTGGCATAGAGTATTGATCCACCCATTAGGGTAATCTTATTCCAAACCTCTATGGCCAAATTTCTGTCAAGGTGTGTCCTGAGGTAATGGCACTATTTTAACATAAGATCTCCTCAATCCACTTTTAAATTGCTTTAAAAATATATATTTTGTGCACCTTTCTTTCTCAGTATTGTATTTATTTTATGATCAATATGTTTGAATTTTATTTCATTTGTGTCATTTCATTATGTCATTTGGATCAGAATCATCAAATTAATTACATTTTCTCATCAGATGTGCCATGGTGCTCTACTTTGAAAAGAACAGAAAGGCAGAGCAGTCTTTATGTAACATGATGTACAAACTATTACTTACAATAGACATGAATTGAAAGGTTTCACGTTTTCCCTTATTCAAAGGAAATGAATACTGAGAAGAAAGTGGTTTTTCAAAATGTATGTATAATTTGCTTCTCTTGAAAAGACATGAAAAAATGTTCGAAACACTAAGTAGCTCACTGAATTTATTTTTTAAAATGTTTTAGAAGAGCTAAGTTCCAATCATGTCAATCTGCATCAGGTACAATGTAGCTGTAACATTAACATTAATTGAACAAAGTGAGTCTGATAAGTAGAGCTGCAATGATTAGGTTATTAATCAGTTAGTTGTTTACTATCAAATTTATCGTCAACTCTTCTGACAATCGATCTTTTGTTAAGAGAAAGTGTCCAAATTCTGGTCCATATGTTTCTAATTTCTCAATGAAAGTAAACTGAATATCTTTGGGTTGTGAGATAACCAAACATCACCTTTGGCTTTGGGAAACAGATCAACATTTTTCACCATCTGGACCAAACAAGTGATCGTTTTAACCAAGAAAATTATAAGTGGATTAATCAATCATGAAAATAATCATAAGTTACAGCTGAATGGGGGGAACAAAAGAGTATGGGTCCTTCTCAGCAGTGAGGACATTTTTTTCTTTTACGTATGTTCTCCTGTACCTGAAAAGAATATTACATATATGACATAAAATATTACATAACATAACGTCTTGTTGTTTTCATTTAGTGACATGTGACAAATGACATATGTTTTAAATATTATCAGCCTAAATCTGCAACATGATGAATGGAAGAGCAAGTCATTTTCAAAAACAACAAATAACTGTGTGGCTTTACCAGTAGCCTGCCAAATAGTTTAATATCATCTTGAAGTTAGGTTTTATTTAGAAATGTTGAATAATGTCTCCTCAAAGCACAGGGGACATTTACTTGTAAACTGTAAAACCACTCCTCTAACCACAAAAAGAAATCAAGTGTTCATCCACGCAAGGACTTCAGATTGCTTCATTATATAAATAGTCCACCCAAAAACCATTAGTCTTCTACATCTGACAAGCACTGCCTGCTCACGGGCCTGTTTGAAGACACAAATTTTCTGCTATGCTGAGCCAGACATTTTTGTAAAGGAATATTTTATCAAAACCAGACCATTCTTCATCTGAAAATGAACAGGCTTTTAAGTCTCAGATGCCACATTCATTGACTATTCTGTCGTACTGCATGGGGGAAAAAAACTTCTAGTATTTAAAGCTCAGTTTTCATTCCATGTGTGAAAGGCAGATTTTTGTGCAGCCCTCTATGCATCACCTGCTACTAAAAACAGTAGCTTAAGGTACTTTAACACAAACTACCCTCTTTAAAATCACTCAGGTCATTCCTTTTGGTGTAACATGAACTTGATCACCTTACTTGAGAAATACTGACCTGCCTCAACTCAACTACTCTTGCCTTTCTCGAAATGCTGTAAGACACTGATGTAATAGTCTTTTATGCTCTCAACACACAAGCCAGGTGCTTTTTATAGGCAGAAATATCACTCATGAAAGAAGGTACACGGGAGCTTGGCATCAAAGTCAAGGCAGCGCAGTCCACATTGTTTGCTCATGATATAACCTTTGGAGCCAGTTAGCCATCTGATAGTAGATGACAAACGCTTTGCTGATTTTGTTGATCCACAGACAGTTATAATTTTTTACCCAAATGAGTTTCGTTCTCTAATATCAGTTTTGTCAGCACAAAACGTACCCATATACCCCAGAGTATCCACCTTGGGGCTCTGAGTCTCACTTGCTTCTTTCCACGTTCACTCACTGCGGAGCATTTAAGGACTTCACATTATATCTTCGTTAGACTGATCTAGAGCACAGAACATCACAAGAATTGGACTACACCGATGAGAAACACTAATATATTGTGTTCCCACAGAGCAGATTTTTTCCTCAGGCTGCTAAAGACTCAGCAGAGTTCTGGTATTGTGTAGAATCCATGGATTATAAATCAATTACACGTTTTGAAACAAAACTTTCATTTGCTTCAATCATCATTAGCAGTGTTTTGTCTCCTAAGTTGTTTTTTATTGCTCCCAGAGTGCGGAAAACAAAAAGAAATAATGTCTGTGGTTTCATATTTTAGTCACAGTTTTTCTGAAAACTAATGATCTTTACAGTGCCGTGCAGCCCATTTCAAAATTCCTTAATTTTGTTTCATGTCCTCATTTAACTCTGAGAGATGATACATCACAGCTGTGTGGTTTATTGAAGGGGCATGCCTCCACACCCGTCAGGTTCCTGCCAGGGTAAAAACAATGCATGTTAGGAAAAATAAATAAAAAAACAACATTATGGTCTGTTTATTAAGACGATAAGAAGATATAAAGAAGATCTGAGTAAAGCACCAACTGGAATTCAGTCATTTCACTTTCACTTTTTTACCTATTTCTGCAAATATTGCTGGTGGCCCAGAGAGGCCACAATGTGCTCAATAACCAACAGAAATGTTAGGTTGAGAAAACAACAGAAAAAATGCAAAGCTGGTTCTGGATGTGGTGCTGGAGGAAAAGCCACAAGATCATTGAAATTTTAATGGCTTGTCCATTTGCAAAATTATCCATGCAACATTTATAGCAATAAGTCTTCTACATTTATGAGAGATCTTGTGTTTTAAAGTTGACATTTTGGCCAAAGGGAGGCATTAGATGAAATCTGAAGGACTCTCTAAGATGGAAGGAAGGAAATATTCATTGTGTACAAGGGGTGAACGGCTGCATTTATAAACAGCTGAAGTGCTTTACAATTTAGCCTTTCGTTCACACGCACACTCACACACCGATGGCAGGGGACTACCATGCAAAGTGCTGGCCAGACCATGTAGAGCAATTTGGGGTTCAGTGTCTTGCTCAAGGACATTTTGACATGGACAGGAGGAGCTGGGGATTGGGCTGTCATGATTAGTGGACGACACGGTCTATCTCCTGATCCACAGCCGCCTAAATGAATTGTGGCACTAAAGTTCAGGGTCTTGCTGAAATGCCTAGATTCATTTTGTGGGTACAGTGAGTACCCACATCAAATTGAATGGAAATCCAGCAAATAGTCTTTGACCTGACAGCAGCATTTAAATGAAAGACATCAGTTGTGGATATGTGTTGCTTTGGACTAAATTGTTTTGCGGACAGACTGACTTACCAAGTAACATCACCATCCCTCGCCCCTGCTGGTGACGGGTGAAGTTTGGGTTTTATACCCAGCGCATGTGTGTTGGCTGTAGCTCCTTCATCCATACAGTGGATTCAGTTGGATCATAGTGCCTCTAAATAAAACATTACTCTCTGGGCTTCACAACACATTGTCTTAGTTTTAGAGACAAGTTGGAGTTTGTGTGTTTACACTTCGTCAGCTTAGAATTTGTTTACATACGCATATGCATATTGGCACAATATAACTACTGACATAATGCAGTTACTGGAGTTTTAGCCTCGGGTGTTTCATAGTTTACAACCCAGAATAGAAGTCACAACCATTAACTGATGTTATGGAGAAAAATGTCTTCCAGCCAAGATTTTACTTAATACAGAGAAGGCTTAGATGTCATGTGCATTTCTTTTCCCCTTTTTTTTCCTCATAACTAAGAAAACTGATTTTTCAGTGTAGCCTGAGCTTTACAGCAACACTCACACAATCAAATCTGTGAGCTGCTAATCATAATTTAGACCACTGAGTGGCTTTAGTGGAGCAATAGTTGAATTCTTTGCCCAAAGGCCATTTGGAAATGGTTGAGTATACCTTCTTCACTTCCCCCTGCCACAATATCCCCAGTTGGTCCGGGCTTGCAGACCTGCAGCTTTAAGGTAACAATTTGCTGAACTATTATGCTACCACCACCCAACATGTCCTTAAATAGTGTCACTTTGAAAACTTCTCCGTCCCACTTTCCATTAGCTAAAATTAGATGGAGGCACGTTTTTGCTGCTTTTTTTTTTTTTTTAAGTAAAGAATTGTTTCCTTTTTTCTAATAGATCTCTCGTGGAGGACGACGACGCTCACATGAAAGTTGCTCTGGGCTATGGTGATATGGGCATCTCTGCTCACCTTCAGGCATCAAAGACAGGAAACACTCGGTTTTTCACAAGCAACACGCACAGCTCAGTGGTCCTTCAGGTAAACATTCACATAGTGACAGTGTCCTTTTTTTTATGAAGAGGTGAATGTGCAGTCAAACGTCATCATCTGATAATAATGTTTACCTTTCTCTTTGCTGTTCTTTTAGAGATCCTGCGAATGTTTGCCATATAATTCTGTCCATTAAATTGTGCTGATTGCAGGCAGACGAGACACTGATTCAAATTTCTTATCATTTTTTAAATGAGATAAAGCTCTATCCAAGTTAATCTGTGCCTACTACAAGACAATTTGTCCTTATTGAATTACTTTGCAGTTTGAAAACCCAAGACACTGCAAAATCAAATGTACGTCAAAGAGCTCATGGCATGAATTACAGGATACAATTTAATAGCCCAGATAATATTCCAATGATAAACCAAAAGCATTTGGGATTTGGCTTGTGTGTAATTTGATATTAAGATGGAGCACAACAAGAATATCATGAAACTCTGCTGATCGCGAACGTAACAGAAACGCTTAAATAGAATTTAATAAGTTCTTAAGGTGACCTACTTTTTTCATAAAAGTATATTTGAAGCAGGCATTTAATAGTTAAAGCACACAGCATCATAATGATAAAAAACAGAAACTACCCTCTGATTGAAGTGTAGCTGCACCTTTTTTTTCTAATGTTAGATGCTTTCACAAAAAGAACATGAAAACAGCTCCCATGTATCAGAAAACAATCCACTAAAATTACATTGTTAGTGTGAAGCAGAAAATGAAACAAGTGTATTCTGCCATATATAAAATAGTTTTTTGTTTTTTTTTACGCTGATTCCTGCGTTATGGGTTTGTATCTTAGGAATATCTGTTAAAAAGAAGTAATTGATTTTAGCTTATGTAGCAAGATACTGTAAAGTATTTCCAATCTGCAACTGATGGCTGCTTTAGCAGGTCACCACCAATCTGCATAAACGTCCAGATCGCCCAGACTGCCGCCACAGCAATGGCTGCCCTTCGTCACCAACTTGCTTTCGAAATAAATGGCTGCTTTTGCAACATGTTCATCTTTCGTTGTTAGAGTCCAGTGAGGGAACGATAAAGATTATTGTAGAGCGTCTGACGTTGCACCCAGTAGCCACAGTTGGTTAGTCTTAGGTAGCTGGTGCGTTTGGAAGCGACTTACCTAGATCTCCCTGATTGAGTGTTGCAGGAGTTTACTGAGTTGTTGCAGTATCAATTATTGTATGTTACTTGTTATGATTGGCCCACTATTTGCCGTGGCTTACAAGCCAAAAATTAAGGATGCATACATAACCATTGTCCCCATTTAATACTAAAAGCATAAGATGAGCAGAAAAGTGAAGTCATGTTTGACAAATTTAGTGTGAGTTCAGTGTGTTTGAAGGGGGAAAAAAAAAGAACTCTTGTAGACTGCTTTATGTACGCAGTAGCCAAGTGATTTAAACTGCGGATGCAAAATATGAATCTCCAAAGAGTGTCTGAAGTCGACTACATCATGTAAATGAACAGCGCAGTCTTTCAACTCACTAATAAGCTTATTGATTAAAGGATAAGCGTGGGATTATTTGTTTTAAATATCAACATTTCCCCTAAAGAGACAAAAAAAAAACAAAACAGTGAATTAATCTTTGTAGCAAAAAGGCTGATATACCACAGCAAGAGCCTGCGTGCTGTACAAGTCCCTGCTATGTTGTTATGCCTACAAGGGGAGAGTGTACTGTAGCAAACATGTAATTCTGAACTGGTTACGTGCAAGGCATAGAAGAAAACAAGCAGGCCTCAATCAGTCAGACAGTTCAAGTAGACCAGAGTGCCGTCACACACCATTTCTGGTCCGTGAGCTCAGATCTGACGGGCCTTTGATAAACAACAATTTGATTGATCCTTACTGAAACATTGAAACTCTTGTCTGTGATTGGACAGGAGATGCAGTTCAACTCAAACACAGTGGCGAAGACAGATCTGCCCTGTGATTCTTTGCACTCAGTTAGATATTGCTAGTTTCTCACATGCACATGCCTCCCTCGCCCTTCCTCTCTGCCCTTTAGGGATTTGACCAGCTGAGGATAGAGGGTTTACTATGTGACGTCACATTGGTGGCTGGGGACGGTGATGAAGCTTTCCCCGTGCACCGCGCCATGATGGCCTCCTCCTCCGACTATTTCAAAGCCATGTTCACAGGTAAGTTCGTACAATGGGTTAGCCATCTGAATGCTACCAGTTTTGCTGATGTACTTTTTTGTGTGGTTAATGTTTCTTTTTACTCTGTTGCATACATTTGTTTGTTTGCTTTCTTTCTGTTCTCCTGCACTGTATCCTTTTTTTTCATTTCCATCCTGTAATACAGTTGCAGTCATTTAGCTTCTAGAGAAATTGTTCAAATTGACCTTAGGCCCACCTCTCTCCAGTATTTTGTGTGCGTATTCATGAAGGTCCATGTTATAAAACCAACCTGGTTATTGCTCATGGATTCATGATTGTAAATGTGACTTATTACCCTGTTTCAACTCCTTGGTGCAGTGTTTGCAGAGATAGAGGATCCTTGAATATGTTTGAATACCTACAGTGTGTGTGAAGGGTATTTTCAGGAATAGCAGAAACTGTAAAAATATACCCAATTTTTACATCAAGGGAACATTATAGGATGAAAAAACATTTATCTGAAAAGACAGTTGTGATGTACCAGGTTTCTGATGGCATCTTGAAATTCAACCCAAGGAAAATGTAACACAGATGTTGTAAGCAAAAGTGACCTTACTGCTTTAATTGGACTTTGTATTAACTTCAATTAATGTGTTTATATTTCCACACTAAAGTTTTGATAAGTAATTCATCACCTTAATTTATTTGCATTACATAGTGTATATAATGAGCCATGAAAGGGGATTTTGGAACAGCCGGCAGAGTTAGCTCGGGTCTAAAATATTGACCGTAGTGAAAGTAAGTTTGGAGATATGGCGATTTAAAGTATATGACGAAGATGAACAAAGTTCTGCATTGAGAACAGAGGAAGAGCTTGTGAAAGTAGGAGTAAGGGGAAACTGTGCTTAGAGTGAGTTATAGCTCATTAGCGATAAGGGACAAATGCTGAGTAATGGGTTTCTCCTTAAGACCTTCAATCCTTTTTCTGACCATAGTTCTTTGACACTGAAAACATTCCTCTGACACTAATGCATAACGGCATATGCATCTAACTGAAATGATGCATTTCTTTTATTTTCGGCTTAATCAAATTTGTTCAGTTACATAAGCTTTATTATTCGAGTTCTTTTTAAGAAGTCAAACAGTGGTGGCTTCTTGCAGACCTGTCAGTCAAGTAAGATTATGTTCGAGTTGAACCACGTGGGCATCTGCTTTTTCTTATCCCGTACTCTCTCCCGGTGCAGGTGGAATGAAAGAACAGGATTTAATGTGCATCAAGCTTCATGGAGTTAACCGAATAGGCCTGAAGAAGATCATTGACTTCATCTACACGGCCAAGTTGTCACTCAACATGGAGAATCTGCAAGACACGCTTGAGGCAGCCAGCTTCTTACAAATCCTTCCTGTGCTGGACTTCTGCAAGGTTTTTCTTATATCTGGGGTAAGGAAGCACATCGCTGTGTCCCTGAGTCCTCACTAGTTGTAAATTAAAGCTGTGGTTTATTCTGTTCGTTTCTTTCACCAAAATATTTTGGGTTTGAGTCCTGCAGGAGTGTCTTTGGGTTAGAGTACAAAGCAAGCACATACATGAAAGTACATTTTAAGAAAAGATTTTGTTTGTACTGTCTGTTTTCTGTTGTTGTTTTATAAGTGGGGGTTTTCAGGGTTCATGATTTCAAATTATTATGAAAGATTAAGTGCACTGAAAGCCTGAAACTATTTTTTACCTAACATGATAAATCTGCTTTTTGAGAAGGGCACCAGGCCAAATGTCAAAGCTGATAATAGAATAGAATAGAACCTAATAGAAATTAGCAGCAGTCAGTATGTAAAAGGCAGAGATACCCTTATCAATGTGGACAATCTTACTTTTTACTTTTGAATACAGTGCTAAAATGTAACTGAAATAAATTTGTGTGGATCCAAATCAAGGCTGCATCTCATGACTGCTTTCATTATTGATTAAGTAATGATTTATTTTTTATGAATATTCCAAGAGCCAATACTTATCATAAAATTTCTTATTTGTTTGCTGAGACTTAAAAAAATAAACTGTATTGAGTTTAGAGTAACATAGAGCGGAGTAAAGCACCAACTGTTTCACTGTAGTATAGGTGTTGACTGTATGTTTATTAGCCTCTGATTGCAGCGTCCCTTGATGCTAAATCACTGATATTTCATAATTAGAAATCTCTTGTTCAAGTAAGCGATCTTCTCTGTATGTAAAAAAAAAATAATAATAATTTATATCCTAAGATGTGTTGTCGGTTTTAGATGCAGCTTTCCATGATTTTGTTTTCGTCTTCCCTGCAGGTTTCTCTTGACAACTGTGTAGAGGTAGGGCGCATTGCCAACACGTATAACCTCACAGAGGTGGACAAAATATGTCAACAATTTCATCCTGAAGAACTTCCCCTCACTGCAGAGCTGGGCACGGGAGAATTTGTCAAGTCAACAATTTCATCCTACCACGGCTGGCTTTTGAACGGCTGGCTTTTGTACTGTCCAGCAACAGCTTGAAACACTGCACTGAGTTGGACCTGTTCAAGGCTGCATGCCGCTGGCTACGCTACGAAGACGGCCGTATGGACTATGCCCCAAAGCTCATGAAGAACATTCGCTTCCCCCTCATGAACCCGCAGGAGCTCATCAATCACGTGCAGACAGTGGACTTTACTTTATGCGCACGGACAACACCTGTGTCAACCTTCTCCTGGAGGCTAGCAACTACCAAATGATGCCCTACATGCAGCCTGTTATGCAGTCAGAACGGACAGCCATCCGCTCAGACAGTGCCCACCTGGTCACCCTGGGCGGTGTTCTGCGGCAGCAGCTAGTTGTGAGTAAGGAGCTGCGTCTTTTTGATGAGAAGGCTCACGAGTGGAAAGCGCTGGCACCCATGGATGCACCCCGCTACCAACACGGCATTGCAGTCATCGGCAACTTCCTCTATGTGGTGGGTGGCCAAAGCAACTACGACACCAAAGGCAAGACGGCAGTGGACACCGTGTTCCGGTACGACCCCCGCTACAACAAGTGGATGCAGGTGGCATGCCTTAATGAGAAACGCACCTTTTTCCACCCACCTCAGTGCACTCAAGGGACACCTCTACGCTGTCGGCGGAAGGAACGCTGCCGGGGAGCTCGGTGAGTTTATTTCCCTGCTTGTTTGTTTTATCTTTCTCTTTTAAGCAGAAGCCTTTAATTAATATTGTATGAGATTATACACTTAAATATCAAGGAGCAGTCGGAGAAAGAATGTGCCGTTTAATAAGGCTGCGAGCATACTGACGTTGGTAATCAAGTGTTGTGCCTACACATCGTTTGCTGTTTCAACATGTCGCGTGCATAATCTCTGTGTAATTTAATAGAATTTAGAGGATGTGCACATCATCATGAACACATTTACAATCTAATTTCATCAAGTAGAAGAAGAATTTCAACACATGCAGAATCCTTTGTTATATTTAATGTTTAGTTGCAGCTGTCAGTGTGTCAGATGAGTGTTGTTTCATTATGTTCTGTATTTTGGTGAGTTGTTTCTAGTTTCATCATATTATATTTTCTTATTATTTTTTTCACCCTTTTTATGATATAGTGCCAGCAAAACCCCAGCCTACACCTTTTAAACGTCTAACAAGTGGGATTTGTCAGTTGCTGTTTGTGAACACAATATTAGTGTTAGCCCATCCTCAATGTGTGAACGCTTCTAGTTGTGTCACATGTTTGAGATCTGGTCACTACGTTTTTATACAGTCCTGCACCTCACACTCTACACACTGTTAGTGGCAGGGGGCCAAGGTTGACGCCCAGAAATGTCCAAACACAGAAACTTAGAAAATCCAGGCACTGAGGAGAGTCCAATACAGACACACACTTTAGAGCCCTCCTCTTCCTATTACAGTGCTGCATCAGATAACACCGAATTGTAGGTTGCAGGTGAAGCTGGGACACAAACTGTATTTGCAGAGAGGATTAAGGGAAAAGTTGTACAATTTGTCATTGGAATTTTCAGGGATTATAAAGGAGTCATATCAGATCATCTTTAGACAGTAATCTGATGCTTTTCATAGTTCAGACATTATTTTTATTACATGTTGGACTCCCATTTCACCCCTGTGGTAGAAGCACTTTAGTGAACTGATGTATTTATATCCATTCATCGTAGTTGGGTTGTTGATGCTGAGTAACCCATCTGGAGTTTGTGCAACCGTAACTGTGGACCACAGAGAGGTGCCACCCAATACTTAAATCCAGCTCAGTAACTGCAGCGGACAGAGAGAAGCCACTGTGTGAGCGATCTTCTCTTCTGGGTTATAATTAGACCAAAAGAAAACAGCCCCGATTCACTGCTCGTCGACACAACTGCCTTTTTCTGCTTTACGTTCCACTGCATGTGGTTTAGCCTTGATGTTTCTCTGGATGGGCCCAGCCCCTGCATTATATTTAGTTTGCTCTGGGTAGGTCACACGGGTGTGGTTTTTATTGTTCGTCTGAAATGCCCAGATTATAAAACAAAAGCTTAACGGCTAAGACGGATATTTACAGGAAGAGGCTTTCAAGCTTAACTGGTATACTTTGCATTCCCCTTTTAGGTGTTTTTCGTTTTTTCCATCTTTTTGAAATGACAGGAAATGTATTATGGAACAAACCAAATGTTATTGAAAGACATAAAGGTCTCATTTTTTTCAGGAGCCATTCCTCACAGTGATATTTTTTAGATTTGTGGTGTAGTTAGCATGTAAATATGTTTGTCAGACAAACCTTCTCTAACTCTCAAAACAATAACTACAACTTGATATTTTGATATTTTGTGTAAGGAAAGCTGTGCATATTCATGTTTACACTTGCTTTTACTGGTATTTCAAGGTTCAAATATCCTGCTCTAGAGGAGCAAAATGTACAGGTCAGCAGTGATCTCCAGGTCAGTGGTTATTGTGGCATACAGCCCTTTTGAACAAACCTTTATCACAGCAAAAATGAAAGTCTGAAAAATCTGAACAGAACTATTCCAGGATGTTACTCTTCTCTCCTCTTAATCACCCTAGATTATCGTGACCGATCACACTCCACAGATCATTTACAGCATTCGACCCCATTACAGTGCCCTGGCCCTCATGTTGGGAACCACTGTATTTCATAGCAACTATTATCCGATGTCAGCAGCCAACAGCTTGACCCTCTCAATGTTATATTAATAAGGAGAGAAATTCACACTAATTAAGGATGTGACCTTTTAGCTGATCATAGGAAAGAAAAGATATTTCAATTGAAATTAGTGTACCTGTAAAAGAAATTCCAGATATTTGCTTGTGGTCTCTGAGTAAATCACTAACATTCCTTTTAAAATGTACAATTTTATTCTTGGTGTTGAGCTGAGGCTGCTTATTGTCTTTTAACACTGATAAGCAGTTCACCAGTGAATATTCTGTGCAGCATCTCCCCCATTATTTGCGTCACATGCTGATAACATTTCCTTCCCAAAATGTAAACTCGCACCCTCCTTTATGTTTGATGGTGTTTGCCGCAATCTTAAGTTATAAAAAGCTCACGTATTTGAGACAAAGCTGCTCTTCTCCGAGCACACAGTGCACAGTGAGCCAAATAAGTCAACAGACCCTGGCCCGCTTGTTGAGGGGTCGCTGGGCCGCCTCACCTATGAGCATCACTCCTGAATCCCAGCCTCCCTTTTTTCTGGTTTCTCACAGATTTTGCAGAACCACCCTCGGGGGGCCTTAAGATAAAGGATCTCACAATCTCCTTATTTCCTGTGCAGTCGGTGCATTTGGTGCTGGTGGGGTTGTGGGGATGTGTACTCTGTATTTAAATCCCAGTTTTAGCTCCCACGCTGAGACCCTCCAAGGCCTCATTTGCTGCTGTTTGTCCTCCTTAGTTGTGTCTTGACCTACTTTCTACTAATACGTTCTTTTTTTTTCCTTCATCTTTTTCTTCAAGCTACTGTGGAGTGCTACAACCCAAGGACAAATGAATGGACATATGTTGCCAAAATGAACGAACCACATTACGGCCACGCTGGGACGGTGTACGGTGGTTATATGTATATTTCAGGTAAGTGGATCCAGGGAGCTCAAGCAAGGTTGTAAATTTTGTAAGTAACCCAAATAAAGAGGAGCAATTTTCAAGGTTTGATGTTTTCTTGAAGTCATATTTGGAATGGATTTCAGTACATTGTGATTTCCATTAATATTCAAGTTACCTCATCTGATACCTTTCCTCTAAAACTCCACCACAGCGTAGCGTGAGTTGCCGTCACTGAGAGAGCGCTGTGTGTCTGTTTTGTTCCTGTTCAATGGAAACATTCAAAGTTTTTTTTTTTTTGTTTTTGTTTTAATGAGTCAGTTTGTGATTGACACATGCATTAGAGAGCTGCAGGGGGAGCGAGATCACAATAGGAAAACACAATTCAGGGTCATTAAAACTGTTTTACCTTGTATTTAATATTTAGATTCATGAAAAATAGTACAGTCAGTACGTTCTAGGTTTTAAAAGTTTTAAGGGAGTCAGTATTGGGATTTCTAACAGAATGCTAATGACGGATTTGTATCTGTTGAATCTGCTATCAGATGAATCATATAAAAAATTTCTTTTTACAAATCATCCGTCACGCTTGATTCATCTGTTGTGAGCATGCAGGTGAACTAATTTAAAGTCTGCAAGGGATCAGTGTGGAGAGCAGAAAGAGACCGGGCCTTCGGTCAGGTAATATTTGCTCTTTAGGTGTCACCTCAGTTACTTGTTCACTTCATAGGATTGAAAACAAATCCTGCGTTTTGGAGATGAGCCCTAGTTTCTCAGTGTGACTAATCCAGAGCAGTGCTACAAAGGGAGGGGAGGGAGGGGAGGGGTGGAAGGGAAATTGGGAAGGATTGGAGCAAAGTAGAGGACTGACGCCTGTGTAGGAGGTGTAACACTGAAGAGCTTGTGTTGATCCCTCCTGGACGTCGGTCCCGCCATCGTTCTTCAGCACATGAATATAAACAGTGTTCATGAGCATGGAAAAATGAGATCATTGGATTTTTCTAGCAGCGTAGATTTTTTTTATATATATTCTTTGGCAAAACAGGGGTAGGGAGGAAAAAGAGGGAGTTTATTGTTATTATACACATCCATTAAAATACATAAATTAAAGCTTTTTTTTTTTTAAACTGATCCCAGTTCAAATCGGGTCAGTTGATCAGTTTTATAAATGTAACCACTGAACCTTAATCAAGTGAAAATCAGCACCAAAGGAATCAACACCAGCTGTTTGAGTAGTGAAGCAATTAGAATTCAGAATTTCAACCAATGCATTTGTGTATCCACAAAGTATTTAAAGAGGTGGTTCAGCATGTTGGTATTGGGGATAGACTTGGTCTCTACAGCCTTAGTGAATTAACATACATTAACATTCACAACATTAACATCTTTGCACGAGTCACAAGCTCTACGGTGAGATAGGTAGAATACAATCGAGAACCTCTTTAGTCGCAGTGTTAAGCTTATTTACAGTGTAAGGTGCTGACCAGCATGCACGCTGTTTTATTAGACACACTCCCTGATTTCGATTACTGTGCACATAACCAGTAAATTTAATTTCATAATCCACTGATCTCATTATTCCTGCAAATCTTTGTCGATATTATGTAGTTCTACACACCACACATTTATAATCACATCACCTACCATATTAGTTCCGTTAAATTTTTTTTGGTTCCACACAATAAATCCAACAACTGACATAACTTTTGCTTGTTTTGTCTTTTGGTTATTTGTATTAATTAAAATTCTTTTTTTTGCATAACACATTTGAGTGCAGCACAAATTGTCTGTGCATGTGAAAAAGATTTGATTTCATGTTGACTAACCCCGACGTGCTGAAGACTTCATACATGATGACTCTCTCATTGTTTATAGAAACAAAAAGCAAAACTTTCATAGCAGTACTTTCATAATTGGTTAGTATTTTCCTTGGCAAGTAAAGGAACTTGGGCATATTTGGGACCACACAGACCGCACGGTTTGGGAAGCCTAATTTTACAGTGGAGTGAAGATGAAAGCCACAGTTTCCCTTTTTAAAATAAATAAACTGAAATGATGAATAAAATAATAGATGGGACTGAACTAATCTGCTGGTAGCCAGCTGTTTTTCAGTCTTCTTGCCTCAGGCTGTTTTCTGCAGTGCGTAGTATTTATTGCTTACCCATTTTGATAGTCTAATAGATTCCTTTTGTGTTGGTTTCATGTTTCATCAGTGTACTCAACAGTAGGCCAATAGAAAGAATTAAACTTCACTAACACAATCACACAATGTCATGCTTTGCACCTGCAGCTAAAACTACACGGGGGGGAGACTATAGGACACTGCTGGCCTGGCAGTTTTGTTAATACAGCTGTGGGTTATAACACAAAAAAGTAGCACACAGGCTCACATGAAAACTGTCTGAAACTGACTGTATGCCTTTAATGCAAAAGGTACAAGTAAACGAACATTACCCATTAGAGGAATTTAGTTACGCTGAAGCCCAGCTGTAGCGCCCACAGTCCCGAGGGTTACAGCCTGGCTGTGCAAGGTGACCCGCACTGAAGTGCAGTTCTGTGTCCGTCTGTCACAGCACATCAGGTCACATTCTCCGGCTGTGCTGCTGTGCTGTCTGAAGGTATTGTGTCAGCTGGATGAACCTGACAAATGCACTCAGCCCACAGACCGTCACAGCTCAAGTGGTGTGGTAGAGTTCAGACACGAGTACTGAACCTGCAGAGAGCCGTGCTGGCTCCAGTTTAGTGCCTTACCTGGGAGATTAAGATCCGTGTAGAGACCCTGTGGTCTTACAGTTCGGTCCATTTCTTTTAGTTTTCTGCTGAGTTGTCTACAAACAAGCTCACTGTACACCTTCCACTGGTAATGAACAATGGCCCTTTTCCACTAGTACCTACTCGGTAAACCTCGACTCGACTCGGTTTTTACGCTGTTTCCATTACGTGTTAGTACCTCGTACCAGGTACTTTTCTAGTACCTACTCGGTCGGGGTTCCAAGTGAGCTGAGTCGAGCCGAAAATATAAATATATATCTGCAATCAACAGATATTAATGTATTGGCTTGACGGAAATATTGGCTTAGCTCTAACATTATAATTTTTTAAAGAGAAGAAAATGTCAGCAAAGAATTTTTTTTTTTTTTTTTTTTTTGTGATAAAGTTAAAACAAAACATGCCATTATCAGTCATATGTGTCAAGTTCTTGTCAGATCTTCCATACAAAAGATAAAAGTGGGGTTGTGTAAATGTGGGTTTGTTAGCAGTCCTGCTGTCATTAGCCAGTTGTTTTTGTACACAAGATAAACATTTTTCAGGGACTGTGTGTGTGTGTTTGCCCTGAATTTAGCCCCAGGCCATGAACTGTGTACGCTTCATAACTTTAGCTTTAAAGTTACAAATGATTAGCAGAGAATTTCGTTAGTGTTGGGGTTGATGCGGGCTTACATTTAGACTTGATGTGGAAACGAAGCTCATTAGGCAGGTTGGATTTCATTTGGAGTTTTAGTTGGAGTGGCCTCAGTGTTTCTTTATTATGTTATGCAGAAATGGCTGGTCATTCGTAACATCTGTGTGTACTCTCCCCACTTGATAATTTTTTAAATATTCCATATCACACCCTATTTACTATGTAGTCTACTATATTTATCATCTGCCTTTTTTTTTTTTTTTTTTTTTGCTTGTCAGAATTCTGTGGGTGTAAATTTATGCTCAGTATAATGCCCTGAAGAATTCCCTGAAGAACCACAAAAGTATTGTGGATGGCATGTACACTACTGTCTGCTAACAGTCCCACAGCACAGTGTGTTGGATGTATTAGATGTGAAACACTTGCCAGCGATGACCCAAAAAGACGATGATTCATAAATGTTTCACATTCCCCTTGCTATAGAGAATAAATAAGTATGTGTCATTATATTATATAGGGAATTATTTCTAGACATTTTAAAGGAGCTGCAATTTGTTTGATTGTAAGATCTCACATTCCTTCAGGGGCTAATAGCCAGACTGAAACAGCAATAGGCTGTAAAATGAGCAGATAGTACAACTTCGAGAGTGCGGTTGTGATCAAGGGAGGAACACAAGTCACTGAATCCATCTTAACTGAATGGGGACTGTAAATGAAAAGCGCTGCAGTTTTCACCTTGATCTGAAAAGTGGAAACGGTGTGAAAAGAGGATGTCATTTCAATCTGTACGTTAATATCAATTCATATGCTCTGTCCTATAGAAAAATCTGTGCTCTCACCCTACAGCTTGGGTGTGTCTCCGTGTGGGATTTGACTGGGCATTTAGTTCCATCACAGAGTCAATGTTTGTGCCGGAGCTCAAGTCTGGACGCTCTTTATCATTATGTGGTATTTTTGGAATATGCTGAGCCATCTTCTCTTCGGGTCCCACTTGTGCCGGCACTGATTCGAGCAACCAAGCGGGTCACTGATTTTACAAGGGGACCACTACGGCTGTTTTCTATCTACATGACTGAGCAGGGAAGTGTTGTTATATGACGTGTAGCGGACAATACAAACAGTAGCCCCGTCTGTCCTGTCCTGTCTACAGAAGGGCAAAAGCTTTTAGCCCGTCCCCCTGAGATTGACTGAATTTGGCCAAACCTTGTCCACTCTTAACATCTCACTAATGGCACTGATCTAACTGGCACATTTGATCAGTTAAGGAGGTGCAGCATCACAGATCTGAGTCATGGCAGCTGAATAGACAGCTTAGGCCTCAACAATAAACCAAGCACACGATCACTGGGCAGCAGCAAAAGAGGGATTCTGCCTCTATTTGGCATGCTCTGCAAATCTTCACTGCATTCGCTCCTAGTCACTCTGCCTACAGGGGGGAGGGGTGGGCTGGCTTCTACCCAAATGCATGCTGGGATTGTGTTCCTCTTTATTTTAAGCCTTCCCTGTAGACATGTCCTGTTTTTTTTTTTTTTTTTTCCTCCCCACTTTCCCTCAGCTTTTTGTGTCCCGGCGTCTGTTTGTGTGTATGTGCATGAACGTTTTGTAATGGTGTTCCTCTTTGTGCTGAGCGCTCATCAGCAGCGTTATTACACACTGTAGAGAAGAGGCTGAGTAAATATCGATGTCGCTCTAGTTTGTATATATCTTCGGTTCACCCCGTGTGTCGGCTGTTGAGTTTGAGAAACGGGAATCGAGGAAAGAGGAGTATGTTTGGGGGAAAAAAAAAAAAATTCTCAGCCCTTATCCCGGTTCTCGTTCTTCATGATGTTCCTGAGGCAAATGCCACCATTTCCAGTGTTACGACTGGTCATGGCCTAGATAAATGAAAATGTAGGTTGACATGGGCGAATGAGTCACAGAATGGGTCTGATTGACAAGCCCACAATGCTGTTTTCCTCCCCCAAATGATTACTGACTAGGCTAATTTGCGCTCTCTTTCTGTTTCTGCTTCTTGCCGCAGGGGGAATCACTCATGACACTTTTCAGAAGGAGCTGATGTGCTTCGACCCAGATGCGGACAAATGGACTCAGAAAGCACCCATGACGACGGTGCGCGGCCTCCACTGCATGTGCACAGTGGGCGACCGCCTCTACGTGATCGGCGGCAACCACTTCCGAGGCACCAGCGACTACGACGACGTGCTGAGCTGCGAGTACTACTCCCCCGCCCTCGACCTGTGGACACCTATCGCCGCCATGCTGCGAGGCCAGAGCGACGTGGGCGTGGCCGTGTTTGAGAACAAGATCTATGTGGTGGGCGGCTACTCGTGGAACAATCGCTGCATGGTGGAAATAGTACAGAAGTACGACCCGGAGAAAGACGAATGGCACAAAGTGTTTGACTTACCCGAGTCGCTGGGCGGGATCCGAGCCTGCACACTCACAGTTTTCCCCCCTGAGGATATCTCGGGCTCGCCCTCCAGAGAGTCACCCCTCTCAGCACCTTGATGAGTAAAGGGGGGGAGCCCTGTTTTGCTCATACCCCCGCAATCTCCCACCCACTCCACCCTCAACAAACACTCCATATAGACAATGTTTGCACTTCCTCTTCGGACTACATCTGTACTGCATCCCTAAGTACCCCCCGAGTCCACTTTCCCGAAAGCTGTGCAGAAACCCTTCCCTAAGTAATTAAACCTACATACCGAAACGGTTTGGCAACCTAATTACGTGTTAATGTTGCATACTCGGTATATTTTGGCAGGAAATACCTTGACTTGAAAAGTGACTTTGCAAATCAACTTTTCTACCTGATGTCTACAGAGTTTTCTTATGTCTCATTTCTTTAGGCGTTCTAACTTGAGATGCTGACTCCCACACTGACTCTCTCTTCTAGTCTATGCCAGGTTAGATGCAGGTGACCCCCAGAGAGCAGACGCGTAGGGACGGATGAGCTCCAAAACACAGCCGATTTTTAACTCAGGTTGGCCCTAGGCCCCAGGCCCCAGGTCTCTCCTCTCTCTCTCTCTCGATCTCTCTCTCTCTCTCTCTCTCTCTCTCTCTCTCTCTCTCTCTCTCTCTCTCTTTCTTCTCTCTCTCTCTCTCTCTCTCTTTCTCTCTCTCTCTCTCTCTCTCTCTCTCTCTCTCTTTCCCTCTACACTCTCTCTCTCTCTCTCTCTCTCTCTCCCTTACAGTTTACAGTTTCGGTTCTTTCCTGCTATTGCTATGAAACTGTTAACAAAATGGTGTTTTCTAAATTTAATAAACATGATTTTGAAAGTAATTCAGACGTTGTCGTCATTGCCAGCCACAGTGGACTCCTTGCCAGTCCCGTGGAAGAGCTTGAATGTAGTTACTTGACAAGATTTCCTCATCACCTTCCCAAAGAACAGAATTTGTTTTTGTTTTCGATTTACTGTGCATGAAATGCAGACAGCATAGGCGGTCATTGTTATGCCCTCTGGCACTGGTGCAAGATGCGTGGTCTTTAGCCTGCTGTGGAAGAGAAGTTTGTTTCCTTTTTTTAAAACATATTTAGTAAATTTGACTAACAATGATCTGCAGAGGTGACTTAGAAGATCAGACTGTGAAGAGATTTGAGCGTAGTTGGATGCAAACAGTGAAGAGTAAAATTGTTGTTCTTGCTGCAATCAAGATTGTCTTTTTGATGGAAATTGTTCACATGATTGAGTGTATGCTCAACAACAAGGATCATTCTCTCTGTTTTCACTAATCTTGTGGTTGAATATTATTCTTTCCCTCAGCAATCAAAGGTTTACTTCCTGTGCTCATGTCGCCTCTGGAAAACTGTTAAATCGCAGCAACGTGAACAGTGTCAAGTGGAAACTGGCACCTCCACTGCCGCTGCCTCTTCTTCCTGGCATCAAGGCAGACGGTAATGTCGCCCACAATCTGCCCACCTGCTTTCGGCCGATTAAAGCCTTAATAGCAGCATATGGTGTCCGAGATGTCTGCTTCATGCTGTTACCAGGACCAAAAGGTTTGCGTAACCATCAGGTGAGTTTGGTCTGGAGCTTTAAATCCTCATTATATTCTCATTATATCGCATTAATGAGACGCAGCAGTGGTGCCTCTTTCAGATTTCGCTGCCTCTTGTGTTCATGGCAACAAAGTCTGAGCCGTGGGACTGCCATTATGGCGGGTTCTTTTACATAACATGTCTTAAATGTATGTCTTTTATTATGGTGCCTTTCAATGATTTCCCTTTTGAAACTCCCATATGTTGCAAAAGCTCTTTTTTGTGCAGCATTGTTAAGTCCTTTTTTTTTTTTTTTTTTTTTTTTGATGGAACTGTTCACATCATTGTCCTAAAACAGTGTGTAATTCTTTAATGGAAACCGAATGAACAGAAGAACAAAAATGTCACAGGCAAAGTCGTATATGACAGAAGATAGTAAAAGGGTAAGAATGTAGCACCATCTTTCCCCGGACATTTCGCTAAAAATAAATCATGAATCATGAATCACTGCTAACCATATAAGCCTCTGTATCGCATGGATCTGACAGCATGAGTAAGAGTCAAAGTTGAAGATTGTGATGCTGTAGATAAATCACCTCTCAAACCCACAACAGTAACCTAGCTGGAAAAGTGGAATGAGAAGGTGATACAGGGCAGCGTTGGCTGGGCTAGAAAAGGACTGAAAATTTTTCTCCCCTCTTCCTTTCTGTATAATTTATTGGGAACAGGTTGACCACTTTGCTTCACTGTAACAAATGCAAGATTCATTGAAGGATTTTACATTTGCCAAAATAGGTGGCTACATACACCTCATCTCACCAAGATGCATGGCTACGTGTGTGTGATTTAAAAAAAAAAAAAAAAAAAAGTGCACTGTTTTAGGCATTGCTCATTAAGACCCATCCTCATTAAGACATATGAGTGTACTGTATATGTCCAGACTTTAAGTTTAAGTTTGCTAAAAAGTCAGTGTAAGTACGGTTCATTAAGCCTAATCTGCGCATTGTGAACACAAAGTGCACCAGGTTCACTTCGCCTTTGTGCGCTGTATTGTAACCTCCTTTGCTTGCCGTAGATACATGTGATCTGAATACCTCTATTTTCCCTATGTATGTGTGCTAATTTAACCAGAAAACACAGGAGGGTAAGCATAGCAGCAGACATTTTGTTCCAAGTGAAAACTACCCAGAATGCAGTGCAGTGGGGGTCTGAGAGCTCCAGAGGACCTAGTGTGAACAGAAAGAGGACTGAGGCCCCATCAAAGCTGAACTGGACCAGAAAGAGAACCCGGTCCTCTTTGAAATAAACTCACAATGTGAACACAAAAAGAACTGAGTTTGTTTTCTTTTGGTCCACTTAAAGAGGACTGAGTTCGGTTCTTTTAAAAGGGACCAAGTGTAAAAACAATTTTTTTAAATTCTTTCTTCTTCGCGGCCCAGTACCGGTCCGTGGCCTGGGGGTTGGGAACCCCTGCTTTAAAGCGTTAATTGATTTTTAAATGGATTTGAGAGAAGACATTCACTTGAATGCGTTGACACTTTAATGCCCTTCATGTGAAACCTTTTTCTTGTCTGACTGTGCAGAGCACTTTAAGGACAGATTTGAAAAATAGACACCTCAGCATGTCCACAATCTGTGGCGCTGCAGCACATGATGTTCATGTTCATGATGTTCATGTTTGTGATGTTCTAGCTTCAGTCCTGCCTCGCGGTTGCTTTGTTTCCTGGTGGTTAATGCAAGCCAGTGTCAATATTACATGACGCAGAGCTTTGTGTATCCTGAAGACTGAAGGCTTGGATTTTTAATGAACAGTATGTCCTGACTGCTAAAGCAAAGCGAACTGGAGCAAGAAATTACATGCGTTCACCCCTCCTTTTCCCCTCCCCCTCCCCCCCGTTTCACTACCTGTGTTTCTCAGCAGATTTCATCACCACTGGAGGCACGCTCGCTTGATTCATGAAGCAGATAAAAGAGGTGCGTGTGGATTATGGCCCCGACTCCTGACACATGAGCACAGCCCACATTTGCGGCTTGGTGCTCCTCCAGACGGCTCCTCCTCTCATCTCGTCCCAGCCAGAAAATGACCTAGATTCTCCGGGCTGCCGGATGTGTTTACATACACGGCACACTGATGACATTGTCAGTCAGAAAGCATCGCTCTCCGCAGCGAGAAGAGAGGAGTGCTCTCACTGTAACTAAAGCTCCACTCCACCTCCTGTCATGATGAAACACTCTGCAGAGCCACAGATCCCCGCTGCCCTCTGTCATGCATGGTGGTGTTAATGGCTATTGACCCCCTCCTCCCCCCCTCGGCTGGCACACGGCCAACATATCCTGACATAACTCCTGCTAGATGGATTTATTTTTGCACTGAATCACGAGCTGCCTTCCGTTATTAGACCCCACAGAGGTTTCACAAAGGGTTTTACATCTCTCTTGTCTCTCTGTTGTCATGAATATTCAGAAAAGGTCAAGTCCTTGCTCTCCTCTCGAGCTCCCTCTCCCCCGTGACTGTGTCCTGAATAATCTGTCCCTGATTCATCTCTTGTTCCAGCGCTTGTTCCTGTCCCGGCTGCTGTGTTTATTTATTTATTTATTATTTATTTTTATTACAGCAGAGGTGGGAGGGGTAATTGGGATTTGTTTTGTTCAACATCTGGCCGTGTATGAATCCTGTGTTTTAGTTCATGCCTCAGTTGTGTCTCATATTTAAAGGTGTTCTCTCTCTGTGTGTGTATCCTCATGCTGTCCTGGATTAAAGCCCCCAAAAATCTGTTTTCCAGCACCTGTCCTAAATATACAGGACAGGATGTACACAAAATTACCTCTCTGCCTCATGGATTTAAAGAGCCCCTCCTCCAGGTTGTCATGTTGTTACAGTGAGCTGATGAACAAGGACCGGTGGACTTCTTTTGGACTCTTCTGTGTTCAGTTCGCATGTTCTCCCGCTTTCCCCAAGTTTCCTCCCGTTGTTCAAAGTGTGTCTGAGACTCTGCGATAGACTGGCAGCCTGTCCAAGGTGTCTCCCTACCTTCAATCCAGTGCATGCAGGGATATGCTCCACCGCCCTCTTGACATTGAAAAGGGGGGGAAAAAACGCAGGTAAAGAATATAAATGTGTAAGGGGAGGGGTGGTGCGGACAGAAACAATGCAGTTTGCACAGTGAGAGCTTTAAACGGCGAGGTTCTTCCTTTGAGGCCACAAAGGACATGCTATTTTATAAAGTGCATTAAGGTCCTACCGAGCAGCGGAGGAGAGCGGGGAAGTGGAACAGCGCTGACGCTCTGGGAGAACTACTTAACCTCACGCGGTTAAATACAGCTCTGGCTCGGCCTCCCTCCAGAGTTTCCTACGCTCCTTAAAGATTCAGCTGACAGCACCTGAGCAGGGACTGAAGTCTTTTTTATTTTTTTCCCCCACAGGCTCAATCAAAACAAGTCAGCGGTCACACATTTGAAGAATTCATACAAAAGCATACAAGCTGACTCGGAAGATGTAGGAAGGTTTTTCTTTCATATGCGGCCACCTGGTTCGCTGACATAGTAATAACTATGCTGGAAAATAGGCCCGAAGAAGTGGGAGCATGTGTTAAATTAAATTAGCTTGGAGTGATTTTTGTCACATATAAAGGTATAAAATGTGGCATTAACGTTTCAGGTTTGAAGGGTCTGATGTAGAATATATACAGATCATTAAGCTTAATCACTCACTGAATTACAAGACTCCAAATGGCTGCAAATCACAAGCTTGTCGTGATTCGTCGTGATTCATCTTCCTTCAGCATGTACAAGTGTTATAATGTCTTCCACCTGTTGTCTGTTGTGACCTGAAAGTATCTGCAGGTTTCTTTGCAGACTCCCGGTTTGTTTTTGCTCTGGATTTATGAAGTGATTGGTGTTCGAAGCAACCAACAAACATCTTCATTATTTTGCTAATTCATTGTGAGCCCGTAAATCTCCACAGAGATCCTTAATTTGCTTTTAAGGGGTTTTTCTGTTATTGCACAGCGACTGTCATAACAGAAAGTGACAAATGACATTTGCTTATATTTTCAATATTTTTCTTCTTTATTTTCTGATTTTTCTAAATTGGCTAAATGAATTAAACTTCATGATCAGAGTGGACTTTTCCAGGGCGTTTAATTATAATCTGGCATACTGGCAGCAAGTTCTGAAAACTTTTCCCATCTGCAAACACTTTATTTCATGAGCATCCAAATCCGTCCACTGGACGCTGGCACACTGAAGTGGATTTTTTTTTTTGTTCTCCGATAAAAAGGAAAATGTCATGTTTCCTGTCCTGTGAAGTCGTGTGAAGGATGAAAGATCAAGCGAGTGTTTGTGTGTGTGTGAGTGAATGTGAGAGACACCGTTGATGCCAAAGTGATTGATAACTCTCCTCTCCAAGCTGAGCTCAGTCAACCTCCTCAGCACTGTCCTGTATAATGCCAGGTTGCCATGGTTACCCTAGCTCTTCATACAAGGAAATGAAAAAAAAGGAGGAAAAAAAGGGGAAAGGTTTTCTACTCCTGTCCTTTTTCATGAAACACTCTTCCTGAGCTATCCCGGGGAGTTGAGAGGAGACTGCTGACCTGCCTGTCCGGCAGCGAGTGAAAACATTTTGGGGAACAAGAAGCGGGGACAGAGAGCAAACATTTAGCTGCTTCTTCAAACACAAACCTCTTATTCTCCCCTGCGATGTGGAAATGTGGCTGAGCTGATTACCACTGCAAACTCATTTTCATCCTTATTAGAGCAACTCATTTCCATTTCCACTACATTATCACTGAGTGCATGCCAGGGGTTGCTTTGATTCCTGCAGTGCTCTTTGCAATAATGACCTCTAGTGGTTCTTGTGGAAACAAATGAAAGTCGCTCTGACTCACAAACCTGTTTTTTGAGAAATGTCTGGATGATGAAAGATGTCACACTCTTGTTTTCACATCTGCGCTGATGCCAAAAGAAGAAAATGTAATCTAACATACGCCTTGTTGCATTTGCATAAATCCCCGATCATCCTTCCAGACTTGCACTTGGAGACAGAAGTTAATCTTTTTATTTACAGAGTTGTGGTTTGAGCCAAGACAGGCAGACACAGTCGAAGACACAGCAGGAGTAAACAGGATGAGGTGCCTGCAGGGGGGAGGTGGATTGGTTTCTGCAACCACCCACTTAGACCCAGAGTTTCCTCTGATGAAGGCCACAACATGGCCCAGGGTCCCCCTGGAAAAAGCTGTGTTTTTAAAGCCGAATGACACCTAGCTCTTTCAGTGAAGAGTTCTTTGATTGACAAGTTTTCTTTGATTTATTGTACTGTCTACAAAATGCAAAGTGGAAACCTTTCTACATTTGAATAAATCCACTATGTGCCGAGGATGGTCTAGATCCAATAATGGGCGCTGATGGATATCTGACCCACTTTGAGCGTTTTATGTCCAGTTAGAGCTGACCCCAGCAGGCAGAGGAAGCAGCCATTAGTGGCCCTGCTGGTGGAGTGCTAATAATAAAAACTAACAGTCATTTCCCCAGTGCTAAATGCAAATTAATTTTTCATGAATAATTAATTGCATGAGAATGAATGACTGTTTTGAATAGGTACCAGTAAAATGTTATGAGACGAACATAAAATAGCCTACAATAGCTTTCGCTGCAGTAAAGCCTCTTACGGCCTCGGCTACAAGCTGCTGCCACAAGAAAACACTCAGTGGAGAGGAGATTGTCCTTAATCGACAAATGGGACGATTGCTGCTTAATCTCTGTAATGGCATTTACAACGCAGGGGGTGGACAAAATAAAGAAAACACTATGAAAAATAATTTAATTTAGCGAAAGCTGCCACAAAAGAGGGTCAAATTAGGTTGCCAATTGCCATTTTTAACCCATTTTATACTGTATACAGTTTATCCATCACATAGCCCCAGTTCTCTTTTTCATCTCAGTTTTTGTGTTTAACTTTATGATTTCTGTTCATCTTGATATATTACATATGTTTGCACAGTGGCGGAATATTTACTTTAATGCTTTAGTACAATTTATAAAAATAAGAAAAACAATACATGTACCTTACTTGATTGTTTCTATTTTAATATATATAAATATTTCACTTTGTCCGCCATAAAGTGGGTCCTCTGCTTTTGATGCTTTAAGTACAGTTTTGATTACTGTTAATGCTAATGCTAATAGTTAATGCTAACATGTTAATATTTATAGTGATATTGAAAGTATTTTTGTGTCCTTCTCTGCCCTTTAGTGCAATCAGCCTTCCTCGCTCAGGATTGAATGTGACCAGCAGAGGGCAATAAGGTGACTTTTCTTTTCCAGGCCTGAGGGCAGTTAACAGAGGCCTGTGAAATGGTGCTATTTTTTGCCCTTGTCATAGTGAATATCGCCTTTTCACGCCATGGCGATCTACTCCACTGAAATTTGTTTGTCTGTGTCGTTAAAACTGTCTTGGATGCAAAAAGACACTGATAAAAGTCCTGGATTACATAACACCCTTTCAAAATGTCTCATCTGCTTCACGGTGTACATAACATTTTCTTATTTAGTAAAGCTTCTTGGGTTTCTCTGTCTGGTTCGTCATCACTACCTTCATAAGATAATGCAACATCTGTGGGTAGAATCCAAAACTTCACAAGTATGAATAAAAACACGTCAAGCAGTAGCTTGTAGACCGCAGAAATCCTCTTTCTCAGATAAACATACTCAACCTTGGGGTTTATCACACAGTTCCAGTAACAGGGGTGGCAGGTGAAGCCTGACACAAAGTATTTTCTTGAGAAATGTCCAAATCCTGAATTTAGCTAATTTACTGTTTCATATCCGTTATATTACTCAATGAGATCATGGTGAATCAACATGATTTGTCCTAAGTGAGGAAGCATTCTAAGTGCCCTGGATACAACATGCATCCCTGCTGCTGATCTTGAAGTCGCCTATAACGGCGTCATATCTAAGACTCATCCGGACTGTCATCTGCTTTGTCTTCCACTGAAGATGTTGAAAATGGAAAAACAGTTCACAAGATGAGAGACATTACTGAGAAACGTCTCCTACGCACATTCTGCGCCTCACATCTGTGCTTCTTTTCAAATGATCTTATTTCTATGTACTGACATCAAAAGCTGTTTGCAGAGGCACCCTGCCTGGGAGGGGCTGTCTATTGTTGCAAAAAAATTTGGAGTTTTTCCACTGAAAACCTCATAAGAATCATTTATTAGAGGCAGTAAATATGCTGACATAAATCAGCATCAGTAAATGATTAGCAGATCACGTAATAGTATTTTATGTCCCTTTTGTTCAGTAAATATCAGTTTGTTCTCTTTCTACTTAATCTCTAAGTGATTAAAGTAATTAACTCACATTCTTAAATGGGAAAATGTAACTGATAAATTAATCCTCAAAGAAATGTTTCCACACAAAACAGTCTTAAATTTCAATCAAGTGAAGTTCTTTCTAAGATCAGCACCAGGGTTTGGAAACAAAGGAAGACTGAAAGCAGATAAAGTGTAGCTCATCGTTGCACAACAACACTACAACTCCTGAGTACGTAATGATTTAAATCAAATACTGCTGAATGTATAACATCTTTAATGTCTTTATTATATGAGTGAAATATTAATATCTGTATCTAAATGCTTTCTTCTTTGTAGAGTTCATGAATTTAAATTAAGTGTTAAAACTACACGATTGGTCATTTTGAGTGAAGTTGCTCATCGTTGAACACTGAAATTCAAGAGAAAATGTTTGAGCTGGCGAGGATGAGCAATCCAGCAGCAATGTAATTGATCAGCCCTCCCACCCGGCTTGTGATCCGATAAAGAAAGAAAGTAAGATGAGAGACTGGAGACCCCACAACCTCGACCTTTCACTCTGAACTTGTGAACCCAACAAATAAAAATCTGGTATTTGACTACGAAAAACTTAAAATCATCTTCTTGAAATTTCAGTAAGGAGAATAACACATAAAGCCCGAAGTGTGGTTTTCATATTAACATATTTCATTTAGTGGGATATAGATGTAATCGATCTTCAGCGGTGGTTTGTAGTTTATAAGTTTATCATTCATGTATTCAGTTTCTGTAAAATGTAAATGATTACAGCAGGTTTCTGCCTCCATACCAGTAGACTATGAGGCTCTCTTGAAGAAATAATTGGTGCCTTCACAGAGTCTCCTCCACATTTTCTTTACAGTCATGTAACTTTTATGTCTTATACTGAGGTTAAGGCTTTCTAGGCTCTACATTCATATGATCAAAGAGCTCAGAAGCATTTAAACTTTGAGGGCAGCTGCAGAGGCAAAATATACCCAGCTCTTTCATTTTTCTTAAAGATACATGACTGGATACCCGCTCACTCGTAAAGACTTTTTTAACTTTCAGTAATAATAGATTTTTCCATGAAGACTGAAAAAATAGTTTATTTAAAAAAGACACATCACAATAAAAAAAAATAAAAAAAAGACACATATTGGTGTGTATTTCCTCGTCTGTAAGTACATGTTGTGATGTTCTGGCACCAACACCAGAACCGCTCTGGTTGTAGTTCTGCATGAGGTTAAAGTACATTACATCTTGGTCTGTTTAAGGACAGACTGCTGCCACCACATGATATTTTATGTCCATGCTTTTGCATTTCATCTCATACTGGCCCGTTCCTGTCAAGATTGGCCTCCCAGTTTGAGAGTTACTGTGCTCTCTGAATATGTGTCATAAAAGCAACATCTTGAGGCAATTTCAGTGACTGAAATAAACAGTCTGTTGTGTCTCCAAATTACAGCTGTTAGATGACTTCCATACAGCTCTGTGAGATGTAAGTTGTGCAGCGCAGTTGGAACGAGAAAGACGCCAGGAGCAGTGGAACAACTGCGTGGCAGCAGCCAGAGCAAAAAGGAATTATAACATGGCTGCAAGACATACAGATGGAGGCTCGAACATGAGATAAACTGGGAGGATTTAAATATTGGACTTTCTTCTCTTTTTCATCCTTGCAAAAGAAAAAAAAAAGCCTGAAGCTTCTCAACAGCCCAGTGCTGGATGACTAGAAGTCTCAGCTGGAGTGAGACAAGTCTCACAAAATCCATATCCGCTGAAATAGCTGTAGTATGACAGCTGGAAAAACGGCACTGAACATTTGAGCTCATCCAGTGCAGTGACACAAGTTCCGATAATAAGACAGAAGGAAACACACACCCATCCAAAAGCTGTCCACATTTTGACAAATGGGTGCAACAGCAACTAGAAAAAATGTTTTACTTGCGTTAAATAGAAGTTTTAACATGTACAGTAGCACCAGTTTGAACAGCGAGTCTTGTTTTTTTTTTTTTTAATGTAGACTTCAGTTTCTTTCTCCAAAGGAAACTTGTCAAATCGAACTCTGAACATGTACAACATCTAAGGCAACAGAACAAACAGTGTTCATAAATACTTATATAATACAGCACATCATTCATTTTAGTCCAGAAAATCACAATCAATTCATTCACTCTTTAATTAAATATATAAAATGAGGTACTCTCACAGAGAGTCACACAGTTTTTCTGTAGTGTGTACAGTATGTTTGGATGGATCAACAGCTGCTACCTAACCCTGATTAAATTATTCCGACAAATAATACCATGTCATCTGAACCTTTGTGTCCGTGAGCTGTTGATGTAAATCTATTGTTATTTACACTGAATTTTACACAATTGAAACTCATCATCTCATTGCTTTATAAATATATAATAAAAAACAAACCGACTCATATCAGTGGGGATGTGCGATTTTGAAATGCAAAGACACAAAGCTGAAAACATTATCTCATTATCTATCTCCGTTATCTCAGCTGGTGATGATTGAAAGCTGATATTTTGGAGGTACATGTTTTTCAGAGGAGCGCGACAGCTTCTGTGAAATTAAAGGACAATTTTTTCAGGAATGAATGAGGTGGAATCACTTCTCTGAATACAAGGAATAAATAAAATCTTCAGTGACCCTGCTGGTGGTTTTGTATGTTTTATCCTGTCAACTTTTACGCAGTTGTTCAGTACAGCGGCAGAGACCACATGCTGGGATGATATCTGATACTTCACAGCTGTCCACCATAATGGCTCATTTTTGAAATGCAAAAAAAAGGACCAAATTCACATTGTCTTTCCTGCTAAATTTGTGTTTGTGGATTCTTTTTCTTCTGGGTTTAATTTTCAGAACTCACAGCTACTAAATATGCAATAACTTCCTGCAGCTGGTTTTCAAATCATGGATGCGGAAACTGCCTCTGAAACGCCACCAAGGGGTTTTTTAAAACGAAACAAGAACTGGACAGCGAACATTACCAGTCAGATATATTCATGTGAGACGATGAAGACGATGAAGTTTCCAACTGCATTTTCAGAAAGCCTAATGTAGTCAGTTAATTAGATGAGAGACATTACTGAACTGAACTAACTGAAGTGAGGCTGAGGAGTCTCATGGGACAGAGTCTTATCTCACTGAGCATCCAGTCTTACTCTGTTTTCTGTTGACTGTGTCCCAGCCCTGTCATGCATGGAGATGCTGGCCTCCTGTTTCCTTTGCCTCTTGTGCCTCCAGAGCAGGACGGCCAGCAAGAGGAGCAGCAGGAAGCCCAGAGCTCCCCCGATGAGCCCCGCTGTCAGAGGCAGGCTGCTGTCCCTGGGCTGGTACATCATACAGGACCCATCGCTGTGGCCGACATCATTCACTGCAACCACGCAAACCTCTGAGACGTGGTCTACTTTGCCCACTCCGCCGCTCCTTTGGCCCTTCCCAAAGTTCCTTACCTCTTGTCCCCCTACTGTCACAACAAACCCTGTGACATAGGAATATGGTGCACACCACTGCACCACAACTTCTGACCCGTTCCAGGATGCTGATTTCAGGCTGGGAGCATCTGGCTGCACATTATACAAAGTGGACCCTGGACACCAGCAGCCAGTTGAGGCTGCAAGATCAGCACAGGGGGTCTGATCCTCAAGACAGCGATCATAGTTGCACGGCTCAGGAGACACTGGAGGCTCTGTCTGGGGTAACATAGTGGTGACATCATCACCATCGTAGTAGTCGTCTGGGGGGAGCACAGAGACCGTTGTGGGATACGTCCGCGCAACCTCCACTGCAGTAGGCAGGGGAGAGCAGACTCTGATGAGAACCAGGCAAATGATCGCCAGGGGAAGCAGAAGGTCTCTGTAGGCTGCCATGGTGCTGTCTGGAGATCATAGAAAGTGAAATTCCATCAGTACATTGGAAAATCTGTTTTTTAAATAGGACTGAAAAGTATTGGCCCCTTGGGTTTTCGGCTATGTGTGCATTCAGAGTCGCATTCTTTTTGTCGTACATGAGGGAGCCTGAGCGAGGACATGAAGGAAGGTTTGGAAGGAGGAAGGAGGAACTGCATCAGATGAGACAAAGTGCTTAAATGTGAGCCTGGTTTCTATTCAGCTCCCTAGTCTCCCTCCCTAGTGTACAGCTGTTTTCTTAAAACCAGGGCTCAGTGCTTTAGCTCTTGAGTAAGCAAATGACAGAAATGTGGACACTTAATTAGCTGAAATTTATTATTCTGTGGCATGTTTGTCTTTGATTTATGGCCTTGTGCACAGAGCTGCTCAGAATAATCCTCATTTGTTAATCTTTGGAGGTACTTCACAACTAATTCAGCATTCCAGGCGGTATTGCACAACAGGTCCAAATGCCTACACACCCAAAAAAAACACAGTGAAGCCTTGTTAGCTGGATCCACTTACAAGAATGCTGCCCGTATGATTTTCACAAGAATCCACACAAACATAAGTGAAATGTGCTGAACGTGCACAGAGGGATAACACAGCCAGAGCCCATTCAAAAACCTCTCAAAAGAAGCAGCTGCATTGAGCGCAGAGCAGGAGCCCCCATTGAATACTGATGTACTTTGTGCTCTCGTTTTTTTTTTTTGGCACAGCTGAACTCTGAACACTTGTGTTAAAAGTGGAATAAAGTGTGAGAAATGAAAAGATGCGAGCTTACCTGTTGTCTGAAAAAGTTTGTGATCTTTATCCAGAAGGAAGAGAGCTCCTGTCTCCTCGTCGTTCCTCCACTTGCTCCCTCTCTTGCTCTGCCCCCCTTTATATGTATCCAGTCTCCCCAACAATCACCTCCTTCTTTCTGCCCTCCCACGCCCCCCCCCCTCCCTCCCTCACTCACTCCCAGCCCATCTGCACCAACTCCACCTCCCTCTCTGCTAAATGGTTTAGCAATGCGAGTGACTGAGCGTGTGTGTGCTGAGTGTGTGCTGCTCGTGGTATTACTACAGTCTGCTATTAGTTACATCACTGCTTCCTAATTTCCTATAAAGTGAACCACGTCACATTCCTTCGCAATTAGTGGGCTTTCCAGAGCGTGTCTTACTAATTAATGAATTCTTTTTCTCCTTTTTAGGGGTGAGGTGCTGAGAATTGTCTGTGTCAGGGCCTTGATTCATTGGAATTTGTCATCCCTGACATACTCCAGTGGCTCCAGAAAGCCTATCCTTTCTCATTCCCCTTCTTCACCTCTTGTCTAAATAAAATGTGTGTCATGATTCCAAACACTGCAGCGAACCTGAGAGGACTGGAGCTGTTGTGCAGATGTTGACCAAAAGGCCGGAAATGAACCTGACTCGACTTGTTCCAGGAATGGTCTATAATGTCTGAAAATGCCATGCTGGTACTTTTCTCTAAAAAAAATTAAATGTACCAAAACAGGGGGTGGAATAACAAGTGGTGGTAAATAATGTGAGAAAAGAAAAAAAACCTCACTCAGCGCTTGACGTGTTCAGGAAGGAAAAACTGAACATGATGTTTTGTTGATGGAACAGCAACTTTGTGTGACAGCTGTGGCCTTAAATCCAGCTGCAAAACCGCACACTGGCTCTGTTTTTGTCTGCAGAAAAAGTGATCACAGTTAGCTCACATTGTCCCGAGCCAGAAAAATTAACAAAATTGCTAAAATGAGCTCAGCATCTCAAAGCTTACTTACCTGATGAAGTAAGTTTAGAAATTACCAGCTATATGTGTGATGTTTCTGCCACATTATATTGAAAGGTATAACACTGTGAGTAATTAAAATTAATTGTTTGTTACTTTTATTTTTTTACATCATTATGAGTTGTTTCCTTTTATCTTTCTCTCTTTTTTGTGTGAGCGTTACTCTGTGAGTGAATGAGTTTTTGGGTACATAGGCTGTGGGCGTGTTGTGAAGGAGATACATACAATATATTTGTACATAGGAGGGTATGTGGGTGTGTTTATGTATTGTGCAATACAGGCGGTCTTTATGTCGAATATCTGAATCTAATACTAAGAGGGCATGTATCTATTTTTACCTTATTTCATAATAGGTCCACTCTTTGGTAATGAGTCAGTTGTTGTCTGTTTAAGTTAACAGGAACACAGATGATACAACAGTCATCATCCAGCAAGTTGCTGATCGAGGTGAAGTCACTGAGTAAGAAATACCTCTGCTGGGACTCTGGAAGTGACACAGATTCAAGCAGATGGTAGCCGTTAAATGGTTTGTTGCATAATTGCACAATGCCCTGCCCCTTTCTGCCATGGACTACGTCACTTTTTCCCCTCAATCACATGTGGATGGCTGGAATGGGCCTGCTTCCCTCATCAGAAACAACTCCACGAGGAGCACATTATTTTTATATATGAAATGGGAGCAGCCCAGATGAATTCTACGAGGTCCTGTTATAGCACGATCAGAGGATCTGTGGAGTAAATAGCACGAGTGTTTGATTTATGGCTCACATGCACAGTAATCTGTGATCAGAGGGACTTACCGGCCTGATAATGACGCCTGCTTTGTTTTGTGGACGAGGAAATCATTAGTCGGGACTTTTCGTCAGTTTATGGGAAAACAACAGTAACTTAGGGTGCCAACTTTGGCCCACTGACTCCCTGAATGAAGCAAATTAACAAGCCAAGATTGTGCTTTTCTTCATTTCATTTTTTAAAAACGCTCTTTTAAATAAATGCAGGGTGAGGCAGTGCAACATGTTTTAAATAATTATGTGAAGACTTCTGCAGGCAGTATTCTTATGATTCACTACATCTTCCTGAACAAACAATAATAACGTGATAATGAAAATCATAGTGCCAAGTGTTTTCATATTTGTGAGGAGCTGTTCTAATGTGAAATGATTAATGTTAGGCGTATTCCCTGACCTCAGTGTCATTGATTATAAAAAGCAGTCTGCAGTGCCTCCTAGAGCCTTTAAAACAACTTGGTCAGTGGACAAAAACATGACCAAGTGTGTATTCAGCAGAGTCAGGCGGGGTCTGGGTCTCCTCAGTTACACAACTGGGTGTTAGTTTTTTTTGATGGATCATCATCCATGGATCATCGAGGGTCATCTGTGAGGCATCAGAGAGTTCAGGATGCTTTTTTGGCCACTTTGCCAAATTAAAACGAGCATCCTGCCTGAGCAGCGCCGCCTGCAGCAGACCGATGATGGACTGTCGTCTCCCCGGCCGGGTTCAGACTTTGTGTAAGCCGCTGGGAGGTCGACGACCCGCGGATACTTACGGTTTTGAACCCTGGAAGTTCAATTTTAGCTCGAAAAGGGCAAACTTCAGCTCGTCTCCGCAAATGGCTGCTGCTCTGCTGGAAAAAAGAAGCACATTCCGCCCTGAGAGCTGACTCGCAGGCTATCAAACAGCAACAACCAAGAAGAGAAAAAAAGATAAATAAATGTGTGCCATTTAGCATTTCGTTTAACGCTTTTGCGAAATACTTTTCCATCACACATGTAGTAAAAGCTTATAAGCTGCAAAATAGCCTTAAATATATAATCAGTCAGATAAATGACAGACTGCCATATGGAGGACCATGGTGTCTTTAACCTGAGTCATTATATAGGCAGAATATAGAAAAATAAATGTATTTAATTGATATATGAAGTAGTGACATACCTGGTAATTTTATTAATGGTTATTTTATTAATTTCTTGTTTGGTTTTCCAATTAGATATCCATTAATGTAGTATTTTGTAACCAATTACATGATTGAATATCAGAATAATAAGTTGATGAAAATGGAGCCACAACATCAGACACACCTGTAAAATCTAATGTGATCCAAAACAGCTCTGCCACGAATTCTGCTTTTACAAAGCTTGTAATTTATTGTTGAAGTCCTGATGGGAGTTGTTGTACTGGAGTATTATACTGAAAGTGACAGACAGAGTGTGTGACATATATATATATATATATATATATATATATATATATATATATATATATATAAACCAGAAAAAAACCTTCAGGTGTAAACGTAGAAACATGGCAGAGCTGTTGGATCACTTTGACTGTACTTATGTTGTGACTGACAGGAAAAAAAAGTGTGTGGGGTTTATAATGTAACTCTCGATCTAAACAAAAATGTCTTGTGTGTAAAAGGTAATCTAATCATTATAATTTTGTGGGTTTTATTTCCATTTTATGGCATGCATCCTGTGTGTTATGGCCTCATTATTATATAATATTATCATTATATTTATATAATGTTAGCTTCTTTGCAGTGCTCTGCAGAGTAGATGCTCCTTCAAGTCTTGACCCAGGTCAAAGTGAGCGGGTGTTTGCTGACGTCATGTGTATGCGACAGGCCTCGGTGTACAGTAGTGTTGCAGCTCTGCAGATTGAAGCTGGTGATGGGTGAGTGTGAGCAGCAGAAGGGGCGGCCATGCTATCAGAGTCTGTGAGCCGTGACTGACGGACGTTGTCTCGGGGCCGTCACAGCTCGTGCCGCAGACTCGCGCTGTTCGCACGGGTCCGCCATCGGCCGGTCGCCCGTGTTAGCCGCGAAGCTAACAGAGGAGCTAATGCTAGCTGCCGCAGGCCCAGCGGACTCTCTCTGACTTCGGTACACTGTTTTCTGCCAGCTTATTTACGCGTGAATGTAACAGGCGACTCTCCGCTCAGTCACTCGACTTTCTCCAGCGGCAACTCCTAACAGTTAACTATATTTTTGGGGAGGGGGAGGGGTGTTTTTTTTCGCAGCATATTTTTAACGTCAGCGAGTCAACATCAAAATAATGACTTCCAGGAGGACAGGGTTTGCCGGCAGCATGGATTCATCTCCGTCAAACAGCGGCTCGGTCCACAGTGGAAACCGCAAGCAGAGTATCATCAACATCCCCGAGCGGACCGGGGTGGAGGGCTGCTACGACCGGAAGGGAGACAAGCCCGGGTACGGAGCCTCCGGGCAGGGCGGAGTGACCGTCACCTCCCTGAAGACCCGCCTCGCCCCGACCATCCAGACCGCCATGTCGGCCGCCGTGGACACCCTGCTGGGGGAGGTGGTCCTGGTGCTCAACGAGACCCAGCAGGAGCTGCTGCACAAGGAGCAGGAAAACGAGAGGCTCAAGGTGCGCCTGGAGGTGTCCGAGCGGGAGCTGAAGACCCTGCAGGAGTGTCTGTGCAGCGCCCAGAAGCTCATCGACCAGCTGCAGATCTCATACTCGGGCCCCCAGACCGTCAGCCAGTCCGTCTTTGCCCCATCACTGTCCTCCATGGCCTCGATGACCTCGGGCCTGGACCGGGACCACCAGAACCCTCGGGGTGTGAACGGAGCCGGCGTCGACTTGGGGCTCGGCGGCTCCGTGGACGACTCGCTTCACGGGTTCGAGCCCAGAGACGACTACAAGATGTGCCAGCTTTCCATCCAGCCGGACGGCTCTGTGACTAACCACGCTCTGGACTTTGGGTCCAACCCGTCTCACATGTGCTCAGATTCCAGTAGACCAGGTGAATATGCAGCGTGTGTATGACTGAGTCTGGACGAATCGAGCGATGTCTCTCTATAAACGTACACGTGAGTTAGTTTCTGTGTTTTTGATACAGTAAAATCTTTTCATTAACCCTCTCTGCATGTTTTCATTTGTCTTCAGATGAGAGGCAGTCTCAGGGACCAGGTGGAGCGTCCAGGTTTGAGATTAAAGAGGAGCAGGGACCCGCTTCAGGCTCTGGTCAGCCCAACAGGAAGGAGCCTGCAATGCGTGGTGACAACAGAGTCGGGGAAGGAGAGCGATCGTCCCACAACGTTGGGGACCTTGGTTATGTTCAAGTTGGAGGGGAGGGTGGCTCACAGCGCTCCTTCACTCAACCGCTGCGTCACCAAAGACCTGTGAGAGAATGCAGCGGTGCCTTGCAGCAGGGTGGACTTGACGGACAGAAGCAGTTGGCTAGGACTTCTGGAGCCGGGAGGGCGGACAGTGTTTCACCGGGCAGGGCAGAGGACTCAGCGGGACCTTCGGCCTCTGACACAGCAGGGGACCCCTCCGGAGATCGGCCTCACCACTGCTTAGAGTGCGGAAAAACCTTCCGACTGATCTCCAGCCTAAAGAAGCACATCCGCATCCACACTGGAGAGAAGCCGTACCCGTGTGGAGTCTGCGGCCGCCGCTTCCGTGAGTCGGGGGCACTTAAGACCCACCTGCGCATACACACTGGCGAGAAGCCGTACTCCTGCTCTGAGTGTGGAAACTGCTTCCGCCACTTGGACGGACTGCGCAAGCACAGGCGCACACACACCGGAGAGAAACCCTACGTGTGCGCCATCTGCGGGAAGCGCCTCAGCCGCTTGCAGCACCTCAAACACCACCAGCTCATCCACACCGGCGAGAGGCCGTGCTGCTGCCCCTTCTGCAACCGCAGCTTCAAGGAGCCGGCAGCGCTGCGGAAACACATCCGCACGCACCGGGAGGAAGGCGGTCACATGGGAATTGGCGCCAATGACGACACAGACCCAGACGCCATGGACGACATTAACAACCTCCATCCGGCAGCCCCGTCCCCTCAGATGAGGTTTGGGGAGTGGGGAGCTGAGGAGGACGACAGCTCTGTTGTGGACTGTGTGTAGGGGAGGGTTGAAGGAGTCACTGTTGGTATTCTTCCTTTAAAGGCTGTTCCCAGTGGAAAACATGAGGTGTTTGTGTAGTTTGTAAACACGATGGATCATCTCTGTTCCATGCTGTTAAAGTCAACAGTGAGGCTACATATAAACCTACCCTTGGAGTTTAGTTTATATCTGACACTTTCATTTAGATGTAAAAATAACTTTAAAAACGTCCACTGTACATTCTTCAACCGCAAGTGTTTTTTTTTCCGGACATTCCTCGAGCAGCAGCAGTAGCGCGCAGGTTGTTCTTGGCAGGCAGAGTTGCCAGTTTGCCAACTTCCTGGCAAATAATTTGGGGAAATTGATGGCAAGAAGTGGACAAGAGCTGTTTCCTGGCTTTAAAAATAAAGTGCCTTGAACAGTCATTCAACCGTCAACTGAGTCACCGCTGCTGCTGCTGCTGTTCAAGACAGTTCTCACCTGGATTTTAGTCTGGAGACACTCTGGTAATGAGTTGTTTCACACAGCAGTCAGAGGGTGAATTCACTGTTTTGTTATTCTCAGTTGCTACACATCGGGCATTCACATTGATAGAAATGGATCTGTAAGGCATTATCGACTAAACCAAACGTCACAGCATTTCTGGTTCCAAGGTTTTTAGACTTTAATTTGTCCTTTAAGACTAAGAATTTAAGACATTTATTCACTGACATTATTAAACAATATCTGTCTCCTGTTATATCGGCCCCAGCTTTACCTTGATAATTTTCCTCATTCTGCTGCTGATCTTATTTTTTCTGTTACTTCAGTTAATGAAGTTGTGAGAAATTGGTTAAACTGTTTTTCAAGTAATTGCCCCACTTAAAGTAGATGCAGTCACATCAGAATATCTACTTCTTATGAAAGCCTAAAGCACATTGGTGAATATTATTGTCATGAAATACACTACTACCACTATTTTCAAGTAACAGTTAACAAAAACAAATACAATATAAAAGAAAACTCATATTGACAACCCCCCCTCCAAAAAAAAACCAACAAAAATAACGTAGAGCACATAATCTTTCAGTCGAGTCATTGAATTTAAGAGGGAAGTGTGGCCTTTCAGTCTGCCCTAATGAGGCCATCACTTTGACTACATGTAGACTGTCATGTGTCTTCATAAAGCATGAACCAGTTTTAATTCTCAGTTGACGGCGTCCCGTTCTCAAGCCCTACTTTGTTCTTGTCTTGTCTCTTCTTATCACTCCTCAGAGCCCTCATCAGGTGCACAAAAGCAGTGTTTTCATTTGAGCAGAAACTATCAACATCAAGAAAATCAGCGTAATTTGGCATCAGGGTGCACCCACATCAACAGCACACACACTGTTTTACTGTTCCTCCAGTCTGATCGTCAGCGCTCTCTAAGTGTGGACCAGATCTTAGCATTCCACTCTCTCTCTGTTTTTTTTTTTTCAAGCTGCTACTGTGTGTCTAAAAAGCCTTTCCTTTTCTAGATTTGTATCATCGTTACCAGCCAGTTACTAGCAAATTACTAACGGACAGACTTTGGTGCTTGCATGTGCATATCTGTTCCTCCGCTGGCGGTGATGCCTCCCAGGCTGTTTCTGTAAATAAAAACTGTAGTTTTAGCCATTTTATCTGGATTAATGAGGGTTAACATTTGTGAAACGTTAATGTGCAACAATGACTTTTAAAAAAAAAAAAACAACAACAACATAACGTGCTTTGAAAACATCAGTATGCTAACATGCAGTGTAATTATATATAATCTTATGAAATTTCCTCCTGATGCTCTGATATGACACGACTGATGCGTCAGACTGAACAACAGAGCATTAATCTTCTTGGCCTTTCGAGCTATACTGTAGGTCTCTGGTGTCATTTACCATGTATACTAATATAATGATCTCCATGTAACTATTCTGTGTACATTTACAAGTGTAAGTCATTTAAAAAGGCGCTCAAAATGTTGAATAACTGTTACTGTATACCCCTAATACAACTTGCCAAGGTAGTCTGTTCCCCAGATGATCATATTTATTGTTTTTTGTATCACACACAAGGGGGGCCTTTGCATGTAGGTTTGAACGGAAATGACATTCTTCCTCGAAAAAGTCAGTGTTAAATGTGAAACGAATTACTTTTTTATGCTTCTTCTGTGTTCAAAATATATTCCCCCACATCACAGTCATTCTGCTACCTACTGTAAATGTTACTATATTAAAGGGCCTTGTTTCTTCTTGTTTTCTTCCTGTGGCTGTTTATTCAAGGTTTGACATTCAGGAGAGGCTCCTTTTGAGGAAATCATCTGTCAAACTGCCGTACAACTATTAATCGGATCATCAATGTTGCAGTTTACTCAAAGCTAAATCCGTGTGCGTATCCTAATTTTAGATTGTCCCGTTTGTTCATTCCGGCGTTATTGCTTCCGTTTCAGTCGGCTCGTCTCATTGTATCGTGGCAGAGGGAAAAACCGCATGAACCCCCTGAAGGAGGAGTTTTCACACAGGCTGAAACGTTGCCAAAAAGGATTGTGTAGGTGCTCCGTACACACCCAAAGACGGCTCCCAAATAACACCTTGCTCTCCTCCTAGTGCTGAGTAATGACAACTGTGGCCTTTATTATGATTACACGAGCTTAACAGGCTGCATGTATCTGAAAAACACGTCAATGTATAGCAGCATTTTGTCCATATTACCAATAACATCATTCATAATTTCAAGATTAAATTATTTTATTGTCATTCATTTCCAAAAACAACACATATTGCACAATTTATGCTTTTATTTGAATTAGTGAGTTCCTCCATAATCTCTGAGGTCACTTTCTCTGCTGTTTGGCACAACAGAATAAACCACCTCCTGATTATATCACTCTGACAAAAGTCAGATTCATAAAGCTTTAAATCCAGGTGGTTTGGCTGATCTGGGATCTGTCAAATAAGCTTTAAGCTTTTTTGGCCTGACATAAGAAATCTGGTTAGTCAAAATGTGCTAAAAAATTACAGTAACAGATGATTAAAATAAAATCAAGGTATTAAATGACACTAACATGGTCAGCAAAAACTTTTACGGACGTAATCATTGAGAAACATTTAGTACAGACCTTGTTTCTCTCAGTGTGTATCAGCAGTATATTTAGCAGCTAGTACTGCACACTGATTTTTTTTCTCCACATAGACAAAGCAGCTTCTGTGGATCAGGGAGATGGACTCAGGATACATATTTATTCTTTCAAAGAAAACTTCTCTCAAATCCTTGTAATTCTCGTAGTACTAAGAAATGAGATTTTCAACCTTTTTTATGACAATGTGACCTCAGCCTGACCTCCCTGAGTAGGTTGTTCTGCCTTTTTCTCTTGTTTACTGTTAATTTATCTGTTCTCAAATAATAGTATATATATATATATATATATATATATATATATATATATATATATATTATATAATACATAGTGTGTGCAAATCAATTCATATCAACACACTCAAATTTGATAGAAATTACAGTCACTTTTTTTAGTTTATAGAAAATCAGGCCTGCTGCATCCTCCACAGCTAAGATATTAAGTGTATGACTCTGGATCATTAAAGTAGGTGGTTATCTATTTCTACACATTTCACTTCAAGCAAAGAGTGATTTTAAACCTCTGAAGCTGTTCATTTTGAGTAAAATTTAACTTGTTGAAAAGATAAAAAGTTCCAGCATTGGACAAGAAAAAACATAAATGAACAGAAACATATATAATATTGGGAGCAAAAGAAATATGGTTATTCTCTTTTCTTAACTTTTGATCATCTTATGACCCCTCTTGTGAAATAGTATTCTTTGTTTACTGAAAAAAATGCACTGTGTAACTAATTTTCTTTGCACAACAGAAAAGGATGCTGTAGTTGAACTTTCTTGTTTTTTGTGAATGCAGCCTTTCTGGTGTTGTTTTGACAAGTTATTGTTCCAGTGTTTGTGTCATGACGTTTTGCAATCAAATGGTGATGTTGGTATTGCTGTGGTGTTTTTGTTGCTGTTTCAGTGAAACAGGGATTGCTGCTGGAATATCTGAATATAAGTCCATGCTGATAATGTTATTGTTTGTTAAACTTAAGAGAACTTGGACCCAGTGTGTGTTACACCCACGTTTGGAAGAGGCCGATGCACTTGGAAGGATGCAAACTTGTTCCAACAAAACAGACCACAAATTGGAGTTATGGCATCAAGTTGAAGCAAGTGCTGTGGAAGCCACTTAAACACAACATTTCCCTGAACGCACCCAGGGAAGCTCGCACAGCGCAGAGCTTGTGGTTCACGTAGAGGCGTCTCATGGTCGGTCACAGAGAGATGCATCTTAATGAATTGCAACAGCTATTTTAATGACATCAGATACACTACTGTTACTGCAAAATACACTCCACCTGCTGCAAACTGCATCCCACAATTCGACTCAAGATTCAGATTCAGCATTTGATTTCATACACATGCTCATTTCCGTGTTTCTGAATAAGCTTTTGTACAATCTGAGTGTCAGTTTCATGTCATCTTTGAAAAAAAACAGCAGCAGAAAGTACATTTACTCAATTACTATCCTTAAGTACAATTCTGAGGTTCTTATGCTGCTAATGTACCGAGTATGAGAGGGAAATGTTGTGTATGTAGAGCAGTTACTTATAGAAAAAAATAGATGCAAATAGATAAATAGATATATAGCTGCCTAAAAATATATAAAATTGTTTTGTGTAACACATCATGGCCAATAAAGTATTATACTATAACACTGACAGGGGGCATTGTGCTGCATTGTGAGTACTTTTATTTTTCCTTTTGGCACTTACAAAGCACATATTACCCATCAGTTTTACTTGTAATTGTATTTTTACATTGTGTTACTGATACTTTTATTTGAGTAAAAGATCTGAATGCTTCCACCACTGTCCTCAGATCATTTTCTTCTCTCTGTTAGCATCTGGTTTTATCTTCAGGTTGAGTAATACGCCTGTTTATTTCTGTTTGTCATGACTGTCGGCTGCATTGAGTAAGTAAGGTTTCAGTTTTCAGAAGGGAAGTCATTATATTGCTCTAATAATAATACTGAGGGATGGTTTATGTATGTATATGTGTGTGTGTGTGTATGTGTGTGTGTTCCTTGGCAGCTGATGATGCAGTGATGGTGAGTAGCAGAGGCAGAGAGAAATGTGAGAGCGGCCTGTGAACTCTCTGTAAGCTCATGCAGTCATTTCCTCTGCGACTGAAGGTAAACACTCTCACTTTTTGGGGAGGAAGTGACTCAACTCTCTCTCGCTTTGTCTCTTTCTCACGGTCATCGCTCACCCCAAGCACCCCTCCCGCTCTGTACAGTGGCCAGTGTCTGCACCTTCTCATTTTTAATTGTCACGTGTTGTTTATCCTCTCGCTGACTTTTATCAGACGTTAGAGTCACAGTTCAACACATGGCTGGAATGTCTGAGAGGACTTCTGCTCCCTGGACTGTGCTGTGTCACATTTACCTTCATCTGTTTCACTCACAGTGGGTGGCAGCAGGTTTTGGTGTCATTCAGTCAAAGATTTAAATGTGTTTTTCTTTAATTTATCTCACTCAGGATGAATATCATATGATTAATACGACACCATATCTTCAGTTGCTGAGGACGTATGTTATCCAACATATTAGGGCCTGTGTTGTCCTTTTTTTTTCTTCTTTTTTTTTACCCATTCTCTTCACTTTCTGTGTTTTTGCACACATGCATAGAGGTAATTTCTTGCAGTTGTTGGAAAAATCACTGGAGCCAAAACTGCAGGCAGCACAATATGTTTCTGTCAAATTGTTTTGATTTCATCACATCATGATTTTATTTACTACTAAATTTATCTAAAGGTTGCAATTACAAGTGACTCTGCAAGATAAGGGTTCACGTGCAAAACACACAGGACACTCATGGTGCGACACTGGAGTTTAAACCAGCCAACCAGCAGAGCGTTAACATCGGTAGATATACTTACTTACTGCTTATAACTTTTATTTAGGCCAAGGCAAGTGCAACACTTTTTGTTTAAATGCTGTATCTGTATTGTATTGTATTGTGATTTTTCTTAAAGAAAGCCTGAGAGTGCATTTTCTATTGTTAGGAGAAAATAAGATAATGTTTGATGAGATGACGAGATATACTGATAAGAACCACACAAGCAGTTTGTTTGTGGTGAATCCACAGAGTGTGAGGGTTAGATGAGCTGATTTGAAGTCTGGTAAACTGAACAAATAGGCCGCACATCTGTAAAGCTGCATTGTGAGGAGAGATCATCCAAATGGTCACATCTGCACTGATTGTTTTTCTCTCTTAGGTGAAAAGATGTTGAGCAGTCAGGAGACAAAAAAAAACGGCCTCCTCACAGACTGACAGTGACCTCAGCCTGACCCTGATGACCAGCATCAGACTCAGACTGTCTCAAACTTTCACTGAGAGGGTGAGTTAGGGGTCAGTCTAACACTTCTGCACAGGAGAGGGGGGGTGCCCACAGCTATATATTATAATACCAGTATTCTTTTATTCTCGGAGTGACACGCGCAGCTGTGCAGCTATGATTTACAGAGTGAGGGTCTGTAGGAGAAGAGGGGGGGTGTGAGGAGAGAGAGAAAGAAAGAGAGAACCAACAAGGAAAACACTTTCAGCTTTTGCTCCTGCACCGCCTGACTGGCCCCATGCCAGAGAAAGAGAGAGAGAGAGAGAGGAGAGAGAGAGGGCTGGCTCACCCCCTTCTCCTCTCTCTCCCTCCTCTCCTCTCTGAACCCACATGCACTCTCTCTCTCTCTCTCTCTCTCTCTTCTCCAAAAGCAACAGGCGAGAAGGAGGAAGAGCGACGAAGGGCAACTTCTTTCAGGAGCAGCGCGGAGAGCCGAGGGTCCTCAGGAGATGGCAGACGTGTCGGTTTTGGAGACGGATCACTTGGATACGCGAGGGGAGTGATTTTTCTCTCTTTTCTTTTTTCTTTTTTAATCCTTGAGGAGAAATCAGAAGGGAGGACGCGCTTTTTCTTTTTTTCTTTCTTTCCCTCCTCCTTTTTTTTATTCTTTTCCTTCCCCCCCCCCCACCACCGACGCATGAGACGTCAAAAACCCGCCTCGGATCCTCCAAAGAGCGGGCGCGTTTGGTGATTTGGTGCCCGCGGGTCTCGGTGGAGGGCGCTGAGGGATGCCAGGATGCCCCCTCTCATCTCCCATCTGCTCGTCCTCTGGCTGAGCGTGCACAGGCTCGCGTGGTGCACGGAGCGCTCCTCCGCCCGCGAGCGCTTCAAGGTGGTGATCGCGCCGCTCATCTGCAAGCGGATCTGCCTGAAGGGACAGTGTCAGGACACCTGCGAGCAGGGCAACAACACCACGCTGATCGCGGAGAACGGGCAGGCGGCCGACACGCTCATCGGACAGGGCTTCAGGGTCGGTGAGTGGAACAATGAGCGCTTATTCATCAGAGGAGGGGGTGTAATTAGGCCGCCGCGATTAACCTAATGGCCCTCAGTGCCTGCGCACATTGCCGCGCACACACACACACACACACACTTTCACTGCTTTATAGTTTGTTTTCCCCCTGTGGACAGACGAGGGAAGCCTGTTTGGGGTAAACAGAGGAAAATATCCCGTAGTAGCAAAGAAAGTTACATAAGAAGATAATAAGACTCTAACAACTCACTTCAGCTGTAAATCTGGTTGTTTATCTCTTCTATGCTTCTGATGTCCATTCAGCAGTGTTATGGGACAGTACCTTGTTCATTTAGACATTAAAAAGACTAAAACACCACCGTGGAGCTCCTTAAAATGTGACTTTTTCAATATTTCTTTTAAAGCAGTGGTGGAAAAAGTATTATAGTATCAACTACTAAATTTATTCTTTACTGCATTCAAAGTAGAAAAGATACAAAGGATTAGCAGAAAAGTGTGCTTAAGTATCAAAAGTGAAAGCCCTCACAGTGCAGGTTGACCCCTTTCTGTGTCTTCCACTGTTAAGCTGTTGATAAAGTGAGGCTGGTCCCCCTTATAATGTAGAGGTACTCATGATCTTTACCTGTTTCATACATTAAAACCCAGAGTCAGCTGTGGGAACAGTTGAGTGTAGTGACAGATTTAACCTCCCTAGTATCCTGCAGTAAAGTAAAAAGTCTTTTAAAATGGGAATAATCAGCCAGAGTTCAAATGCTGTATAACACAATGGTACTTACAGTATGTGACTAGATGTCTTGTTTCTTTTGCCACCTCTGTTTTTAAAGGGCAAAAACATGAACTTTGACCTCCTGTAAGTGTCAAACAATAACCTACATAAACAAGTGTAAGTGATTCATTCAGGCCTTTATCCGTGTAAAAGGTCTTATCTTCTTTATAACTTACATCAGTTCAATAGCAGCTACTTATACCCACCGTGAATTCATGTCATTAAGATTTATGTCAAGTGGGTATAAACTCTGCTCCGCAAATAAATAGGTGGCTACGATGAGGTGAGCTGCGTTTACCCTCCACTGTGGAAAAAAAAGTTCCCATGTTACACTTTAATTACTGAGGCATTGCTCATTACACAGCATATAAATGTACTCTTAAGATCTATACTTTCCCCTCACCGACTCCAGTGTCTGCTCTGTATGAGTGGAGCCTTCCTGCGCTGTATCAGATCAGCTGCAGTGAGACATCGAGCCTTGCGGCCTACGTCAGCCTCTGGCCCACAACTGGATTTCACCGGTCCTCGTTTCTCGCACTCGCTCAGATGCTAAACAAGGACATGCTGAGTGGTCTCCTGTGACGCTCATCTGCGATAAAATGAAACTGTAGTGGACAGCCATATCTCTCTTTGTGTGTGAGAAGATGTTAATTATTAGTCACTTCATCCCTGTTTCACCAAAATATTGAACATAGTTTGATATAAAACCCATATTCCTATGTGGCATAAGTCTCATATTATAAATTATAGACAACATTATGTGAAGTAACAGCTTGATTTCTATGGATGTAACATTGGCGCCAGATCTTATTTCTCTACTTTTTTGCGAGAAATAAAAGTGCAATCATCTGAAACACACATCAAAACATATATTAAAACCTCTGTTTACCCACCCTAAATTTCAAGTGGTGATTTTGCCCTAAATTTACCAGACTCTCTGGATGCTCACACACATGTTTGGATTGTAAAGGAGAAGCTAAGATGCAATACAGCTGGGTTAAAAATGGCTCTTTAGCAATGCCTCATGTTTATCTGTGGCTGTAAAAACCCAATAAGGAAGCAAGAATAAATCACATTATTGACTGTATGCTGCAGGGCTGTGGTGCTCCTCACAGTAATCACGCTCAGTTTTTTAGAAGAAGTCGCGGTTGGTCAACCTCTCCAGCTGTTTCCATTATTGTGCCCATGTGGAGGTAAGAGAGCTGGATTTAATTGAGGTCAAGTGAATCCCGCTTGGAGCGTCGTGACAGTATTCTTCCCTCCCGACACCGTGTAGTGCTGTGGAGTCAGAGAGTTGGCTCGGCCACCAGCACTCCCCCCGTTCTCCCCCTGTGTTTTAGCAGTGCGTCACTTTCTGGAGCTTCGGTGTCAAATAATTCAAGAGAGACATTTTGAATTCCTGAAATACCTCATGCTCCCTTACATTTGGTCTGGATTGAGAAGCTGCTCCACAGTCACCTGTCTCCTGTATCTCCTCTTCAAAGCATCTGTAAAGATCCTTGCTGAGTATATGAGTTTTTTTTTTTTTTTTTGCAGCAGGGGATGGAGGGTTGGACTTCAGCTCAGAGAGGAGATGTGTGTTGTTCAGTGCGCGGGCTGGAATGTGGTGCGGACAAGTGGAAATTTCTCCCTTCCGTGTTAAAACGGCCATGGCTGTAGCAGCAACAATATGAAGACTTTTTCCATATTTGAGCTGTTGTGACGTCAGCCCGGCGAAAGCTGAGGCCCAACCTGAGCAAACCTTTTCCTCAAAAGAAAAGTAGTTCCCCTCGATGTGTGGAGGTGCAGAGAATATCTCTATCTGTGCTTCGAAATGTACATGGATTACATGGAGAATTTGGCCAGAATTTGGTGGAGGGCAGGCCTCGAAACAGTCAGGTTTTAGTGGTGATCTGGATCTGGGATTTCTGCCAATAGATTTTATGGCCATAACTTTGAAAGTAATGGAGAGAGGATTTTTTTCTTTTAACCTTCATGGGGCAGGTTGACATGATAAAGTGACTGAAAATCTGTAAATAGGAAACTCAAACTGGGGCACTTTGCTGTTACATTATGTACATCTGCTCCAAAAAAGATATATTTTAAATCCTGAGGGAATGTTTACAGAACCAAAAGTAAATGTAAGCTTTAGGTTTAGGCTGTATGAATGATCTCCCGGGGTTGAACAGCTGTAGAACAAACTGGGAACATGTCAGTGTTGGCAGAGGGGCTGTTTTGACACCAGCTGTCCAAAAACCCAACATATTCCATTTACAATGCTGCAAAAAAGAGCAAGAGCAAAGAAATCCCAGATTTAATAGTTACCAACAAACGTTTGGTATTTTTAGCAGTAGGTCTGAGGGTCAGTCGGTCCAACTCTCTGCTCCAGACTGAAATATCTCAACAACTGTTGGATGGATTGCCGAGAAATCTGGTGCAGACAGACCCTTCAGGATATGTTAAATGTTAAATGGTGGGGGGAGACTTCAGAGTCAGGTGATAATTGTCAGTTTGTTTGTCACTGTGAGCCTCATTACATCTAGTTATTTGATCCAGTTCTTAATAAACACATATTTATTAGACCAACTGCTCTATCAGCTATTTCTGCAGTGAGCGTGAACATTTGCTGACAGGCATAAGCTCCTTTGATTTTTTATTTTAAAAAAGCTTAGTCATTAATACTAATTATCTACATTTCAATCAAGCTATAAATGTAAACAATAAACTCTTTTATTTGAGCAGTGTGTGTGATTATGCTCAGATGCTCATTATGTCCCAGACTGAGGTAGACCATCAGCCAGATGATCAGCAGAGCACATCATCTCAGTCTGGATTACCCGCCGCACACGAGGACAAATCACCTGAAAGTCAGGCAGCTCTTTTCTACTTAATGTCCCATTTGTGAGCGCTTACACGCAGACAGTCAGAGATTATAGAATACCTGTTATGGTGAAGTAAGTAGCAGTTAGACTTCGCACTGGTCAGTGTAATATACAGTGTACAGCATACATCACAGCAGTCCATCTGTGTAATCATTGTTTTACATGTTCTCTGAACCAGGGGAAACGCTGCAGTTCATATGCCGCACACTTACCAGATCAGAAACTTTATCATTAACATGAACACTTACTGCATGTCTGCATGACACGAACCTGCTGCAGCAAAGGTAAAATATGCCAGATATGCTCTGGTCATATGTTTTCAGGGAATCCACATGTTATTAATATTGATCTATATTTCACTGCACACTTAATAAAAACGATGAAAGCGCAGAAACTTGAATGCCTCCCAGGCATGTTGGCAGGACAGGAAAAAAGTGGACGTTTACAGCCTGAAAGGCATTTTTCTTGGATCCCGTATCATGTCTATGTAAGTCATCAATGTGCTCTGCAGAGGCACAGTTTATGTTGGGAATAAAAGAATGAGTGCATCTTGAGGCGTGTCAGAATGGCTGCAAGCTCCATTTGTAAATCATAAAATTGTAATTGCATATCCTTGTTGCATATCGTATCGCAGGAACCTGAACCTGTTTACTGGCAGATGAAGACTTTCTTTATAATTATCTCCATGTGTTTGGCTGACAAAATATCCAACGGCTAGCCTTTTTTTTTTTTTTATCCTCAGCCCTTGAAAGCTCGGTGTAAATTGTAGGATTGAAGTTGAGAAGGTTACAGAGTGCTTTTTTTTGCTCCTTGGAGACTGGGTGTTTTTGTTTATCACTCATGAAAGGAAGAGTTATATTTTTGGTAGTCATCAAGATATCCTTTCAAAATAAAGTGATGGCGTAAAAAATCCTTGCACACGCCTTTGTTGTTTCTGACTAAGGAGTGTTTTTTTCTCCAACAAGGATTAGTCCCAGTCTAATCTGTGCCGTTGCTGGCACAGAGACGTCTCATCTATCAGCCTCACTGACAGCCCTCCCGAGTCTCGTCTCTCTCCCGCATCTCGGCAGCATCTCCTCTTTATCAGGGCTCCAGACGTCCAGACTGCCGTAGATTCTCATCTTCTTCTCGAATAACTAAAAGCGTGGGGGCCTCAAGTTGAACAGGAAGTGGTCATATCCCAGTCTGGGCTTGTCTCCCCTAAAATGGGCATCATGAGAAGTGGATATGGCTATTTCAGGATTTCCCATGTGGTTCTGTATTTAGAGTAAAGTGACAGTAGTAGCCTTGTGGTTTGTTTTGGTTTTCTCTTGGCATGGGTCAGAGGTCCATGGGAGCCTGAAAACGAAGGCAAGTCAGTCAAGTACGGTAGACGGAGCTGGTTCTGCTTTCTCTCTATTTAGGAGGTGAGTTTATTTTACCTTTCAAAGCCCTCTGCTCTTCCCCACACGCTCCTCTTTCTCTCGTGCCAAGCTTTGGAGAAGGCGGTCTAACACGGGCGACCAAAAACCTGCAGCACTCCGTATTTTTGCCACAGGTTGGACTGAGCTCAGAGGCGAAGCTGGGCACGGCTCCCTCGCTCACACCCTCTCAAACGTAAACACACACACACACACACACACACACACACACACAGGGAGGCTCTTGCGCTTTCATTTGCAGCTTATTAATTGTGAAAGCTCCTGGTTGCTTTTGGTGAAACACAAGTTTGTCTTGTGAGTTTGCAAGCTGATCATTTCCTCCTGTCAGGGCTGTTTTCATATTTTAAGGATGCACATTCTGTCACCTCTCCTTGTCTATTTATGCGTGTTGAGAAAATAACACACGGGGTTATTTGGAGTCTGCCGCTCTCATGAACTTCTAGTGGAACACTATCACTATGTGGAAACGTTCACGGACTTTCAGTTGCGTGGAAAGTTACACGAATTTGAACTTGTGATATACTGTGTGTATTGATAGGTTAGACTCTCATCTTTTTGGCGCTTTAAAAAGAACTTTCTCCAATCCAGGTACACTTAACAGCAGAGTCTGTAAGTGAAACCATAAAAACATGGTGTCTGTTTCCCTTCAAAGCAGTCTGACAGTCCTGCAGTGTGATAAATATATGAAAATGTGTTGATAGAAGGATTAAATCCACAAAATCCACTTCTATAGATTAGTCACGATTGCACTACAACACTGATTCACAGAGCAAATCCATTTGATCTGAGCAGGAGTTTCCCATGAAATCAGACTTTCTCATGTTATGACTTTCTGCATAAAAAAGCCAATGCTCTTACACAAGTTGAAAAAGCATCCCAGTAAATTAGATTTGGAAAACAAAGCAGCAATTAGGTGTTTTTTTTGAATGTCATAAGAGAACAGTGTGTCTGTTTGTGTGTGTGTTTCGTGCTCAAGAGCAGTGTACTGAACCCAGCTCAAACAAACAGCCTTCTTTGCCATCTTTAACACTCTCCTCCCATTTGCTTAGCGAGGGGGAGAAACGGAGCAGTTATTTAAAGCTGTGCCGAGGAATGCGAGCGCTCGGGACTGCACCCACACCGTGCAGGACCCTGTAGCTGTAGCGATTAGCCAGGGTAAACAGAATAACATGGCCTCTGCCAGCGCTGCCTGCTGCCATGGCCCGGGACTGTGCAGCACACAGACGTTACCTGCCACGCGCTGCAGTGCTGAGTGCTGTGTTTCCCGCAGGGCAGGTATCTGACATAATCTCAGCAGAGCACTGTCAGCACTCCTTTACCTGCCTGCCCTCCAGTCCCTATAGCCGAGGCTTTTAGACAGTCATTATGTGACATCATCCCCTCCCTGTGCCAAGATCCTGTTGGACTCTCTGGCTCTCTTTCCACAAACATGTCTGCCAGAGGGGAGTGACAGGGTAACGCTGGATTCGTGCCCACCCAAGAGCTATGGAAACCACACCACATATTTCCATGACACGTTAAAAGAAATCACATTGTGCAAGGCAGGGTTTGATTTAGACTTGGACAATCGTAAACCTCCTTACTCAGATCCATCCTGATCTTTCAGATGGCTGCTTCAGTTTCTCAGGAGGAGTCTGCTCATCGTCATCATCCAGTCTCTGCAAGGTTAACAAACAGTTGTTTTAACCGACTGTGAGAGGTAATGAATGCTTTTGGTGGCAGTGGCCGACCCTGGCAGAGGGCAGCACTATTGTTTGGATACCTGAGGCAGAGGCCGAAGCTGCGCAAAGTTTCTGGGGGTTGACGGAACACAGAAAGTTCTGCGAGGGGGAGGAGGAATGCGTACGCAGGTTTGTGTTTTGAAAAGGCAGTGATTATGTCATTTACTCCCAACGTCTGGCTCAGCTGCAGGAGTCTGACCCACTTCATACATCGCTCTCGCTCACTCCGTGTGGTATGTGGTCTCACAGTGCCAGTTGATGGTAGGCGTATTTTGGGGATGCGGTTTCCTGCTTTGGAGCAGATGATGAAGGGAAACACGTCATATGATGGTAGCCATTCCCCTATTTTCTTTTAAAACAGTGGCTCCAGCTTCAATTGTGTTTATGGGGTCCATTGTTGTTTAATCACGGTTCTCTCAGGTCATGAAACATCGTATTGGATAGTAGTAACAAACCATATCAAGGAATACTCATACAAATGTTTTTTAAACCTAGATCTTCTGACAATAAGATTTAATCAAGTGTGTGTTATTGAAAGGGTCACTCATAGTGCTGATCCCACTGAGAATGAACATCCATGCAGCTTTTAGCTACTCTTCGTTTTCTTTTTCCAGGTTGGACATTGACATGGTTTAGGCTCACTGCTCTCATAACCTTTAATATCACCACTCAGGTTGTCACTTCCAGCAAACAAGCTCAGAAAAGTTTGTGTTAGATGCTCAGCATAAAAATGCAGAGGACGGAAACCACAAATGGCTATTGAAGAAAGTTGAGTGAATATTAGATTTACGTTCATGAGGGTCAAAAAATTGATGCCCATGTTGTCTGAGTCTATCATGTATGTATAAGTAGACAACTGTTTTTGTAGTGAGCTAGCTGTATTCGCTTTCTTTCAGAGAGTTAGCTGAAAAGATCTGTACCACTTACGTATCTGGAGGTAGTTAGCTTAGCGCAGCATTAAGAATGGAAACAGAGGGAAACAGCTCGCCTGGCTCAGTCTGATCGTAAGAGGCCAGAGGCAGCATCTGCACCGTGAGTCATAGTTACATTATGCGTAACAATAAGAAAACTCCACCAGTGGAAATTCATTGTGGCATCCCACTGTGTATTTCTGTACCTGCATCAGCTGACATGACCATGAAAAAGATCACATGTTGACCAGAAGTGTTATGGCAGGCATCCATTTTTAAACCTCTGAGTGGGCTGATTCAGACTGGGCCTGAATCACAGTGAAAGTGACTCAGTGAGCATCATCACGGATTTTGGCGTCTGATTCTTGCAGACTGAGTAAATTGCTGTTTGTAATTCCACCAGAATATGACTGCGTTAAGAGGAAGGGACAGATCGGGCCATTGTTTTCGTCTCTACGGTGAGAGATGGTGTCTGCCGTAGCGTTCACTTCAGCAAGCTGGGGAGCTTCTCGACTGTGGTTTGTGGGGCTGTAATTTGTTGTTTTTGTGCTGGGAGGGTGCGGCTGTGGCTGAAAAGACGCTGTGGAGGGAGGGGGCTGAAGATGCGTCATCCCCAGACAGACGGGAGTGGGTGGGTGGTCACAGGGCAGTCAGAGGGCAACCTTTCCTCTCTTTATTTCTTTGTTTCTCTCTTCTTTATTTTTTCGTTTCATTCTTTCTTTCCTTCATTTGTCATTACCCACATATACATGCTTGTGCAAAGACATTTTTCTGTTCAGCTTGCAAAAAAAAGAGGAATAGGATAATTTCACAACTACCAGTTATTACCTGTAATTTGGTAAAAATATGGTACATGTGTCTCATTCTGCCTTAATGTATTTTCATGGACATACATGGTTTCTTTTTCAAGTCTGTTCGTTAGTCACTCTAGGCTTGCTTACTTAGCAGTTGAGGAATGTACAGTATGTTTTTCCTTAAAGGAAAAAAGAAAGTGTCTGGGAATCACAATGATCCCACTGAAAATGTCACTTATTTTTTCTTTTTTACTCTCTGGATTTGACATCTCTTCTCTCTGCCTCGTTTTGCTTTATTCCCCCACTTTCCCAGATATGCGATATCCTGGACATGGTAAAGATATCTGCCCTCCAGCGGCTTCTGCTGTGAGGAGATCTGTCTTTCTCCTCATGGAGTCAGTCGTGATATTATGAAGAAGGAGCTCTCACTCGTATGTCACACGAAACACTCTGAAGAGAAGAGCTTGAAGACTTTTTTTCTCCCCACTCTCTTCTCTTTGTCTCTTTACTCAGTTCAGTTCGCTTTTCTGGTTGGAGTGAGTGCTGCATGGGAAAATTATACGCTTCCTGGCTGGTCTTGGAACGTACCTGCAAGCTGACGTTAAGTATTAAATTAGGTTTCAGCAAAGGACAAAGTCAACTTTGAATGAACTCTTAGAAGACTGAATCCACATATGGTGAATAATGTGGCTATATATTTAATGGCAGTACACATTTAATAAAGGTAATAAAGTTGTTGAATCACTGCTTTGTGTGCATCTAAATTCCATAGATGCAATATGAGTAATCTTTGAATGGGATCCTGGATTGCTCTTAACGTCCTCCAGTATCTTTGACTAGGACATGTGGCAAGTAAGATCCATGATAACATCCCAAACCCCCCCACCATTCAGCCATCCAACCCTGTTCATGCCTCACATTCATTCAGACCTCTCAGGTGCGTTTGATTTTTAATAACACACCACCTCTAGTCTCAGGAATGTGTTAGATCCATAAAGACAAAGGCGTGGCACAACACAGAGAGCGGCTGCCTCTGAGACGCTAAGCTACGTGACGGGGAGAGTCAATGAGCATTTTCAGATCATAAATTCTGCTAATGAACTCTGAGGTGACGACTTAAAGGGAAAGTCCTGCTGGAGAAGTGAGGCCGTTTCTATGATCTCAACTTGAAAGCTTTGTGCTCTTTTCCGTATGTAACGTGGTACAGTTGCCTAACCACAGCGGCTCTCCAGGAGACGGTACACCCTCCACTTAATAGCTCTCCCTTTCTTACACATACACGCACACACAGGGACGAACACACCCATTCATGCACAAGATCTGCAAAAAACATCAGTTTGCGCATTGCCAGGACGGCCCAAGCTTAAATGAAGGAGGCAGATGTGAAGGAGAGGAGTCACTGTATGTTGTTATAACTTACAAACGATTCAGTCCTCCCAGAGCTCTGAAGACAGAACAAAACGGGTGGATGTGTTTATCTGACGGGGATTTTTTTTTTTTTCACATTATTATGGTTCTGCGTGCAAATTGAAAACATGCTGAACATTAGGCAAGGCAATTAAGATATTAATGAACAAGTAATATTTAGAGAGGAAAGTGATGGATGAATAAAAAACAAGAAAATGCAAAAGTAACAAAAGAAGAGATGTACAAGTAAAAAAACTAGCTTTGCATATCGTATTATGGGACATCTGTGAAGCAGTTTAGCTGAAAAGTAAGGAAACACACAATGTACAACATAACATCTTATCAGCTGTGGAAGTCGACAGCTTCCAGCTTTGTTGCTCTTCATGTATGTAAACAAAGACTGGACATTTGATATTTGATCATCAAATTCTGTATTTCTAATGATATAAAAGACAAATAATGTTTGATAAGTCACAAAGTGTCAGAGCTGCTGTCTCATAACTTCAGAGGCATATTTCCCAAACTTTTGAAGGGTAGTGATATTGATCCTGTGGACATCCAGTCTTTCACTGTTCAGCGTACCAACAAATTGCAGACATAGACAAAAACAAGGCATCTTTCCAACATCAGATTCTCCTGAAACAGTACTATGCTTCATAACAAGACTACATAAAAATATTATTTATGTACGCAGTGAAGTACATACTGTTGTGTATTTCCTGCTTGAGTCGACACATGAAATGAATAAAGGATGTTACCTACATTAAAGGACTGTGAGAAACAGATTTCAAATTTGGGAAAAAGAGAGAAAAAAACTGTGCATGGCATCATACCGAGTTCATTTCACAACAGATCTTATTCTCACGATCCACACCTCTGTCCCCACCCAAGAAATCTGAAATCCGATTCCTCTCTTTTGTGTTCATCAGTGTGGCATTGACCCTGAATGAGCCTCGTTCAGACACCTTCCCACCCAGACAGGGCCTCAGCCCAGACTTTCCCTACAGTACGTCTCTCCAGTCTCTGTGGGTTTAGATTGTGTAATCATATTTGGAAAGAGGTGCTTTTCCTGACTTTCTGTGTCTGCAATCTTAATTTTCAACCCACGCATCTTTCCCAGTTTCCTCTCATTCTAAATCCAGCACCACTGACATGAAATCTGAACCATGGAAACTGGAGCTCTCATGTCAAAGGAAGTCTGACAAAGTCTGTGCTGCTCTTTTTCTTTTCGCCTGCCATGTCTGAGCCTCCCAGCTCGATTCTGCATGTTGCTGCCTGCTCTCAGTCATAGTGGTTAAAGACCACTGTCACATGGTGTTAGGTAGCAGAAGGCTGCCTCTGAAGTATCAATCTTGCCTCAGATTTAATATTATTCCTCACTAGTTGGCTGTTTCATTCTCTAATTTTCCTGCTTTCACTATGCGAGGATGTCCCTGCTGTGTTTAAAGTGATCTAGTCCCCTAATTACGCCACAGCCCAGACTCCCTGGCAGTCCACACCTAATTACTTCCATGTGTGCACACTTGGCTCGGCAGCAAAATGAGGCCTCCTCTCCTCTCCTCTCCTCTCCTCTCCTCTCCTCTCCTCCTATCCTCCTCTCTCCTTCAGCCTCAGGAATACTTTGTGAGGCTCAAACGTAACAGTTTTGGCAGTCTAACTGGCGACAAGTGCTACCCATTTGAAAAAAATGTGACCTTCATGAAATCAAGCTGCACACAGCATGCTTTTGTTTACTTGCCAGGCCGGTCTGTGGCGCATTATACTGAAAATGACCAAATGTACTAAAAGGAAAAGAATGTTAGTAAGCCACGCTTTCTGTCCTAAACTTGCCTCATTTGAGAAAACATTTTTGTCTTTGTTGCTAAACTGCAATGTCCTGATAAATATAGTTGTAGCAGAGCACTGGTAGTAATGGTAGTTATTTTTGTAGTCATGCTAGTTGTAGTTGTTATTTCTGAAGTAGTTGCAATGGAAGCAGAAGTGGTTGTTTACCGCATAAACCAACACAAACCAACACATAAAATGTAATGAACTGAATGAAAAGCTGTAACTCTGAAGGTTGAGCAGGGCTGAGCATGTATACTGTATGTACTCTATATGAAATGGTAAAAGAGTATTTCACTAACAGGGTAAATGTTTTGACTGACCACAGCAAAATGTGAATAATGTGGAGTGAACTGATTAGATAAAATGTGATTAGGAAGTGTGATGATTCAAAGTGTGGGACCAAAATATGCTACCAGAAGGGTTAGGTTAAGTACTGAAGTTAACATCAAGTCTTAGTCAATCTTAGTCTTTTTGTGTCGTCTTTTATTAGCACAGGGCTGTGAAAATTATTTTCATTATTCTTTCAACTGCCTGTTATTTGGTCTACATACATACATATTCACCTACTGGCAGAGTGATCGATGAGAAGATACCAGTCTGTCCATTAGGCTGTAGTTTAGCATAAAGACTGTAAACAGGGGGAAACAGCTAGCCTGGCTCTGTCCAAGGGTAACAAAATCTGCCTCAGTAAAGCTCTCTAATTAACAGGCCATATCTCATTTGTTTAATTCATACAAAAAAATTAAAAATGAAACAAAGCAAAACATAATTTGCGGTTTTCTGGGTGGTTATGTGCAGGAAATATTTCTTGGTTTCAGTCGTTTCAGCTTTAATCAGATATTTTCTTACAAAAATGTATTTTGTATTTTGTTCTTGTATGGCTGTTTTATGAATACAACATTATTATGAGTTTGGCTGCTTTGATTAAATAACAAAGACGTTGTTTTTGTAGAACATGCTTACTGGTAGTGATACTGAAACTGAGAGGTACTGGATCATGCTTCAACCAGCCCAGCACGTGTTAAGACTGCTTAGATGAGGTTCCTGACTGAACTTCCACCATCACTTCATTAGCTGTCATCGTGGCCTTTCTAGTAGAATCGTTTGGTGTCAGCTTTCTCTCAAATCTTTCCCTGGATTCATGACGTTCGGCCCTGCTCTCTCTCTCTCTCTCTCTCTCTCTCTCTCTCTCTCTCTTTTTCCTCTGATTGTTCCATTGTGGGAATTTCAAAAACAACTGGACTTAAAATAAACACAATGGGAGACCCAATAAAACATGTGAATACGCGTATATGCCATGAACCTCTCTGCAGCCAGCAGCTTTCCCATAGATTTCAAGATCTTTCCCATATGTCCGAATAAAGCTGTTAAACAGATCAATGACTTCACCTGCTTTCCTGCTCAGACGCTGCTGCTGCTGCTGCTGATTGGCTGGAGGGACCTGTTAGCCCGTCAAGCCAATGTGACTTTTACGGTGCCGCGGTTCAAAGTGAATATTTTACGTGGCTCTGCTCATGCCACAGACTTCTCTGTCTATCTGCCATATTTCTGTAATACAACACTAAATCATCAGACTGTCCACGTGATCTCTATAAACCTCTGAGTTAAATGGATCCGAAATGAGCAATTCGAGACTTATGAATAAATATTTTGGTATCCTCAAGTTTTCCTGAGAAACTCTCGCTTTTGGGGGTGTTTTATGACTTGTTATTTGCTTGTGTTGCTCATCTGTGAAAGTTTTCTTTTCCTCCCGTCTGATGTGATTCATACAGTTGCTATGAACTGCTCAGCCCTGGTATGACAACCATCTCTCTCTCTGTCTTTCTCCGCAGTTGTGTGCCCCCTGACGTGTATGAATGGAGGAGTATGCAGCTCGAGGAAGCACTGTCTGTGCCCGCCTGGCTTCACCGGCCGGCTCTGCCAGTTTCCGCTCCCGCAGACGCAGCAGGCTCAGGCGGCGCGGGGCAACACGCAGCCCGTCTACCCCATATCTCTGAAGCCAGACGGCCTGAAACTAGGGGAGCAGATGGGCATAGGGCACACCCAGCTGACGCAAACGCACTCAGTTATCACCCTGCCCTTTACACAAGTAGGGCACCACTCATCTAAAGGTATCTATCGTTTACTGCACTTGCCAGAATTCAAATGCATCTCTGTTATCTGGTGACGGTGAAAAATGCATTTTTGTGATTTTTTTTTTTTTCTGTGTCTTTCTTACTCTCTGTTTTCAGTGCAGTTTAATGTACATGTTCACCACACGCCAGACACCTCTGTAGTCATTCAACCTCTCGACCAAGCAGAAGTCAAGCCTCCCCACAAGGCCGGGCCACTCCCGATCCCCTCGAGGCACAACCCGAAGGGGCGCTGCTTCCAGGAGACCACACCCAAACAAGCTGTGAGATGAGATGAGAGCAGTGATGGACAGTTATTGAAAGTGCTTGTTTTGTTCGTTTTACACTGATAATGCTCCTCCGTCTCGCCTCACTTTAGTGCAACAGCACCCCACTACCTGTTCTGACCAACCAGGAGGATTGCTGCGGCAGCGTGGGGAACTCATGGGGGCAAAACAAATGTTATCAGTGCCCCAAACTACCAAGTGAGTTAAAGTGTGCTTTATTGAAACGCTCCTGCTTCAAATGTTCAGATTGCTCCATTTTTTCAAGCAGGTCTAAGCTTTTGTTGACTGATGTGAAAAGTGCAACAAATCATTCCCTCAAAGTAATCATTGGCAGATTTTTATCCGATCTACATCTTGTGTGTTCCTTGGTATAAATTATTGTTTATTGAGCCAAAAATGTCAAGCATCCCCAGCAATTTATAGCTTCCACCTTATGAAATTATGGCCCTGGATTAAAACAATCACTTCATACCTCTATAAAAATGTGTTTGAATGTGTACATGAAAGTCAGTGGTAAGACGGGGTAGGGAGTGTGTGAACGTTTGAGAAGGAGAAAACTGAAGAAATTACGGGAATTACACACAGACTGTGAGACAGAAAAGGAGAATGTGGAAAATAACCCTCTACTTAAGCATGTTCCTATGGGCCTGCCCAGTGCAGGACTGTCATCACATTGCTGAAGATTGAATTTCAAGAAAACCTTGGCTACTCATGTTTTTCCACTCTATTATTTCGTCTCTCAGTTCTGACTCAGACAATGCAGCCTTTGACAAAACCTGATACTGTACGTCTGGTTAGTCTTTAGATAACTGGATTTCTGCCTGGAGTTCTGTTTTTTTTGCTAGATTCATATCCATTTGTAAGCGCCTCCTTTTTATAATGAAAATGGCGAAAGTAAGCTGTGATATGCCCCTCTTTTCATTGTGCTTTCGCAATGTTCGTGTGAGTGCAGTCTTCCCACAGCTCTCTAATAAAACTGCCTTACATGTTTTTACTCACTCATGGAAACTAAGACATTCTTCTGTTATAGATCTCATTTTGAGGAAAAAAAAGAATAATAATAATGCAGTGTTATGAGTTCAGACCTCATGAAAGACTACAAGCTACTACAAGCTACACAAAGACCTCAAGAAAGAAACTGCCATTAGAAGAGAAAAGAAAGAAGAAAAGAAAATCTTAGTTTTTCCAATAGTAAAATAGGGCCAGTTAAGAGAAGAGCTTTGTAAAGTGGCTCTTGTTGTTGGCCTGTGTGTTTTAGAAATTGTTGGTTGTATCTCCAAAAAAGTGGATTCAGGGATACACCTTAAAGATAATGGCTAAAGAAGTTTTCAGCATTATTAAATCTGCAGTCTGCAGATATATCGTAGAGGGTGGTTTTGGGAATTCATTGCATTTTACAGGATAAATACACATACAGAAGCTGAAATTCCATCGTTGTATTAAGTCTTCAAATGTCTACTACAGCTATTTGTATGGAGGGCTTTTATTTTGTTCTGTGTCATCCACCTGCAGCCCTTTTCATTCCAGAAGCATGAATCCACACAAGCTTTTCTCACCTTTGCCCCTGTGCTTTCCTTCTTCCACCTTAGATGCATCAGTCAAGCAGAGCATCGTGGAAGACTACGGCTCGACGTGTCCACAGGGCTATAAAAGATTCAACAGCACTCACTGTCAAGGTAACACGGACAGGATGTAACCAGCAGTTTTTATCTTATTACTTATTTTTGTATAAAAACTACATTGCCCTTGTGAGATAAATAATATCTTTTACAATATATCATTTTTACACCACACCTCCCAACCTTAAAGATATCAACGAGTGCTCCATGCTCCATGCAGGGTGTCTGTCAGAACGGAGACTGTCTGAACACGCTGGGCAGCTTCAAGTGTTCCTGCAAAGCCGGTTTAGTGTTGGAAAGGAATCGATGTGTGGGTGAGTTTTTTTCTCCTCTCGCTGAATTTTCGCTTGACTGACATTAAAATTTCGGTTTAGTGTTGGAAAGGAATCCTGTTCCCGATGGTGGGTGAGTTTTTTTCTCGCGAATGAAACCCGGCTGTCTCCACTGTCAGAGTCTCCGGCTGCTGAGCAGGCTCGGTGCTTCCTGATAGCGTCCGATGCCAGGGGCTGCGAGCATCCGCTGCCCACCCACCTCACCCAGGAGATGTGCTGCTGCACGGTGGGCAAAGCCTGGGGCCGCAACTGTGAAAGATGTCCTCAGGTGGGCACAGGTGAGTGGACGGAGGCGGGGGGGGCAGCAGTAACAGGCTGAGACAGTGGACTTAATGTTGTCATGGTGATGTCTGTCTGTCTGCATGTAAACTCAATTATCGAAGAACTTATGGTAGATTCTTTTCTGCATAAATGTATGTAGTGAGGTAGATTTTCTGTTCTTACTCCGTGAAAATGTAATGTATTTTTGGCTTAATCCTAATGAAAGATCTGATAAAAAAACTCACATTAAACAAACATTAAGTTTGATGTATTGTTGGATTAGTCCAAGTCATTGTGCAGCTCAAGTGCATGTTAATGTTAATGAGGAGAGTCTCTCTCTTGTCATCTTGTCTGATGACGCCCATTTATACTTTGATATAAGATTCTGGGCATAACAAATCTTGCATTTTATTATGTTGCTCATATTGTGTCAGGATTCTGCTTGTTTCTGTACTGGATTAAAAGTGAATGTGCACTAAATGTGAAATGAATCAGGTTACAGCTCACAATACCTTCTATATCAGGGGTCTGTGACTGTAAACCTGCCCTCAGACAAAGCTTGAAGAAAAGTTCCCCCCACCCAGCCCTTAGTTTACTTGCTTAGTTTCTTACTTAGATGGCCTAATATTACTGTTTGACATAATTTCATACTTAAAAATATCTGCCCTAAAGCATTTATCAGACTCACTCAGTAAAACAGTAAAATTCCACCAAACTACTGAATGTCTGAACTATTTCTTTAACCAAAACATTCGGGATCACACACATAAGTAATGTAATAACTAATGTAACGTTATTTCACTTCCATTCACTCTCACCCTACACTTTAAAAACCTCTGCTTTATACTAAAAGTCTATATTTGTCTATACTGTCTACGTCTATAAATTTCAATAACACAGAAGTGGTTTTATTTCTCTTCAAAGTGAAGTTTCACTTCAATTTATAAATTTTTAGGGTTTTCATACTTTGTACAATTTATCTTGTGTCAGATTCCAGGAATTAATCTGTGCTGCTCGCAGACATCAAAAGAGCGATTCAGCAAAAATCTGGAACTGCTTTAGTGACTAAACTGGGTGTGTGTGGTATTGCAAAATGTGAGATTCTGAGAAAATGAAATGAAGCACCTCACCTTGTCTTTCTCTGTGTGCTGCTCAGTGGCCTTCAGTAAGATCTGCCCTGCTGGGAAAGGCTACTTCCTCCAAAATATTAGAGAGACCGTGGCCTTCCCTCCCATCAACTTCCCCCGCAAGCCTGAGGGTGAGTCCGTTTACAGCATTCAGAAGTTCTCATCAGTCATTTCTTACATGACTTACTTATGAGTCCTCTGTGCAGATCATGTGAATTCACAGTTGTAACAGCCCTCTGTCTCCTCTCTTTTCAGAACCAAAGCGGCCGGTAAGACATGATTTATGTTTTTCATTCAGTACAGTAATAATAACAGTTTCTTTTGCGAAATCTGATCATGTCTTTCAACTAGAAGAGGCCTCCAGAGACGACGACTGCGGCGCAGCAGGCTCCCACCAGCACCAGCAGTCCTCGTGTGCCTGGTAAACTCACCTCTGACCTCACCAGTCAGATTCATAGTCCATAGCTCCAGTGACAGATCATGTTGAAACACAAGTGAACATTTATTCGCTACTGGTACTGAACATACTGTCGCAATGAGGGAAGTTCATGTCTTGCTGCTAACTGCAACAGTGACTGACAGACAAGCGCAGAGAAATGCTCCCTGTGTGTTGGTGAAGACAAAAATATCAGGACTAAAGTTCAACATGTCATATGACCTCCTAAAGTGTGTCCACTTCATCTCTCTTCTGTTGGATCCACAGTCGTTAAACCCACCCCTCCAACATTCATCAGATTGACCCCAGGCAATGACCCCCTCGAAACACAGACAAAAGTCTGGCGTGAGTTCCCTGCAAACCTCGGACTGACTCAAACATCCACTCTGCTCTAAGCTTATAGAGAGTTACTGCTGCATAGGCTGGTTCACGTTTCATGCGCCTCAAAAGTGGAAAACCCAGCTCTCCACATTCCACAGTAAGAGTAGATATTGTGGTGAGCTTTGGGTCCATCTCTCACAAATGACATGTTGACTTTCTCCACGTGATAGACGTAATGTATGACGGCATGCAAAAGAGTCATTTCTCATCTGTTCATCGCTAAGCTCGATCCAGACAGATGCATGCTTCTGTAATGGTTAACTGGCGGTTTTGCATGTCGCATGCTTTCAATGAAGCATGAACCAGCCTTAAGGCTATGTTCACACTCTTCGTGTCTTATGGAAGCAAGTGTTGCCATAACTGTGTTTTGTGCTGGCATTTAAAAGCACAACTTGAGTAAAAAATATTCCCTTAATGATGTCCATGAGAAGCACTGACTAAAATCACAAAACACTCTTTCTTTAGTGGTGTTGGAGAACACTACTTATAGCTTTTCTGCTTTTGCTGATTTATCATTCTGATTCCGGTCTGTGAAACTCGTCTGTGTATTCATTTAGGAAAGAAAGTAGAAAGTACTCCAATACATTTCTTCTTTCAGAGCATCCTCTGTGTGTCTTTCTGACACCTGTCAATGGCTTTTAATGTGAAAGGAAAGAGGTATTTTAGAAACTTGAATAGTGTGAACATGGCCAAAGATAGATGAATTTAGGCATTGCATGGGTTTTATTGGCTTTTTATATATTAAATAGTAATATATATGCACATATCCATATATGTGTGTGTGTGTATATATATAAATACATGCATGCATATATATGATGCTGGTCCGCTTTGTGTCCTCCTCTTGAAGCGGAGACAGATGAATGCAAGCTAAGCAGGAACATTTGTGGGCACGGAGAGTGTGAGAACAGCCTGAACGGCCACATCTGTCACTGTCACCCTGGCTACCATCTCAACCCGCAGAGGAACATCTGTGAGGGTAAGAGACGATGGTAGAGGCCGTGGTTAAAGGAGGTGAAGGTATAGACAACGATATATCTTCCAAAGTTTCTTATGCATGGGTGTCCCCTGGCAAAAGTCACCCTGATTCCAGGAAGTTAATCTGTCGTTTGTTTCAAGCAAAGTTTTCACAGACAGATGAGCGATTGACAGGAGGGAAAAAAACTTACCTGGCTTAAGGTCAACTGCTTCCTATAGTTCACATTATGTACTGAAAAAACGTAACCGCGGTGGCTCTCATCCTGTCTTACTGGGTAATATATGGATAATATATGTATCATAACTGAATTACGATCAGTATTTTGGCTGTCATGATCAAATTAAAGTTGATTGTGTGTGATATTTATTTAGCTTTTCAATCAAGTGTTTAAGATGTAAAGGGAGCTCCACTGATTTTACACATGGAGGTCAGTTTACTTGAGAAAGTAACTCTGAAGGAAGCTTTTCAATGTTTTTGTTTGGGGTGTCTAAAAACAAGACAGCCTGCTTTACAAACTGGGGCGGATTCATAAATTTCACTTAAGGAGCATTTTATTTTGATATATAGATAGATATAGATTGATTTATAGATTTACACATGTTTATTTATTTATATTTATGGGCTTATACTAATGTCATATGCATATATAGACTTAGCCAAACATATAGTCACAGTTTTTATTGATTTTACTTTTATACTGTTGAGCTGTGAACAAATACATCATGTCTTCTAAGATTTCTTCTGAAAATAGATGATTTTCTAATGTTAGCTGTGTAGCTTTTATCATGTAAGTGAATGGATCGGGTTCTCACTGAGAGGTGGTTGATCTGACACATGACACAGACACAATCGCTAAATGAATGATGTTAGGATCGATGATGGAAAACACTTCCTGGAATCAGAACAGTGTCCTCTGAGCGAACTATTAAACACTGTTTTCATCATGTGTAGACATTATACTTTTCCCTCACTCCTCTCTCCTGTTGTCTAGATAATAATGAATGTGAGTCAGAACCGTGCGGCCATGGCAGAGGCCACTGCGTCAACACAGAAGGAGGCTATAAATGCCACTGTCGTCAGGGTTATAAACACATGGTGCAGCACGGGAGGCTTAAGTGCATAGGTGAGTTAAAGTTCAGTGATTTCCATGTGAATGTTTTTTTTTCTGCACGTTATGCACTGGCTCTGTCCTGTCCGTTGTTTGCAGATGTGAATGAGTGCTCTAAGCAAGACATCTGTGGTGTCGGAGGCCAGTGTGTGAACTTGCCCGGTTCTTATAAATGTGAATGTCACAGCGGCTTTAGGAGCAAGTCACACCGTCATCCAGCCTGTGAAGGTACAAAGACACTGATTATTATGATATTATGGATTATTAGTGCATAGGCCTCGCACTGAAAATACTTATAATCTATGTGTCACTACAATATGCTTGTATCTGTGCCCTGTGTGTTTGTTCGCAAATACAAATCCAAACATGGGAATGTGAAACCTCTTCCAGACATAAACGAGTGTTTGAGTCCTGACACTTGTCCCAACGAGCAGTGTGAGAACACACCAGGCTCCTATGAATGTGTTCCTTGCTTGCCTGGTCACGAGGCCCGTGTTGGCACCTGCTACGGTGAGTGCAGCCCCGTCATACAACACAATAAATCACTTATTAACTTTTTTTTAAAACCCCCCTTTTTTTTCTCTGTGTTTTTAGTGTCAAATTCACTCCAGTTTGTGTCATCTCACTGCTAATGTTCAAATGATTATGCTCTGTGAAAAATGAACAAACAACACTAGTCACAAAGAGCAGTAATTCACTGTCATCCAGTCAGCAGCAGAGGCCCAAATTAAAAGCTAAATACACTGATTACCCAATAATTCAGTTTGGCTTATCATTATTGGGCATAACCTCTTAAAAAACGGAATTCCATCAAGACTAAATGTTTTAACTTTGGATCAGTATTTTGGCTGGGCATTGTTGTTGGGATACATCTTACCAGTTGTAGTAGTAAAAGAAGAAAAGAAATTATGTCATGTCAAGATAAATATTACACATTGCATGTTTCCACATTTGAATCATTTGTGTCATTTGTCATTTTAGTAATAAATCAGGCAGTTAAGCAGTGTTTTAGGCCACTGTATCTACAGATATATGGACGTATTGTACACAAGGCATACCATAGTAGTACTGCAATGTTGTAAAATATATTAGTATCACTATCAGCCAACCCATGGAAAACTTTTGATTTAAATTATTCTGAATCAGTAGTATAATGATAATAAAAAATCTATTCAAAATGAAGTCAGACTTGTTGAAATGTTGAACTTAGCAACAGTCCAAATAAAAAACAGCTACCGATTGCTACAAAAATGTCATTACCTCACAGTCATTTATCTTCTTTTAATCTCTCCTACATATTTCACCAGACATTAATGAGTGTCAGAAGCCTGGCATCTGTCCTAACGGGCGCTGCGAGAACCTCCCCGGTACTTACCGCTGCCTATGCAATGAAGGCTTCATCCCATCCTCAGACAGCAAAGGTTGCAACGGTAAGAAAATCTTATCTAACCTTTACAGGACTGTACTCAGACTAAGCTGCTTGAAATGCAGTTCATAGATTTAATGGCCATTTTTATCATTTAAGAAGAAGTATGTTGCAGGTTTTCACAGACTCCATGCCCTCTGCTTCTTCCAAACAGACATTGATGAGTGTGAGGATGTCAGGCTGTGTGCTAACGGCCACTGCATCAATACAGAAGGCTCCTTCCAGTGCCAGTGCTACCCGGGATACCAGCGCACACAGGAGGGCAGCCACTGCGAAGGCATGGATTATTCATCCAACTATGTATTTTAATAGTGTTCCCATGGAGCCAATATGTATTTATTTATCACCTGGGACAGAATAGACAGCATCCAAGTAACATGTGACTGGGTTCAGTTTGGTTTTGACAAGTTAGTTGATAAATGTAATTGTATAATGGTTGATGAAGTCCTCACCACACGCTTCAGATTCCAACATCTTTTTTATTTCCTTCCCTCCAGATATCAATGAGTGTGAGAGGCCATCAAACTGTCAGAGGGGTCGCTGTATCAACAATATGGGCTCATATCACTGTGAGTGCCAGAAGGGCTACACGCTGGTTGGAGGCAGGAGATGCCAAGGTCAGTCTCTTCAAATGGTTAAGGTCTGACTTAGCTAATAACCAGCAACTGACTCATATGCAAAAGATAGCAAGGCACTTAAAAAATGTAAGCTGTTAAAATAGAACAAATACCTATTTGTTTGCAACTCAGATGGTGCTGGATTGAAAGAAATACTCAGGATGTATGATTTCCCTTTCAGACATAGACGAATGTGCCGCAGACAGATACCTCTGCCAGCCCTACGGCTCTTGTGAGAACAGACAGGGCTCGTATGTGTGTGTCTGCAATCACGGTTTTGTCCTCTCAGAGGACAAACACAGCTGTGAGGGTAAGCCGGCTCTGATTCCTTCTGCTTTGCTCTAGACCCACATTTATCCCAGAGCTTTAACCAGGCCTGAACATTTGATCCCTGCCTATCCTAAACCCAAAACATCTCAGCTCAAACCTTCACCATATCTGAGGGCCCAAAAAACTATTTATAATCATTGAGATTAAATAACCAAATCCCATATTCGATCTGAGCCAAGTCACAAAATTTAAAGCATTCAAATTAAAAGAAAGGCCAGCTTGGCAAGCCCACATGAGGTCCAGTCAAGTCACTGGATTTGCACACAAAAGCCCATTTCCTCACATTCACCACGCTTGCCCCCACAGCAGTTCGAGTGCAGATGGATGAGAAGAAGGAGTGTTACCTGAACCTCGATGACACGGTGTTCTGCGACAGCGTCCTGGCCACCAACGTCACCAAACAGGAGTGCTGCTGCTCCATTGGAGTGGGTTGGGGAGACCACTGCGAGATCTACCCCTGTCCTGTCTCCCAATCAGGTGCATTTACAGTACAGTGCACTCTGCATAACGCAAGTAAACATGCAATCAGCCATAAGTCACATAAGTTATACAGTACTGTACCTGCTTAATATGTTGAATATGTTACCAACAGTGGTTTGAATAATAATAACTGTAATTAATTTTAATATTTTAAACTTATTGAAATAATGCTGCACACTGGGAGAGTTGTGGCCATGATAATTGTACTATATATTTTATATTTGTGCTTTGTGCTAGCACCGGCATTTTTTATTCCTGTTGGGTTCACCATTGCTAAATGCGTGCATCTCAATAAAACATTATGCTATATTGTGTATCGCCTGTATATCCGATGCACTGTTTTTTAAACTCTATCTCGTCTTCTCCATCCAGCTGAGTTTCACTTCCTGTGTCCAAACGGGCGAGGCCTCTACTATGATGAAGGACTCCTGTACAGCATGCCTGCCTACCATGGTAGGAGATTAATTGAATAACAATATTTGCATACCCCAGGACTACAAAGAGATAAGATGTTGCTGCTCTTAACAATGTAATTCAGTTTTATTTAAAAAAAACAATTATAGTTTCACCTGAGTTAAATGCCTTTGTTTTTAATCTTGTCCATGTAGGTTGTCAGGGCTCATTACGTTGAACACCACTTCCCACAATTCTGCACTACAGGTTCATTAGTTGTGAGTCCATTACTGAGTTTTATTTCCTTGTCTGCAGATATTGACGAATGCTCTTTGTTTGCTGATGAAATCTGCAAGAAGGGCCGTTGTGAGAACACGCTGCCAGGCTACGAGTGCTACTGTAAGCGGGGCTTCTACTATGACAGCAACCTTCTCGAATGCATTGGTGAGTGTTGAGATAGACGCCATGAAATATCTCCTCAAAGATTTCTGTAAAAACTCTGTTTATATGACATTTTTGTAGATGCTTTGTAACACATTCACTTTGTTCTTTGTGGTTGCAAATTCTCCCTCAGATGTGAATGAATGCCACGATGAGTCTCTGTGTAATAATGGTCAGTGCTTCAACACCGAAGGGTCCTACTACTGCAACTGTAACTATCCCTGGACTCCAGACTCCAGCAAGAGGAAGTGTGTGATGGCAGCAATAGCAGGTGAGTAAAACAGTACCTTCTTCCACTGACCATGAAAGATTATTCTGTATTATCTACAGTACAGTAAGTAAACCTTTTTGTTCTACAGATGTGAATGAGTGCGAGGACCCAGCCAACTGTAAGAATGGCCACTGTGTGGATACTCCGGGGTCATACTACTGCATCTGCTCTCCACCTTGGACCTTGGCCACCGACCGTAACAGCTGTGTGACTCCTGAGGAGCAGGCCGGTGAGTGCAGATACTCTGCCGTTGGAATATTATGAAGAACAACAAGGCAGTGTTGGGCAACAGCAGTTTATTCTGGAAAAAATACACAAATAAATCAAAGGCTTGACTGGCTGCGCTTGTGGGAGACAGTGTATGTGAGGCCAAACTGATTTCTGTGCCAAGTTGAAAAAAGGAAGATGAAAGAATCTCCTAATGCTTTTGTATTGTACTAAACAAAGGTGAGAATAGACATCAAGCTTACCAGGTGTTAACCAAGGCATTAACATCATAGTGAGCAGACAGGTCAAACAATATGTCTGTAATGTTTTATAATCACAATTAAACATCAGAAATCGGGTTCTAAACTATATATTCATCACATACAGATAGTGAACAGACAAATAAACATATAAGCTATACAATACAACCATACATATATCCATGTATATTTTGTACAAGTGAGGGTAATCACATCATTCTATCACGCGATGTGTTGTTGCTGCAATAAACATATAGTTGTTGAGTGTTAAAACAGTGGTGTTAAAATATATGGTATATGTTATCTTTATATATTCTATAACCTAATATAACTCAAGTGAGTTATTGTATTTGTGATTATTATTTTATTGTAATTGCTGCCTGAATTGCAGGAGCACCAGTAGCAGAAATAGATTTAAAAATTTAGAAATATATTTTTGATTTAATTAATCAAGGAGAAAACTACATTAGACCTGTATTAAGTGGTTAGGGATGTTGTTATAAGTTGTTATAAGGGGTGAATTTCAGATTGCCATGCTATGATAATGTTGCCAGAAGTATGTTTTAGGAAGTGTTGCCTACAAATGCAGTAAAATCTTATTATTATACTCAGAACGGGAGATGTGTATGGATTCTTGCTATTGTGTCAGACATGTGTCCTTGTAAACTATTTTGTTTGTCTGTATGGACACACCTGAGCCAAGGTGTGGAGAGTTCTGATCTGGTGAAAGGGAAGTGCCAATACTGTTATTTGCAGATGATGCCGTCCTTTTAGTTTAATGACCATCACTGTTGCCTCCAAGTTTGAAACTGTGGTTCCTTCTCACAAAAGAGAGCATTATTCAGCCCAGGTATCAGGGGAGGAACAGCCCAGAGTGGACCAGGTCATGATACTGATACTGACCTCTGGTAAGGGACCCTGACTGTAATAATGCATTGTAGGACATTGTAGGTGACTGTGATGTTAAAGGCAAAAGTGAAATGCTAAGTGATGATAAATCATCATTTTGAGCCTCACCTATAGCCACAAGCTTTGTGTAGTGACTTAAGTGTGGATACAAGCAGCCACAAAAGGGTTTCCACACAGTGTGGCTGTGATTCAGAGGGACCTCTATATCGAGCCACTCCATCTTGACATTGAAAGGAGCAACGTGAAGCACCTGGAAAGCCTCCTTTTGTTCGTCAGATAACACCTCTCCTCTGACCTGTTAGTTCGTCTCCTTGTTACCACTATAACTATTGCTTAACCACCTTACTTTGACACATGCTTTTGGCATTAAGCTCGAGGAAGTGTTTGGCCATATTTGGCTGTGCAATTTGTCCCATCACCATCATCTGAGCGATCCTACTGTTATTCTGTCTAATCACTTGTTTCAAACTGACTAACAGATTCACTAAATTAATGTGAATTTGACTTGTCCTGTAATGGTCATGAATTAGAGCAGTTGGACCTGTAAAAGAGAAATCCTTGTAGATTGAACATGCCTTCTAAATGTGCACCTAAACCCCCATTCTTCAGGTTTCAATCTACTGACACCATATTTGGTTGTCCTTAAGGTTCAAGAAAAAACAGAAACAACTGAGGATCATAAACTTGCTACACCCACACACTGTACACACTGGCCTACACTGCAGTATCATTTTCTCTGCAAACCTCTTGGCAGATAAAAAAATCCTCACTTGGAGTGTTGCTGGAACCAAGCGTCCTGTTTTAACCTGCAGCATATTTGCAGATATGGCAGTGTGGTTGCATGTTTACGAGAGACCAGCTGCAGTATTATGCATGACCAAAGCTCATTTTTGTCATAAGCAGAACTTTGCATGCAAAATTTATAGTAGGAACATAAACAGAAAGCAAACGGGACATACAGGAGGTGGACACAATAAAAGTATCTAAGTTGTTATCCAAACCAATACAATATCACTGCAATGAATGCAGCATCTAATGCTAAAAATTATTATTATTATTATTATTACTTATCCAACTCCAGTGGCTTGTTAAATCTGACTGCTACTGGTATATAAAAGATTTTGGCTAAATAATGCACAACCTCAACAATTAGCACAGAACAGAACATATTTTTGACACAAAAAAACTGAATATTGTGCAGTAAATGAAGCATTTATTGCAGCATTATTGTACTGAATTTCATGATGTATGTCAAGTATTTTTTTAAAAAAAATAATCTTATTGTGTCCACCACCTACAGACTAAGAGCTGGCCCCAAGCAGATGTTCATACTGTAACCAGTGTCTGTGGTGCCCTTTGCAGATGTGAATGAGTGCCAGGACCCTTCGTACTGTAAGAATGGGAGGTGTGAGAACACGCCCGGCTCCTTTCACTGTTTTTGTGACCCTCCCCTCACCTTCAGTGCAGCGCTGAAACAGTGCGTCTATGACGGTGGGTAAAATCAGCGTCAGCTCACCTGAGCAGCATGACCAATCAAAATTGTTTTGGCTTCCCTCGACATCTGCCGCTCACGTTGCTCTCTGTAATTCCTCCCAATTTGTGTCCCATCTGGCCTGTATTGGCTTTAGGTAATACTATTTTCACTTTTGCCCACTTTCTAGAGACAGTTTCCCATTCTTGGGGAGATAGAACTTTGTGTAGTTATCAAAAATAAACATCAAATGTACACATTTATGCACTCAAAGCAATATCAGTGTGTGTTCTCAAAATATGATTACTTCTAGTATTTCTTCTGCATGTCTGTTTATGCAAAAACAATGTGTGTCTCTTTTGTCTGTGTTATTATTGAGGATAATATTGATCTGTCTGAAAAGGCAGACTCAGCATTAGAAAACTGCTCATTTAGTGGAGAATGGCCTGAGTTCACTTGTGATAATTGTGCATGTAAGATGATGTGTGATTCCTGGTACTTGAATGTTTTCCAGTGGAGTGCCTTTTTACAGAGGAATGAATGTCATGAACATGGCTGCTTTAATATCTGTAATTAACCCTGCAGGATTGTGTAGAAGTGTAACGCATTTCAGGAAGGAATGAATTGAATACTATTATACTCTATCAGGATGAATATTGAAGAGTACTGATCCACAATAAGCTGTATCTTGATAAAAGTAAAATGTTGGCATATCTTCATCATCTAAGCAACAAATGACGCCACCATTATTCTTGTGCTGATTAATAAGTGCTTAAAGTATGATAGCAAATGTTTCTCATTTGTAGATATGAATTTATTTTATTCTGAGTTTAGTAACTTTATCCTTTATCCATAGATTCTACTAGTTGTAAGTGTATATAAATAACTTAATCTATTAAAGCACATTGGCATATTACAGATCTCCATCCTGCACAAACAAAATATTTTTTTTTTTTTTTGCTGTATCAGTTACTTACACTACATAGGGTACTGTATGACACAGCAAGCGCGCGCGAAAAGTGTTATGTCTGCTCTGTATTTTATACAGGTTGCCACTGTATTATGGACTGGACTAATTTATCCCTTGGCTGATGCATAATTAGAGAGGCTACTGATCTGCATTACCCTCCACCATAATACACGTGTGCAGATAATAAATGGAAGGGTTACTTGATATTTCAATCTGATTTATAAATATATTTTCATTGAAGCATATTCAAGTGACTTTCATAACCTTTACATGTAACATTTATTGGGATTCTAACGTGACCATCATCCATCTGTAAGTAGATGTCACAGGGTGTCACAAATAATGTGGTTTCCTGTACTTAAACTATTTACTGTTACACAAATTGGAAAGAACTTTTATGTAGAATTGATAATGCCTGACAGGTAACATTTCATGTCCTGTTGTTTTATCCCCCTTTTTTTTTACCCAGATCGCACTGCAGCCCACAAAGATGTGTGTTTCCTGCAGGTGGACGAAGGGTTGATCTGCAGCGAGCCCAGGAACGGCATGGTGGTGACCTACTCAGAGTGCTGCTGTCACTTTGGTCGTGGCTGGGGCCCCGAGTGTAACACCTGCCCACCCAGAAACTCAGGTGAGTAAACTGAAGACCCGACCGACCTCTCAACTTTGACTGCCGATGACCACTTTCCCTTTCCGTCCAGCTAAAAAGACATTTGTTCCTTGTGTTCAGAGATGTTCAGTCGTCTGTGTGAGATGCATCTGGAGACTGAGTCTGACGGGGAGCAGGATTTCCAGGCAGCTTTCGCCTACAACCCAGGTAAAACCATACGCCACCTTTGTCAATATACAGTCAGACACACTTATTTAATTGCCGCCATCCAACCTTTATTTCCCATGCCTATTTGTCTGTAAAAAGGTGACAGTTCTGAGGAGGATTCGGACGAATGCAGCTGTGCAAATGGTCGCTGTGTCCGCTCCTACCTGGGCACCATGTGTGAATGTAACACAGGCTTTAGGCTGGACCACTCCCGCACCCGCTGTATAGGTTTGTACTTCTCAGTTATACCAAAAGCTTTTTTTTTTCTCCATTAGTTACCTATTAGTCTGTGCATATATCTCTGTTGGCTACTAAATATTCCTTTTAATGCAATATGTGTGTTAAGGAACTTTATATTTAAACACTTGATCAATGTTTTATTTCCTTTTTACTATTCACTGATTACTGCACATCTTTATTATTTCAGACATCGATGAGTGTGCAGAACCGGCGGCTCGTGCCATTTCCTGCAAGAACGCTCGCTGTGTGAACACTGCCGGCTCGTACAAGTGCTTCTGCAAACATGGCTTTGTGGCCACGCGCAGGCCAAACATATGTGTCCGTCGCAGAACTCGGTAGCCCCCGTGTGTCACTCTGTTTATCGCCTTCTACAGTATGCAACACACACACAAATGCCCCGCGCGTGCTGTATATACACTTCTGTCTCGCAGTACAAACAGGGGATTGTGTGTGCGCAGCCAGCCTGAAAACACCAGTTCTCATCAGGAGCCAAATCATAGCAGTGGCTCATATGAAATGTACAAAACATATCATTGTCAGCTCCTCTTTCACTTCCCATTTCGCATTTAGAGAAATTATCAATACAGACAAGGAATATGTTTGTTTGTTAAACATTTTTGTAATTTTTTTTATTGTTTTTTTTTTTACTGTTTTTTTTTTTTTGTTTAAATTGTGCATTTTTCTGATTCATCATCACCCGTCTATCTGTTCCCATCTTCCCTTCTTTCATTCTTAATTTGAACATTTGCTCTCAAGCCACCTTTGGTTTTACTAAGGAAATGTGTTTCACTGATCTATTTGGCATTCCTGTTGTCTATTTCAGTCCATTCAATATTTGTATACTAAAGGAATGCCGCAAGAACTTTACATTCCCGTTTAAGTCCACTCTCTTTCATCTTTATTTCTAAATTGACATCTTGACATCATCTGAATTGTATTTTCTAACCACACATTGTTGATTTTGTGTTATTGTACAGTTTGTCCGATGAATCAACAGTTTTTGTAAGAATGCTCTTTGCTCTACCCCTGTTTATCTGTTGATGTAAAATATGAGAAAGCTGAAGTTTTTGTATAATTTGACATGTGCGCCTAAGTGGACTCTAAGCTAGAAAACAAAAAAAAGGTCATGCACTTAGTGATGAGCTGAGTGGGAATATTTGCTAAACGTAGCTTATTCCAGAAAAACCAACAAAGTTTGACAAAAGTTGTCACGATTGTCACGAAGTATATAAAAACCAAAGATGCTGTTGAGAAGAAGAACTGAATTAAAAAAGAAGATGTCAACCAGTCATGCATTTGTTTTTCTTGTGTTTTGTTGTTGTTATCTTTTGCTCTAATGCATGAAAACATCTGATGTAAACACATTCAGAGTTCACATGCTTCAGTTGAAGCAGCACGGGGCACGGCACTGTAGATGATTCAGGGTTGCCTTTCAAGCACGCCTAGAAAGCAAATAAACCCAGCACATAGCCGGGTCTCCATGGGTTTTCCATTACTCCTGTTCGCATTGGTTTGGTAACAATTTGGTAACAATTTGCTATTCTTAAACATTCAGAAAGCCAAAACATTCATAGCTGTTTTGTTCTGCTAAAGGTGAGAGCTCTTTTGCTCATTTATATATCATCACTGGACTGGTGCTTTAAAGCAGATAGCAGCATAAATGTTTTTTTATTTTCGGAATCAGTTATCACCAACAAACATGAAGGTGAGAATTGGAATTATAAGAAATCTGCTGTTCCTTCAGGGCTGCTAATTGTTATCTCCTGAAGATATTTGTGCTACTAAAAGCTTGCTAGAGCTCACAGGTAAACTGTAATTTTAATCTGAAATCCTGATACTGCTCTCTAAGATGTCTATGATCACCAAATCTAACTAATGGAACTAATTTATCCCACAACAGACAAACAGGTTGCTGTATGAAATATACTTTAGATACCATAGTGAGGAATGTCAGTAGCTAAGTTTTTAAAGTTGTTTTTTACTTGTAAATAAAACCATCTGTTCCTTTGATCAGAATCTTAATCTTGAGGCCCTGAGGAGTTACCTGTTTACCATTTTACAAATACTATACCTCCAGATTTCAATGATCCCTTTTTTTAATGACATTGATGTTGTTGAGTTTATTTTTGTCAGCCATAAAATATAACTACAGGTAACACTTCAGTGTGTGGAAAATAGAGACAATTCAACCAGATAATTGCAAGTATAATATAAAGAGTACAAAGAGTGAATTTGTGTGGCTGGTCAGTGAAAGGTCAAAACAAGAAATACGAAATGTAACTAAAACATTTTCAGTGTATACTGTATCTGGAATACTGTTATCAATAATGGATTAATGTCTTGATTTTGACTGGGTATAATTTAGCGGTTCTTTATCCATCTCATATGAAAAGGACACAGAAGCCAAATGAATTACAGGTAAGTACCTGATGATGTGAAACAGTAACTGGAGAACTTGACAAAAGAATGTGTTGTTTATCATGTGCAAGTTCAGTCTGACAGAAGAATTTAAAGCAAACATCAGGGAAAGATGGACTAACTCAGAAATCTTTCAATATTTTTAAAGGTTTTCTCTGTTCAAACCCAGACTTTGTTTTTAATTTGACTTTACCAGACAGAAAATTGAATAACAGACCGAACATGTCCGACAGTCCCAAAATTAAAGGCATACCTTGGTATAGTTTGATCATCTTTGAGAAAAATGTTAATAGTGTGGTGAAAATGGAGAGTCGACCACCGAGCCCACAGACGACAGATCAGCTGCCTGAAGAACAGCAACATCTTGTGGCCTCTTTATGTTACTATAAACTATAAATTAGTTTTCTAAAGTTACCTAATATTAATGCTACAATATGTCACCATGTAATAATATGTTGATATTGATATCAAGAAGACTAACTGGGTCTGTGTTTCTAGTCGAGTCTCTGTTAGAGATCAGCATGAGCAGGTCCAGATGCTCTAAAAGGACTAAAGGTGAGGGGTCACACATGGTGTGGACAGGTAATCTGTCAGAGACCAGATTTGTTAAAATGATCTAAAAACCAGAAACCTGGTTTCCTCGGTGGGTTTCAGGGATTAAGAGAAATTAAGAAATTGCCCCTTTAAAAGAAGGAGGTGCTTTGAGTGCATTAGCAGCATGCAAATTTTTGTTGTCTATTTTATATTTATGCTTCTGATTTGAATTGTATTTCTTCATGTTGCCAGAAAATAAAATGATTTAATTTTACTGTTGCTTCACTGGTTTAACCATAAGTTGATATATATATATATAGATTATATTATGTTATATTATATATTTAAATATATATATATATATATATATTTAAATATATATAATAATATAATATTTATAGATAAATAATGGTATACAATTTGGTATACAAATCTAAACAATGTTTTTGTTTATTTATCGTTGATTTATCAATCTTCAAAATCTTATGATCTCAACATTCAGTCATTCGACCATCATTATTCATTATTATTAATAGTTTGTTAAATTGCGGTAAATTAATCAAACATGACACTCTCCCTTTTGGTCTCCAGCTTGCTCTCCTTCTAGATCTCCCTCTTGCTGCTCTTCCCCCCCCTCCCCCCTCTCCTCCTCTTCTCGTGTTTCCTCTGACTCATCTGGTTGTTCCTATCCAAGTTTTTCCTCTCAGCTCTCATTTCAGCCAGCCCCCTTCAGTGTCAGAGGAGTGGACTTCTCTGTGGAGGTCGATGATTCAACCAAGATTATCCTCAGAAAGTTGCAGATGACAATCTACCCCCTGAGGACAGAGGCCCCCAGCTGTGCAGCTCACCCCCCTGCAAGACCTCGTACATGCAGCAAGCCCCTGCCCTCCACAGCTGGCCCCAAACTGAAGAGGGTGAAGAACCTGGAGGCCTTTATTAGGAAGAGAAACCAGCAGCACAGCATTGGGGGGTCTAAAAGATCTGCTAGAAGGCCAGAGAGTAAATTTGAATTTTTTATTTTCAACTCAAAGATATTAAATATATCATCTTCTCTTTTCAGAAATATTTAGACTATATAGAATTAAATGTACACTGTGGATTGTGAAGATCACAATTTATATGAGGACTTTTTCCAAAAAGTCATTACGGTGACGGTTGATAGGATGTTTAAATGTGAAGTGCAGCAGTAGTAGTAAGCTCCTCTCAGATGGCAGATGAGAAAAGGATGCACACAGTATGTGAGGGAGGTTCACATGCTTGTCTGCGCCCATCCGAGACCAACAGTGGAGTCACCTGTGACAAAGACCACACTTCAGTGAGAAAATAATTGTAAATAAAAAAATGTTTTAATAGTAATGGGAGTTAGACTGGGCTCCTAGTAACTAAGTAAAAGGTCAAACAGCATAAATGTGGTAAGTAAGATGGATCCTCTACATGTAGCTCATCATAGAGGAATCTGTGGTTCATTTAATAGGTGAGAACAGTTGGAATATTAAAAAGTGAGTTTGACAGGTACAGAAAATATATTTTTATTGCTTATTCATTTTGCCCAGAATAGTTTGCATGAAAGCATCCTGTTTTGTTGTTTCTTTTCTTAATCATTGTTTTTGTATGACTGCAGGAGCTGAATTGAACAGAAAACCAGATACAGGATGCAGGACAGCCCCAGGATGACGAAGCTGAGGAGCGACAGCCCCCTAAAAGTCAAGTAAAGATGAAAGGCCCCAGAGGAACCCAAAGATAGAAACAGAAAAGCAGAGAAAAGTCCCCAGATAACCAAAGGTAACCCAAAAGCAGCTCAATCCTTCCTTAATGCTTACATAAATGCTACAGTCTTTTAAGACAATTCAAGAATTTATCCCAGAATCAACAAAAGATTTTTTTTTCTTTCATTCAAGGTGAACTCCAAGACCCCAACTGATTAAAAAGACCCTTGAGGAAAACCAGGTGGCAACTGAAGATTAGGAACAGGCCCAGAGGAACGAGAGAAGCAATGTGTAAGGTAAGGAATTGAGTTTAATACGTTTAACTGTGTCTCAATCAATGAAAATGTATATCTGTGTGTTTTCAGTCAGTGTTTTGGTCTCAGTGCTTGGGTGACTCCAAAGTCCCAAATGATAAAAAACAACCCAAATGAAGCCCAACGAGGGGAAGATGACCAACTGCTAAAAGATGAAAAGGAGATGAAGGAAGCAATGTGTGAGCCATTAACAGAAAAAGATTCTTTTTGAATTTTACAGAGATTTGTTTGTTAATTGACAGATATTTTGTATAATTATTAAAGTTTTCACAACAAAATATAATTATAATAAATAATCCAAACTCTAAATTGCCCCTAGGTGTGAATGTAAGTGTGAGTGGTTTGTCTGTCTTTCTATGTTAGCCCTGTGACTGACTGGCGTCCAGTCCAGGTGTACCCCGCACCTCTGCCTCTCGCCCAAGATAGCTGGGACAGGCTCCAGCACCCCTGTGACCCTGTGTGTGTGCTCAGGATAAGCAGGTTTAGAAAAATGGATGGATGGATGGATAAATAATCCATCAAGAATTTACAATAATTTTGTATCAACAGAAAAACTAAAAAGAAGCTTTTGTGAAGAGGACGTGTCCTCCTCACCAGATCAGCCCACACCCTGCAGTGGCAGGCAGTCACAGAAACAGCGAGCAGGAGTAAAGAATCAGGCAAAGGAGAAAACAGATGATGTTACACTCCTGCTGAGACAGTCCATGAGTCACAACACCAGTTAGGCATTTTTCTGTGTCTCCCTGAGCTGGAATTAGTTCATTGAGGAGATCTTTTATTTTTGCTTTTCCCCCCACACCTAATTGGTGAATTTATTGTAATAGTCTTCACATGTTACACCAGCTTTATGTTTGAAAAATGATTCCTAATGTCCACAGTGATATCAGAAGATACCACTGATGTGCATGCATCATTCATAAAACAGGAAAGCATGAAACCTTTGAATTGCCTGTTTTTGCAGCTCATTAGAGCATACCTGAGCTCAGAGAGAAACTGTCAATGTGTAGACTGCTTGCAAACCTTTTCATATGGAGGCATTATGTAAAGCCATTCATCAAACCTGCTGCACTGCATTATATTGCCTTATATATAGAAAATACCAGTTGTCATCTGCCCACCATGAATGATTTAACTTAAGCCAAACTGAACAAAACTCGTCAAAAACCATTGTTGTCTTTATGAATGAAGTAGTTTTGTTGCTTTAAATGTGTGTTTTCTGACAATTAAACATCTAACCAACTCATTTGTTCTCCCTAACATAGTTTAATCTATTTTAGTTATTCTTTTCTACTCTCACATTTCTTTCATAAGTCTAAATCACAAAAATGATCTTTTATAAAGATGGGGGGAATTAATCCACAAGATCTTCCACTAGAGGGCGCACCTAGTGCACACACACAGTTCTGAAAGTGCTTTCCATCAGTCTAAGAGGCTCTCTGCTCTCATCACGTCTGCACTATGGTGTAGTCAGCTGTGGTATCAGAATGTGTGTGAGTGAGATAAAACTAAGGGATGATGAGCATCCCACTGCTCCTGCAACACATTACATGCTAAATTTGTGATACTATTTTTTGTCCTCATCTCAAAGCTTTGGAGGAAACTTACTGCAGATGTTTAATTCATAAATGAAAAACAAATCAAGTCTTTTGGGATTAATCTCCTTCTCTACATTAAATGTAAAGTACAGCTGAGGCTCCTTCTGTAACAAGAGCCTTGATGGATGAAACTGATATTTACAGACAATATCTTCACATTATGAGAGGTGCAAATGATGTGTAATACTGTCTTTCATTCCCTTGTGTCATCTAATGGAGATGCTGTTTTGGATTGGTTTCCACACCTCTTGTGTTTTCTTAATTATCTTCCACCTGGAAACGCCCTAAACCACAAAGTCATCACGTGGTTCACTAATGTTAACATTAGCGTGTGGACCACCTCGTCTGCTGATCTGAATGCCAAGAAATGGGTGTAATAACTCACAAAGCTGTCTGTCTCCCTCCTTAGAGGTACTTCATCCTGTGAGTTCAGTGAGTCACGTTGCACCATAGTGGCACCACAGCTCCTCACTGTCCTGGTTTCATTCTGTCGAATTATTATATAATTTTAAACTGGAACAGCAGGGTGACCTCCAACAACTAGTTTAGGCAGAAAGAGAGATAAGAAAAGGGACGAGAGAGATAGAGGGTAAGCGAGAACCACAACAGGAATAGCATAGTTGTCCTCGGGAGATGAGTCAAAAAAGTGGTGGGGGGATATAAATATCTTTTAGTAGGTCGCATTGACCGGACTATAACCCACTGATACCAGCGGCTGTAGACTGCAGCCATAAACTTTCTTCTTTGTTGGACAAATACAGCTTGAGTTGGCTTCGGATCTCGGGGGGAAAACATGACATGATAATGTAACAAGAACATGATGATGATTTGTAATGACTTGCATATTTTGCATCTGTCACTGGGCAAACACAGACCAGTCATCAACATCTCTGTGATGTGTACAACGGTTTATACAAAGTGTGGAAAGATTCTAACAGAAATGTTAGAATATTTTTCAAGCAGGTTTAAGGGGACTTCCTAGGTACACAGTAACTGACTCATAAAATATATTTACCACAGATTTAATTGATAACATATGATTTTTTTTAAATATGTTTTAAAATGTGTTAACAAGTAAAGTCTCACAAACAATTTAAAATGTGACAAATGGAAAGTGAAGATTTCCTTGCCTTGCCAAATTTGCCTTCCTTGCCAAATTTGGAAGAAGAATCGTTATTGGAGCATCAGAGGTTTCGCTAATGAGGAAACAGTCCCAGCAGGGGAGCCTTATAGGGAGGAATCACAGATGGTAATTTAAAGTAGCATGTAAGGATAAATTATGCTCTTTAAAACAGGGTTTAAAATAATCTACCCATTGGTGATAAAGGAACAGTAAACTTCAACTATGAGGCTGCAGATGTAAAGGATAGAGGAGGTTAAAAAAATGTGATTATATGCCTATTTATTACAACCTTTTAATGGCGGGTGTTATGCTGTTTGTTATGTGTATCTGTTATGTGTAACCTCTGCTACTCTAGGTCACAGAGACCAGAGAATTCATTGTGTTTCATTCAGCCTGTGTCTGTCTCTGCCTCAGACACTTTATTTAAGGTCAGCACAGAGACCCCCTCCATTACCCAGACTGGAGTCATGTGATTCAGCTTTAAGGTTGGGCAGTATCAGTCACACACACCCATTGTGCTGGGAGAAAAGAGAAAAAAACAGAATAGAGATCATGTCCACCCAGCTATGAAACTATACAGTCAAATCAACTTTATCAAACACAAGGCCCCAACTCCACCCTGGTCACTGCACGCACTAATGGTGACCCCACCCACCCTGGTCCTGTCTATAGTGACCAGACAGAGGGGGGGTTTAGCTCAAACTGCTGCAATCTGCAGAAAGTACTGTGCTGGACACACTTTGGCAGCCAGTGGCAGCCTTATATCCTGCGCTCAGCTCTTTCCCTTTGTCATGGTGGATTGTGGATGAGCTCTCTGCTGGGGTGTGGGTCGGTGAGCAGGGGTGGGGACTCGGGGCCAGGGGTGTAAACAGTTGTGTGTGTGTGTGTGTGTGTGTGCTGACACACATGTGCACAGTTCAAATGAGTGATTTTTGAAGCCCTGAAGCTTCTCTGAGCACATTACTGTATTACAACTGTAAATCACCTGGACAGAGAGCCTGGTGTGTTTTACACTTTACCACCACCACCACTCCAGTTTTTCTCATTTTAAAAAGAAGAGGTTGTACCAGACCAATATAAGTCAACATGACAAATATGAGTTAAAATAAGTGTCACTGAAAAGTAAATATAATATTTAAGGTACTACGTCAGAAATAATGTGCTAAGTTTGTACCTTTAGAGATAAACAGCTTGTCAGTAGGACAAGGACCCCTAAGGTTGGAAAATTATTTGTACCTTAAAGCTTGAACAAACTCAGTTTCTCCTGATTTGTTTGTCTGAAAAAAAATATCATCTTATTGTCAGAATGCTGCTGATGAAAAACAGGTCCAATATCTAATTCAGTGTGAATCAGTCATATATCAGTACTCAGGATTCAGCTACTCAACCTCTACAAGATAAAATCTACCTTAGATTGCACCTTGGGGGGACAGAAACCACAATTTCTGAGACTGATCTGTAAAAATATATGCAAGTTGTTCTGTCAAACTGTATCATGATCAGTTTCATGTTTTGCAGTGGATGGTTAACACATGTTATCATGCTATGTTATGTTTAGTTATTATCCGCCGTTTCTTTTTAAATGTTCACATTAAAACTTGTTTTAACTGTGTTATGTTATGTGCAGAAAGATCACAACAGTGAATAAAATTGAAGAAAATGAGATTAACGGCAGCACTTACATGTATGATGATGTTTTCAGCAACACGCCCTCATTAGTTTCTCTCCTTGGTAAAAAAAAACATGTTTCCATATGACAGTACAAACAAGTAAGCCATACCCTTTAAAACATTTAGTGAACATACTGTAATTGAAAATCTTATCATTATATAACATTTATTCAAGCAGTGCTGTTTATCTATTAGCAATTCCCACTTTTAAGAAACATCCTGTTCACACACTTTCTCACCTGTGAACTTCCTGTAACCACGACAGCTGTCGGTCACTGAGCAGCATCAGTAGAGTAGTTCGGAGTTAACCGCCTCGCATCCTCTCATCAGAGAGATGGCCTCATTTAATTTGAGTTCAGGTTTTCAACCTTACACAACAGATTTTCTTTCATAAATCTAGTTGATGTGGTGTCAAATCTAAGAATTTTAATCCAAACTAAAACCAGTGTGCTTGAGTCCAGTTTTTTACTGACCAACAATTTTGTTTTGTTTTTGTCTTTTTCTGGAGTGTGAATACCTCAGGCCATTTTGACTGTCTAAATAACACCCACTTGTCCCCTGACTTGGACTAACTTTGAGGTACAAGGCCCACCTTATAAATCAATGAAACCATACCTCACCTTAGCTAAACTGTCCAACACCCTCACTGAAATAAAGCTGTTCAGTCAGGTGCTCAGTGCAATAAAATGTTTGAGCAGTGATGCATTTGCTCAAATATGTTAATTGTGCAAATCCATAGGAACCTTTAATGCCATAGCTGCAGCTGAAAAGATGCTGCCCACCTGGGAGGCTGCAGCATCAATAACACATTCACAGCAAAAATGCAAAATACTGGGACCACACTAACAACACAGCAGAGCTTTTTCATTACCACTAACTGCTTATAATGAGTAGCGTGCTATTTTCCAAACTGCTCGGTCCTCCCTACAAGACCCATCATCCCATAAAGCCCTCACCACTACCACTTTGTTGGTTCAGCTACACCCATACTCACAGATACACGCCCTATGTAAAGAGAGAGACACAGGGCAGACAGGGAACACAAAGACAGAAATGATTTAAGTGTTGCAGTTTGGGTGCCTTCCTCAGTGTCTGTCTACAGGCCACCAACATGAACAAGTCCCTCTCTTAGACTCAGGATCTTTGCTTACTGTGAAAACCATCAAATCACTGCCTACCTCACTGGAGAAGAGCACACTTATCCTGGTCTTGGGGGGTCTGTTGCACGAGGATCCTCCAGGGCTTTATGAATAACCCAGATCTTGATGTCACACACCAGCCAGGTGCTGCATAGTGTCTCAGGAATAATTTAAAGCAACAGCAGCTCTCTGGGATAAAAAGCTAAATAGAAGGGAGGAAAATCTGAAAGAAAAAAAAAAAGATAAAAGATATATATATCATTTTTTTGACTTGATAAAAAGTGCTGATATTGCCAAGAGGTTCTGATGGACCACTATAATGTAATTCTGCAATGTGATGCATTGATGTACACTAGGATGCATGTATAAGCTGTATCTAATGACATTAATGAGGTGAATCCAAGGAGAAGACATCATCCTTATTTGAATAAACCCTCACCTGCTACAAAGGAGGACCAATGAGGTGCTTCAGTGGGCTGCAACCATGTGGGCTGAAGGTGATGTAACTTATACTTCTCTTCATGCTACATATCTCATCTAATTGAAAAAATAAAGCTCGCATGGAAACAGTGAATGGTGTGAAGGCAAGTTTCGGTTTTAGCACCAGGGACAGCACCAGATACAGACCCAGGGACGGAGCATCTCCTCCTCCTTCTCCTCTCGCTGTTGTGCGGTTATTGTTGGAGGAGAGCTCCTGAAAATGTGCACGGTGTTTCCCATGTGACTGTGAGGGGTCAGCACCCACCCACACACACCCACACACCATCTCCTCCACCCCCCTACACACACACACACACCCCTAACTACCACCACCACCACCATGCGGCCACTTCTCCTTTCTTCTCCCTGTTGAACCGGAGCACAGGGAGCGGGACTGAGCGAGGCGCGGACGGCCCTTCGGATGCTCGGCCGCAGGGGGGAGGAAGAAGAAGAAGAAGAAGAAGACGCCGCTGCGGATATCCGTCTCGTACCTGCCTCAAAACGGGCTCATGTTTCTTTTTTTTTCCTGTGTGAAAGCTAGGTTTTAGAATAAATAAATAAAAAAAGAGAAAGCCCTGGTTTGGTTTCGTAGCAACGCGGAGGAAAAGGTCGGTTCGTCGAGGATGCGGATTTAACGGAGAGCCGTTAGCGGCGTCACCTGGGATTCTTTAACCGTTAAAATTCGAATTAGCTCGGTCGCACGCGTCGGTTAGCGGGGGAAGAAAGAAAGAAAGAAAACTGGCGAAATATCGCACACAGCGACGAGATATACCCACAGCCACGGCGACTGAAAACGGCAAAAAAGAAAGGGGTAAGCGTGATTTCTTTTTATTTATTCATGACTTTTATCCCCCAGCAGAAGCAGCAGCACCAATAACAAAGCTAATGAGAGAGGGGAGTGTGATATTCAGGTGACTGCTGTTAGCCTGCTAGCTGTAACCTTATTGCATCGCAGCTAATGTCTACGTTTTTTTTTTTAAACTCCTGAAAGAAAGAGGCTAAAATAAAATACCCTCCTCCACCATCCACATAAATGAGCGTGTTGTGTTGCCTGGTTGGGGAAGTGTCTTGTGTCTGGGGTGCCTTGTCTTAGTTAAAACCATCATCATCTCCTGTATCTGTCTGTGTGTCTTCTTGCCTTTGTTTGAGTCGATGTCAAACGCAGCCACATTTTACACACACACACAAATATATATATATATATATATATATATATATATATATATATATATATATATATATATATATGCGTGTTCAGCACAAAGCAGCCTGTGGATCTTCCATTCAACATCTGCTCCTTACACCAGCCCTGCCTCGTAGCCCGGTTATTGTCGGTGCTTTGCCCAGGAAAAGATGTGGCACGGCGCTGGGCATCTTGCGGAGCTGCAGTCTTCGCCGTCGACATTGTGGTCTGTGTGGTTATGTTATGATGGGACCGAGATTTATCCTGCGTGCCCGGCCTAGACTGTGACTCATAGCGGGGGTGAATCAGGTAAAAAAAAAAAAAAAAGTGTGTCATAAATTAAAAGTGGGTTTACATGCAAAAGAGCGAGCAAAACATAAAAAAGAGGTCAGCGAACAGGTTGTTTTTGAAAAAGTGGAAGTTTTCTTATGCACTGGCCATGACACAAGCATCAAGGCTATACATTTATTTATTTATTTATTTATTTGATATGTAGGGCAGACCACGTGTAGGAGCATGTTTCGTGGCCCAGAGACACCAGCCCAAAGAGAAAAGACTGTTATCGTGACAGAGAAGGGAAAACACACACAGGCGTGCATAATAATGAAAGAAACTTTTTAATCATCACTCATGATGAGCTGTTTGTTGTGCTTGTTTTCTGTAATCTGTTGGAGAAATAAGAGATGCTATAAGAATGAAATGTGCAGCAGTAGAGGGATAAAACCAGCTATGAATACGTGGGAAGCCCCTCTCACATGTAAAGGGTTTGACCGACTTGTGTCAGTGAGAAACATCTAGGTTTAAAGGTTGTGGTTAGGTGTTTTTCATAAGAGCTATGTGGAACCAAACCTGCAGCCTCTCACATTGCATTAAGGCCATTACAATCCTATTTCAGTGGTTCTCAATACAGCATCTAAGGTTTTCAGCCCACTTTATATTCAGCGACTGATTTACACATTGATTGCAATCTGAATGCAATAAATCGCAGCCATCGAGAGGGTGTGATAGAAAGTCAGAGGTTCATTGGGTTCCCCATTTCGCCTTTGCCACCTCCTTTCCTTTGTGGCCAGGACATTGGTTTATATGGAAGACTAGATTTGACAAAATTATTTAAACTAAATTGGTTTGTAAATATAGAGATGTCCAACTTAACTAGACAACTACATAAGTAATAGCATAAATTACTTGATTATTTTCGGAATTAAGTTGTAAGTATTCCTTGGTCACCCATTTTTGTCGTCTGATTCAATGTTTGTATACAGTCTTAATGATTCATTTTTAGGAATTTCCTACTGGATCCTTTTTTCTTTCCTAGGAATGTCCTAATATGTATTTTTCATTTATTTCATTGTTATTTAGTAGGGGAACAATATCAACACTGCGATATGAAATATATGGTCTGGGACTTTAGCTATGTTGCTGCTGGTACTCTGATCTTAACGAGTGATTTACAGCTAAAAGTGACTTAATTTCCACAAATGTCTAATATTACAAATATTCCTTGGCAAGCATTAGTAAAATTATGAATGCCTCTGTCTATCGCTTATCACTTACCTATCTATGACTCTATTATTAATTTACATTATGATCAGGTTATTCAATATCACCTGCATATTCATTGTTAAGTAGATGCTAATCTACCTTTCCACAGACAGATTTCTTTTTTCAAATAATATACAGATAAGGCATTTTTAATGATGTGTAAAACATGTGTATGTAATCCTAAACTTCCAGTAGTTAATAGCTAGAGTTAATAGCTCTGGGTACTCTAAAGACAACCAATAAATGAATATTTTATGATGTACATTTGTTAAATTTAGACAAAACGCCCCATATAGAAGCTAGACCTTGTTTTAGTAAGCTCAAAGGGCACCACTAGAGGGCGACATGTTGACTTCGCTCTTCCAGTTCACCCTGTTGAAACGATGCTCATGGAGCATTGTCTGCAGGCAGCATAAGGTTGAAGCAGGCCACATACAGTATGTTTAATAATTAACACATCCCTTTTGAGCTAGCCACAGGGGTCTGTTGTGAAGTGACTGAGCATCACATGTGGAACAAACATGGTGTAATTTTGCATCAAAACACTTGGTGTACTTAGAATAATTTATTGGCCATTGTGCACTTCCTGTGTTTCTTTGTCTCCTCTGTGGTTTACCCAGGCTCCCTTTGCAAACATCAGCCAGCAGAGGCATTCCTTCAGATTTTTATGGACAAGCTGCCACACACACACACACACACACACACACACAACTGGATCTCATCTGCCTGTTAGGATCAATACAATTACATTTAATTTAAATGAATCTGCAGATTTATCAAATAGATCCATGCTAGCAGCTTTTGGCACCATCCATGGAATTTGTGCTTAATGTTAATTGTGTACCTAGGCCATTTGGAAAGATGAAAAGAGGGGTTTTTAAAAAGTTTTTAAAAAAGTCTTTTTCAGTTTTATTGATTAATTCATTGCAGCTTTATAAGATACAGCTATTTGACAGACGGCATAATATGTTAATGTAAATTCTCTCAGGGAGTTGTTTTATGCAGTATTAGACACTATAAAGTGTATTTTATTGATAAGTTCTCAGTGAGATCACACCTTGTTGTTGTGTTCATGGCCACAGCTTGAAATAATTTGAGGCTATTTGATGGAGAGGCAGACAGATTGCGATGATAGATGAATGAGATATGGCTGTTAGCTGGCTGGCTAGATGAACAGCACTCAACAATGGACTGGGACTGTGAATGTGGGCCCCCCATAGTGCTGATTCTCAAAATCCCTGTCAGACAAGCTTTTTTTTCCAGGACCTGCCATTTACACTTTCATTGAGCTGCAGTGAACCATATCACTAACCCAGCTTATGCCTCCTGTAACTAGTGCTGCTCTCTGATGAGCATTTTTATTTAACATTTGTTTTTTTGGGTCTACCTACTAAAACAGCACAGTGGAAAGTTCAGTATTGATAGTTACTGTGCTAAGGTGTGCACCTGCTCCCCTCCACAGCTCCTCCCTGCAGCATGCATCGCTCAGTGTGATTCTTTCTTTTTAACTCACTTTTCGTCAGTCAGGTATTCTATATATATATATATATATATATATATATATATATATATATATATATATATATATATGTGTGTGTGTGTGTGTGTGTGTGTGTGTGTGTGTGTCTGTGTGTATATATATATATATATATATATATATATCTTTTTTTTTTTTTTTGGAAACTGTTGTTTTCTCATTCCTTGGTTATTCAGTTATAGTTTATCTGCCACTATGTCCACTCTGACTTAGTGCATGCGTGGTGGAGTGAAGCCTGTACAGGAGCAGCAAGTGAAGCTCCATCAGGTACTCTGTTGATTGGTTGTTTTCACCCGGGCACTGTGGATTCTTGTCAATTGGGCTTAGAGGCAGCAGGTTGAGCTGTCTTATTTCACAGATTATCTATCTCGTGTACTACTGTCAGGACATAGTGACAATTTTACCAAATATGACTAAAAGGCATTGGTAAAAAATTTACCTTTTTCCACCTTAACTTTATAAGAGTTTTAACTGTTGAACAGACAGTAGACACAAAGCTTTGGGAAAACAAAATGCACACAATGAAAGAAATATAATGTCTAGTCTTGGTTAATAAGTTTTAATAAGATTTAGTATTCAGTAAAACACGCTCTTCTAGGGGACAAGAAATTCCTAGCTGGTGTTGGTTATTTTTGACAACTCTGACCCATTCAGATTTTTGCAGGACAACACCGATCCTGTTTTAGCTACACTAGAGATACAGTTGAGCTTTTCATGCTCTACAGCAGACAAGTTTATTTTCAGAATTTAAAAAAGTAGGTCATCACTACGAATGTTACAGCATCTTTTAAAATGAAGAGATGCAGCATGTAGATTAAATAAATTATCTCCATTTAAAACGTAACTCATTTTGTGTATTGCAAAATGTATTTGATTTTACAATAAACTAAGACCAAAGAAGCTGAAAAACAGTCATGTACAACTGTCATCTGCATAAATTATGCATTACATTTTTTTTGCAGTGCCATAAATGTAAATGGCAAATGATCTTGCATCGATGATTAAACAACAGCCAACACGTTGATCAAAAGGTATTTTAGTGCTTTAATAGCATTTACATTCCAGAGAAAAACATAGTTGACATTCAGTTTTCTGTCTGTCCTACAGATTTTAACTCGCTGGTGTCCAGTTTTTTATGATTATTAATCTGTTTTCCACACCTTTATAGTATGGCTGTTGATGATAATCATGATAATCATGTTACTGCAGATTCAAAAATATTCTGCCTAGATAAACTGAGTTTGTAAGTATTTCACCAATACTGGAAATGTTTGTCTGGTATGACTCTCACCGTATGAAATTGTATGACTGTATGATAACTGCAGTACACAGCATCATTGTAAAAATCTAAATGTTTAGTAGTTCAGGGTCAGGGCAGTCCACTCATCTTTATTTCTGATAATCAGAAAAGCAGAAAGGGAGGCAGAGTATGTTTTTACTAAATAAATCCACCCGTTTTTTAAGATTATGTAATTGGAAGAGCTTTTGTTTTACATTACTTGCCTCTTGCAGAGGCAGAGTTTCAGTGCAGAGGCAGAAACTCTGAACAGTTGTTGCACCTGTACTTCACAGGGTCACAAAGTGTTGCACACCCCCTCAGGATTAGGAGAGTGCAATATTTCACTGCCATTTCAATATCAACCTATCCAAAACAATTTGATCTGGATAGTACTTGACTGCTTGAATACTCAAAAAAGGAACTGTTTGCAATGGACTACTTCTGAACACGGTGAATACCAATCATGGTTCGTTTTCAGTTTGTTAATCTCAGCCTTTCTCTGAAATTACATCTAGAAATGTCACTGTCTTAGTTCTGCAAGACTGCCTTTTGATTGGTGAACATGTTTTTACCAAAGGTTGCAATTTGCTAAGTGAAGACTCACAAGTCACAAGTCATTACTGCTTCAAGCAGCAGCTGTTTTACACCACCACTATAGAGAACACAAGGCTGGTGATATGAATCTGGTGTGAGACTTTTAATGCATGTTATCATCCACTCTGTCCCAATATTTCTTGCTTAATTCTACTGCCAACCAGATGAACATATTTTAGGAAGCTGCTGAGCTTATTATGGAGATGCTGGTATTATAAACTGTATCTCCATCAGGCAGGGACTGTGAAGCTAAGGAAGCACCTTTTAGGATTTGTGGGGATCAACAAATGGTTTGAGAATAATTTCTGAATTAATTATTGTGTAAGATTTTGTTAATATCTACACTGACTGGTTTTATCGGTGTGAGATGTTTATCAATGAAGTGTTAAAGCTTCTTGAGTTGTTATAGGTTTTGTTTCTGGTGAGTGTTTTGATTAACCATGCATCAGCACAGACGCACACATACACAGAGGAGTAGACCTGTGGGAATGCTGACAATGCTCACGCTTTCACTTAGTCTTGTGTGTTTTAAAATGGCAAGATCCAATCCACAGTGGATTAGCTTGATCTGCATAAATATTTTATTCACTGATGTTTTTAATTTGGATTTCTGGCAGCTCCGGAGATTGATGCCACGACTGTAACGTCCGGCTAAATGTACTTCAAAGCTGCGGCTAAACTCAGGACTCATTCAGCAACAGAAGCACCCTCTATAATTTTTACTTGCTTTGTCTGTGGCAGGTTTGAATATAAAAGTGATAAAAATATTCTATTGTAATTAAATATAAATATAAATATAAATAAATATTAATATAAATTGGATGGGCCAAATTTACCAAAATTGGAAGATGGTTATGGTATGCATCGGGCACATTGTCTCAGCTTAACTCTTTAAACTTCTGAGCCACATATTATTTATCTCAGTAGGTTATTACAGATCATTCTTAAGGAAAAATTTGAGAATTCAGACATCAAATGTTTTATTCATGCCTCTCATTGACAAAGATAAGCAAGTGCAGCTTGTCTCAGCTACTAACCTGTGATATGTCAGTTCTGCGCTGCTTTTTCAAAGGAATCATTGAAAAAGACTGAAAGTGTGACTATGACACTGGCTTTTTTTAGGACTGTTTTTAGGATATAAAGGTGCATTGTAAGGTTTCATTCATGTAATACAGAGCTCATTTGAATATGAGGTGTAGGAATGATGTTGTTTACAAGTTAGACGCTCCTCCGTAGTCCATGGAGTCCTGCTTTTCTCATTCCTCACCTGATGAAAAAGTTGTGAATGCTTATAATGTTTTCTTAAGGAAGGAACTGCCAGATTATTAGAAGATGGATGGATGGATGGAACTGCCAGATTAAACTACCCACAAATGTTGTCTGCGGTTGATTGTATTTGAATATGCTGTGATTTGAGTATCTGTTACCGGGTGACATAAATCAGTTTAGATTAACTTTTAGTTATCTCAGTTATTTGACCTAAAAAATATGAAAATGAAACATCTCTTTTTAAATCAAATATTTATTCTGTGCCATTGTGCTGTATACAGAGCTTGTGCCCAAGAATCAAAGTAACATGTCCGGCGTGTGGAGGGCATGCCGGTCGCTTGAGTGTTTGATGAATGCGATGCTACAGGTCAACAAAGGACCTCTGCTGTCCTATTCAGCCGGGCATTCAGGCCAGGATCAGCAGCCTGTGGAGGGGCCTCTGATGCATGTGTGCCTCTGGCTGCCTCATCTCTGCAAACAGGAAAGGCTCGAATGGCTGGCCTCAACTCTCTGCTGACTCCTCCATTGTATAGCGGCCAGTTTGGCGTGGCAGGCTTTGTGTTCTGCATTTTGGGATCTGTCTCCCCACACTCCAGGATCACAGTAGGCTGATATGGGGCAACACAGAGGTGCCACTTCAGCTTGAAATCATTAAAAAATGGTTTATGTGAAGCTCTTGGCTGCTTTATGGTGATAATGATATGTTTTCAGTAAAATATTATAAATGTAATAACTTTTTCAAAAAATACCAAATATCAATATATTGAGGATTTTGGTTTACAGAATTTCACAACAAAGCTTATTGCTCCTTTGTTTGGCGTTAAAGGGAGTGGTTTTGTGTGTGTGTGTGTGTATGTGTGTGTATTTCCCCTGGTGCTCGGTGGCAGTGTGGCTGGCTAATGTGCACAGGCCTAATTCCCTCCAGGCGACTGATTGGGCTCTATTTCTCTTTTCCTCTCTCCTTGATTAACGGGTGCAGTGACAAACAGACCAGCTGGGCAAAGGGAACCAGCTCCGGGAGGGGTGGAGGGATGACAGAGAGCGAGACAAAAAGAGGTGGTGGCACCGCCTGTCACGCTGCTGGCTCTGCCCTGCTTTCTCAGCCGGTGTCGCTCCACCGTGAACGATAGCCTGATGTGTGTCAGCCCGGTCAGAAGCCAGGGTTTAGCCTTGAGGCATTCCTCGGTGCCCCACTTTCCATCTTTTCTTTTTTTCCAAAAGCTCTCCTATTTTGAATTTCGAGAAAGGTTTATCTCCATGTCAGCCATGCCTTACTTACTTTCTTACTTATGTTATCCAGCTTGAGGATATTTCATAACAACATTGAAGACAAACTGTCATTGAATCTGTGTTCACTCCACTTTATTTTTCATCATCATCAGCAGCAGATATTTCTTTTGTTTTTTTTTTCTTTTGTCTGGACTGCACTAGTGAGAGTTGTCATTTTTCGAAAGCATATAAACATATGATGGATCTGTGACAGATTTTAGATCTTTCATTACATTAATGTGTGTCTTTTATGTGTTTGTGGATTAGGCCTTGAGGGGATTTTCTTTCATAGGACCTCTTTTATGTCCCCTTTTTGTGCCACATCTTTCTGTCTGCCTGCCTGTCTGCCTGTCTGCCTGTCTGCCTGTTTGCCTGTCTGCCTGTCTGCATCTCTGTCTGAAATGAGCATTATTGTTGAAAGTTGCATCGCAGTAGCTTTGGGGCTAACATCACCCATGTCTCCAGAAGATTTGTGTATGAACTAAAAAAATTGACTAAAAAGGCTCCTATGCCTTTTTAGCTTTATAGTTACAGTTGAAGGGTTCTTTTTTGTCTCGGATTTTAGTTTCTCTCTGGACTAGGGGGAGGAAATTATCACTTGTACAAGCATGATTGTAGGTGTTGAAACGACCCATTTTGTGTGCTGGATGCTGATACACTGTACGGTTACATGCTGAGTGGGTGGATTCATATGTGTGTGGCTTTTAGAAGCACTGAATGTGTGTGTGATGGTTGTTGGGGGTGTAATAGGTCATTTCAGCTTGCATGTGTGGTTTCGTGCCACATCATTGTGTGTGTGTGTGTGGGTGTGGGAGGGTGAGCACAGTAGGTTGTATCATAGTAGGTCAGGGGATTGTTTGTCTGATCCATTGAGGAGTGATTAGCGCAGACACTGAGCCGAGCCTCTTCCTACCCACAACAAGGGTGAGGATTGGTCTCCATTCGCCTCTGCCAGACTCTTGTGACCTCACTAGCCCTGCCCCCCTCCAGCCCCATCCTGGTCCACTCCCACAGACAGATTGTCATAGACTTCATTGCTGCCAGGCCCGTCCTGGATTGTGTGTCCTTTGTTCCTGTGATGTTTTGGGTATTCAAGCATTGGAGAAATCTTAGCACTGAGCTCTTTGTCAGCAGCACAAAGACGCCTGCCTAGCGTGTGTACTTATTATTATAATTATTATTTTCTATTTTTTAAATTATTTTTACTTATTATTTTGCCCCCATAATTTGACAAGGTGATGTTAGAGAAGGCATGGACAGAAATGGGTGAGGTTTGATGTTTGTGGACAGATCTTTAGAGGTTATTTTACATTCAAACGAGGGACTCAAGTGTCAAGCGAAATACACACACACACACACACACACTGCCTCAATGCCAGAGTCCTGGGGTGCCAGTAAACGGGGAGGTGACAGGTCGGGGGGCAGTGTGGAGGCGTTCTGCATTCTTCTCTAATCCCTGCATTTAGTTTCTATTCCCAGCCACTTCTTAATCTGCCACTAATAGGATTTTCCAAGCTTTTGTTTTATTTTTTTTATATAGCTAGAATGTTTGTGACTTGTTTGACTTAACAATAGTAAGGTCTATGTCAGGGTCAGGATAATGGACAACCAATTAACAACCAATGACATCAGTGCCACTCCATTTACATCTCTCCACTCCATCTTTTAATATAGCAGCTATGCATGACCTCATCAACATCTCGCCCTCTCTGGTTGATAAAGTCATATGAGAATCATCCCCGGGTTGATTGTTGCTATGCTGCATCTCATCCACCTCCTCCCCTTTTCCTGTCTGTATCTACACCGCAAACTACCCAATAAATGTGAAATGGCCAAAAAGTAATCTTAAAAAAACAAAACAACCAACACAATAAAGCCTAATAATGTGGCTTAGTGACACATTAAGTCGCCCCCATGCTATACAGCTGCAGATAATTACTGTGGCTGAACTGTCTCTTCGTGCAGTTTTAATAATGACTAACGCAGTGCTGCAATGGTTGTTTGAGATTTCCAAACTGAAGTCCATGTCTGCTGCGTGTTTTTTGCAGTTAATGATGGAGGGCATATACATACCTGGCTCTACCCCTGCAGTTTACAGTACTGATAGGTATCAGTTCTGGCAGCTGTCTGTTATTGATTTCCAAATTTGATCTAGAAGATGCATTGACTTCACACGACATCGCTAGAGTGTGTTTTTCAGTCACACCTCGAGGAAAAGAACAGAGAATGAATTCATAGCCTCATTAATGTGCGATGTGTTGCTCAGCTGGCCTACTTAGTCTCCTCCAGAGAACCACCTCATTTCTTCCCTCGAATCTCTTCCCACCATCCTCTCTCTGTAGTACGTAATCTTACATATGACCAAACTGTGAGGACAGCAGTGTCTGGATTAAGTGAATGAATTGAACCTTGAACCAAAAGGATGGGGTTAGTTTAGCCTAAAAAGACCTTCTCCAATACCCCAGCATTTTTCCACCACCATACTCTCTCTCTCTCTCTCTCTCTCTCTCTCTCTCTCTCTCTCATATCCATCATTTCCATATAAGTCACCCGAAGCTGCCAGACACAACAAAAGATAAAGTAACAGGTATTAGCAAACTGACTACTCAACTTGTGTATTAATCTGTTCAATGCTCTTAAACTACTGGCTCCAGTTAGTTAATGGGTCTCTCTGGTAGGGGGTTTAATCTTAATGTAGATCCCCCATTGGGTGTCAGTGCATAATGCTAAAGACAGAATCTGTCTGCTCATATGGATTTTTTTTAACAGTGGAGTGAAAACATGGACACAAACATCTGTTTCTGATCAAACATGTTTGTGGTGTGATTTTTAACAAATCTGCTCAGACTTCATGTATTTGTATCTGAATGTATGCTGCAGTCAGCTGAACTATTAGATTAGCATCCCTTTATGTCTGTGAAGTGGAGAATCCAACAATATTACCAAGCCTTCCTTGAAGGCAAGAATAGGATGTTATGAGAATATTAATGTGTTTTTAGCAGTATATTATAATGGAATAAGAATTTTATGTAGTTGTGATCTGAGCCTCCATGTAACAGCCAATTAAGGCACACATATTAGCACAAGTGTACAATATTTCATGTGCAGTCGGACAAGAATCTGTACCCAGTTCATTTGAATAATTGTCACACACACAGTATTAAAATGAATAAAAAAGACAAGATGCATTTGCTTCTGGGTCAAGTTAAATCTTTGTGCAAAATCAGGGACTCAGCCGGTTGGAGGAAGGGGGTGGGATTGACCTCCTTGTTTATGAAGTATTGATTGTTGCCATATGAGGGTACGCTTGGTGTTATAACTGGATGCTGACTTAGTACAAACAGCAGGATAGGACGATTTTGCCTTGCTAGTGAGTGCAAGGACGGTAACTGAGAACATGGACAACATATTTTTTTTCTGTGGGTTTTTGACCGCTAGTAGAGCCATGTTTTGATGAGCATGCGCCCACACTATTTCTTTCAGATTCTACCAGCACGTGCACAAGAATGCCACATGCATCTCATGTTTTAAGGAAAAAGCAAACATAGCAACTGTATCTAACAAGGTGTTATTTTTATTACTATTAAATAATCTGAACTAAAACAGCTGGATGATACACTGACTGAACTAATGAGGCATTTTGCTTATTGTAATGTTGTGAAATAGTTAAAGTTTCAGTATCAGTTTACAGACAGGTGTTTCCAGGCTCATTTGAATGTTCAAGCTGAGTGAAATAAGGAGTGAATGTCTTTCTGTTTAGTTATCATATCAACATTACTAATGATTTCTTTTACAAACTTTGATTATTGTAAATATAGTCTGAAAGCATCAGCAGGAGTCATTGAATATTGCTGCTCTTATATGATACATTTTGAAATTCAGGAACTTGTTTAGTCATTTTTGAGCTTGAATTTTTTTAGTACCACCCAGGCCCGAGTGCAGGATAAGGATGTGTACTTTGTTCTGCTGTATGTGTGCATTGGTTTTGTTTGCTGAGTTTCTCATATTGACATTTTCTCTATATGTGCGTGTAACTTTAAAGGTTGTGTGCATGTGCAAGTCAGGATCTAATCAGTATAGACTCAGGTTGTTTCTTCCATCGACACTCAGGCTAAAATTAGATTACTGGACTTGCCCCGGCCTACAGGAGCAGTTATATTCAATTATTGTTCAGCTAACTTAACGGCTTCATGACAGTTGCTGAACTTATCTTGAAGTTTTTATCTCATTACTGGCAGTTGTACTGTCCAAGCTGCTTTTTGCATATCGGTGTCATTTGAATTCATAAAATTTGAGTGCAGCTGTGAGGCAGAGAGAGAAAGAGTGTGGGTGATGTGTGTTATAGTGCATCATCAGGCCACTGATGAAATAGAAATAGATGCTTGGTTTCTAAACTGAATCTTCCAGACATTAGCCCGTAGACATTTTAGGGTCAGCCTCCAGGTATCACGCTGCGTCCTCTCCCTTTCCCTCCATGCACTGACTTTGGATGCCTTTGTGTCCCTGTGTCTGAACTATAGGTTGAATGTGTTTTCCTCCAGCCTGGACAACATGAGCACCATCTCGCCGACGGACTTTGACAGCTTGGAGATCCAGCAGCAGTACAATGACATCAACAACCGCTGGGATCTGGCAGCAGAGACTGACTGGGACAATGAGAACAGTTCAGCGCGCCTCTTCGAGCGCTCACGCATCAAGGCTCTCGCAGGTACACGACACTTCAGGCCACATAAGGGCTGTTATGAGTCTTCCATTTCCATCAGGTGGTGGTCCATCCTGCAAATCTAACTGTCATGCATTTAATAATTCATTGAAGAAAAATGTTAATATTGTGGTTATTTTACAGTTTTGGTTATAAATATAATAGAATGTGTAGCAGTTGTCTCTACAAAGTTACAGTGAACTGCAAAATGAGAGAGCAAAATAAGCTTATTATCAAACCATTAGCTGTAATTGATGGACGCATTGCACTGCTGGGTCCATTAAATCCTGCTGAGCTGAACAATATGATGTGAATGATGTTATGATATTTCAAATAATACAGTCAAAAGACTTCAAAAGCACTGTGTCAAAGCAAACCAAACAAAAAAAATCAGCAAAATTCAGTAATTATTTGGAGGTCCATCAAACAAATTCATATTACATTTAGAGCATACTTGCTGCGATACGTTATATAAAATCATCACAGACATTCCAAGATGACGACACTGTACTTTTTCGAGGGCCTGATTGGAAATGTTTTTGGATTGAGTTTTCGATATTGTGCTCAGAACTTTTTAGGTCAGAGACAGCTGTACAGCCAATATGATGAAAAGTGCTGTAACACACACAAGGTGTGATTAAAGGTAATACATTTTACCCTGTATTTTACCATTCTAATGCGTGGTATCAAACAGTGGATTCACCTGCTTGGTAGTATAATAATAATAAGTTTGCAGTCACATACTGACACACTCTTTTGTTGAGCTTTTGGTGGCAGCTGGTTCAGGACCACCACAAAATATTCTGACTGTTGGCATTTTTAAAACTACGTTTTTGGCTCAGTTGTGTCCTGGCTTCAGTCTTTGAAAGTACATTTTTTCTTTGAGGCTTGACAGATCACTCTTTCAGTCCATTTCTGTTGTCAAAAAGTCAGGAGACTCTGTCCACAGTGAAATTAGCTGGCACGGTATACTGTAGATGGACAAGTAGAAACCTGTAAGCTTTCTAGCATTAAGGACAGAAACAAGGTATAATACTATGTTGGTAACACTCTCACTTTGTAACAGAATAGATGATGTTCACTCCATAAAAAAACAAAACACATCTGTGGTTGTGAAGTTTCTCATCCCTGAGTGAGAGAGAGACAACACTGTCCTATATTTAGTCCACAATGGTAAATACGCAACAGGAGTTAGAGAAGCAGACGACATTTGGAGACAAAATCACAGACTAACAGTAATTTGCACAAATCTAATTAGGGTCTGTAGACTGAGGGACCAACTTTATTCTTTTCTGTCCCCAAAGGCAAAAATCTCTCTTTATAGGGCGAGACAGAAATACTTCCAAAAGGAGGACAAAGCCAGGCAGCTGTATAGTCAGTTCACCAAAGAGCAATAAGCAGTGATGGAATGAGGTGGTGAGACAAGACTTTAGGTTAGGTATAGTGAAAGGCCCCCATTAATCCACAACAATCTAGATGTTAATGTTAGCCTGTCATCTCAAATCTGTGAATGCAATAATTATTTTCCAAAAAACCATTACATGAATGTACAACAGATTTAATGTTGTTTTCCTGGGTGACGATGTGATGTGCCCAATCAGTAGTCTTACTGATATAAACAAGGAGGGTTATACAATGCCAGTGTCGTTCTGAACGCACCTCCATTTGCCTAACCTTGACAATCTTGACATCCTTCCAAGAAGGCATGTGCATGTCCTGTTGGAGCCATGAACTAAGGTGACCCAACTGAAGATCCTGATGCTGTGTTGGTTCTTTTAGTACATCCATGTACATCCATGTGTGTGTGTTTGTGTGTGTTCTTGTGTATTTATATATATTTAACTACCCAGGACCTACCTTGTTAATATCCAAAACAAGTTGCAGTATCAGGGAGAACCCGGCAGAGGGGAGCATTAGGCAGGCACACAACACACACACACACACACACACACACACACACACAGAAACACAGGCAGCTGAGACCACATTGCTCTGATGATCTTTGAGCACCGCTGTAGTCAAAGTATTTCTGACAGATAAACCTCATTTCACTGACAAATAACCAGACTCATTTCCTCATTCTGCACACAAAAACACAGGTTCAGTGCTGCCTGTATTCTGTTTGTATACGCACTGTACTGTATTTAAAGATATTCTGTATCTTACTGTCGTATAATTACGGTGCTGTGTGAATGTGTGTGTGCGCTTCTATGTGAATACCTGACAAGTGTGGGCTTGATGTGCACATTCTTTGACATGCTGGAGCAGATATTTTCCCCCCAGGCGCAGCTCCTGCCCATCTTTTACCATTTATCCCCATTTATTCTCCTTCCTGAAAGCTGCGGCTTACTTACTCTTTGCTCTGAATCAATTTTTTTTTCTTTTCTCTCTGTAATATGATCGCCTCATTTCCTGGTTCACACCCCTTACACCTTTCCGGTCTGTTGGAAACATTTTACTCTTAGTGTGACAGCAGTGGCTGCCACTTGTTCACAGTGGAGAGGCTCTCCTGTGTGAAGAACATTGTAATTTCCATAACTAACCACATAGCAAGGCAAGCTGTACAAATTTGCGTTTTTCTAAGCAACGACTGTCTTCACACTCAAGCAGTTACATGTATTTACTTGTGGGACCTAAGGCTTTTGCCCTTTGAAAAGCATCCATATTCCTTTTATCAACACTATGTTATTCTTAACAACACATCAACAGATCAGATACCAGTATATCATATAACAACACAGAAGCATCCATTTTAGAACTTATCAATTCCCTCACTCACATTTGGAGATACTAAGACTAAGACTTGAGTTATTGTGGTGCTCTCATGAGAAACCAGCCCTACTTGCTCCGGGGGGATTCCCCTTCAGATCAGATATTTACTGCCGGTGTTCTGGGTATGGTCCGGCCCTCCCCCAGGTCCTTAGAAGGGGTTGCGCTGTAGGATGGATAAAATTTATATGCTCAGCCATAGATCTCTCCTGTCTCCCTCTGGCAGTGCCTACTCCCCCAGCAGCTTCTATCTTTTCCTCTTTCTCATCTGTGTTCATTCACCAGAGCAGACCATCATTAATTATCATTAATTCCAGCTCAGTCAGTACCAGAGTTTCTCCCACATCTCCCTTTGGCTGACTTTCTCACTGTTTGTTTTGATATTTCACAAGATCCAGAAAATAACTGTTAATCCTATACAGTGTGTTTATTTATTAATCTGTATAAATGACTGATGGGTTATGTTGGGAGGAAACTGCCTTAACATTATATGTTAAGACACACATGCCAGACACTCGAATGGATTATCACAGCTGCCTCACATGTTAATTGGGATTGCGACGTTTGATATATGCCCAGTGGCATCCTAAATGGCCATAACTGAGATTTACCAGTTCTCCACTCCTCATTTCTCACTGCATGTGGCCACAGCATAGCTTCTGTTCTTCAGAAGGAAGTGTGTTCTCTTTGGATGTCATTAGTTCAGTCCCCCCTCCATAAACACCCAGTCACAGAAGGCCCGGGGCATTTGGGCCTCTAATGAGACCCATCCAGATGCTCCCTGCTCATCAGGACAAACACAGATCAAAAAAACAACCAGACCTTTTTAACACTGCCCCCTGACCAGACCAAAAAGCCCTGCTCTTGTAAGAAAGGCTGTGACCTTAGTCCTCACAGTGTTTACAGGCTTTGTGTAATTTTTGCACACACTGGCATTTAGCACATCTGTAACACTGCCGTATGTTGCATTTTTTAGGGTGTTAATCAGCAGTTGCAAAAAAGTGTAAACCATCCATTCAAGTGATTTAACTTTCAAAATATTAATAATTTTCTCTTAATGCATAGTTTCATCTGACTGCAGACTTGGTGTGTATTACACAGATTTAGATAGATACTGCTTTAGTATTGGTATTGCTTTATGGAGCACAGCCATGAAAGTCATGTGTGCAAAATACAAGGTATGTGTTAAACCCCCACCCCTGCCAAGCATCTGCCTGACAAACAGACATGCAAGTTCACAATTTCAAATCATGTTCACGATTTCAAATCTTGTTCAGGCAGGAAGACGCTTGTTGTGTAGTTTTTCAACAGCTTCCTTCCTCTCTTAACGCCTTAACATAAGCCATCCCCCGTAAACAGAAAAAGGGAGATCTTGTGGTGGGGGGTGAGGGGAGAACGAAATGAAACCACACAGAAACAACCGAATAAGAGGACGCAATCTGATGGGGACTTTTGTGATATACCTTTTTGGCAGGCCACACCCCTGTGCTCCCTAGCATTAAGGTGGAGTAGAATAATCCGCCTCAAGCTACAGTGAGCAAAGAACTCTAATGGTTTAGTCCACCTCTACACCTCCTCCCTCCCCTCATCCTTCCACCATGTTCTGCCTCTGTGCTCCTCCCTCAAACACACCTTATGCAAATGACACAATTTTCAGACGGCACAGCAGGCTTTGTTTACACAGCTATCCGACCGTGGCCGGTTAGCCTGCTCTGCTCTGCTCCAGCAAATGCGTGTTCAGAGTTTGGAGGGAAGGAGTAGCCAGTGTTCTTTTTTACTAGAACCACGAGGGAGTGCAAGCAAAAGTTTTTACTTAACTCAGAGGCCACGAGTGTGGTGAAATTCTTCACAGGAGGAGGTGAAACAAGAGAAAATTTTGTTCTTCAGTTTAGTTAGAAATGATTCTTTAAAAAAAACCCTCCACCCTTGCACTCGCTGCTGTGTATTCATTGGACGAGGTGGGACATACAGTAGATGAAGAAAAGAACAGGCGGCAACATTTTCAAGCTTGTGTTGTGCCTTGCACAGCATTAAGGGGATCTAGAAGAGGAGGATAAACCACGGCATTTTGGATATACAAGTCTTCTATACAAATCTTCTGGAAACCCTCTGAAGGATTTTATACATTTTTAGTGGGAAAGGTTGCTTCTGCTGTGCTATGCAGGAGAACTTTCATTCATTCAGTATCTGAGAGGAATATTTAGGATTGAGGTCCAGAAGACCATGGAGTTGGACCGCAGGGACAGAGACCCCTGCTTGTCTCCAGCAGCATTTGTGAATCAGGTGCAATATTCGAACATCCTGGAAGGAAGGTTTAAACAGCTGCAAGGTAAGATTCATACTGGCCTGTCGATTTGTTTTAAAGGGAAATTTGTAATATACGTTTATCCAATGGTCTATTTAGGTTAGCTAAGCCAATATATTTGAAGATACAGTTGTCCTATTGACGTCACAGCTTAGAGTTTCAAGTTCTGTGGTGTGTGGTTAAAAGTTATTGATAAGACCGTTCTAGACTGAAAATGGTTACCCTATAACACAACAATCGTTTTTTGAAACAGGAAATATTAAGAAGAATTGGATTATTTGGCTAGTGCTCTGATGGTAGTCGTACAGCAGGTGCTTTGGCTTCTAAATGAATCTCCAAATAGCTCAGCATTTTTTGGGTATACATCATAACCTGGGAGAGGTTGAAGAGACTGCTCCTTTAATTTGGTACTATTTCAGAGATTAAACATGGAGAGAATCGAGGAGGTCCATAGTAAACACACAGTAGGCTTCAGCTCAGCTCCAAAGCAGGCATACAGTCTGGCACCTGATCACTGGGCCACCTGTCCTTTCTTATCTTATTACAATGCACAGCTCTGTCTATTGCTAAAGCCCGTGAGGTCCTGCAAACAGAAATCACAGAGGCCATTGGCTGTGACATAGGACTTAGGAAATGATGTGTCAACTAAAGTGCAGGCTGCCTAAAATGTGGATTTTAAGGGAATCCTGTCAGTTTCTTAACCAACATTTTTAATTTCTTGTGTTGAATTGTAGATTTAGAAAAGCCCCCTCTCCATTGTGGTGAAAGTTTTACAGGGTGAAGGTTTTCACCATATGTACTTTATTTCAATTCTTATATCATCACGTGGCCTGTTGCTCTGAGCTTTAGACCCCTTAATCACAGGCCACGAGTATCTGCAGTAGCTGAGAGTGTACGTGCTATAGTATAAACTGGCATTACTGTCAGCGGTGTGCATGAAGATCACAATGTTTTGCAAGCTTCCGGTCCCTCCCTGGTTGCTGTCTGGAACTGAGAGCAGTCTTGAGATTTTACTTGAGGGGCACGTCTACTCTTTCTGCATGTTTAACATTCTTGCTGTGAACCAACAATATTTTAAGCAATATCTTCATAGAGATTGGTCCACTGAAAGAACGTGCGTCTATGTATAAGTCTGTGACGTGATGGTTGAAAAAAAAAGTCTACAGCTCAACACTGACAGGGCCAACGCTCTTGACTGAAGATAACATCCACAGAACAGATATTATCTTTTGAACCATGCAGTGTCATGCACAAAGGTCCTAAAGGTACATGCCAACATGTCTTCTTCAACTTGTCAGGCAAGAAAACCTTTAACGCTATAATTTTGGGGGTCAAAGACCAGTCACCAAAGTTTTGCTGACAGGACGTATTCACGCTTCCCTCCAACAAGAATATTGTGAAATTAGGATAATTTAAACTGTCTTTATGAATATGTGGACAGGGGGATTGGGATTATGAAGACATGTATTTGTGATATATGTACTTTTCTCCTATGGTTCTTTCTTGGCCAACTCTGTACATGGATATGTTCTGGAAGGAGTTTGCTGTAAATACACTCACATGCTCACATACTCAGACCCACAAACACATCTTGGCAACACCCACTCGTATTTCCAGTTTGACTACCCTTGAGGCTCATTCCTTGTGTCACTCCCTCCCTCCCCTGTGTTAAACCATGATGTCTGCTGAAATGAAGCAGAGGATGTGCACATGCATAGTTTGGTGCCATTATACCACCATCTCTCAGACTTGGCAGCATTCACTAATTTTCTTTGCATTACATACAAAACACACATTGTGTTTGCATCCAGTTGAAATATGTGTCACCATATTGTGTAAGGCCCATACCATACAATTTATTTCCATGTGAAGATTTGAACATTTTATCAAAAGGATGTGTGGAGAAATATTTGAAAAATGACATTTTCTGTAGCTAGAAGCTATTGAAAGGATTAATTTTCAGGTTCTATACTTATTGTGAAAGCAACATGAGACACACACACAGGCACACATCCAGTATTATCTGACTCAGTGGTAAATGATACTTAACCGCTAAAGATTAAACTGAGTAACTAAATAACTCTGCCCAAGAGAGACAAGTTTAATGAACCACTATGCCACATGTTTCAATCTTAGTGAGAGGAAAAAAATCTTCATTTCTGTGTCATGGAACAGTCTTTATTGACAGATGGAGGGACAGTTGCTGTTTTTTAGGCCCATCCTCACATCATATTTTAACCTTCTAGATAATTAATGAGCGGTTAATAGAATATACAGCTAATTTCAAACCCAGTTTTCTTCACCCAGTTCATAGTATTGTATGCACATTGTATTATGCAATCTATAAAGAGAAGCTGTATGAAAGGTCATATTGCCTTTTAGTTGTGTATCTTGGCGCCAAGATAAAAACTGGAAATTTGGTTTGATGTCCCGGTTCATGAGTAAATACAGTGTGTTAGATTAGACTACAAGGTCCTGGTCCAAAAGGTCACTGTCCTAGATACCTGCACTGTCAGGAGCTGTGGACTTTAGTTTGAGCTGTCACTCTGCAGACATGAGTTGTATCTAAATAGACAGTACTTGGATAGCTAGCCTTTAAAACACACTGATAAACACAGAGGAAAAATAAAAAAAGAACTGTCTGTGTCTGCTGCAACAGAAGTAAATTTTTTGCTTGTTTTTTTGTTTTCTTTAAGTGTCAAGTCAATTTTACTCTACCATACTTTTATTCTTTTTTTTTCTCAGGTAGTTCAGTTCAGATGTCAGTGAGTGGTTAGCTGGTTTGGTCAGGCACATTTTTGTTCTTATACTTGTTTGTTCTTAAAACTTTACCGTTTTACGCTTTTTTTTAGGATTTGAATTGCAGCTGGAAGAGAGCAGTGTTGCATTTTGGGTCAAGTTTCAAGTCTCGTAGCACACTCTGAATTGAGTGTTGTAACTTAATATTTCTAACACTCTTGGTGAAAGCTCTGAGTCTGCTGGCCTCCAGCTGTAACTCAGAGTCACATTACCTCAGTGAGAGTTCACCATACATACAAACACACGCACACACAAAATGCTTTTTTGTTTGTACGGTTCCACTAATATTGACAGTTTCCTACTTAGAGAGGTAACAGCAAAGTGCAGTTTTGGAGGCTGTAGGACAATTGTTGTCTTGTTGACATTTCACACCGTTTTTGCGTCCAGATGTTATGGCTGAGAGGTCCCTGTTTCCGTCTCCTTTCTCATGGGATTGGCCTTGGTTAGTCCCCTCTTTCCCCATATCTTCCCCACTATCAGCCACAGCTGCAGATGGCACAGAGGGGTATGGCCAGAAGGGTTCAGTACCTTCAGTGAGAGGACACTGCTGAAAGAGAGATTTCCATCTTATTGAAGCTGAAGCTGTCAGTTTTTGTCATTGTATGAACAGACTTGCTAGAGTTAGGCAAAACACATTGCTTTTCTTTACTTGTAACCTCAAACTGTTAAAAGTGCAAAAATAACTTGTGCCACATGTGGTGGTTTTACCACAGCCCTACTTTCAAAGTCATAAGCAAAGGAAGGGCAGTTCCGGTTTTGCAGAGAGAAATGTCAAGGCATCTGCATCTGTGTGTGCCATTTTTTACACATTGTTTTGCAGAAACATTACGTGTTTATAGTTTGATTTGGATATCATAAATTATTTGTTTGATGATTAGCAGGGATGCCTGCTACCACTATGTGACATTAAGGGGTGATTCTGAGGGTACAGTTTTAGTATTGCAGACTTTCTACCACTGTTTTTATAGAAGTTAAGCAATTGTTGACTTGAGGGTGTTGTAGATATTGTAACCTTTATTTGAAACTCATATACAAAGACAAACAAGACAATGTATCTGTATTACTAAAAGAGTAAAGTTAAGTGTGTTAAGTGAGTAAAGTTGTAATGTGTGACTCCTTTTGGTTAGGCAGTTACAGATGGAGATCGGTGAGTCAGTATTAATCTCACAGAAACTAGTTTTATATAGCATTTACATTGTGTATCACCTTTCCCCCTGTTACTGAGATGTTATTTTTAAATTCTAACCCCTCCTACAACCACTCTCAGGTGGTTTGTCGTCATTGTTTGCATTGCTCATCGCATCCATGTAGTACCACACATCACAGCCATAGTTTACTTTCAGCTCAAACCACCCACCGGTGTCAATAAAGAATGTTAACCACTAACCGCAAGCTTATAAGCTGCTTTTGACCATCTGAGAATTTTTTTGTAACTACTGTGTGTGTAAATACTTCATGAAGACAAATAACAGACTAAAATTCAACATGTCAAGGTATGCCTTTGATGAGCGGCTCGAGTCGCCCCTGTAGTCTCCGACAGAGAAATAGAAACAGGAGCCGATTGTTGAGAAATTGATTCTTGAGCTTCAGTTTTTTATTTCAGTCACAGTTGGAAGATATCATGGTAGCTATATATAACAGACAGTGTAGTGTTTGATTGCAGCATTACAGACAAGTACTACATACTCTGTAGGTCCTCGGATAAAATCTAATGTAATCCCATATTTGGACTTTTACAACTACATAATATGCATTATATTTTTGTATTTTAGTGTATGTTTTGGCAACCTTGACCTTGTGAATGTCCTTTTTGGGTAAATTATAGGTAAACTTTACCTAACCTGAATTAAAAAACTAAAGTTAGTTGTACAACAACTTGAGTTTGCTGTTGTAATTTTCTTTTTCTAGCTAAATAAGAGCTTAGTTGAAAGCAAGAGAGAAGTCAGGCTCTTGCTGATGAGCACCTTTCTCTCCACCCTTTGGCACAATACCATAATCTCATCTGTGTGGGAATGTCCGAGAGAAGGTCATTAAAGAAGATTAAAGCAGACAGATTGATGGAAGTAGTTTACTCATTCTTTCTTAGGACGGGGTGACCAGACGCGCTCCTTATGCAAGCTCAAGGTGGGCGAGGGACAGGATGTCAAGAGTTTACCAAGTCAAGGGTATTGCAGCCCTGTTTGAAAGGGAACCAGAACTGGCCATGCAGGAAGGCATGACCTTGGCATGACATGAAATAACATTTAATGATTAGCAGCCTGTGCTGAGGACAGAACTATTGCTTTTTCTGTAGCAACTCTGAAAGCTCCTTACATAGTTTTTGAATAATCACAAGACAGAAGTCCAGCATGTTTGATAGTCAGTAGTCAGGGAAATGAAAAGTGGACAAAATCTGCAGTATGCATTTGTTGCTACTGTGTGAAGTGCTTACTATGGTAAGCTATTTAAGGATGGAGTCACTCCTTGTCCTCTGTGCTGAAGTGACGCCACTGGGAGCCAAAGTGCAGTGTCATGGAACACAGCCAAGGGAAGCAGGATTCATTGAGAAGACGGTGAGCAACAAAGAGACTTGCCTATCTGTCTTTGCGTCTCACACAGTAATGCTTATTTTTATCTCTATGATGGACAAACAGACAATTTTGTCAGTGTCAGGGAACGGTCAGTGAATATGTGGCACTGGTGACATCTTGTATTTGGCTGGTGTCTGTTGTGTATACAGCAACGCATAGCAAATGCTTCTGTCAATAAGGTGAGCTTAAATGTTCAGTCAAATGAAGCTTCAGCAGAATATGAACATTATAAACACTGAATGTCCCAGACAAATATGTGTTGGCGTCTTATTGGCAGGAGGACACAGCATTGTTTTCAAAATATCACACTATGTACAAGTAGGACACCTTCCACCAAAACAAGAATCTACATCAGTTACATTGCATTAAGTCTGACATGTAATAAATCAAATGAGTCTGTGTGGTGTTTTGAAACAGTTGCATTATAGACGTTATAACAATACAGGATTGGAATGTGTTGCAGGCATTAAATATGTACCCACCAAAACAATCTAAATGCATTTTTTTTCTTTTTTTTTTGACTTTTTAGAAATTCCGGGTTAAAATTGCAGCACACATAGTCTCACACAGCACACTGCATTCATGTGTATTTCATTTCATCAATGTTGTCTGTTCACTTATGAATTGTTTTACTGAACCTTGATGCAACACTGACCAATTTGATTAAGAGAAGCATGTTTTATGCTTGGACATGAAAAATGGGGCACCACAAGTTTCTTACCCATAGACCACTCTAACACGTGTTCAGGTGTCCATAAATGACTTGCTAAACACTAATCATTAAACCACGACTGCAATACAATGGCACAGGTGATATATTTCGTTATGATGAATAGATGTAGGTGATCTTTGGCCCACTGGTTCATTGTTAGTATCTGTCTCCATTTTATCACCAAACACAGTCATAGCCATTTTGAGCCACACAGACAGGATTAAGTCTGGCGGCATATTTGCTCAGCTTACCTGAAGATAATCATCATTATCAGCAATGTTCACGTTTGTTTGGGGGTTAAATAGGAAAGCAGCAGTGAGCTAAACCCAGTACCTCCAATGCTCCCCCGCCCTGACATATACTTAAAGCTTCTTACCAGAGACAAACATGTTCAAAGTGACTGGACATGCCCAAATATGCGTTTAAAACATTTAGTGATTCATGTAACCACTAGTTCTGATGTGCCATGAGTAAACAATGGAGAAAAAACATGGCATAGAAAATACTAATCACTTGTTTTTCTAACTTGCACACAAACAGGCTCAAGAAGGAAAGGTAGAGCTGCAGGATAGTCCAGGGAATGTTAAAACTCTTTTGAATGCTTACTTTTAAATAAGAATATATTCAGCTCTAGTACCAGAGAGCTTTTAAGGCACATACTAAGAGGGATTTAGTCCAGTTTTAACATTTTAACATGTTTTTTTTAGCTTGTACTAAACTAAACTCACAGAAAAATAGAGTAGTTGATTGAATCTGCATTAGACATAGTGTTAACTTGTTATTATTCATGTAATAATTGGGAGCTGAAATATAGACATGTCACATTGCATTATAACAAGGGAGAACTATTACTTAGAATTGTCCATGTTTTAAAAAGTCATTTTAGCGGGACTTTTTTAAATAAGAAAAATCTAAGATTATGGACGACTTAGTAAGGCTAACTAGTAATTACAAGGCTTGCCTTCTTAAGCTCATATTTTCACTCCTCTCTCTTGTTGTGTAATTGTGTAACAATGTTGGTAGGCTCTGCAGGCATTTAGCATGACGTGAGATATAAGACATCTGACAACATAGATGAGGCATAGTACCAGTTTCCTTTATCTTTTCTCACCTTCACCTTCAGGGTATTTTGTTTTAAAAATAAACAAGCTTCCTGTTGCTGGCACTGAGTACTCTTACAGGTTAGTAAAAGTAAAAAACCTACTAGAGATGTGGCTGTACAAACATTACAGTTGACATGCCCTCCCATACACTAACAACGCCATCCACAAATGTCACATGGTTATAGAAAACAGCTGCACCAGTTTTGCCCTCATCTGCTGCAGCCGCGACTGATGACAAGTTTGTGTTTGCTTGCCAAAATGAGCAAACACACTGATGTCTGTGTTTGTCTTGTGTTCTTGTTCAGTGGCCTTGTTATTAGTAGCGCCAGCAGGATAGCAGCATGTCTCCTTTAGGACCCCTGCCCATTGCCTCCTCCTATGTTGGGTGCTGTCACAACATGACCAAGTGTCAGGAGGAATGTAGGCTCCTCTGCTGAACCTCACCTGGCATAGTAATCTACCTCTGCTAGCTCTTTTAATGGCTTCAGAACACTTGCGTGGTCCTTTTTTAAATAATGGAATAATCTGTTAATGTGGTATGTGAGAGCGATAGGGAATGGGTTAAAATGGTAACTAAAACAAAAACTCAAAACTCTTAACAACAGCCCCAAACAACCAGCACACCTTTAGAGTATGTAGAGGAACAAATAGGGTTAAACTACAGCAGGGCTGTTTGACTAAGAGGAGTTATTTCAGCATGATCTCTTGTTTGTCTAATATCCTTGAGTTTAGGCAAACCAGAAAAAGCACACATATCCAGGAGATAGCAGAGAGAAGCCTGTTTCCGTCTCAGCTTCAGCCCTCCAAATATGCCATGACTATAGACAGCCCTGTCACTTAATAATAATATTAATAATGATATATTGCATTTGTATAGTTTTCAGAAGACCCAAATACACTTTATACTTTCACCTGTTTTAAATGAACATATCTTTGTACAGCCATGTACTTTGTCTTTAAGTGTTAATGTTCTGTAATGAAGCCACAAATCTGTGCTGACTCCGATTTGTAAGCACAAGACAGCACATTGTTGGAGCCTTTTTCATAAAACATGTCGATTCATGTGTATGTGGACTTATTGGCTTATTAACTGTAGTCTCTTTGCACTTGTCTGCATGGTTACCGTAGTCAGATGGCAATCTCTCAAAGAGCAAAACATCCACCTCAATGTGCTTTGTGTTTGAAGTATTGGTTTATTTGCTATTGAACTCTTTGTCTGTAATGTGTGTGGCCTCCCCAAGTGTCACCAACTTGAATTAAAAAGGGGACCAAGCTTTCCAACAGGAAAAGAGCGAGGTTGGACAAGAATCAGACTTTACGAATCAGTTATTTTAAACATTTGATTTTCTGGTTGTCCATCAGAGAATGGACAGCCAAACCACTTTAGACGAAATAATGAAATGTATTCCATTGTCGCTCTTTCTAATGCTGGCCAGTGCTACTTGGCAGACAGATGTTGTCAGGAGAAGAGCAACTGAAGTGAAGTAAGACAATCAAGATTGCATTGGCGTTTTTATCACAGAGTTGGGGCTGTAGCAAATAAGTTTTAGAGATGGTTTTTGATGGTGTGACAGTCCCTGAGATTTTATTTTCAAGACTGTGAGTTGGCCACATACACCTTAAAATGTCAAGGGGAAAGCATGAAACTTGACAGGTCTGGCGCTCTGCAGTTGGCACAAATTTGTATTACACCACCATTATGCTCGTGACATACATGTGCATTGTTGGTGAGCAGGTTGGTGGAACATAAACAAACAGTATAACAACAAAATATCACTGTACAGGGCCACTAGCGGTCAAAAACTCTACAGGATACCTTTTATGAATTACAGTGAAGTGAAATACAGAGGTCACCGCTGTAGCAGACTTTAACTTTTGTTTTAGTAAAATTAATAGAATATTGCTTTCAATTTGCTATGACAGTACAACATTGCAAGAATCCTTATCTCTAATTTCAAGAGGAGCTCTGTAGTAGAATACAGATACAGAGGAAGCACCGTCAGCTCGCAACAGGGCAAGTGTTATGTCATATTTTAGTACTCCACCCACGTTTGTGTGAAATTTCAAAATCTCCTTTTTTTCCAGAAGGCCAACGGTTAGTACAGTGGTTGATGGCACAACATGCTGTTGTTGGTCACCTCAGATTGTTCGCCTCACATTGAGCACTCTTTTTGGTGTGGCATAGTGTCCATTTATTTATCAGACTAAGCTAATTAAACAAAGGAATAGTAAGTCAGTAATGCTTTCTGAGCCACTGACAGCTTTACCTCTCTGATACTTGAACTAGTTTCAGTCACTTTCAGTGCAAGCAAATAAAAACTGGCAGCAATGTGTCCTGACCTTGTGATTTAATCTCATGGATCTCTTTTAGAGTGACTATATTAGACTTGCTGACCTTCACAATCTCCACTGTTACATGAACTGCTCTGATATTTGGACTTTGCCTTTAGGTTGAAAGCTCGGCTTTGACCAGTGTTTAATTTGAATGTTACAGTAGCTTCCGGTCGCAAGTGTCTCCTGCTAGATGAGTTTTTTTTTTCTTCTTAAAACTGCATGTATGTGTGTGCATGTATATGTGTTAGAAATGCAACTTGAATTTGTTCACTCTTTGATTATAGTGACAACAAACTTAATTACCTCTGGCAGCATTTTAATACATGTTGATGGACTAATGTTATCAGTACCAACAAAGTTATATAATAATATAATAATGTACCTTTTTTTGTTGTTTTTGATGCAACATCTGAAGTACTTAAGATGTAGTTTCAGGGTTCCTAATGGTACACTACACTAAGCTGTTTGGAAGTGGATTATAGAGGGATAGTGAGGTTTATTGCACCTGTTGTGCCCCATCAAAGATAAGTGTGATATATCGCTATGTACGATGAGCACCTGCATAAAATACAGCTTCAAACCATGGCTATTTGTTTGGTTTGTTAAATGATGAATATGAAAATATAATGAATATATAGCTTTGCTATTTTGCATTATTTTAAAAGCAGCATTAATCAACACCACCATTATATTTAATTTCATCCTGCTGAAAGCAGGCTTTGTTTGTTTTAAGCTGATGCTCTGATCTATGTTCTATCTGCTTCAGGGTTGTTCTGTGTGAGCTTGTGTTAGGTACAGTGCATTAAGTACAATGCTATAGTGATTTCAAAATGCAGGAAGACCTTGTGTCCTAGAAATGAGGTCACCTTGTTAGGTGGCGGAGCAGGATTAGCTTCTTACTCCCCTGGTCCATATGTCTGAGCTGCTGCTACAGCTTAATTTATCATGATTCTTTTTTTACTCCTGCTCCAGTAAAGAAACAGCAAAAGTACTCACTAAATGTCTTTGCGTTATCTTCTATTTGCAGTTCTATTATCACTTTTCTCTTCCAGACTCGCACCATTAGAGTAATTAGCAATGCACGCACAAGCAGAGCTGACAGCTTAGTGAGAGGTTTTCACTCGTCAGACCAAAGTTTACTGTCAATACAGTGATCCTAGAGACTTAATGGCATAGCTTATCTGTGAAGTGAACTGCTCGGGACAAGGGCTTAAGTCCCTATGATTTACTACATTGGTGTTTGTTGAGAAGACTGATTCCTCGTAAATTTATTTCCCTGACTAATGATATTGAGGCCAGTGGCATCTCAGTCAGCAGAGTCAATTGTAATATTGGTGTAATGAGACTTCAGCCCCCCTTCTCCCCCTGGTGTCCTTTTGCAGATGAGCGTGAGGCAGTACAGAAGAAGACCTTCACCAAATGGGTAAACTCTCACTTAGGCCGAGTGACCTGTCGCATCGGTGACTTGTACACTGACCTGCGCGATGGCCGCATGCTGATCCGCCTTCTGGAAGTGCTCTCAGGGGAACAGCTGGTCAGTATCACACAGAACACACCCTTTTCTGTCCTAACCCTGACCCTGGCCCTCAGCCTGACCCTCACACTACACCACAAGTCAGGAGGAAGGAGAAAATCATGTGCTGCATTTCTTCTTTCTTTTAGTGTGATTTACTTCTCCTGCCTTTACTTGTTTTTTCTGTTGAATTCCTTGTCTTGAATTCCTGTCATCGTTTCCTTCTTAATGTGTTTTGTGAGTCCTTTAAATTCAATAATTTCAGCAATGGTTTTGTTTTCTTTTTTTTTTTGCTCCCCACAGCCAAGGCCCACTAAGGGCCGCATGCGTATTCACTGCCTGGAGAATGTTGATAAAGCCCTGCAGTTTCTCAAGGAGCAAAAAGTCCACCTAGAAAACATGGGCTCACATGACATTGTGGATGGGAACCACCGTCTTACCCTGGGTCTCATCTGGACCATCATCCTGCGCTTCCAGGTAACATCTAGAGTAGCCTTGTGGAGTTCATTCTCCTTTCAGTGCAGCTGCCACGTTACTAAACCTCTTTCAAAGAGGCAGTTTGGCTTCAGGACATCAGGTCTCTGCATGTAGCCAAGAACATCCTCAGGCACAAAAAGTTATACAGTTAAACAGTAATAGAGGTTAATAAAGCTTGATGTGAGTCACACACTTCATGCTATTATTCAGCACTTACTGTCATTACTTACTTTTTTGTCCTTAAATTTGGTACACTGTAGTAGCTTACAGGAATAATGTTGCCAGGTCTAATCAGCATGATGTGGGAACAGTCTTAACTGAATGAATGCTCTGCTGACAGATCCAGGACATCAGTGTGGAGACGGAGGACAACAAGGAGAAAAAATCAGCTAAAGACGCCCTGCTGCTTTGGTGCCAAATGAAAACTGCTGGGTGAGAAAGGGGGAGAGGCAGAGGGATGGCTGAAACACTGATAATGCTTTAGGAGATGTATTTTACCATTTATGTTATCTGTGGTTTTACCGAACTGCTTGCTGGTGAATTGTGCTGTGTTGAGTTAATGATTAATGATTTCTGACCTGGCCTTTGCAGATACCCCAATGTCAACATCCACAACTTCACCACCAGCTGGAGGGATGGTCTGGCGTTCAATGCCATCGTTCACAAACACAGGTCATTGACTTCTTCCTGTACTTGATTTTACTACAATAAGACAGTTCCTTATCAAACACATACTCATATAGTATTACTTTAAACTGGTCCTTCCTTGTAACTGAGGATTTTTGATAGTCATCCTGCAAATCTCAAAGGTATCCGATATCTTTCCCCCCCTCTTTTATCTTTCTTTGCCAAATGAGGAGCACCTGTCACAGTCCATCCCACTTCTCTGGGGTGTTTTTCTCCCCTTTTCTATTTAGGTCTTCTCCTACTCCTCCCATCCTTCAAACAGTCTGCAGTGTGGCTAAAAGGATGAAAATAAAATAGGGAGTAAGATGACCTAGATCACAGAAATAATAACCCACTTATTTTCTATCATGAACTGCGCTTGGCAACTCACTTGCACACCCTGCTGGCAATAGTGCCATAAATTGCTTGTTTTACAATGAATCTGCAAACTGAAAGCCAAAGGTTTGTAGCCTAAACTTGCAGATACAACAGAGAACATTGCACTCACTTTTTCTTGTTGTTAAAGTATCTGCAATGTGATGTCTTGTGTTTCATGAATTAAGAACATGTTGAGGAGTAAAGGGTTTCATTGCCATTGTACAGGTTTAACCTCTGGATATGGTCACTACACCTCAATGAGAAATAGCCATTTTTGTTCCAATTTACATATTGTGAGAATGCCAAATACTGTTTAATCTTCATTTAAGTTTTGATAATGTATTGGCTCTGAAACCAATTTTACACCCTTCTAATGTTTAAGTAGACTCAAAATGAGAAACATGGCTCAGGAACGAATAAGCAATAACTGGCAGAAGGAGCTTGCCTAATCCACAGACGAAAAGCCTGTCTGTATGATGATAACTAACTAAATCCACTGGCACCCTGGTCTGTAAACGGGGACATGTTCTGGAACAGACTGCAAAATATTTATTCTCTATGCCCCCCAAAAATTTTGTTAAATATCATCCTGAATTATATTTTCTACATTTCTTACCCTCTGCTTTCCCCTGCAGTCTGTCCTTATTAAAACCGTAATCTTTTTCCGGGCCCCTACAGATCTGACCTGATTGACTTTGACAACCTGAAGAGGTCCAATGCTCACTACAATCTCCAGAATGCTTTCAATGTGGCAGAGAAAGAACTGGGGCTTACCAAGCTGCTGGACCCAGAAGGTGAGTGGTTAAAAGCTCCACAAACCATGAAGTATGGACAATCACTGGAATTAATTATAGCTTAGACAACACTACATCACATGTCATCACAAAAAACTGTTTTGCACAGATGAAACTTTTCATTCAGATTTTGTTCAAAACCAAACCTGACTGTTCAGGTACAAATGGATCATGCTGTCTTTTTTTTCCCAGATGTTAATGTTGATCAGCCTGATGAAAAGTCTATCATTACCTATGTGGCAACCTACTACCATTACTTCTCCAAGATGAAAGCCCTGGCAGTGGAGGGCAAACGAATCGGCAAGGTAAGCTTTGTGCACAAATTTGTTTTAAGCAAAACGGTGAGTTCATGTGCACAGTGTACTCACTGCAGCCTACCAGCTGCTCTGATTCACAGATCTCTCTTGGTTGCAGGTGCTGGACTATGCTATTGAGGCTGACCAGCTGATAGAGAAGTATGAGACCCTGGCCTCAGAGCTGCTGCAATGGATTGAGCAGACCATAGTGACACTCAATGATAGGCAGCTAGCTAACTCACTGAGTGCAGTGCAGAACCAGCTCCAGGCTTTCAACTCCTACCGGACTGTGGAGAAACCCCCCAAGTAAGAAAGCTGGGTTAATATAACCCGGTGAATGTCCTGATGCTTGCTATATTAGGATCTAAAGCACAAAGCTATATAGTGTGTTTAACAGAGGTGGTGTCTGTCTCCACAGATTTACAGAGAAAGGAAACCTGGAGGTTCTCCTCTTTACTATCCAGAGCAAGATGAGAGCAAACAATCAGAAAGTCTACATGCCGAGAGAGGGCAAACTCATCTCTGATATCAATAAGGTATGGGTTGCTCTATAAAAGGCAAGAAATTGTTTTCCATCCATAAGTTGAAAGCCACATTTCATCATGTGATGTAATCAGTCATGGACAACACTTCTCACACCCTTCATGAGACTGCGGGCGCCTTTAGCAGCTCCTTCAGTCAGAGACTGTTACACCCACAGTGCAGGAATGAACTATCGCAGGTCCTTCATCCCAACCACAATAAGACTCTGTAATTCAAAATAATACTACAGTACTGTTTATATCTCCATCCGTCACAAAACAACACCTTGGTCAATTTGGTCACTTTAATCACTTTACTCATACCATGTGCAATTTTATATCTATTTGTACTTCTTCTCATATTTGCCTGTCTGTTTTTGAGCTGCTTTAACAAGTGAATTTCCCCAAGGTGGGATTAATAAAGTTTTATCTTTTATCCTATCAGTATGTTAAATAAGAAGCTTGTTTGCATGCTTTCGGGGAAATTGTTCAAGTTAATGGAGTTTCACAAAATTGGCCTAATCATGTATTAGTATCCCATATGAGGATGTTACCAATTTCCTGTGTTGTCATTGGTCTGGCAGGCATGGGAGCGACTGGAGAAGGCAGAGCATGAACGGGAGCTGGCACTGAGAAATGAGCTGATTCGTCAGGAGAAGCTGGAGATGCTTGCTGCACGTTTTGACCGTAAAGCGGCTATGCGTGAGACGTGGCTGAGTGAGAACCAGAGGCTGGTGTCTCAGGTAGTAAAAGAAAATTGGATTTGATCCACAACAGCCACAGATGCGTTGCAATTTCTGACATGAATACACAACAGTAATTTTACTTTATTAAGCTAATTGTCTTCTCTTAATAGGACAACTTTGGAACTGACTTGGGAGCAGTGGAAGCGGCCACCCGTAAACACGAAGCAATTGAGACAGACATTGGAGCATATTGGGAGCGTGTGGCTGCTGTGGAGGCTGTTGCCAAAGAATTGGAAGCAGAGGGGTACCATGATGTTCGGCGTGTACTTGCACGAAGGGATAATGTGCTCCGACTGTGGGAATACCTAAAAGAGCTTCTGACGGCACGCAGAGAGCGGCTGAATTCCCATCGTGACCTACAGAGGCTGTTTCAGGAGATGCAGTACATCATGGACTGGATGGCAGACATGAAGGTACCAATCCACTTAACACAGTGCATGCTAACAACACTTTAGCAGTGCTTACCTGTTTTAAATGACTGCTTTGCATTCTTACATCCTGTTGGCTTTGTTTTTAATCAACAAAAAGGAATTTTAATCCTCTCAATTAAGCGAGTAGTTGTTCACATATGTGCTTGGCAGCTTTAGTGTCAGCACTTATCAGATGGTCATTAACAGCAGTAATTAGCTTTTTACAGGCTGAGCCTGAGCTGTGTCGCCTGTCATTTCTGGCTTTACTGAGGCTGGCTGAGGTAGACTTGAGTCACTGGGAGGGGGTGCTTTTTTTCTTACATGGTTAAATCTGTTGACACCATACCCACATGCTGTGATATTAACTCACTTTGATTTAGCCTGTCTGAAAATGTTCAATGTTCATGGTCATTTTCACAGCATTTTGCCTTTCTGCAATAGCCGTTTGCCCAAGTTAGCACTTGATAGGTTCAAATGGTTTAACTGTTTGCAGCCTCCTTCTGTGTACTTAATTTCCATGGTGCGCATGTTAACCATTAGAAATGATGGTGCTAGACCTGTAATACAGGGTATGTAAGGTAACCAGTTGTTATAATAGGTCTTTGTAGTTATACTGTTTAGTTGCTTGTTATGTTGCGCCACAGATTGCACTTTATATGTGTCCTAAATATTCAGCGTCTGCCTTAATTTTTCATTAATCATTTCAAATGCTTGAAATGAAAAAGTACTATGTACAACTTTCAGGGCTTGGCCTGATCTGCCACCCACCACCTTTAAACAAATATAGCACTGTTTGCTGCCTTTGAGCTTTGACCCATTTCAGAGTTAGCAGTTGAGGTTTTCTTCACGTTTGTCAATTGAGGAAGACAATGTGGAGGTGTTTAATTTGATGGGGGAAAGCTTGGATAGAGATATGTTTGTCTGTGTTTGTTTGTTTGTGGTAGAGTTGACTGGGACAATAATCTATTTCTTCTGTCAGTTTCAGTAACCAGAATCCCACAGTTAATGTCTCAGTGATCCAATCATCCATTACCATATAATTAGAATGCTTGTAAACAGTTTATTATCTGTTTTAATTGTGTTTGTTTTGTTGTCATTTAATGCCCTTCTGCTCCAATGGCTCAGATTAGAGGAATTTTCTCTGCTGGTATTTGAGCTACACTCTGGCTCCGTTTGTTCAGGTTAATGGTCTGACTTTTTGTAATTTTGTTGTCAGCTATTATAATTGGTTTTTGGAGATTTAAAATTTAAGTGCACAACATGGCTTATAATGATTCAAAATTTATATTTTATTTGTGGACATAGTACCCAGCCTAGTCAACTACCTTGTAGGTGCTGTTGCAAACAAAGTTTTGTTTGTTTTTTTGAAGATGAAATAACCAAATATTCTGCCGAACTCTGTCTATTTCAGGGTCGTCTGCAGTCTCAGGACAGTGGCAAACATTTGCACGATGTGTTAGACCTTCTGCAGAAACACACTCTGGTCGAGGCTGACATTTCAGCACAGGCAGAGAGGATCAAGGCAGTGCAAGGAGCTGCACAGCGCTTCACTTCATATGAACAGGGTGAGTCTTCCAAGGTTCTTTTAAACATTCCCTGTACAGACCATGCAGGTTTTGTCTGACCTATTTGCACACAATATCTAAGTGTCATGTACTCCTCCCTTTTCTAATTACCAGCCTACAAACCGTGTGAGCCAGGACTAGTTAGTGAGAAGGTTGACCTACTGGGTCAAGCCTATGAGGAGCTTGGCCAACTTGCTGGGAAACGCAGAGAGCGCCTAGAGGACTCGCGCCGCCTTTGGCAGTTCCTATGGGATGTCGGAGAAGAGGCAGCCTGGATCAGAGAGCAGGAGCAGATTCTTGCCACTGGAGACTGTGGCCGTGACCTCACTTCTGCCCTTCACTTGCTCAGCAAACATGAAGCCTTCAGGGATGAAATGGCAGCTCGCTATGGGCCCCTGAGTAACAGCATTGCTGCTGGAGAAGCATTGATCAAAGAGGGCCACTTTGGAGCCCCAGAAGTCACTGAGAGGATTCAAGACATCCGTGCACAGTGGGCACATCTGGAGGAGGTCGGTGGTTATAATGATTATGTCATTTGTATTTGTACATTATAAAGGTATTTTCTCCAAATATTGCATTTTTCTTGCTTCCCAGACAACTAAGCTCAGAGAGCAGAGTCTTAAGGAAGCAGTGGCCCTTCACCAGTTCCAAACAGATGCCAATGACATGGAAGCATGGATCATGGAGACACTGAGACAGGTGTCCAGTCAGGAGGTAGGCCACGATGAGTTCTCCACCCAAACTTTAGCTCGCAAGCAGAGGGAGATAGAAGAGGAGATCCAGAGTCACCACCCCCTCATCGACTCCCTGCACGAGCAGGTCCAAGCACTGCCACAGGCCTATGCTCATTCCCCTCAGGTATGTGTGCTTTGCTGTTCATACTTCTTAAATGATAACATGGTGAGTCCTCTAGTGCTAAATTATTGTTTATTGTCGACTGTAGGTGGATGGTCGCTTACCTGCTATTGAGCAGCGCTATAAAGAACTGGAGTCTTTGTCAGCAGCTCGGCGCCAGGCCCTGGAAGGTGCCCTGGCTCTCTACCGCATGTTTAGCGAGGCTGGTGCCTGCCAGCTTTGGGTAGAGGAGAAGGAGCAGTGGTTACATGGCATGGAGATCCCTACCAAATTAGAGGACTTGGAAGTGGTGCAGCAGAGGTTAGTCTGAGTGTAAAGGAAGGGAAGAATGTTAATGCAGTAGATTTCATTTCTAAGAAACATGATTATGGCTGAATTCTTATCCCACAAAATCTATTCAAGTTGGTGACATTGAAATGGAGGGGAGAAAAAACAACAAAAAATCTATTTAAATAATTACATTTGCCTGATCAAACACATGAGGAGGTTGGTGGAATTCAACAATCATCAAGATGTTATAAGTCGCTGCTTTCTATGACAAATAGTTATTATCTTTGAAATATGTCTTCGATGAGACTTTTCAGAATAGGGTGAATTGATGTTGGTCTATTATTTATGGTTGCAGATTTGAGACACTGGAACCTGAGATGAACAACCTGGCCACTCGTGTCAATGATGTGAACCAGGTGGCTGAACAGCTGCTGAGCTCCGACAACTGTAACAAAGACCAAATCCACCAGACACGAGATCAACTGAACAACAGGTCAGAGTTAACAAATAAAACCCACTGAAAATATATATGTACTCAATAAGCACTGTGGTTAGCATTTTAACTTGATTATATTTGGTGTGGTTGCTAGATGGAGGGAGTTTGAACAACTGGCTGGTCAGAAGAAACAAGGCCTAGAGTCAGCCCTTAACATCCAGAACTACCACCTGGAGTGCAATGAAATCCAGACTTGGATGAAGGAAAAGACCAAGGTCATTGAATCCACTCAGAGCTTGGGCAATGACCTGGCTGGAGTAATGGCACTGCAGCGTAAACTCACTGGCATGGAGAGGGACCTGGAGGCCATTCAGGTAAGGACAGTTCACCTACAGGTTAGGGGGGGGGCGGAACGGAACAGACTGCAATGAATAATCTAAAAATAAGATAAATTAATAGTTGGGTTATTTTGGGTTTCATATTGAGGCACCTTGTCATCACTTTGGCGTTTAAATAATTTTTCATGTGCTTTCAGGGCAAATTGGATGACCTGAGAAACGAGGCAGAAAAGCTAGCCAAGGAACATCCAGATCAGGCCGGAGAGATCCAAGGACGCCTGGCAGAGATTCAAGAAGTGTGGGAGGAGTTGAACTCCACCATGAAGCGGCGTGAGGAGTCACTGGGCGAAGCCAGCAAGCTGCAGGGCTTCCTCAGGGATCTGGATGACTTCCAGTCCTGGCTGTCCCGCACCCAGACAGCCGTTGCCTCGGAGGACATTCCCACCTCTTTGCCTGAGGCTGAGAGTTTGCTAACCCAGCACGAGAGTATTAAGAATGAGGTGGATAACTATAAGGAGGACTATGAGAAGATGCGGGCGGTCGGTGAGGAGGTGACGCAAGGTCAAACAGATGCCCAGCACATGTTTTTGGCCCAGAGGCTCCAGGCACTAGACACTGGCTGGCATGAGTTGCGTCGCATGTGGGAGAACCGCCACAGTCTTTTGGCCCAAGCCTTCGACTTCCAGACTTTTCTAAGAGACGCAAAGCAGGCTGAGGCTTTCCTCAACAGCCAGGTCAGGAAATACACAACATCATCAGAGAACTGTGGCCTCACTGAAAAAATAATCATCTACCAATGGACAGCCTTATTGGCACAATCCATAGTCCTGCAGTCAGTGCCAAAGTCAAAGCCAAATAACCTGAAACACTTTACAGTGTTGTTTAATTGATGAAGTCCTTAAGCAGAGTGTAGTTTTAAAGTAAATATTAGTTGAAAAGAACTCTAATTCAAATTTCTAAATAGACCATCTGCTCTCTTCCCCTCCCATTGTTCTCTACATGGCTCTGAAATCAAATGAACTGAGAGGAGAGATATTAGCTGCTCTGTAAGATCAGTTAGATCTGTATGGCTAATATACAAGGTCTATTTTCATTATATAAAAACCAGAGACTTACTATCATAGTTCTGAGTGGCACAAAAATAATAATCAAAGTTAATTCACATGCAAGGACTGGAACAAGCTCAGCATAGAACAAAATTATATTTGTTTGCCCTTTTCAGAAGTTTACGTCTCAATGCATCACTTACAGTAAGCAAACAGGCTGCAAAAAAATCCAAGAAAAATCCTTGGAATTAGATAATTGCAAATAAGAAATGTAAATAATGTAACATTCCTTTCTTGTCTGTGTAGGAGTACGTGCTGTCACACACAGAGATGCCCACCAGTCTTCAGGGAGCAGAGGAGGCCATTAAGAAGCATGAGGATTTCCTCACCACCACAGAGGCCAGCGAGGAGAAGATAACTGGTGTGGTGGAGGCTGGACGGCGCCTCATTAATGACTCTAATGCAAACTCTGATAAGATCCAGGAAAAAGTTGATTCCATCCAGGAAAGGTTAGAGCAGAAGAAGGGGGAAAAAATCCACATTATTGGAAGTTTTTCTTTTTAATTTGATGTTTGAACAGCGGCTTAACTAGCTGTCTCCTTTATTTTCTACAGGCATCTTAAGAATAAGGAGGCTGCCAATGAACTGCTGTCAAAGCTTAAGGATAACCGCGAACTTCAACACTTCCTCCAAGATGGACAGGAGGTAAGAATATTTTAACATCCAATGAAATAATAGCATAAATATATAAGTAAAATGCTAAAGGCATACATATTAGTGTGATTAATGATAATGTTAGGAATAATGCTTATTCCATAATCCTATTCTCTTTTCTGTAGCTCACATTGTGGATCAATGAGAAGATGCTGACGGCACAGGACATGTCTTATGATGAAGCCAGAAATCTTCACAGCAAGTGGCAGAAACATCAGGCCTTCATGGCAGAGCTGGCTTCCAACAAAGACTGGCTTGACAAAATTGATAAGGTGTGGCCATATTTTTTTATTGCCATTAATGAGTTAATGAGTGATTTTGAAGAGATTATCATCATTTTCAAATTTTATGTTATTAAACAGTACTTGAACATCCATTCATCCATGTATCCAACAGGAGGGTCAGGCACTGGTGGCGGAGAAGCCGGAGCTAAAACCAGTTGTTCAGCAGACCCTGGAAGATCTGCAGCGTCAGTGGGAGGAGCTGGAGGGCACCACCCGCACCAAGGCCCAGTGCTTGTTTGATGCTAACCGGGCAGAACTCTTTACACAGAGCTGCTCTGCTCTGGATGTCTGGCTGAAAAACCTTGAGGGTCAGCTGCAAAGCGATGACTATGGCAAAGATTTGACCAGTGTCAACATCCTGCTCAAGAAGCACCAGGTAGACAACACTGTGCAAGAAAAACACAATCTATGCCACCTTTGCTGTCAAGAAATACTGTTGAATCACATCTTTATAACGTCCCTGTATAGATGCTGGAGCACCAGATGGACGTCAGAGAGAAGGAGGTGCAGTCCCTCCAATCTCAGGCTCTGGCCCTCTCCCAGGAGGATGCTGGACTCGCTGAGGTAGATGGTCAGCAAAGACGAGTCACTGACAATTTTGCCAACCTCCAGGAGCCTCTCAGGCTGAGAAGGCAGCAACTACTCGCCTCCAAAGAAGCACATCAGTTCAACAGAGATCTGGAGGATGAAATTGTGAGTTGGAGCACCTGACTTACTGCATAAATTACATATAAAAGTATAGAGTGAGTAGGAGTGGAGTGTTTCTGCTTTCCTCTGTTTTGTCCGACGCTCATGTTTTATTCATTCTTCTGTTTTTCTCTCAGCTATGGGTGAAAGAGAGAATGCCCTTGGCAGCCTCTACAGACCATGGAAAAGACCTGCCCACTGTACAGCTGCTGATCAAGAAGAACCAGGTAAACGATTTATTTTTCAACATGTAACGGTGAAATCATTCATTCTCATACTTTGTTTAAAAAGCTTTAATGCAGGGTAATTAAAAGGAAAATAAAGGGGACTTGATTTCTAATGAAACTGCCATCCCACTTTCTCCATTTCTGAATCAGACATTGCAGAAGGAGATCCAAGGCCACCAGCCTCGCATCGACGACATCCATAGACGAGGCAAGACTCAGAGTCAGGTGGATGGTGAGAGACATTCTGTCCTGGAGGAGCGCCTTGTTGAGCTGCAGGACCTCTGGGACCAGCTGATTGCAGAGACAGATAAGCGCCACACCCGCCTGATAGAGGCCAATCGCGCCCAGCAGTTCTATGCTGATGCAGCAGAGGCGGAGGCCTGGATGGGAGAGCAAGAGCTACACATGATGTCAGAGGAAAAAGCTAAGGTAGCATAAGACAAAATAAGACCTAAAATTGCTCTTACTGCTGCATCTTCACAATCTTCTGTCTTGAGGAAACCTGATTTATTGTTTGTTTCCAAGGATGAGCAAAGCGCACTCGTCATGGTTAAGAAGCACCAGAGTCTGGAACAGGCACTTGAAGACTACGCCCAAACCATTCACCAGCTGGCCAACAGCAGCCGCCTCATGGTCACTAGTGAACACCCAGAGAGGTGAGGGAGCACAAAAAGAAAAGTGTAAAGTGTTACACATAGTTCCTTACGAACTGAGTTATACAATTATAACCAATAACCTGTCTTACTCTCCTTTTTACTCAAACAGTGAGAGAATCACCTTACGGCAGGCCCAAGTTGATAAGCTGTATGCAGGGCTGAAAGACCTCGCTGAGGAGCGTCGAGGGCGGCTTCAGGAGAGACTTCGGCTGACCCAGCTGAAGCGAGAGGTGGATGACCTGGAACAGTGGATCGCTGAGAGGGAGGTGGTTGCTGGCTCCCATGAGCTAGGACAGGACTACGAACATGTCACAGTGAGTCTTTTTTTCCTCAGTCACATGCTTTGGAGACACTGAAGCTCAGGGAAATTTAGCTGAATTAATTATGTTTCCTATTTCTGCCTTGATATTTCTTTCAACAGATGCTGAGGGACAAGTTCCGAGAGTTTGCTCGTGACACCAGCACCATTGGACAAGAGCGTGTGGATGGTGTCAATGGGCTGGCGGATGACCTGATTGAGTCGGGTCATCCTGAGAACGCCAGTGTGGCTGAATGGAAGGATGGGTTGAACGAAGCTTGGGCTGATCTGCTCGAGCTGATTGACACACGCACACAAATGCTGGCAGCTTCCTATGAGTTGCACCGCTTCCATCAGGATGCCATGGAAGTGCTTGGACGTGTTAAGGAGAAGAGGGAGGGTCTGCCTTCCGACCTTGGCCGTGATCTGAACACTGTTCAGCATCTACACAGACAGCACAACACTTTTGAAAATGACATCCAGGCCCTCAGTGGACAGGTCAGCTATCTGTTGTAAAGAAATTGTGAGATTCAAGAGAGCCATGTGCATAGAAAACTGAAAGTCCCCTCCTCTTCTTTGACCTCCTAGGTGAACCAGGTGCAAGATGATGCCGCACGGCTGCAGAAGGCCTACGCTGGGGAGAAAGCCGATGACATTCACAGGAGTGAACATGCTGTGACTTCTGCCTGGGAGGGTCTGCTGGAGGCTGGTCAGGCCCGCAGGCTCCTCCTTCTGGATACCGTGGAGAAGTTCCGCTTCTTCAACATGGTACGGGACCTCATGCTCTGGATGGACGGTGTCAACCTGCAGATTGACGCACATGACAGCCCCAGGTGAATGTCTTTTTATCCTTCATTCCTCAGTTACCCTAATGAAGGATGTCATAATCAGTGGTGCTATTATACTTAAATCTCACCTCTCTCTCGTGTCTGTCATCCCAGGGATGTATCCTCTGCAGGACTGGTCATTGCCAATCATCAGGACATCAAGTCAGAGATTGAGACCAGGGCAGACAGCTTTACTGCCACTATTGAGATGGGAAATACCCTCATCAACAATAATCACTATGCATCTGATGAGGTATTGTGCAATAGCTCACTTTCACTGTTAGCTGTAGTCATATTAATGCGTACTTACAGCAAACAGCTCTGAGTAAAAAGGGAACGTCACTTAATCTATAATGTGATTTCGTGCATCCTCTCATCATCCTCTTTCACAGATCCGAGAGAAACTGGCTCAACTACAGGAAAAGAGAGACAAGATCAACAAAAAGTGGCAAGACAAGATGGACCATTTACAAATTGGTATGTGTACTCATCATGTTTTAAAGTCTGTATAAGGGCACATCTAACAGAGCCATGGCAAACAAAACCACCAGGGATACGTTGGTGAGGACATGTCGCTACAGGGTAAAGGTCACAGATAAAATACAAACAGGTATGTCCAGTTTGAAAGCCTGCATTTTTCCTCTGTCAAGACTTGTGAGGTAAACAGCACAATGCTGCTAGGCACAAACCTCCCAGTATCCTAAAGGGCATATGTCCTTACACACATTAGATTGGTGTTTTTTAACCCTTTATTATTCATGGGACAGCCAACGAGTGACAGGAAGGGTGGGAGAGAGATAAGGGATGACATGCAGCAAATGGGTCCGAGGCGGGAATCGAACCCCAGGCCACTGCAGTTAGGCTCATGGCCTCATACATGGGCGTGCGCTCTACCGACTGAGCCACCTGCGCGCCCTGATTGGTGTTTTTTGATTGATTGCACTACGGCAAAAGAGGATCCTGGACTACTGTCTTTATTTTTTAGAAATTGCATGGCCAACTCTCCCTTCACCAACATAGTAGTCTTACTGAAATCAAAGAAGCCTGCTGTTGGTATGAAAGGGCCCAAAATATGTGAACCTGACTTGATATTAACAGTTTCTGGTGCTGTTTACTGTTGCTGAATATCTTTGTTCTATCTTTGTTTTCTATCCTCTGCTCCCCTCTTCTCTGCTTCTCAGTGCTGGAGGTGTTGCAGTTTGGACGTGATGCTTACGTTGCAGAGTCTTGGCTGGCAGGACAAGAACCTCTGGTGCGAGCAGCCGAGCTGGGCGCAAATGTGGATGAGGTAGAGAGCCTAATTAAACGGCATGAGGCCTTTGAGAAACTTGCTGCAGCTTGGGAAGAGCGCTTTGTGCTGCTGGAGAAACTCACTACAGTAAGTAAAGAGACAACTCAAATCACATGTCAGACTTTTATGTGCATTTGAGAATGGTTTTGGTTTGTTCTAATGTTAAGTTTAGATATCAGTCCTGAGTTTCCATTTTTCAGCTTGAGGAGCAGGAGATTCAGAGGAGGCGAGAGGAAGAGGAGAGAGCACGGCGACCCCCTACACCTCCCCCAGTAGAAGAAGTGGCACAATCTGAGACAGAAAGTCAAGCACATGATTCTGCAGCCAGGTAAACCACAGAGGGGATCTGGTAGAGCAGAACCATGCTGGTGTATCCTATCAGCAAACTTTTAAAAACATTTTTAACATTAACATGCTTCTCACCCACAATCACAGAACCAGTTTGGATCAGACCACACTCAACCAGTCAGTGTCAGTGAATGGAGTGCACAGCGACAATGACACATCGCAGGTGAGACATGTTTTTAGATCCAAAAGTTTGAGTTTCACTGTGTTTCTGCTCTGTATTGCAACAGAATAATTTACACCAGGTTTCCAATGTCTGGCATGTAATGTCCTGTAATGTCTTTTTCGTGTTGTCTTGCCTCATCTCAGTTATCATGACATGGATTTTTAAGAATTATATTCAGTCTTTAACTCAATGTGTTTAAATGTTTAAAAAAACATAATTGAACAAAACAAATACTAGTAATTTGCATTAGTGCTGTCATGAGATATGCACATGCAAAAGTTTGCAAAGTTTGCTGTTACATTACTGACAAACATCAAAACATGGTAACACTTTGTTGCCAAACTATGAGTGTGCCATACATATATGAATAATCCATAATGTAACTGTATACGAGTGTGTGTCACTGTCTGGTCTACTCAAATCAACAGTGTAGTTTCAGTACATAATCCCATGTCATATAATGGCATTAATCGCTATTATCTAATTGAGTGTGGACATTAAGTACCATTTATAAAGTGTTAATTTAAAAAAATACCTAGAAGCAATCTTTATCAGCTATCTTTTCTATTAAGTATAAGCTGCAAAGTTTGCTGATGGGTATTGTTGATGATAAAATAACTGACTAATAAGAATCGGTGTTTGCAGAGGAAGAAACTTACCCACCACCTCAGAAACCCTTAATTCAGTTGGTGCATCTGGGGAGGGGGGTTAGGGTAAGGATAGGATACAGTTGATTTCCATGTTACACAACCCAAGTGAAAGTCCTCACCTGCACCTGGTGCCTTCATGTCCTGTGTGGGAGGACATGATGGCAGTCTACACTGGCTACTTGTGGAAAGCAGATGTAAACGTGTCTTCTGGTCTACAGATGGCAACACAGAAGAATCAGTCAACGAAACCATTTTAAAGTTAATCTGCACAGTTATAGCAGACTGTTATTGAGTAAAGGTCTGGAAGTTTAACCCATTTACTGAATTTCAAGTTTCTGCCACAGAAAAAGACATCTTAACAATTTCTCGTTGCGTTTTTACCAGCAGTCATTATCGCTATCGTTGTCAGTGGGAAAGAAATCAGATCCTAAACGTGTGTGTAAGCCAAAGCAGCCGGAGCGTGTGAGTACCAAACTGTGGTCAGCCATGTAGCTTCCCTTTGTCCCCTTCACAGCCTCCGCTCAGCTCCTGGTCAACTGCAGTCTATCGAGAAGCCATTGCTCTCTGTCACAGATGCAAACCATTGCTTTATATATTCATGCACTATGCAGTTTCATCAATGAGTCCCATTGCTGTTTTAAAGGCATGAAGCTGATTCATGAACAGATTGTATTCATGGATCAGAGAAGAAGTCTGCTCTTGTATTTGTGCTCATATTGACCAGGACAGGAGTGACTGTACATGTAAAGCCCAGAGTTGTAAATGTGGTGAAAGTTGTAGCTGTTCAAAGCCAATTTATATGTAGTTTGTTTTAGTCTTTTCTTTTATATGTGTAAACTTCCTGTGATGAGTGTGAAGTTTTTCAATGGAGTCACTTAACTGTTTGAAGAAACAGTTCAAATTGTGGCATCCTATTGTCTGTGAATTTCTTATTTAGATTTACATGGTAACATGGTAAAAGCCAGAACACGTCATCTGAGAGATTTGAAGGATTTATACGGGTAATTGAGTTTGTTTGTGTGTCACAATGTAGAGTCAGTAATTTATTGACCAAATGTATATTAGTGCATTACCAAGGTGTGACTGAAGAGGCAAAGATGATCTTAACATTAAATCGAATGTGGATAGTAAATTTATGTCTGGATCTGATCCAAATCTGATCTGATGTCCGGTTCCTTCTGTACATTTATATTATTTTTGACAAACAACATTTTAACAGTCCATGTTCGGTGCAGCATGCATGTTTCACATTTGTGATCATTTCAATTGTGTGTCCTACCCATATGAGTGACTGTCCTTTTTAATATCGGTGTGCTGTATGATTATGTGGACCCTCTGAACCTACGCTATGCTGTTACCTCAGGTAATCATACAGTACTGTCACAGCGAGCGTCATCATGGCTTTTCATGTATGGCTGTGAATGGCTGCTTTGCTGCTCACTGCTTCCATCCAACAGTGCGTTTTTCTACCTCCTCACTGCTATTGATATTCTGGATTCGAACCACAGGGCTCAGAGTCTGAATCTGTGAATGGACCAGGTAGGGACAGCGGGCTGGCGTCCTCTCGCCTTGAGCCGTCTGCCACGTTACCAAGCAGGGGCGGAGCAGAGTCCGAGCCTGACACCATGGAGGGGATGCTCTGTCGAAAGCAGGAGATGGAGTCTCACAGCAAAAAGGCAGCTACCAGGTGAGCGTTGTTATAGGGGGAGTTTAAGTGCATTAAAACACACATCAGAGATTGTAAACTCTCTACTTAACTTGCCTCATCTGCCCACCTGTCATGACAGGATAAGCTGTTGAACTGCAATTTCATGATTCTCCCTTTTTTATCAATTTTTAAAAAAACCTCCATACCCCATTTATTTGCTCCTGTAGGTCCTGGCAGAACGTGTACTGTGTTTTAAGAAAAGGAAGTCTCGGTTTCTACAAAGATGGCAAGAGCGCTAGCAACGGCATTCCATATCACGGAGAGGTACCCATCAGCCTCGGGGAGGCTGTGTGTGAGGTAGCCCATGACTACAAGAAGAGGAAACATGTCTTCAAGCTCAGGTGAGAAGAGAGAACTCCTGATATAGTACGGCTGTCACCCTGTTAGATTTTATGAATGAAATAGTAAGATGTTTTGGACTTTCTAGCTTATTCCTGACTAATGGTTTACCTCCTCAATCCTGTTTCTGCAGGCTAGGGGATGGAAAAGAGTATCTGTTCCAGGCAAAGGATGAGGTGAGATGTATAGAAGAATTACTCTACTAAAAGAAATTAGTACAACTTATGTTTTTTATAACTCTACCTGAAGGCTGAAGTATAAGAAAGTTTTTTTTTTTTTTTTTTTCCTTTTCTTGATTGTCCAAAGGCGGAAATGAGTTCCTGGATCCGTTCCATCCTCGGCTCCATTCCAGCAGGATCAGGAGACTCGCCTGGAGGTCCGCGGGCCCTCAGCCGTGCCATGACGATGCCTCCCATCTCCCCCAGCTCAGGTGATGCTGGGGGTGTTACCATGCGCAACAAAGATGGGAAAGAAAAGGATCGTGAGAAGAGGTTCAGCTTCTTTGGCAAGAAAAAATAGAACATCTGTAAAATCATTGATGAAAACTACATTTTGTCAATATCTCAACAAACTGAAGCAGGCAGAAAGGAAAGTACAAACAGGTCACACAAACACACTGCTCTCAGTGCAGGCCCCCAGGAATTTGTCAGCAGCTACTGTACGTGGCTTACAGAGAACTTTGTTTCTTTTCTTTCTCTCTGATTCTCTCCCTCGCCAGTTTTATCTGTCATTTACTTTTTTGTTCCCCCAACCTATATTTCACATTTCCCTGCGCCCAGCGATGAAAGCCCTCATCCAGTTTCAGCCAATTTCAGCCAACCAGCAGAGTTTTTTAGTCAGTAGCAGGTGCGGTTGGCGTTAGCAGGGATTCAGGCCCAGTTCGGTTCCAGTTCACCAAAACTGCTCTCCGTCAGCAGCAGTGTTGTGACCAGCTGAGCTGCTTTAATGCCGACGGATGGTGACTTTCCACTGTGGTGCACGCTGGTTTTATTTCCCCACTTTAAAGCACTCTCTCTTTGGAAAGGATCACATCAGTCTCTTTTTCTGTTCATGGTATTGATGTTATTAACCTGACCGATATTATTGCTGTTGTTATTATTATTATTATTACTATTATTATTTATCTTTTGCTATTGCTGGTTTGAAAAAACAAGCTAATTAATTTGACAGTAGATAATCTTAATTCATGTTGTGGAGAGAAACCCATTTAAACTAGTGGAGAATGTTGGGCTTGCTCTTGTATGTATCTTTTTTTTTTTTTTTTTTTTTAGGAATGACAGTTTATGAGGTGTTTTGAGAAAAAAAATAAAGCTCATTAAATTTTAGCAGTGTGCAGTAAGTGATCACAAGTTTCATTGGGAAAGTGATATATATATATTTAATAATTGGTTTTATTTTTTATTTTATCTTTAATTTTGCCTGTATTTGATTATTATTCTTTTGAGTGATCTTTCCTGCTTGATTTCCAACTCTTTTTTTTCTGTACAAAGCAGAGAAGATTAGTTTTCTAGTGTGTGTGCGTAAAAGTGTGTGCGTGCGTGTGAGAGTTGTGGTGCTGTGGATTTTGCACGTTTATGTTATTCCTGATCAAACGTGGCCAGATGAATGCTGCTTTTCGGTTGGCAAATGTAGACAAAAACCAGACTCAAACACAGAAATATTACTGGAATGATTTCATAAATTTAGCTTTTCTTTGCTTTTGGGTTCTCTTACATATAAGCTGACATTACCAATGAAGTTCCTCATTATTTCTGTTTTAGTCCTCTAATATCTATTTCTGTTCTCTCTCTATCTACTGAGTGTGAAGGCATGGGGGCAGTTTGTAGATAAAAAGCTGAAGCACATTTTCTGTGGCAGGACAGACGGACAGCTGACAGGTCTCGTTACAGGTATAGCGGGGGTGTGGAAGTGAGATTTGGTAGTCAGTGAAGAAAGCGCTTTTTGTGCTACCTGACAGAAGGAGGTGTACTGAGCCTTACTTGAACCCACTACAGATACACTGAACCCCTTTTTACAAACCCACCCTCCATTTGAACAGTCTTACAGGAAGCTTTCTTAGTGCGGAGATAAGTGTTAAAAATGTGCCCTGTGGCAATGATCTAATGTATGTCAGGGATTATATATGCAGGTACGATATGAATTAACAGTAACCACAGAAAGCTCTGCTCACCATCAGTGGCAGGAAGGAGAAATGTCCTAAACTGTCTCTTAGATGAGCTTTGCGCTCTTGCATATGTGGCATGACTTCATGTAGGTTTATACTCGTGCGTGTCTCATCATTGCCATCTATTCTCTTCTGTGTCGATGTGCTCTGAAGATATGAGATCACTTCATATTCAGGGTAGGAAAGCAACTAATTATATGTAATTGGCATTTACAATAATCGAAAAGATTATGGCAATCCAGTATAGTGAATGTATAAAAAAAAAATTGTAGGTGTTTATTTGTTTACTCAAGTACCGCTGATGTTGAAAAAGGCATTTACGGTACATTGTGAAACTGTAGGCAGTAGTGCGGTTTTATATAAAATATGTCAAGACCATTAAGTTGGTTGTTAACTGTTGTTATAGCCACTTAAATCCAAGTTAATTTGCCTATTCCAGTTGCCAAAATGCAACAGGTAGATACTGGATAACAATTCTGAATTTAAGTGTTTTACGGATTATCTTACAAGTGATCAATTAATTCTAATTTACTACATCTTGGAAGTAACTCTTTAAAGCTGTCAATTGCCTGGATGTTTATGCCATTGCTTGGAGGGCTTATTTGTCCGCGAGAATGTCACACCAAACTGTCGTGATAGCGCAAATGGCTGCATTTGGTTACAGTTTAAACCTGTTGGCCTTATTTTCCGGTCCCAAATGAATGTGGAACCAGCAGTCTCAGCTCAAATAAAAGAACCTCCAAGTCGGAGAAGAGAAATGCATCTCAACACTCACTTTGAGACTACTGATGTGGGTTCAGCTGACAGCACCTGGTCCAAACAGACTGCTTCATTTCTGTCAGTTTGTGTCTCGGGTGTGTGACAGACCTCCTAGTTTAAGAGGTAAACTGAGCTATGATACAGGAAGTTAACAAGGTCATTGCATACATAAGTGAGCCAACGCAGTTGACGTACATTGTGCACAGTTTCGAATGGAGGAGTCGTTCTTTCCCCAGTGGATCAGCTGTTTTTAGCGATTATTTCCCCCTCTTTCCTCTGCTCTGGACGTCAGACAGCACTTGGCTAATGCTGAGGGGGGAGTTGAAGTTGAAAAGGTCACACAGTGTATTTTCTTATCGGCTCATTTGAATGTGAATGATTCAAAATTAGTTTGGCCAAATTGGTCATGTGAAGCAAAAACACACAAACACACACAGACGACACTCGCACATCAATACCGTACTGTATATTTAATGCAGAATGACCCTGGCAAATCCAGTCTCGTGGGAATGTCCTCAGCTGGCTGTGATTCGATGTTGCATATGGCATCCTTTTTAAAGTAACATTGTGCTACCGGTAAGCTTTGACCAGAACATGGAAAGTGTGTATTATTGATGTCAAAGGGATGAGTTTTTGGTTATGAGAGTACTTGAAACAAAAGAGTACTTGAAGAAACGACGAAAAAAAACAACTTTTACTTATTAAGTATCGAATACGAGTGAAAACAGACTGGTGACAATTTGAGCTTCCTTTTTTTAGAAGAAGGCAGGATATTTGCTGTCTAGTGGGAGCTTGTATTTTTTCATCCAGTGGTCTGTCTTGCAGCATTTGATAAGCCTGTCCACCTTCCTTCATTTCTCATTACTTTTGACGAATGTCTGTTCCTTCCTCTGTAATTCAGAGTTGTTAATACCACTACTATTATTAATTGCTATTATTGCTACTGTTGTTACTATTACTACTACTGTTACTAATGCAACTTATTGCAAAAATTATAACTGCTGTCCATTTTCAGGTACGTGTCTGTAATACCAGACCCTTCCACACAATGTCAGTGTGCTGTGGAGCATTTTCATTACAAATCGAAAATAATGTTTGTTGACTTGTGTATCTACATCTAATATTAGGAATAATAAAACATGGTTTAATCATAAACATGTCATAGTTGCTGTGTTTTTTTATGGTTAAAAAGAAAAAGTTAGCCACTGAAACTATTCTTATTCAACTTTTACTCTATCAGATGTACAAGAGAGTTTGGACATATAAATCATGGTATATAACTGCTGATATTTTACATACAGTTCCCATAATGCAACTCAATAGCATCTCTGAGTAAAACGTGGCCTCCTAAATGGTCTCTTCTTTCAAATGCCACATACTCAGTTAAAAATTAACTTTGATGACATCCTTATGGTTAGTTTTTCATATTTTGGAAAAGCTCATTCCAGAAGACGTTACATGTTATACTCTATGACAAGTGAACTGGATCTCATGTAAAATCCATTGAGCTCCACTTTTTATAAATGTAAGCAAGTCCAGACCAAATAAGCAAAGTTAAGCTCAGTGAGTTGTTTTTAGATTGAGGGTAGAATAATAAACACTTTGTTCATACAGGTGCTGGAAATACTTAATACTTGAAATTTAATGTGCTGTTTTCAAGGTTTTAAAGGTTCTTTGGATTTTTTTTTAATAAAGTGCTTAAAATTGCTTGAAATTCAAACTGCATTAATATAATAAATCACTGTTAATAGTTTGCTTTTTAGATAAAGAAATAATATACGTTGGAGAGAGCCTTACTGATTTAAGTACAGATTATTACAGCTGTGAGGTGCTTGAAAATGCTTAAGTTTTAATGGAAGAGGTGTAGGAACCCTGACACGTTTTAATTATATTTAGTAATTATATATTAAATCACGTTTGGTTTATTAACAAAGAATGTACCACTGTGCATGCTGTTTGTAGAGTCAGTAACTGGTGGGAGAATGATTTCTTCATAGATTTACTCATTAACACAACAAAGCAGTTCACTTTGTCTGCACACACTATGCAGACACGTGAATTAAAGGAAAATCTTTAATTGAGTATTAATCTGTATACTTAAATCCAACTCTACAACACTGTCACAAGCATATAAATGTTCAGCTCGTCCAATTTTCCTCTCCAGTTGAAATAATCAAAAACACCAGATGAAGTATCTTTAGGGCAAATGATGTGATGTCCGAACACACTTAATGCCAGTTTTTCCTTTAATTTGTTATCAATGTTGTTGCAAGTTAATTCATAAACGTACTTGTTTAAATGTCAGCTACAAGAGAGCAGAATGGGTTTGTAATTAGATTTTCTTAAGGAGATAAATGTGTGCGTTTACATATTACTACAGAGGTCTACATGTGAAATACAGTTGTTGCAGTGCGGGTGTAGCAGATGTGGGAGAGATATCAGCTGCAGTGCTGTCATTAAGAATGAATTAATGATGCAGCTGCAGCAAATGAGGTCAAGGCTGATCGAGTAATGTCTAATATACAGCAGGTTTATGATGAATCAGTGGATGCTGGGAAGGAGGTCTTCATCTAAAGAGCAGAGCAAACCCTCAGTGAGAGTTGCTCAGAGAAACTTAAGCCTTAGTTTCATCAGTGCGGTAATGATCTCGGCACTGGTGGTTGAAAAATGGGAGATGATGCAGATGGAGGTCAAAGCCCTCAGAATGGGCCAGAAAGATAACATAATCTGAAAGTCTGTGTTGAGAAAGGCGTGTAGGAGGGACTGAAGGAGTGCCTCCTCCTCATATGTGAAGTAAGTCAACTTTTGCATTTTAAAATCTACAAATAAAAAGTGCATGAATAACAAAGAATTTAATTTTGTGAAACTTGAATGTGATGCCAGAGCCGGTAAATCCAAATGTTAAAATTCACAGTGAAGTATTTCAGGTAAACCAAAACCATGAATTTTGCATCATTTAATACTTGAATGTACATAGTTTCCAATACTTGAATGTATATAGTTTTTTTTCTTTTTTTTTTTGCCATAAAAATTATGCCATAAAAATTATGCACACTTATTGTATATTATTTACTGTATATTATTTACTTGTATTTTTGTCTTTATATTTTTCTATTTATCAGTGGCATTGAAGACAGAATAAGCAAAGTAAGAATTTCATTGTACAGTGAAACCTGTGCAAATGACAATAAAACGCTTGGATTGAATTGAATTGAAGAAACATGACAGGCGAGGAACGGAACGGTGATGAACAGAAAGCCTCTGCTATTTACACTGTGTGCTTGTCCTACTGTGTGGCATGTTCAAATGTCATGAAAAAAAGTCTGTGGATTAAGTTGTCCTGCCCTGATGGGAGATGTCAATAAAGCACAGTTTGCACACACCCACACAGTCCACAGAGGAGCTCTGATCAGACAGCATGAGTGAAATCACATGCAAGACTGTGGGATAATTTATCCTACATGTGCATGGGGTGCTGAGGAAATATCCTAATGGAAATGATGAAAATATACTCTATTACCAGTAACATTTTTTTAACAATTCAAAATGTTTCATTAAAAGAATAAAAGTTATCAGCAAAATGCACTGAATCTACATACAGAATGGCTCCTTATTGTGTTATATTTTACTATAGTGTTGTTATATTTGTAACTTTTTGCACTGATTTATATCTTGTGTGTCAGTTTCTCTTTTTGTTTGTGTGATTTTCTTTACAAATAATTTTGAACATTGTTGGTGGGCGCCTGAGATTTAAGAATCTCATTGCCAAAGACTGGCCAAAGTCATAAAGATCTTGTATGGTCCAGCACTTGTGTAAATGTACTTATCTGACATTTACCACTGGATATAAGTGCTGCAGCTGTGTGTGTGATCAAACTACAGACAGTATAAAAAGTCATACCCAGTCTGTGGATCAAACATGGGGCAGCTCCACAGCTCCACCAGCAGGGGGCGCTGTGCGTACCGCTGCCTTACAAGTCCTGACGGAGGGCGCACATCGCCCGCAGCCAGCCCCAGTGTATCAGAGCAAGATGGCAGCTGTTGTTGAAAATGTTGTCAAACTGTAAGTGTTGGGACTTTTCTATTCACCTCACACACACACCGCGGCCTCACACTCGCCGCGCCGCTCCTTATCTTACCAACATTTAACAGCAGACTCGGTGTGTTAGCTTGCCGCTGTCGGGCCGTCGTGTGTGTGTTCACATCCTGTTAACTTAGCAGACGCGCAGATGACGTTTGCGAAACACGAACCGCGACTCCGTGTGATTAAACACGCGTCTTGGTGTCACCTTTAACGTGTTTTCGGGGATATTTCGGTGACTTGTCGCGTGTTTTGAGGGGGCCGCGGCGCTAACGTCGGTTGTGTACGGCAGCTAGGCGCTAACGAGCTAAAGTAAACGTTAACGGCGGCCAACGGCTGTTAGCGCGCAGGCTGGAGAGCTGCGGCCACCGGCCAGCGTGAGCCACGGAGGGGCGTTAAACACCGCTCCTTTCACCGGGAGACCCCCGAGTGACACCCACTACAGCCTCCACACGTCCCCGGTAACTCTCGGGAACTGTGAAGTTAGTTTGACACCAAAAATGACCTCCACTTCCGTTATCTCCGCTCGCCCAGGTGGTCGGTGTTTGCGGTAATTACGATCAGTTGGCTATTACGTTAGTAACCATGACAACACGTGGACACACGACTCACCTGACAGCCAGGTGGATGTGCGGGTCTCTTTATAAACTTTACTTTTTCAACTTCTCTTCGTCAACGGGTATTTCCTTGTTTCTGTGCTAACTCAACAATTTAATGCTGTCTAAGACATCAAAACTTCTTGTCTCATTAAAGTCAGATTTTTTGTTATGTAGTTTTGCACTTAAAAGGATTTTGACTTGGTATGTTGGTGATATATCTATGAATATAGTGAGTAGAAAATTTAGGAAAAGGAAATGGTTACAAGTAGCTTGAGTATAAAAATTGGCAATCAAAATACGCAAAAGTAATAAAAAATTATTTATTTAAAATTTTATAAAATGAGAATATTGACAATAGGAGTGTTATTTAAATGATCTGTGCAGGTTTAGGATGTATTTATGTAGCAAAAATGTGCAAGAGTTCACAGTGTTCAATGGCAGTTGAAGAATAAAGAATATTTGCGAATATTTGCAAATGTGCAAAGATAAAAGTTCAGAATATCAGTGTTATTGTGCACATTTATTCAGTGTGAGTGTAAGATGTAGTAGAGGAGGTGGGGATAGAGAGAGTTTAAGTAGGACTCCTGAGCCCTGTTGATGAGGTGGTGTTGAAATAATAAATATTCACTTGCATGGAAGTTTTTCACATTTTTAGTTAGTTACAATAGTTTTATTAGTAAGAAGAGTAAGAAGAAGATGTTTTGAGCTGTTTTCCATGGAACAAGGCTCCTGTGTCCAGTTTAGTCTTGAACAAATAGTGAAGAGGCAACACAGACAGGTTTACAGTCTTTTGCAGAATTGATATGTCCTTACAAGATATTAAATGATGAGATCTTCCATTAAAGTCTATGAACAGCTGCTTTCAAACTTTATTTAGGCTGCAAAAGGTTGATAACTATTTCACAAAGCCCAAGGTGACATCCTTAAATGTTTTGTTTAGTCCACAGCCCAAAGATATTCAGTTTACTGTCACTGAGGATGAAAGAAACCTGAAAATATTCACATATCTGAGAGGCTGAAATTCAGAGAATTTGGACACTTTTTCTTAAAAAATGACTCTAAATGTTTAAAAAATATAGTTGAATATTACTTTAGTAGTTGACCACTGATCATTTAATCACGTAATCATTGCAGCTCTAAACTTTACTGTTTTACTGTAGTTGCAGTGGAAAGTGCCTTGCTTCAGGGCACTCTGACAGCCTGAATAGCGGCAGCTGTTTGATGATGGCACTGTTTGTTTTTAGTGCCTCTCTTCTTTGCCGTTCAGGGATTTGAAGAACTAGCTGTGAGCCAGTTTCTCTATTGAAGGAGACGCAGCCCTTAGCTTTAGGAAAAGGAAATATGAGGATAGCGCTTCTTGAGTATATTTATGTTGAAAACATGGCACACATGTGACTCTGCTGACTATTGAGTTCTTTGTTGTTGATGCACCAACAAAAGAGCACCTGCTGTTGCACTCTCACTAATGATCTAGTCTGAAGTACAAAGACATTTCCGAGTGAGTGAGCTGTTTTTTAAGATGGCAGCATGACGGAGACAGACTGCAGGCTTTAAACTATACTGACAGAGATGTTTGAATGTTTGAAGTATGACTGCACTGCCGATTGTTGTCTTTTAACCACAATAAACCACATAAGCACCTTCTGGTTTTGTTATGTCAGGTTGGGGGAGCAGTACTACAGAGATGCCATGGAGCAGTGTCACAACTACAACGCCAGGCTCTGTGCTGAGAGGAGCGTTCGAATGCCGTTCCTCGACTCCCAGACTGGTGTGGCTCAGAGCAACTGCTACATTTGGATGGAGAAGAGACACAGGGGACCAGGTGAGACACAAAACGTGTAATGTGCCACCAAATCTCATGACATGTTTACAAATCCAATGTCTAAGGTTAAAGATCTGTTCAGGTACACAGTTAAATGATAAGTCTTGAAAAGTGAATTTTAGAATAGGCATCGTTCCAGTGATGGTGGGCTTGAGGGCTTGTTAACATCTGTTACATCTCTTTATTTTTTTGTGTATAAGGTTTGAGCTTGAAACAGTGCAAAGAATATAACACAGACACACAAACTGTTATATGTACAACTTTAACTGAACCAAGTGTAATTGAAACAACTGACTAAACATGCCTGTTAAGCTAAAAAGGCAAATGCCATTTTGAGGAAACTGAAGCACAGATGTAGTATCAAAAGCAGTTTCTGTATTAAAATGGGTGCAGTGTTATGTAGATAGATCTGTTGTGACGTCCCTCAGGCATGGCTCCAGGGCAGCTCTACACCTACCCATCCAGGAGGTGGAGGAAGAAACGACGATCTCACCCTCCAGAGGACCCCCGGCTTATCTTTCCTCCTGTTAAATCAGGTACTGCAGCATTTAGCTCTGCTCATCTTCCATTTTGACCATGCCAACCATGAATAAAAAACAAGCTATTAATGGCTTAGTAAAAATTCACAGCAAAATAGAACAGACAGATATGTTTTATTGTTCCTAGTATAGCATTATTTATACATGTTAAGGTTATCGTATGAGAGTCACAAGTAAGAAGCACTACTATCTGTTTGTTTTTTTTCCCCTGGTAAAACATACTTCTAATTAATCTGTGTCTGATTCACAGAACTGGATATAGGACTGAAGAAAGATGCACTCTTGTCAGCGGATGGCAGCAGCCTGGAGGCCCTGCTGAAGGGGGACACCCTGGACAAACGGACGACCACGGAGCTCCGAGGCTCTGAGGAGGATTCAAACCAGAGTGACTACACCGGAGGACTGAACCCTGCCGCTCGGATCAGAAAGGTTCTTGTTTTCAGCATGAGATAAGTGCAGAGCCAAGAATATGATTTAACCCTGTAATGATTTGCATCACCTTCTCATTGCCACTATGTAGAGAATCCTCGAGCCAGATGACTTCCTGGATGACCTGGATGACGAAGACTATGAGGAAGACACGCCTAAAAGAAGAGGCAAAGGGAAGGGGAAGGTAAATAATGGCCTTGTACATTGATATACTTTTTCAAACATTCATTCCAACTCTGCGTGTGTCCCAGCCGGTCCGTTGACTCCAAAAATGTCTCTGTCCTCAGGGTCGAGGAGTGGGCGGTAACAGGAAGAAGCTGGATACAGCAGCACTGGAGGACAGAGACAAGCCGTATGCCTGTGACAGTGAGTTCTGATGGGAGAAAGCCGAGCATGTGACCTCAGGGTCTGAGCAGAGGGTCACTGCAGATGTTAGCAGCTGTAGTGTTTGTAATTTAACCAAGCAGGACTTTGCCCTGATCTTCATTCTTTTATCGCCTTCCTCTTCATCCTCTCCTCCTTTCCCTTAATGCTTTCCATCTTCTCTCCGCTCTTTGTTATATTTCCTAAATCTGATATTGATGAAGCTAGTCTAGGCTCAGCTATATTGTTTTTGTCTTTATGATATCATGCATTTCTTTAACCTGCGTTTCAAATCTTTCCATGAGCAGAAGGGGAAAATGTTCGTTCCACTTCTCTGACTGTGTATCTGCACTGCTTGATGTGTTTTTTCCTCTTTTTGTAAAGCATTTTCACTTTCAGCCGCAGTTCTCAGTAAGGCAGCGCCGACTGACTGATCCTCTATGAGCCTATTTCTCTGAGTCTCTGTCTGTGCTCTCTCTTCTCCTTCTCTTCTCTCTTTCAGACACTATCAAACAAAAGCATATTTCAAAACCTTCTGAAAGAGGTATATTTCTCTCATTTCTTTTTACTCCTGTCTGCCTTGTTTTTTGTCTTCATTGCCTGTTTTCCCCGTCTGTGTTACCAAGTAGATTTGCTCTTTGTTTAGTTCAGGTCACAGGGTAAGTGCTTCGTTCTGCACAATTTACTTAAATGTAATTAACTGGATTTAGAAAAGGTCAAGGCCATGTTATTATACGCCTTAATTTAACTAGTCTGCAATCGTCCAAAGATATGAACCGTCTCAGCCTACAAAAGATAAGCCATGGCTCATGAAAGTTGTTTTTTTCCTCTCAGTCTGGTCCTGAACATCCCACAGATTTAGATAAGTTAGAAGCTGGATCCTGCTGTTTGTCTTTTTGTCTCGCAGCCCAGTGTTTGCGATTTGACTGCTTTACATTTTTTTTCCCTTTCTTTTCTGTTCTTTTCTTTATTCCTCTTCATCACTCTGCACCCTGTAAAGCCTCGTTTCACGTTCCACGTTTTAGAATGAACTCCCGTTTTGAGTCAGTTTGATGCCTGTTTGATCGTCTGGGAGTGTTTTTCAAGTCTTTCTGCTGCTGTACGCAATCACATAGCACGTGACTAGCTGTGTCTGTAGCGGCCAGGAAAGGAGCAGTCACTCCTTTTTAGATGACCGTTAAAGGAACGGGATGTTATAAGTCTTTGAGGAAATGAAAATGAGAGGAGGCATGGAAGTGAAAGAAGAAGTACTTTGTCTTTGAGTGTTATCTTATGACAAACCTCGCACACTCCCTGTGACAACAGCTGCACACAGAGGCATCTTTGTCTTCCTTAAAGTCAGTAAATCCTGCTTACACAATCCCACTGCCTCCTCCTCAGTGTGGTCACTAATTTATAGAGTATAGATTAAATTCTGAAATACTGATATTTGGAACAGTATGGAGCTATTGTTCAAATATTTCTGTTTGTCTACAGAGGTTGTATTTACTTAGATATAGTTGTATATAGAGAAACTAAATTACATTTCTTAGTTAATTTTAATCTATCAATGTAATTGAATATAGTCATTTCTTAAGTTAAAGCAAGTTAAAACGATTGCTTTAAAGGTCACAAACCTCTGCAGTTACTCTCATTTACTAACTGCAGGTGTGTGTGGTGTCATCTTAATGCTTAACTACGTGGCTACAACTGAGCTCCCACTGAGAGGATGTGATGGTGCATGTTTTTCTCAGCATGTTCTTCATTTTTCCCAAACTTCTTCATCTCCAATTTTGTTGCCAGTATCATGTCATTGTTGTTATTCAGATAGGAAACAAAACACAGGATATCACAGAAACATGCTAGTGATCTTCCTACATCATCACTTCACTGCTTTAAATTGGTGTTAAAAGAAAACTCAGCATTGCCCTTGTACCATATAAAATTTTCAGGCTCACAATGGACAGAACAGAAATAACAACTTTTTCAGTTCATGCATTCCTCTTCCTTGTCAAAGACTGGCATTAGCCACAGTGCAACTCTACAGTGAGTTCAGTGTGTTATGCTAATAGCAGCAAAAGTAGCTTTAAAAATCACCAGCCTCAAGCAGTGATTAAGAGCAGCCTTTAGAGTTTTTTATTATACATTTCTTTACCGGAATAAATAAATTCAAATTAGTTTAGCCTTTATTGCATTTGTGTAAATAAATTACTTTATAATTTTACAGTTACGAACATCTTGGGTCCTGCTCATGTTTTAGGAACCTTCAGGCTTGTCTCAAATTATGTAAAAAGGTCCTCCAATGTCCTTGTGACATAATAAAAGTCAATATGGGGACAGTAGAAATGACAGAACATCTGTGTTACTCTCAGCTGCTCTATTAATATCTTTTGGTCAAAATGATAGTAGCAGAAAGAAGAAGTCAGTCCTTCCATGAGTCAACCTTCCCACCCACCCTCCCTTCACTGCTGATTTTGTATAACATTGACTCTACTAATGTGTTCTTTGTTTTGATACAAGTTGTGTTTTCTGGTTTTGGTGGCAGTCTGTGGGAAGCGCTACAAGAACCGTCCTGGCCTGAGCTACCACTACGCCCACTCCCACCTGGCTGAGGAGGAGGGTGAGGAGAAGGAAGAAATGGAGATAAACGAGCCTGCCCTGCCGCTGCCCGAAGAACCTAAAAGTAAGTGGCTCATTCACTTCCCTCAGAGATTTCACCATTGGACTTTTCAGTACTGATGCTCTCTGGGTGTGTTTCATCTTGTTTCTCAGCTCCCAAGAAAGGCCCAGATGGTCTTGCGTTGCCGAATAATTACTGTGACTTCTGCCTGGGAGACTCCAAAACCAATCACAAGACCGGCCAGTCAGAAGAGCTGGTGTCCTGCTCCGACTGCGGACGCTCAGGTGCATTAAGTGAATTTGGAAGAAAAAATTAATTCATGCAGCCGATTGAGTAGGAATCTTTGCAGTGAAGTGACAAATGTTATTCTACTGGCAGGGCATCCCTCCTGTCTGCAGTTCACTCCTGTGATGATGGCCGCTGTGAAGACATACCGCTGGCAGTGCATAGAGTGCAAGTGCTGCAACATGTGCGGCACTTCAGAGAATGACGTGAGTTTTCCTACTTTCAGGCGTTGTATGTATTGTAGTTTAGAGTGCTGAGGTCTGATGTGTAAAGTGTTCATGTCCCGTTTCTTCCAGGATCAGCTTCTGTTCTGTGACGACTGTGATAGAGGATATCACATGTACTGTCTCAACCCACCCATGTCTGAACCTCCAGAGGGTAAGTTCCCCACCTGTGCTCTACATAGGAAAAATCAATTAATCTCAGGTGTTGGGTAAAAAATCAAACTCTGAACTGAGCAAAGTATATCACAAAAACACTTTGGTGACGGAGATGTAACAGTAGGACTATGTAGATTAAAAACTATGGATGTTTTTGTTTAGGTTTTTTTTCAGTGGTTTTAAGCATTGCACTTAACTCACTACTATGTGACATTTACAAGCAGAGATAAGGAGCAGCCTGTAGAGATCTTTATAATTTCTTTAATTAACTGAATTTTTAAAATCAGTATGTCCCAGTAAAGGAAAAAACACCTGTACAACATTAATCAAACTCATGCTGCCTCATGTGATGATGTGTCTTAGTAACACTGAAAGTATTATTACTGAATATTTGTATTAATTCTACATCCCAAGTAGCTTCTGAAAATGTATTGGCCTCTTGTAGGAAGGTTTGGGTATAAAATGTTTATTATTTGGGATGATGACATATTCAAGGTCTGGTAACAATACTGCTACTTTTTTTGTTAACTTAATTTGAGAAATGCTTCTCTTCTATAAAACCCTTATTTTTATTTATCAAAGTACGAAAATAGTTCTCATATGAACAAACACAATACAGTGGTTGTACAACTTGCACTTATTCATTACTTAAATAAAATAGTCGTAAGGTGTTTTTATTTATTTATTTAAATTAAATGCTATTTGACCAAGGAAGATTTTGATTCCGATTAGACATTTGATGCCAACTTTGGGATGTCTTTTCTCTGTAAATGAGTTGCTGTGCTGCAGTGTCTCCTGGACATTTAAACTTCTCTGATATTAATAGATTTTCTGTGTTATTTTGGTGCTCAGGGAGCTGGAGCTGTCATCTATGCCTGGACCTTTTGAAAGACAAGGCATCCATATACCAGAACCAGAACGCCCCACCATCGTGATGGCCGCCCTCCCCCAGCACACGCTCATCACTCAGCCGTCCCGCAGCAGCGTGGTTTACCCTTGAAGACAGACGAATAACTCTTGTGACAAGCTGACTGAAGAGGGAGTGTGTTCAGAACAGACAATACATTGTGAAAAGGGACATATCCCTTACCAAACTGGCCTCACTTAGATATGACTGTTGCACAATTCCAAGCGCAGATTCAGACCCATTGATTTTTATTTTCACCTCTTTGCCACCAAGCCAATTTGAGCAGTGCTGAGTTTTAAGATACACAACATAAATAGCCAAAATCTGACTCCTTGTTCAGGTTTTTTACACATACGCCTACACAAAGTTGCTAAAACCTTAACTATCCTGCAATGTACTGATTTTATGACAAGAGCAGAGATAGAGCTTTGAATCAAGTAGCATGCCAGTGCTTGCTCATCATAAAAAAAGAGATATTTTATAATATTTATATATTTCTATGGTATATAATAGTGTTAAGTATGTACAAATTGGAAAAAAGAATGGTCATGTAATGGTTGTTGTATTAGTGTCGATCTCATCATTATCAATAAATCCACCACCACATGTTCTTTTATGGCACTGCTGATATATGTCAAGGCACTTGGTAGAGTCATCTGCTGAGACTGTAAACAATTGTCCATCTCATCTACTGACACTTAAAACAAAACACAGACCCGTACATGCTCGTCAAAGTGGCTCCAAAGGCTGAAGGACTTCAGGGATGGTTAGACTTTAGTTGTTGACTCTTTTGTGCGTGTGGCTGATCGAGCTGCACGGAGCTCAAGAGGATGCATGAGGACGTACTTTTTGTTCACGCTTTGGGGCTTTTTTGACAGAATTATCAGCTTTTCACCCTGGTCTTGATGACCTGTACACCTGGCCCTTGTTTGACAGATGTTATGATGATTACAGTCAACTCAGAAATTAATCCCACTTGCATTATCGGCCATGTAAAGGGATAAAAAGCCTTCATCGCTGTGTTCTAGCAGTTTACTGATCATGCACCATATCCAATATCTGTTTAAGTTGTGACACCACTAGATTATTTTAATATAATTGAGGACTATGCGACCTTGCAGATGGTCACTTTCTGACATGTTAAAGCAATATAAGAGCTCCTGTAGGATGCTGGGATGACAGGGACTCATGGCAGAGTCAGTTGAGGTTTGCAGATAATGTGCGATACTGTAAATTTTCTTTCTTGGAAAATGCTATTACAGAGCGGAGACTGTGGCAGCAATTATTGATGGCTCCATATTGTAGAGAAGAGATTTTAATGTGTATATGTATAGTCCTATGGAGAAACAGCTTGTTTTGTCACTGCTGTCATAGTTTTATTATGCAATGGTTTCCTTCTGTGACTAGGCTAAAAGAAAAAGTCTGGCTGAACTGCTAATGCAGTTATTTTACCTCAAACAGAAACAGTATTTGAAGGGTTGAAACATACTGTTGATAGATGAGACAAAGGCAGCGGGATGGATCGTAATGACAGCTGCAGTGTCTGCTTCAATAACGGCATATTCTACAGGTAAACAAAACTGCATGCTCAGTAATGTCTACACTCTCATATGCTACGTAGTCGTCTCAGCGTTAGGTCTGCAGGGGTTTTGGGAAGTGGTGTAATATAAATTAACCATGCTGTCATGTTGTTTCAATAGCCAACTAACAATTACTAAAGCATTACACAAATATAACTTGGTTTATTTTCTCATCACGTTTAAACTTAGTTATTTAGAGATGGTGGCTACTCTAGAATATTTTGCTGGTTGTTTTTGTATTCATGGATGATGTTTGCGTATCTGATGTGTGGGACATTTCGGGACTTAGGTGGAAGTTGCTTTCTAGTTAATCCTGTGATCCGCTCTCTTCCAAAGCTCGAAAACAAGAGGCAAAGCCTATAATGTGATTAAGAGGCAAATTCTGGAGCTGCACCATCAACTCTTAATTGTTAAGTAATAATGGATCCAGTATACACCTAGGCTGTACTCAGAGGAAGTCCACTTGTTATTGTCATATTATAGATATTTGTAATTATTTTTTAATATCAGATTATTGCTTTCTGGTCTCTAGCTTTGGGAGAGAATTGTTCACAACAACAATGTTTAAACCAACATCATAGGTTTACATAGAAGGTGAATTCTTTTAGGTGGACATTCATTTGGATTGTGATGGAATGTTTTATTGTACGACATTTGTCTTCAGGAAATAAAATACTAGGCACTATAACCTGCGGATGTTTTTATTTTTTTTTTTGTGTCTTCCTCAATGAGCCTTTGACAGTAATATTTGAGAAAGGAATGAAGGGATGGAATAGTAGAAATCAACAAAAAAGACACTTTTTGTCCTGTGTCAAATTTGGACAGACTGAATCAATTACATCTTTGGTGTACAATTTTGTGTTGACTGGTAATGACATATTTTAACATAACCATGGCGGCGCGTGTACACGCTGCATGGCTTGGTGCTTCCGGCTTTTCTTTTTTGTTTGTGTCTGTTTGTGTTTTTAGTGATCTTTCGGTCGCCTGCAGCAGCAGTTGTGTGTGGTGGGGCTGGAGATTGGGGAGAGTGCGCACCTGTGGGCGTTTCCGGGGCTGGATTTTGAACCTCCGAGGCTTTCACGATCCCCCCTCTGTTGCCAAGGAGACGGAGGAGGCATGTAATAATAAACAAAAGCGAGGCAAGAGGGCGGCCTGCGTGCTAGACTACAAGCTAACCCATACAGACTCTTCCCAGTCTCTTCCTCACAAACGGCAGGTCACTCGCCAACAAAATGGACGAGATGAAGCTGAGGATAGTCTCTGCAAAGATCGACAGCTGAGACCTGGCTGGATAACAACATCCCAGACGCGGCAGTGGAGCTAGCGGGGCGCTCTCTTCTCCGGGCGGACAGGACTGCAGCCTCAGAGAAACACAGAGGAGCCGTCTACATACCACCAAGAGATAATGCTAAATTAGCACTGGAGGAGCTGTACTGCATGATCAGTCTGCAGATGAACAACAACCTCGAGTTGGAGCCCACCCCCCCATTGTACATTGCTGCTGCCACAACTTTAAATCTTTAGATATTTATGTATTACATATTTTTAGTCACCAATCTTAATTTCGTTATGTGAAAACATGATGACAATAAAGGTTCTTGATTCTTGATACAAAATGGCCTCGAGTTTGTCAAGACTCCTTTCTTGAGCTTCCTCTGTTAAAAAAATACATGCTCCCAATAGCTCATATTACAGAAAACAAAAAAATATGCTACCATAAATATATGCAGACCACACACAGATTTATATAACTATATACCAATTATTTAAAATTGAGAGGAAACTGTTTTAATTCCTAACATCTGTTTTGCTGCAGTGGCATAAAAATCATGCCATGCCTTGAAAAAAAAGTTTTGACTGAAATAAACTGATTTTTGGTTATTCAAGGTTTGGCTGAATAAAGCAGCAGCTAAATAAATTTGAGATGAAGAAGGGGAAGACAATAGCTCAACTCCTGCTGCCTTCTCATTTTTTGATGAGTGAATTTCGTGATTTGTTGTTTTTTAAGATACATTTAAATTAAATAAATACATATTTTTCATATTTATTGAGTCAGAAAGGCTCCATTGACATATAAGACATCTTCTGAGGACTCCTGGGCACTTGGTTCCTATAAATTATGGAAACTGCAATAAAAATCAAACTAAAGTTCATTTTCTTAAACTAGTTTAATTAGATAAAAAATCTGAGAGAACACACTTTGTTGGAAGATACTGAAGTTTTTCTGAGCACTCAGGCAGTTTCTGCATTCAGTGTTTGTCTGTTCAATCTGCTTAAAAACACATAAAATAAAAACAAGACAACCTTTCTCTCTGTTTTATGGTTTGCTAAGTACCCTGAAAACTTCAAAAAAACAACTTTTCAGCTTCACTTCTGCAGCTACTGAACTTTGTAGGGCAGTATGGCCCATTACTATTGAACACATCAGTGACTGTATGTGACAAAAATCTTCAATTAAATGAAGATAAAAGTGAACTTTTTGGAGCCAAATAAGAACAACTAAAAGTCAGTTCTCAGATTCAGTCGCAAACATTAGAGTCCACTGACCAAGCCAGAAATCTTGATGTAATTATGGACTAAATTTCTCAATAGCCACATAAAGAGAATTAAAAGTCAGCCTGTCACCTTAAGAATATGAGGAATGAAAGAACCTGTGTCTCTACAGGATTTAGAAAAACTCTGCTCATGCATTTATCTTCAGGGAGCTCGAGCTGCACTAAACAGTTTAGAAACAAACTAGATTTGCGATCTGCTGCTTTGTTATGAACCATGCAGACCTCACAATCTGAGGCAGGTCTGCTTTCTGTCCTCAGATTCAAAAACAACACAGAGAGGCATCATTCAGTTTTTGTGCACCACATTTATAAAACAAGCTCTGAGACAACTCTTCTTCAACTCTTAGTTGTTTTAAATCTGGATTTTTCAGTCAGACTTTTGTGTTTGCCACTCCTATTTATTAATTCGATTTTCAGGTTACTTATTTATGTTTTTTATGTTCACTTTTATTCTCCTATTTAATATGTTTTAATCAGTTTATTTTTATCTTTGATTTAATTGCACTCTTGTTATGTTGTTGTTGTTGTATGATGTCATGAATGATGCTGTTGAAAGGTGCTATACAAATAAACTTGCCTTGCCTAATTTTACAACAGGAACATTTATACGTCAAAACTGTAAATTAACTTTAATAATGTAGTTGTTCAATAAATATGAGAACAGAAATGTTAAATTCACCTGAAATTTGGTCTCAAGAAATTTTTGCTATGTGTAAAATCAAGTCTTAACACTTAAAATAAAAGTCAGTAACTGTTCTTGAAATTATACCATATTATATTTCTGTTTCCCAAAATATTCAGAAAGTTAGCTTTGTGTTAAAATCCGCATCAGGCTTAAGTGGAGAAAGTCAGTTTTGTGCATGATTAATGTTCAGAATTTCTAAGAAACACAGAGATGTCGAGAAACCCCAAAGAAAGACTAACTAACTATATACATTATACTGCATGACATGCTGTAGAAGAGGTGGGGCAGATCAATTAAAGATCCGTGCTTTTCCTGGTTTGCTCCATTAGATGGCGGTCAAGGACTAACCCAGGTCCTCTTTCTAATCATTCAGCTGCACCTCCATCCATTAACACCCACCGCTGCCCACAGAAAATAACAGGCGAAAGACCTGAATTGTTATTGCACAGTTTTGTTTATTGGACTCAAGATACAACAGTCTTCTATGATCAATCCCATACGACTTCTAAGCAATACATTTCACCTCTAAAATATCCTCCAAACATCACAGCAGAACAAACAGAACATTCTTTGAGTGCTGTGAGACCACAACGTGTACCAGAGTTCATCTGTTTGGTTTGCTGCTGTTGTGTCTCTCCGTAGCCACGGACAGCCTATTGAGATTATTACTATTAGATCTTAATACAAGATCTTTCAGCAGAGACTCCAGACAGCTGAGTGAAATAACACGTTAGCGTCCCAAACTGCTGTGAATCATCTCCTGGCAAAACACAATTGAGTTACTGATGGTGGAGGCTGCTGAGGATGTTTAACAGGGATGAAGATAGTGAGGACACGCAGACACAGTTTCTACCTCAAAGACTGCAAAAACAAACACCAAAAAATGCAAAACTAAGATTATTTTAATCATGGATTCATCTCTCAATTACTTAATTACTTCTATAATTGACTCATCTGTCAGAATCTGTGAAAAATGTCTTAATGTCTCATAGGTGGCTGTTCAGCTCAACTAGAGGTCCCAAAGCAGCAAATCCTCACATTTGAGAAGCTTTATTACTACTACTGATTACTAATCATTTCAGCACCAATTAAGGGTTTTCTGGTCATGCAGCATGTATTTCACATACAGGCTATCTATCAGTGTTAAAGTGTATTTTCTGCACTTGTTTGGGAGAAGGAACATTTTTTTGTCAAATTTTCTTTTTTGCTCTGACATTTTGAAAGTACATCCGTCGCTCATTAAGATGCATTGCTGGGATCTGCTATAAAAACTCCAGGCATGACATTTGAGCAGATTGGATGACACCTTTAAACTGCAGATAAAAGAGGAAGTATGAATAATAGATGCAAAAATGGTTTTGAGACAATTCAGTGGGAAAATGGATGAATGAATAAAGAGGTATTTCTTCTCCATTATAAGAAACAGCACTTTGTCCAAATTGGGCCCTGAAATGCCAAAAGAAATGCAGCACAAGAACATTGGAAAAGTTCAAAGGGGTGAAAAAAGTGTCTAAGTGAAAGTGAATTGAAAACTGAAACAGTACACTCACAAATTGGAGTACTCCAGCCATTCTTCAAACATTTTTAAAATAAAAATAAATTTAAACCTGTAAACAGGAGCTTCATATTCCATGCATTCCATTGCACAAAATAAGTTTGAGTGTCATTGAATCAGTGCTGAAATCAGAGAAAATATTAGTGCTGAAAAGATTTTAAAGACACAACTGCAACTGAATTGCTAACAAACTGCTGCCAGTGCTAGTCTCACATTACAGCCTTCATACTCCACTAAACAAACTGACAAAAGATGCATTTATTCTGTTACAATAATTCACAAGTAGGCTTACATCATGTATTTTTTTAAAAATATCAAAAACACCACAAAACTAGTCTCTCTCAGACATTCATTATTGTAAAACTATGTAAATTATTTAACATTTACAAACAGTAAAAAGTATTGTCCATGAGACAATTATAATAATTATACAGCCATCTGAAATCAAGACAAAAAGATTGCCCAGATCCTTTTGGTGGAACATTTAGTTTTGAATTTGTCTGTCTTTTTTTTATCTGAATGCATCCAAATAGCTAGTTTTCATATAAAGACAGAGGAGCAGCAGGTGTATATGAATACAGAATATGCAGCATTATTTGTCATACCATGCACACAAATACATGTGCAAGTATATAATGTGCTGCTACTGTCCTAATGAATATGAATATGAAAATGTTCCACCAAGGGGAAATAATCTCATAAAATGTACAAGAAACAATACAAACATCGATTGTCGTACCTAAACGTGAAGTATTACAACTAACCTGCTCTCAAAGTCATCAAAGTTTGTGACACTCATAGAAGTACATTATATATTAGGTTTCATAGTAATAAGACCTCTAAAAATACTGTAACACTAGGTTAATCTCTTTACGTACATGGAGCTGTACCAATACTTGCTTATAAGCAGTGAGGCAAAATCGTCACAATGTTGTGCATTTTCATACCAAGGTTTCTTTACTAAAAGTCACCTGACATCCACAGCGTCCTTTACTGTAGGACTAAAGTACGTCACCATCTCTGAGGAGGGTCTTTGCTGTAATTCAGTGCCTCCTGCTACATTTGAATGCATGTAAATATTTCCACACTAATGGTAAAGTCAGCTAGGGTTTACATTCAAGACATACAAGAGTATTCAAACCTAAGGCCAACGGACAATATTCACCTCATAAGGTTTTATCTTTTTTTTTATAATGAACAATAGGCCTAAGCATGACATGGCAGATTAAAGTACCATTTTTTTTTCAACATCTGTGAGATCTTCAGAGAAACATGTTTATATAGTTGAGATGGACACTAAAACCAGATATTAATATAAATATAAAATTAACTAAAATCATTCAGGTAACTTTATTAATTTGCTGCAGTATCTATTTCACCACTTAAAGGTTTCAGCCTTGCGTAGCACAATCTGTCTGACACCAATTTGTTCTGTACTGCTCAGTGCTCAGTGGGGTTTTTATTGGATACTCTCATTTTGACGTTTTATTTCTCTTCCTGCAGCGGCCGCCTAGCTGCCCTGCTCACACTATTTGATTAGTAATGTCAGAAACCTATGCTGTCGGCTGCTCCTCACTGACAGAAACTGATGAGGAGACACAGCCTGATAAAACTCTCCATCATGAGTAACTTTTGTTTGCCGTGTTGCCGATGAGCTCGACCAGCTAATTATCCGGTAATTGAATTGTTCAGCTGCAGCAGGTTTCAGACTATAAAAACTATAAATTAATTTAAATAAACAGTCTGAAAATAGCTACTGTGACAGGAAGTAACAGTCCCTTGTGTCGTTAAGACTTTTCCACTCATGCTCACCACACACACAGATATTAACAGGTAATGTGATCGTCTGCGTTTGTGAGCGAGTACAAGGGCACGTGTGTGTGTTTTTAGACAATTAGTACTACACAATTAAACTGAGCGTGTACAATTACAATAGAACTAAACCTCTAATGGCTTATTGCTTTAATAAAACAGTGATGACACATCATTCATTCAAACGGTAATTTTCAAACAGTGTGTTGTACGTGTGAGTTTCAGCAGGAAGTGACTGAAGCTTTTGGTAAAGAATATTAGAAAAGGACAGGAGCTTCATTGTTGCAAAGTCACATAGAAAACAGAAATGCAAACATAAACATGTAGTGTTGCAGTTGTGGTGGAGGGGTGGAGACTAAAAGTTTAGCTCAGATTTATAATTTCCATCAAAATACTTTTGTCTAAATTGCTTTTTTGTTGATGTCACTTCCTGTCTCATACTGCTACTAAAGGCTTCCATCTGCCATGTCATTACATTTCTCGGTAGGTAGGCCACTTTGATACTTGATATAAAGAATGACAGCTCCCAAACACTGCACTGTACGAAAAAGAGAAAATTGTGCTACTGATGCGTGACTTCAGTGTGTGTTTGTGTAGTTGCATGTGTACAGTATCACCCTAACTAATCCTACAGAGGTGCACAGAAACTCTCACAAGGAACACAACAATGCTGTCACTGTTTTTTTTTTTCAGTTTCTTTTCTTTTTTTTTTCTTCTTTTTTTTGGCTTGAGGAAAGAGGACGTGTGGTAGAAAGGTAGGTGTACTCAGCAACTTGACCTTAAGGCCTCACATCTGCCCGAAGAGGATGGAGCAGAGCAGGAAGATCGCATAGAGGAACATCAGACCCAGACCCAGCCGGCGATCTAGCCTCCAGTGGTTCAGGTGAACACTCATCACCTGAAAACAGAGAGACACTGATGAGGGAGAGCTAAAGATGATAAAATTATATAATGGTATGGAGCAACATTAAGACATTTTCTAATACAAATCGGTATCCACTACAGCACTTGCTATTTGAAGACCTTCATGATTTTGAGCTAATGTTAAACAATGATTCGTTCTTTCAAATCTTTAGCTGCAGCCTCTGCTGTATAAAAACTTTTCCACCACTAAGTCCTCTCTGTCCTGCTGTTATATATAGATCTATATCTGAACTCGCTGTGGCCTCCTTTCTCGAGCTATGACATTTAACCCGTGATGGTCTAAGGCTGATAGGAAATCAGTATCAGTATCGGTCAAGCTCGACATGTGTAGTAGTAAATAGAAACCTGCATGGTGAAAATATAAGACCTCTAATACAGAACATGCATGATTTTTGACATAATTTCAGACATGAAACAGAAGACAAATTATTTTAGAAACTGCTCCTGATTTTGCCTTTTCACACTGTTTAGTGACCTTAGAAACATTCAGGTCAGTTTTATGTCTTTAGGGTTAAATGCAGGTTAGTTCATTATACTTTTTCCATCAAACATGCTCTGCAGAGTGACAGTGTCGTTTCCTCACCGTCAGAAACACAGATGCCAGCAGCAGGATGACAGAATACACCAGTCCTTTATTGTTTATGGAGACCTGTGTGTGGGGAAAAAAAGCAGGGCTCATCATTTTATGACAGTCTAACAGAAAAGAAAGTAGAGCTCTCTCACATACATTCAGGCATCAGTAAACCAAGAAAATCGCAGACAGAAGGAAAAAGGGATTGTAGGGAGATAAAGTGTGTGCATACTGATGATCCGTGGTCCACCACAAGGGTGCGCAAAGCCCAGGGGAAACCCAAACCCAGCAGGATGTCAAAGATATTGCTGCCTATGGAGTTAGACACCGCCATGTCCCCCATGCCTGAAAAGAGACGGGAAAAGTGACACAGAAATGCTGAACTGAAGCACAAAGAAAGAACGGGCGTGAGGCGCTTTGTTACCTTGTCGAGCTACAATCAGACTTGCCATGCAGTCTGGCACGCTGGTCCCTGCTGCCAGGAAGGTTATGCCCATGATGTAGTCTGGGATGTCTAGTGTGAAGCTGATGATGGTGACCTGAAACATTGGGATGCAAGGGGTCATGTGTTAAGCTATAAAGAGTTGCGCTTATAATACATGCAAGTTTTTATGGTGATGCATCCTCAAAATAACAATCACTCTCTTTTCTGACATATATTTCAATTGGCTTCTGTTTTTGGTGTTGATCATTTTGCATACCAGCTTACAGATAGATCTACTCATTTTTGTTCACTGGGGTTTTTTGTCCTTACCATCCACACCATGAGGTAGGAGAAGACGGCGATCCACAGGGTGGAGGCCACAAAGGTGACCATGAACCAGCGGTGCCAGCGTGGCAGAATACAGTTAGGCACAGTGCAGTAGAGCAGGAGGCCCAGAGGCCATGTGATTACCCACTTCACCCGCGCACAGCAGCTTCCTGAGAGGAGCATGAAGTTTTTAAGTTATCAAGTATTTCAAGAACTTTTGCCAACCCACATCCAAATCTTATACCAGGCATGGATTCTAGCAGTTTGTTTATAACATAAATAAAATAATTGGGTCGATAGATGTTCCCTACCTGGTATGCGCACAGGACTGAAAATCCCATCATCATCATCATCCCCCTCCTCTGGCTGGGACACTTCAACCCCTGGCTTGTCTCCTGACTCTGTGTCCCCTATCTTAGGTCCCCTGCCTCCGTTCTCCAGACTGCAGGAGCCAGTCCTCTTCAGGCTGTTGCTGGTCGATCCCCCTCGTGACCCGGGGGCGGCCTCGCCGCCCCGCTGGTTCTTCGAATTCTGGATCAGCCTCTGTCTCTGTGAGAGGAGAGCGGGAAGGTTTTGTCGTAGAGTGAGCAGAAGATGTGCGACCTGATTTGTGACGTGATGTGTGACGTCAAATACCTCACTGATGAGCACGCGTCCTGCCATGGAGAGCCTGGTGCGGGGGGAGAAGTGGGGGGTGATCATGATGCGCAGGCCAGCCTCAGAGAAGGACAGTTTGTGGGGGTTAAGGATGAGAAGCTCATCCACCATGATGACAGGAGGAGGCTCCTGACTGTGAGCTTGGCCTGTGAAAACAGTTGCCGTAGATTAAACACACAACAAATAACATTCCTGTTACGTTTTACAGTTTGTGAGAGCAGCAAGCAGACAAAAAACAGCATACTAGATTATTCTAACATCTTCTGACCTTTGTTGAGGAGCACCATGGAGGTGTTGCAGGCGGAGGGGTCCTCTCCCATCTTGTCGTCTGTGCAATCCTCTGATCCGGGGCAGCACGGCCTGCTCCTCCTACACCGATGCGTCACAAACGCTAGAATCTGGGAGTTGAACCTGCGCGTAAACAGATATTGTTTGCTTACATCCGTGTGTTCAGTAAACAAGGTTTGCCCTCAGTCAGAACAAATGTAGAGGCATGATGAGGTGTTTACATAAACTTACTTCATGATTATAATGTAGACACCATACATGGTCATGAGGAGCAAGGACTCCCACCTGCACAGCAAGCGGGACATTTGTGTTAGTTTTATCTGTTCTGACACACACAGTTACAAAGTTTGTGTTTGTACTGTAAGTGAACCTCCATTCATCAAACATGACTTAAACTAGTCTTTCTTTAATCATACAGTACTAACAGTGGTGTATATAATGCCCTTTATCAGTATAAATGTGTCAAATAATGTTAAACATTAAATATTGATGATTTGAATTATTGAGCATTCCTTATTATTGTGCAATAAACACAGAGGCATAGGTTCATGCAGCATCTCTCCGCTATAAATGACATTTTTAAGAGTAAAAAAAGAAAAGAAAAATACCCAAGCTGATTGAAGAAGGATGCTTTTATATGAGGATAAGCTGTGTGCTGTTGGTATTATCTGACTCCACTGTTTCTGATCTGAAGTCAGTCTCCTTAATTTACTTTACTTCTTTCTCACAATTATTTTCAAAGCTTGTTTTCTTTGATTGCTGCTAATTTAGTCATCAACATTTAATATTGCAAGATTTGAAACCAAGTTCTCAGAGGCTTTAAGCTGGAGTGCCTGTTAATGAAATTGTCTTTAAGGGTCATTATTTGAAGAGTTAATGTGCAAAAACAGATAAAAGACATTTTTAAACTGTATAAAACAACACCAGTTTGACTGTTTTTTTAATGCAAAATACAAAAAACTTGACTTACGAAAAAAAAACAAACTCTTCATTTATCCTCGTGAAATACAATTACAGCACTGCATTAGTGGGAAGCTGAACATGTGTGGACTCGTACCTCAGATATTCTAAGCATGCTGTGATTTGGCAAAGTCAGCTGAGACACAAATCTGACAGAGTGTATGGAGAGGAACAGCAGAGAGCTGATGTACACCAGGACAGCCTTAGCTTGGCACACTGCGATTCAATAAACAGTCTGCCATACATCACTGCTGAATCCACTGCTGCAGCTGACATTAAGGCCAAAAATAAATCTGCTCTTTCATTAAAACCACTGACACATGCAACAATTGAAAGCCTTTGTTTTTTCTTTTTTTACTTGAGACCTCAAAGGGCCTGAGGTCAAGAGAGGAGAAAACATTCAGGGAAGGTGGCTAAGAAGGCAGCACGAACATCAGACGAGCCGCAGCTGGACTGCAGAAATCAATCGAACAACTATTTCCAAATCGATCTCACAGCGAAGCCCCAAACCGCTGATGACAGGTGAAGTGGCTGTCGCTGACGAGACGACACGCACAGCTCCACAAATGAAAAGTAACTTCACAGACAGACTCTAAATTTGAACTTGTTCCCCGTCACCTCCGGCTGACGGGAAACTCGCACACAGATGTTTCGCTCTGCGTCGGGTACAAATCGATTTAGCGTGTTCCACAATCACTGATTGTTGAACTTGTTGACGCGCTCCTCTTCGTGATTGTAATAACAGTCATTTGAGGGGGAGGTCATTGACACCAATCAGACTGTGAGAGGGAAGAGACACATTTGCAGATCTATGTTGGTTTGCATACAGATACCTACTGCAAGAGAGCGTCTATGAAAATGTGATTTGATGAGCACTGCTTGCTGTATACGATGAATGTTATACAGAGAGTCGTTCCCCAAACAACCTGTTTCTTTAAAGCAGCCAAGCCAAAAAGCCAAAAAAAGTGCAGAATTTAAGGTGTGTGGACTCACCAGACAACTCTGGCATCATAGATAACCTAAAGAGAGGGAAAATTAGATTTAAAACACAGTGTGGAGGTGTAAGAGCTTCACTAGATGTGATTATTTTGATGGGACACAACTCACCATGATGAGAGTGAGCACAGAGAGGATGTAGTAGGAGGAATCTCTGAAAAGGGACCACCATGTCAGAACCACGGTCTGCAGAGAGAAGTTAGAAATGTCACTGTTCATTCGCAGGAGCAGCGTGCAAGATGTTGGTCAAAATTTTTTTTTTTCGCCTACCTGTCCTGCAAAGATCCCGCTCAGGCCGATGATGACCAAGATGTTGAAGACAGCCGAGCCAACAATCGTGCCGACTCCAACGTCTCCTTTAGTGATGAAGACACCTGAGGGGAAGTCAAATTTGCACTGTTCTTTGTCTGGTTTCGGCTTAGATTCAGGCCCTGAATATCACCTTCTGTGGGCTCTCATTTTCACTTTTTTAATTTACACACACACACACAGAGACACAGATCAGCTCTGTATCTGGAGTTCATTTTCACTAATGTCCAAGAAAATAACTAAAAATTAGGAAAATGCATTTCAGATTTTTAATTAAACTCTGCTGACATCTCCTGAATGCATTTGGCACTGCAGCAGCTGAGACTGAATTTTGGTTCAAACTCCAGCACCTCTCTGTTAAAACGTTCAGAACAAGTTAAAACTAATTTTAGCATGCTTACTCAAAAATTGTCATGACAATCTTTTTTGGCTGAGCTACCTACCAATGAGAGAAGTGAAAAGCTCAGGAGCAGAGCTTCCTGCAGCCATGAACGTGGCCCCGGCCACATCCTCACTAAGCTGCAGGTTCTGAAAGATTAAAGAACAAGAACAGTGAGAATAATCAAACCATCGTCTGTGAAACTTCAAATGATATCTAATGGCAGGTTGGGGCTGTCTCCTCACCTCAGATATTTTCTCAAGGGAAGGGACAAAGTAGTCGTCACAGACGATGGCCAGAGCGTAAAACATGTAGATGGCCTGGAAAGTACAGTTGAGCACAGATAAGAGAGTGGAGGGAAACATTTCCTGCCTTTTTATAGGACAGTTGGCCTCTGCTTGGAATGATGTCAGATGTCAGTGTGATGAGTCAAAGACATAAATAAATACAAAAAGTGAAGAGAAAAAAAAACTGGTTTCAGGCGATATTGTGTGAAATACTCACACAGAGTGCATGCAGACACACGGCCCCGTTCTTCCTCTGCTCCTTGCTAAAGATGTCCTCTGGAAACTCATGAATGGCTGCAGGAGCAGAGACATGATGAAAAACATGTTCAAACTATAACATACCTCTAATTCCCTTTTATTTCTTTTTGCACAAAAACAGCTCATTTCTGTGATACAGTAAAATAGACTGTGAGACAATAATGTAACTTGAAACAGTCCTACGACTTGCGAGACATTTGTTCATATTTGACAAGAATACGAAATATTTTCCTTAAATACAGGGAACTAATTACATTAATTACTTCTTGTCCTCTTTCTTATGACCTATTTTTTTACCAAATGAAACATATCATGATGTGCTTTAAACTATCTTTGATTTGCTACAGTCATTTCACTCAAATGAACTGAGAGATGTAAAGAGCAGACGTCATTATTGTAATTGTGTGTTACCACCCTGTGTGTCTTAATTTGAGACACCATTTCTCACAGACACGATCCAACCCACAACGACACCATGCAGACGTGGTGTTTGTCTTGCACTGAGGAGTGAGACAGGAAGTGAAAGTGGCAGCTGCTTCCTGTTCTTCCTCGAGTGTAAAAGACAAAAAAAAACTGTTAATGACAGCTTAGCCTCCCTCTGTTCCCTTGACGTTACAAAAGAGAGCCTCAAGAGTGTGGTACAGCTCCAATTTACAACTCTGAGCCGAGCTGGATGAATTTAAACTACTGGGGAGTGTGGAGCTATTAATAGCTCTTCTGCTGTGTGAGACAACAGTGGGGCGACAGGCACACAATGAGCACAGGGCAGCAACAGACTGCCTGGATTAAGAGAGGGTCCCTTGTGATCGGGGATATGAGATTTGATCTTCGACACTGTTCTGTCAGAGAGGCAGGGGAGGAGGCCATATGGTCCGGAGGAGGGGACGACGATTTGGCTGTGTTCAGTTAGAAAATGTAAATGTTTGTGCAGTAATGTTTACACGTTTGTGTGCGAGTGCCAGAGCGCAGCACCGCCAGCCTGGGCACTCGCTGTGCCATAAACCGCTCCTAGTGCATCACGTTTCGAGGCCTGCAGTTAAAGTGACTTTCTGAAGGTTGTCAGGGTCTCTGTTTTCCTGCTCTCTTTGAGGAAAATAAAAATCCCATTTTCTGTATGCCAGCTGTTATTTTAGAGCAGGGCTCGTCCACTAAATCATCAGTGCTTAGCATGTAAACGTTGTGTCATCTCATCGCACGAGCGAGGGAGGCTGAATGCGAGGCCGCGCTGTGTGCGTCTTCTCAAGCGGCCCGTCAAGCTGATCAGCTGTTGGACATCTGTGCTCCCTCTCCGCCGGTTCATTTGTTTCACCTTCTTCTCCGCGTCCCGGCGAATGGCGCTGGAAGTCTCCCAGAGTCTCAGGTTATTCTGTCTGTGGAAACGCAGGGCTGCAACGTGTAGCTCAGATGGATGCTTTGAGGAGTTGCTCTGGTGAAGGCAGTTGCTATGGCGACCCTCTCCCCCGGGGGCTGCTTCTTCTTTTTTTTTTTTTTTCATGGGTGGCAGTAGGAAGCCAAAGGGAAGGCGATTGCGTGAACAGTGAGAAAGGGGGAGGTGAATATGTGTTTCCCATGGTTAGGGTTTATGAAAAATGAAAAAAAAAGAGAAGTGACAGCAGCTCTGGACCGCAATTTCTAAAAATATTTATTTTTCCTTACAAACCCTCAGGAGAGGTCTGAGAGAGAGAGGAGGGGGGTGACATAGAGATATACAGAGACAGAAAACAGTGCTCTGGTTAACTGAAGGCTGCTGGACAGGAATGTGCCAAGACTCTTACGTCGTGGTTTCACAACACCAGACCACAAACTGAATCACGCAGGTTCAAGATGATCTGCAACTTCCCGAATCAGGGATTTAATCCAGATGTGCCATCAGCTAGACAGAGTCAGTAGTTTTGTAATCAGAGGTCAAGCAGAAAGCCCAAAGATTTGGGCTGCAGTGTTGATGTGCGGCTCCAATAACATGAGTATCTGTACTCAGACAGAAAACATTACTTCTCTCTGTGTCTTTTTACTGCCAGAATCACGAGACGATCCACTTCTGCCTTCACTGCAGCTCACATATCTTATCTGTTTCTGTTTCTTTTCTACACCTAAAAGATAATCCACACATGTAAATAACTCCATATACCTCCTCAAGCTCCTCACATGAATTGCACACAAACTGCTGCTGTAAATCCTGAAGGACATCACTTCCTGGGCAGCAGGAAGCAGCCAGAGGGCAAATGTGAAGCTTTAATGAACCGGTTAAACACTAATCTATGGTATCAATCACTGATTAAATGTAAAACACCAACACAAAGAAGAAGATGTCATTCATCAAGTCAAAGAGAATCCTAAATCATTACTTTACTGCGAGCACCTTCAGGATTTAGCTGTCATTTTGTACAGAAAAGTTCTTTCATTAAAAAAAAAATAAAAAAAACAAAAAGATGTTGAGGTTGTGTGATGACTTTCTTCAGACTTTCAGCAGAGGAAACACTTTCATCCAGTCTGCTTTGAGTACATGTGAAGTGACAAACTATGTCCATAATATGTGATATTCAGCGACTGGAGACAACCTCCTCACAGACTGAGCTGGAAGATAACTAAACTATGTATTTAAGGTGTTTAAAGTTGAATTATGGGTGTACCTAGCGATAAAGGTAGTGATAACAATATAAAATTTATTCAGCCCCACCAACCAAAGCGTATTTAGCGTAAATAATACACAGAACACTAGATCAGAGATGTGCTCGCAAAAGAGAGAGTTTTGAAGTGGCTATTATTTAGAAAAAAAGCTAAGAAGACCTTTATTAGCGTTAAGTATAAGTAAGTGGTCTAAATAATAACTAGGTATAAGAAAGTATTAAAGAGACTTTCCTTTCCCCATGCAAAACTTAATAAAATAACTCAAGAGTAATAACACTGAAAAGTGCATCAAATGCAAAACTCAAAACATGTGATTCTGTGAAGCAACAATATTAAATTGTTTGCTTGCTTTGTTGACCTTTGTCAGGACAAGATGAATAAAAAAAACGGAACATAGCTCAGTGATGGAAAAAGGACACTGAACAACCTTTTCACGAATTAACTCCACAGCATTGTAAAAGTCAAGAGGCACATGAGAAATGAGACACAGTTTGTCAAGAGGCAAAGCATAAATTTACACTAGTGCAACTTTAGCCCCAACACACTGAGTGTTCACCATATAAAAGTTTATTGGCTTTTAGTTGAGTCCACTCGAACATTTTAAACAATTTTAAAACACTTTTGCATATTTCAGACTGCAGTAAGGCATTAATCAGCTACCAGTTTATCTGGATCATACAGAAAAAACAGATTATCAAAAGAGTCAGTTTTCTGGGTTTTATTTAACTTAAATCTGTTCACGTTGCACGGCTGAGTACATACAACAGTTCCTTTCTTTCGTATGCGTGTGTTTTATGTGAGCCCAGATCAATAAAGCCTGTGCAGCAGATAAGATGTTCAACTATAAGGTCAATGCCGAGCAAATTCATCGGAAGGCATCAGAAGTGAAATGTAAGTGAAAGCAGCGCTGATGTGAGGGGCAGAGCTCTCTTTGTGAGTCAGCCTGCTGCGGGGGGCTTCAGTGGAGCTGAATGAAGGGGCAGTGGGCGGTACAGAGTAGCCGCCCACAGAGTAACGTTATCGATCTGAGAGTCTGCAGGGTGTCCTGGAGTCAAGCTACGACATCGACTGGCAAAGTCCTTTCAGGCGTCAACCAAACCAGTGTTGGAGTATCAAGCACACACACACACACACACACACACACTGCAACTGCATTTTTCATGAGGAATCAAAAAATAAATATTTCATCCAGGTGTGTAATGTAAATTCAATTATGCATTTGTTCTTTGATTTGCTTTCCTTTGAGGCAGTTTGAATGCAGCGCTGATGAAACAACAGCAGGGCTTCAAACCACACCAACCACCTCGCCTAAACATCATGTTACACTGGTAAAATAAAAAACAGCTCCGGGCCTTGTTTTATCTCCTGGCCTGATCACACAATGCCATTCATCATGATCTCTGTCAACTCGGCGAGTAAGGAAATAAAATGTGTTTTATGAGTTTCATGATAAGCCTCACACTCGGCCTCAGCCTCTTTTTCCTTAAATGTTGACTCATGTCAGTGGACAGAAAGTGAAAGGGAGCAAGGATCCAACCTGCGCTCTGCTTCACATTTTCCAGAACTTTGCTTGAATGCAGACGATGGTCACGTTAACTGCTGCTCACTCTGTGTGGCATCCATAAACTGACCCCCCTGATCAAACTCCAACCATTTGAAGACATTTTCTGTTCGATGAGCTGCCAGCTTCTCATTCTCAACGCTTTCCCATAAAAACCCGAAAATATGGCTGTGGAAAAATACTATTCTCAGCTGACTGTCGCTTGCCAAAATAAACAACATAACAAGCCTGGACGGCATGCGTGCACACACACACACACGCACACACACTCTCTCACACACACACACACACACACACACACACACACACACACTGAGTATGAGCCACCACTTACTTCATTTACATCATTTGGATTCATTCGCACCACCACCACCCCCCTCCACTTGCAGTCTATTTTTAGTTCTTTGCTTTGCACTTTTAATGCTTGAAAGACAGAATTGTCTGGGTTTCAAAATTTAGCATTCAGTTGCCTAGCAACAGCGGTCTCCGAGGCTTGTCAGCTGAAGGCGGGTCGCACCGTCTCCATCTTGTTAAGCAGCGGAGGGATGAAAAGAGAGAGAGAGAGCCTGGGGCTGGACGTTACTGTGCAATCCCCAAGATAATATCCCCCTGAGGTCCAGGGCAGGCTTTTTAATCACACCACAGATTATGCAATCACTGTCAGATGGCCTGCTGAGGAAGAGGGCGGAAACCTGGGCCTGGAGCCGCTCACTGGTGTGTCTTATACTACCTGTCCAGCCTTTGTTCGTCGGCTTGTCTCCAGCGTATTACAACAGTGCAGCATCCACCCCGTGGTACACTTGTGTCTTTGTAAGAGATAATGAGGGAGATCTGTTTGCAAACCAGGAACTCAATAAAAGGTCAAGTGTGTTATCAGGTAGTGGGACACAAATGGCTGCACGTAGCAATTGGAGCACCTGGTAAAAAGAGAGAGAGAGAGAGAGAGAGAGAGAGAGAAAGACGTACTGGGTCTCATTTTCTCTCTCGAGTGTGGAGGAAAAAAAAGAGCACCTCTAATGTAAGTATCACACGAGAGGATGTGTGGTAGACAGAGGGACAGTGAGGTGCCTGTAACGTGTGAAATTACAGCAACTGTCAGATCAATTGTCCCTGATGAAATGTCCCTCTCAAATATAAGCTCTCTAAAAATACAACCAGTGTAATAATAAATGTCACTGAGCTGTGGAATTATTTGTCCAGATAAGATTATCAGGAGCTGGAGGTGTTTATTATTTATCTATTTTAGATTAAAGAGATTTGAGGTGATACAACTGAAACCTACGATCATACAGAGGATAACTGAGCGTGTGTTGTTTGAAATCGAGGCAACACCTCGTGCGTCTGGGTGCACTATTCAGAGACATCATTTATAAACTTTGCATACACAGAAACAGCCGCTCCACAGCCAGATGCACATTATGTAAACATTTTGCAAATAAAGGAGGATGCCCTGACATGATCTTTTCCAACCGCTGTGACAAATAAAACATTTTTGAAAAGCTCTGGGAAGCCTCTGAGACTTGATTTTGCATTTGAGCATATTCTGCTGCCACATGAAGACATCCTTACATGAAGGAGATGTTAAGAAAGCGTGTTTCATTCAAATCCATTTTTAAAACCTAAAATGATTCATCGTGTGTGTGTGTATTTTTTAGGTTGCACACCCTCAGCAGGCAGAGTACACTTCAGGTGGTCTTTAGGAGTGTGGTCTGAACAGGCAATTTGCATGGTATATTATTAGCATAATTTGATTTGCATAAATTTCAGTGACAATACGCCTAAAAAAATTGTACTCAGGTTTCAGCAGCAACTGTGCAGTTTGCATACAATACAGCATTGCAACTGACAGGCTAATAATAGCACATCCATAGAGTAAATGCAAATGATCAGAAGATACAGAATTGTGTTCTGTCAGTAAGGCAAAATCTGCTTCTCTGTGGAGCCTTGTTATTTTATTCACTCTGCACTACTCTCCCCAGAAAACAATAAAGAGATTTTCTCTCGATCTGAATTTTTAATAATAAAACTGTCAGCTGTGATGAATGCAGCTCATGTCAGCCAGCCAGCGAATCAGCCTGGGAACCAGAGCAACAGAGGTCTGATTATGGCTGCCGATTGGCTGCATGTCTCCGTAATAATGTCATGAGGAGCAGTTTGAATCTCTCCAAACTATTCAGGGCCAGGCACAGGAAGTAACTTGGCGTCTGCTAGTGACAGACTACCTTAGAAAATCTAATCTGACTCTTGCAGCCTCCTTTCATGTGCTCCGCTGTCTTTCGGCGCACGAGCTCGACGCCGACTACACACTCCTGACAACAAACACAATGCTCAAGTCTGCATGACCTTTCAGTCCACCTGCAGGGGAGAGGCAGAAATCTCCGGTGCACTCCACCTTCCTTGTTTACCTGCATACACCGCACACGTACATATAAACATGCGGGGCAGGAAACAGCCCTCTCTGCTTTCTTAGCCTACCTTAATTGATATAAATAGGGTAAACAAAATAATAGAGACACCTGGCAGTACAATTCAGTATCATTCAGCAGCACTGCAGACTGCCGTGTTCACAATGAAGATACAGTTAAATCACCTCTTTAAGACATTATAACCATCATGAAGGGAGGAATTACTGCAGGGCTGTCATACTAGTTTTAGATAAGTCTGCCTAATAAACAGCCAATGTATAATATGAGACAAGGGATGTAATATCTCAAGTTTCTGTTAGGTTGCATTAAAGGCACTGTTGTCTTTCTCTGTCAGGTACTGAATTTACTGGATAAGTTAAATCTGGGGACTCCAAAAATGTAAAATATCATAGCACATATTGATATTATGATATAGAATAAAATACACTGTGATAGAAGATATTTTCCATACCGCCCACGCCTACACTGAACGATAAGGAAGTGTTGTCTGGGAGAGTCTGCTGCTCTGACCTGGGGGAACAGATGGCATCTATCCAGGTAAATAAAGAGTGACTCACCTGCTCGGGGCTGATCCAGGCTCTGGTTGTCTGACTTCTCCTGCATCAGCCTGCGAGTCCATCGCAGCGTCCCATCGTTCACGCCTGGCCAGAACCCAGAGAACTCTGTCTCTGTTAGAAAAAAAAACACTACAGTCATTTTTAGTGTAAAACCAGTCAGATAAACTCAGATAAAAGACCTCACACACCCCGACTACAGAACTAAATCTAAACCTGGACTTATTCAGGACTTATCATTGGTTAATATGTCATTTATTCTTCTGCTGAGTAATTTATTAGTCCATAAAATATACAGCTGAAACAATTAATCACTCAAGTAATTGATAAGTCAACATAAAAATATTTTTGATACTATTTTGATATGGATTAATAGTTTTAGTCATTATTCAAGCAAATATGTGAAAAATGACCTAATTCCAGTTGGTCAGCTGTGAGAACCAGCTACTTTTCTCTCCCTGTATGACACATAAACTGCATATCTTCAGATTTTGGACTGTCTGTCAAGACAAAACAAGACATTTGAAGAAGAAAAATTGGGATTATTATAAATTCTGATTGCAAAACTTTCTCACATTTTATATGCTAAATGAATCTCCCAAAAAAAATTCCCAGAATCCCCAATTGCTTATCACTGCCTATCAGAACTGAATACTTCATCTTAAAATTTTATTTAAAGACTTTTAAGATTTTATCAGCCATTTTGTTCTTGTTTACTTTGATTTTGAGCAACCATAATCTGTTTAAAATGAACAAAAAAACATCTGTTTTGTCAAAGAAAACTGTGAACAATAATAACCAAAAAATCACCATCACTATCTGTGTAGTAAATGTCTCTAGAGTTACTGTGGAGATGGGCGAGGACCCAACAGACTGTAGTTTCATGTTTCTGGCTGTGGGAGATAGCAGCATGTTCAGTAATTCACTCCGTGCTGCTGTCAGCTGTCCTGAGCCATCCACACTGAAATCTTTATGGTGTGCATTTCATTCCTTGATAGTTAATCTCTGTGTGGGTTTCAGACTTTACGGCTTTACTATGGCGACGGCCGAGGAACTCCCCACGGATAGATCTGTCTCATCATCTATCCTGCAGGGAAAAAAAATACAAATATCCTCCACCACCACCCACAGAGATCTTTCTGCCATGCGCAGAGAAGATAGCGAGCCGGTTACTGTGCTCTGTACTACACACTGTCCTTTTATTTACGAAGCAGCTTGGTGTCTGTGTGTGATGCGTTTCATGATTGCCAGGCGCTGTAGTGTCCCTTTGTACCTTACAGCTCAATGAGCCAATTTCACGAGGGCAGCGGCCATGGCTGAGAGGAAACGTGAAGGCTTTTATGTTGAGGCATCAAGAGAGGAGCTCGACTCGTATGAAATTCAAATGGGTTTCTGCCACAGACGGCTCTGCACCAGTTTCACACTTAAAACAGCGAGAAGACTCTAACACATATCCCACATCGCGTCTCATTAGGGAAAAGGAGCAATAAAGAGAATGCTTATTCTATTTCTTTACCAGATACAGATTTTACTGACTAAAGGAAATCTTGAGCACGGTATGAACACAAATAATACAACAGAACTGTACTGAGCAGTCCTGAGTAGTAGTAATCAAAAAATTGAAAGGTAATCGCCAACTACTTTGACAGTTGTTTAATTGTACAAGTTATCTGAAAATGACAAACATTCTCGTTCCAGTTGCTCATATGTGAAGATTTGCTTTTTCCCATTTTATTTCACTGTGACTGAGCTTTTGACTAAAGAAAACAAGCAAACTGAAGGGCATCACATTTTGGGCCCTGGGAACTTGAGATGGGCATTTTTACAACTTTCTGACAAATCACAAGAAACGGTGCATCAGAAAAATTACATACAGATTTCTGAAATAATCATTAGTTGCAACCCTAATAGTAAGAAACGAAGGAGGACTCAAGTGCAACATACATACATTACTTGTACGAAGGTGAAACATTCTTCAAAAAAGGCACCTAATTTAAGTTCAGGTTGATCTGAAAGGAGTGACTTAATTAATTTAAACATGAAAATCCTTATTCACTGCAGTAATCTTTTTCAGGCTTTATTTTCATAAAAGTGAATTAGTTTTTTAGATTTTTGCCAGGTGGCCCACCTCCACTGTAAGGACATAAAGATAAAACTTTATAGAAACACACTTTCCATATGCTGCCTTCACTCTGACCCTGAACTTTGACCTCGAAGTTGATTATAATTTTACTGATTCACGGCGTTTCGACAGACTTTACTGTCACATTGATTGTTTCTATAGAGAACGCTGTCTGCTAACAGCCTAAAATGTAAATATAAAGGTTTCAGAGGGATTAGCAGTGAAAGCTGGCGAAACATGAAATGTGGTGTTTGTATGGAAATATCTTAATCCTACTGCCACATTGCTTAACATAAACACGCTGTCTGAATGCATAAAGGCAAGTGTAAATACCATAATGTCAAGTGCAAATAACATCATTCACAATTCATCTCTCCACACATCAGTGTAATAATGAGGACTGTGGGGAACCTCCGAGCTGAAGGTCTGCGTCACAGTCCGCCAAATGTTTATGCTGTGACATTTATTCATGATTTGTTCTGTCTTGAGGCAGCAAAGCAGTCAAAATCCAATGAATTCATCTTGTTTGCAGGGACTGGATGGTGTAACTGTTGCAAATCATCAAATAGGCCCTATTTGATTTTTACAAGGCCTGGAGAATTAAATAGTTATCTGAGACCTGAAAACCATACACTATCGTCTGCTCCCTTCAGGAAAGACAAACTACTGTTGCCTCCTTCTTTAACAAAAATAAGACATTTGATCTCATCAATCACACATCGACTGGACAGACCGGCTTCCTCACCTCAAACAGGTTCACTGCCTCCACAGGCAAGACTGCAGTCTGTGGTAGTAAGTGTCTCTGACTGTGAAATCCTCAATAGTGGCAATGCTGGTAAGCATGGCTGCATCTGAAACCTGAGTCTTTACATATTACTTCATAAGAATCACATTTGGATTTCAATCCAACACCCTTGAGCTCCATTTCCACACAGATAACAGCGCAGTCCTCTGGACCTCCAGCCTGACATTCAGCCTGAACATTTAGTGAGTGTCATGTTGCAGTAAACAGAGAGCTGATGAGCATCTGATTTGACCTTAAATGGGATGTAAACCACAGTTATATAAACATCTGAGCAGCCTGAGTGCAGCAAACTGCAAAACCAACACTCAAATCAGGACTCTTTCATGACGAAAACTAGAAGACACGTTTTCTCCCATTAAGATGCAAAACTATTTTATTGATTGATACTATTTATTGATACTAACTGCAGCTGGGTTGAGAACATCCATGTCTATAATTCTGATGCACCAAGTGATCAAATGGGTATTATTATTTTGTGATACCAATTCTGATAGCACATCAGCATGTGTGTATGTCAGTAGAGATTGGACACTAATTCATTTTGTCTCTGCAACATATGTGTAAGACTTCCATTTGACTTCAGCATTTGTCTGCAATAATTCTGAAGGCATGTGAAGTTTGTGTTTGTATGTTTTAATGTGTTAAAGCTAATATTTTTGGGAGCAGGGTGGTCACCTTATTTCCACTGCACCCAAATGGCCATGGTAAATTACAGTTACTGCATGTGAAATATCTACTAAACTGTTAAAAAGCTGGTCATTTTTGCTGTGACTGAGCCACAAAACTAACCTTTCAAAATCCTAAACTTCAGTCTAACCCATGTTATCTTACAATTACTATATTTATATATTATATTTTTCCGTAGCTGTGATGTAGCAGAAGCTTCACTCGGTGTTGACGTCACATGCTTCACGTACATCACAATTTATTCACCAAGTCTATTTCTATTGCACTTTGTCACAATTTGTTTTTAATTAATAAAACGTTTCCACCTCAGCCAAGCTAATAAAACATTTTTGTGATCATTTTCTATGTTTCTACCTTTGTCTATGATTTAAAAAAAAATGAAAATGCGCACATAAAATAGGTCGATGGAAATCCACCTATAGTCATGATGTGGAAACACACAGGATCTGTGTGTGTGTGTGTGTCTGTCAGGAGTTTCTGAATGATTCAAAAGGAATCCACCACTTGCTTGTACAGACAGCTACCTTGGAGATAAAATGTTGACTAGCAAGACTTGAAATGTTCAGCTAAGCATCAAAGAACACATTTGCAAACATGAAAAACACCCTCATCAAAGAAATGTGTTGAATTCTTCAGCTGTGTAATCACTTATCAGCCTTGTTTTGCAGTTGTCTGGATGGACTTTGTCATATTTATTTATTGCTTCCGACTTTAAACTGTTTATTCTGCAAGCTCTTCTTCTTGGAAATAGTTGCCTTTACAACGCCATCATAATACTTTACAAGTTTTTTATCATATTGGAGGTGTTATTGTAGTGATTCTAACTTATATTTTGATGCCTAATCTCATATGTTTTTCTCAGGAACAAAGCCATATTGATACTGAGTCTTGGATCAGCACGTCCATAAATAGTTGTACAAGCGGTGGTATTCAGGATGCTACAGTATGTGTAATATTTTCCACATATTATGGAGAGTAACCTGCCTGTCGCCATTACAAACAGCAGACCACATGTTTTGCCCCGTGCTGTTATATGGTTGAAGTTGGGCGGCCTTGGTCTCGGTTCAAAAAACCTCTTCTGGTTGATGGCACACTCATAATTTAAAGGTGAAGTATAAATATTAATGACACGGCTCATTCACCAGGACACTCTCCCATGAAGGACGGCACGCACCACTAGGATGAAAACCAAAGCGTAAATCAAACACTCCTGACAGAACAAAACCAACGTTCGCTCATTCATATCATTAAAATGCACACAGGATCACGGAGAGCAACGGTGTCGGTGCTGAAGCTGCTGATGAGTGTGTGTGACAGTGTGTGACCACATCAGCAAAGGTGATGAGAGGATAATGAGCTGGAGGGGGGGTTGGTGGTAGTGATGCCTTGAGGTGCGCTGCTGCTACACATTAAAGCATCTAACTCAGATTCACTTTTCCACATTTATTTGCTTGTGCAACAAGAAAGAATCACCTCATTTTGGCCATGAATGGACACTGTTGCGCCTGTTAAATAATATTACAGAGGCTGATGATCTGAAGGAGAAGGAAGTGGAGTGAAGGAGGTGTGCCTACATGTACAGTATGTGCACACAAACTGTAATGAAATTCAATGATTCAAGCGACATACACTTCCCTATGTGTCCCTTCATAAATGTACTGTGACAGGATTTTAGTTTATTTTACTTTGAGGACTTCAATATTACTGTGAACTATCTGAGACAAATCTAATGAACGCATCCATTATTTACCTGAATTTGACAACAATTTATTATTAGCTACAGTGACAGCCTGGGAAACGGCAGAAATGAAAAGGGCCGGCAGCTTATTTAGGGACAAGGCAAATGCGTTTGCAAAATCCTTTACATGCCCCGTCATATATCTTCTGGGATGGAGATGAAATATCTGCTGAGTGCCCGGTGAATCTGCAGTGACCTGACTGAACTTATCCCCAATGATTTGATTTATCCACGCCACAGTTTGTGTCTGCTTTATGTAATGGACAAACTGTCACCTTCCTGCAGTGTGAACAGTGTAGATCGTGGCCAGAGGGAGAGAGGCTGGGAGACGGTTCGCAGTCATGTTAGAAAACACTGAACTAAGATTTGAATATCTAAAACAATGCTTGAAATGCAGCACTGTTTGTTACTGTGGACAGTAATCAGAACTGTACTTTTGACATCTGAACCTGCATACTTATTTGATTATTACAATGAAATAGTAAAATAATGTCAGTTTAACTCAGCTTTAACATATTTCGATGGAGAATACAGATCCTGTCTGCTGTGACTTTTGGGCACTGCCATACCAGACACTTCATGTATACATATATACATACATATCAATACATATATGGATATGATAGACACACATAAACAAAAATGTATATATGTTATCCATATTAAAAAAGACTGCCATCCATGGGTAAGAGGAGAAGCATGCTGGATCTTTGCCCCAAATGAAGACAAAGCATTACGTGCTGTGCTCTGACTGCATGATGGATCATGCAGCATTTTACTCAGTTTGAGTCTGTGCATGGAAAAAATATATCTTCTTTTACAATTTCCCTGATTTTTATTGGTTCCTTTTTGTGTGGTTCCTCTTCACTGCCAACAAACACTCTGAGCTGAGCAAACCAGTTAATAAATGATCACCTATGATGTTTTCATTCTAATTCAGGGAATTTAACATGAATGTAAAACGCATCTCTCTCTCTCTCTCTGTCTCTCTTCAGGACACACACACACACATCAAGTGTGCATAAATTCACATCAAATTCAACAGTCATGAAGCCGCCTATCCCTCCTCACCCATCAGTGATGCCCTGTTCAGACTAGGTCTACACATTGATGTAACATTCATCCTCCAGCGCCTCTCTAACAAAGTCCATAGGATCCTGCTGGCTGTGCACGCTCTCGGGCGCGCGCAGCCTGATGGTTATATTAAGGTCTCACCTGGAGCCCGGGTGACCTGCGCGAGCCAGATGACAGCGAGCAGCCCGACCCCGCAGCAGCAGAGCCGCAGGAAGGGCCGCCGGTGCCTCGCTGCTGCTCTCATTCCTCAGCCGGCCGCATGTCCGCACAAAAACATCTGTTGCTCTCTTCCTGACACTTGTTTCACACTTTCCTTCTCTGCAGACCGCTCCGCACAGACCTCCTCCTCCTCCTGCAGCAGCAACAGCAGCGAGCGACTTCTCTGCCAAGTTGAGTCCAAAAAGAAAAAAAGAAAAATCCCCGCAAAAACGATTTTTTTTTGTTGTTGTTGTTGTTTTTTCTAAACCTCTTGCACACTCAGAGCAGACGCCGGGCCGCTTCACTCCAACAAACCTCCGGGTGGCACGGCGTTAAAACGAGAAGCTCTCTGCGTTCATGCGCTCAGCCCGAAAGGTCGACAGAGGAGCTCACAGTGAGGTGCAGCAACAGGAGGCGACATGCTCCAAGCTCCGTGTGCCTCTCTCTGCCTCTCTCTCTCTCTCTCTCTCTCTCTCTCTCTCTCTCTCTCTCTCTCTCTCCGTGTGACCACCAGGCGGCGACAGACGCAGGGACCCCTTCCTCTTAAACTGCACCATAACAACATTATTTGGGCACCTTGTTTCATTTTGCACACAAACTGTCAACAGTATTATCTGCATTTTACTCTTTAGTTATATATTTATTTTACATTTTAGGTCTGTGTTTATTTTATTTCAGTTTTATATATATTTTTTTTTTTGCTTGTGTGGTTTTACTTTCAAAATATCTTTTTGAGCATTGTTTTAGGGAGCCTTTGACTCAAGAATTTCATCATGTCATGTTGTGCACACGACAGAGTCTTGAATCTTGTTCGGGGGAAATGGACAGAAATGAGTGCTGCATCTCCATCTCCACCTGTCTGAGCCTGTGCACCCCTGCTGAGATACTAACAGTGGACTCAGACATGCAGCCTATCAAACAGTTTCCCACCTCTCTCTTCTCTGCCCACACCCGATTTGCCCTCGGATGGCTGAACACACCTGATCCAGCTAATTATGGCTGAGGAGAACAAGAGAAGAGCGCAGCTAAATGCATTACATTCATTTAGATAGCAGTTTTAATAATGTCTTTGTGGTGTATTTGCACATGGCTTGGGGACGTGCGAGAGACAGATTTTCAGAGAGTGGTCAAAGTCAAAGCAGCACAAACTCATAGATCCTGACCTTTAGTCCCAGAAGCTCATTTCTTTCCAACTAACATGCTGAGTGCATTTCCTTCCTCATAAAATGTGAGATTTGATTGAAAATGATGTAGATTTGTTTTTAATTATTTTGCTTTGTTCACAGCCATGTTTACTTTACAAAAGTTGTTTTCTTCATTGCCTTCGAGGATGCATTGTCCACTTTAAATTTTGCCTGTGCTTCCTTGTGCATGTGAGCAATCCCGAGTTGATGATTATTATAACTCTATTATAACTATTATAATTCTGTAGTTCTCATGCAGATTACCATATAATTGATATCTGTTTACTTCTAACATGAATATAAAGTAATGAAGCAGACAGCTTCACTATAGACTGTAGTGCACTAGTTGAGGGTTCATTATGTGACCGGGCATGATACATGAATCCTCTTGTCAGCTTTAACCACAGGCGCTTTCCCTGTACATATTTTTCATCTGGTTTCCATTGTAGACTGGAACAGCAGCTAGTTTCAGTCTTACAGGGATTGGATGAAGATCGGGATGAAAATGATAAAAAAAGTTTGATTTCACTGTCATGTTGTCATTCCAACTGTAGGAAATACCAATGAAGTATTACTGAAATATTGTTTCTTCAGGATCAGGATTAAAATGTGAGCACAATAAAGATCCCACATACACACACACACACACACACACACACACAGTCAGTGAGAAGGGTGGAACTTGACCTTTTTGATGTCCAAGGGACATTCAGTAATATTATTTATTTTAACAAGTGAAACTTTGAAACTTTTTACATTTTTTACTTGCATTGTCTAATTTTATCATTCCCAGCTGAATTATTCCAAAATAAAAATGCTCAAAGGGAGGCGACAGTTCTGCTGTCTGTTTTGGGAAACAAAGACCACTTGTCACATGGAGACCTTCCAGAAACAGGGTGAAGATTAAAACACAGTGCTGCAGTGCTGTCTGCTAATAATCCACCCTGCCAGTTTCCCAGAAAGTACAAGAAAATACGCAAACCCTTTTGCGTAAATGTGAATGTACTGTACAGTACTAGTAGTCTGGTTAATGTCTTCTATCAAAAATTAAGACCTTAAAGACCTCAACTTCAGTAAAACTGAATCATACGGTATCATTAAGCCTACAGTATCCTAGAGTTTTTTCAGGCTTTAATGTTTAACTGCAGAGTTTATGACTCTATGATTAGTTCATCATTGACTTGCATGTTTGTCACACTGGGGGCGTCACCTATTAACAGGTTGAAACTTTACAAACTTTAACATGTGTATCAGCTTGTTTCACTGAAGAACAAAAACGTTCTTTTCAAAATTGTTCAAGTTCAGTTTTTGAATTTATTTGTTAAAAGTTACATTCATATTCATTCTCATCAAAATGCAATAAAACCACAATTTTAGCATTTCTTCCAAAATGGAGTCTAATTCCATTGGAGGGTAGAAAAATAAACTAATGGTGTATGTTTCTAAACATTAGAGGACTTCTTGGATAAAATATTTATCTGCTGTTGCACCTGTGGACACTTAATGTTGATCAGGCCTATTAAATCTGACTTATATGAGCGATGTTAAGTCGTGTGTGTGGGGGCAACAGTGGCCTGGCCATTTAAAATACACCATACAGCCTTGTGAACCAGGAGTCTAAACACACACACACCGGCGCATGGACTCTGTATTTACAGAACACAGATGAGTCAAACTGGCGTTAAGCCCTTGAGCTGTGTGTGACACATAGCCCCTAGTGAAGACTCCTGCGCTCCAACCCCAAATAAAGACATAGGCCGGCACATTGTTGTCATCAGTTCTCCTCCTGGTGTCAGGGGAGAGAAGATGAAGTGTTTTTCTGCGGCCGGTGTTTAGGAAAGCCTTCCAGAGGACAGAGTCCTGGGAAATGTTTGTATGATGTTGTCGTGCTGTATTATGATCATGGAACAAGCTTTGGAAAGTGTATTTGTCTTACCTCATGCTGTATCAATTCAGCGAGATGGGAATGTGCATCCAATCAGGATTTTAGATTTAAACCTGAATTATCTCACTATAAATCTCCATGTGTTTACATGATACAGGCTGCTTTTATTTTTATATCTTGGTGCTGAATCTCAATCATGTTATATTTTGTTGAGGACGTCTCTGGAGGTGTGGACAGCTTATCACAATACTAAAGTTGTTGAAGACAGAGATAAGAATGGCTTATCTAGTGCTACCTAATGCTAGGGGCCTGGCTCTGCAGATGTCAATGCGGGTCTGTCAGTCGTCACTGAAATCTCTCAACAACTTTTCGACTGATTGCGATTGAATGTGGAACAGATATTTATAGATCCCAAAGGATGAATCCTAATGGCTTTGGTGATCTTTTGACTTTTTCTCTAGTGTCGCAGTGAGGTTTACATTTGTGGTCTTGAGGGAAATGTATCAAAAACAATCGGATAGACTGACATATAATGTGGCAGACATTCATTTCCCCTCATGATGAACTGTCATGACTTTGGAGTCCCCTTAACCTTTAATCTCAGTTTTTAATCAGTGATGAAAAAAAGTATTCAGATAGTTCACTTGGGTAAAAGTAGCAATACCATACTGCAGAAATGCTCATTCTAGATACAAGTCCTGCATTCAAAATAAGTAAGAAGTACAAAAGTTTTACTAACAAAATGTAAAGAATCAGAAGTAAAAGTATTCAATGGGCAGCAAAATGGCCCCTGTCATTATTGCAGATGTAATGATATGAAAGCAGGATTTTAATGTTGCCACTTTTAACTAGCTCATATACTGTTAGTTATTCCTCAACAATGTATAATTTTAACAGGTCCTCTGTGAAAAATCTTAATCTGAGTAACTCCTAGCTGTCAAACAAATGTAGTTGAGCAAAATGCACCAAATCTCCCTCTAAAATGTAGCTGAAACAAAATACTAATCCAATAATATGGTAACACTCACAGCACAAGTACATGTGCCTCAAACATGGACGTAGGTACAATTCTTTAATAAATGTACTCAAACGATTGATGAGAGTTAATGTTATGTGAAATATTGTACCGACTCAGCATTAGTTTTGTTTGGACACTCTTGAGGAGATAGAAAGATGAGTTACAGCATGGGGTGTGGAATAAGAGGGCGAAATTACCATCATGATTTTATGACTACAGCCAAATAATTTCAAAACATGAACCAGATTAAAAGGAAGATGTTCCATAGTTTTGTCTGTCAGCATTTTTCATTTCCCTGTAGAATTAAATGACAACATCTCAGTAAACAAAGCTGTGCCACCATTTCACAACTGGTGGAGTTTTGAAGGGTCAGGAACAGAACTTATCGCACCAAGATTGCTCAGCTGAGTTAAGTAACAGAATGTCTGTTTCTTGGATTTGTTAGACGCTGGTCAAGTGTGATGGTCAGAGCTTCAAATTTCTGAAGTTCTTCTGAACCTGTTCACTGTCAGCACATTAAAGTGCTGATTTATTTGCATGTTTGTCACACTTAAATGTTTCAGATCAAACAAATTTAAATATTAGTCAAAGACAACACAAGTAAAACAAAATGCAGTTTTTAAATGAAGGTTTTTATTATTAAAGGGAGAAAAAAAAAATCCAAACCTACATGGCCCTGTGTGAAAAAGTGATTGCCCCCTAAACCTAATAACTGGTTGGGCCACCCTTAGCAACAACTGCAATCAAGTGTTTGCGATAACTTTCAATGAGTCTTCTACAGCACTGTGGAGGAATTTTGGCCCACTCATCTTTGCAGAATTGTTGTAATTCAGCCACATTGGAGGGTTTGAGCATGAACCGCCTTTTTAAGGTCATGCCACAGCATCTCAATAGGTTGGATTCAGGTCAGGATTTTGACTAGGCCACTCCAAATTCTTCATTTTGTTTTTTTCTTCAGCCATTCAGAGGTGGACTTGCTGGTGTGTTTTGGATCATTGTCCTGCTGCAGAACCCAAGTTCGTTTTCAGCTTGAGGTCACAAACAGATGGCCGGACATTCTCCTTCAGGATTTTTTGGTAGACAGCAGAATTCATGGTTCCATTTATCACAGCAAGTCTTCCAGGTCCTGAAGCAGCAAAACAGCCCCAGACCACCATACTACCACCACCATATTTTTCTGTTGGTATGATGTTCTTTTTCTGAAATGCAGTGTTACTTTTACACCAGATGCAATGGGACACACACCTTTCCCAAAAGTCTTGGGGATCATCAAGATGTTTTCTGGCAAAATTGAGACGAGCCTTAATGTTCTTTTTGCTCAGCAGTGGTTTTCGTCTTGGAACTCTGCCATGCAGGCCATTTTTGCCCAGTTTCTTTTTTATGGTGGAGTAATGAACACTGACCTTAACTGAAGCAAGTGAGGCCTGCAGTTCTTTGGATGATGTGGGGTCTTTTGTGACCTCTGGATGAGTCGTCGCTGCGCTCTTGGGGTAATTTTGGTCGGCCGGCCACTCCTGAGAAGGTTCACCACTGTTCCATGTTTTCATTATTTGTGGATAATGGCTCTCACTGTGGTTCGCTGGAGTCCCAAAGCTTTAGAAATGGCTTTATAACCTTTTCCAGACTGATAGCTCTCAATTACTTTCTTTCTCATTTGTTCCTGAATTTCTTTGGATCTTGGCATGATGTCTAGCTTGTTGAGGATCTTTTGATCTACTTCACTTTGTCAGGCAGGTCCTATTTAAGTGATTTCTTGATTGAGAACAGGTGTGGCAGTAATCAGGCCTGGGTGTGGCTAGAGAAATTGAACTCAGGTGTGATAAACCACAGTTAAGTTATGTTTTAACAGGGGGGGCAATCACTTTTTCACACAGGGCCATGTAGGTTTGGATTTTTTTCTCCCTTAATAATAAAAACCTTCATTTAAAAACTGCATTTTGTGTTTACTTGTGTTGTCTTTGACTAATATTTAAATTTGTTTGATGATCTGAAGTGTGACAAACATGCAAAAAAAATAAGAAATCAGGAAATCACTTTTTCACTGTATGTGTTTTAAGTTCACCTAGAGGACTTCACACCTAATAATCCTCAGCATCAGTAGTTCTTACTGACAGCGTGACAGTAAAATGACATTAAAGTCACAGAGGCGCGATTAAATCAAAGCTTCTGACGACCCAATTCTGAACACTTAAAGTGATCACTTATTCCAATCACTCATGTTTTCTAAAATTCCTTCAAAAGCAAAGATCATCTAGACAGATAGCACCAGCTCACAAGTGCCATCAAGCTGGAAATGTATTTTTAATTAAAAACCGATACAAATTGTTCTTCGTGTGGCACGCGCTGACCACAGAAATCTGATTTTGAATTGTTTGATTGTGAAGAGATGAGTGTTTTTTAATCCTTCTTCTCAGAGCCGCCGGGTTTCATTTCAGCTGTGGGATTGATTTACACCTGGAACAATGCTGCAAAAGTCTCAAAAGATATAGGAAAGCCCTGTGTAATGCCAGAAGCAGCCTACTATTCAGCATTGAATAGAGGAAAATAAGAACTGCCCTTAGGTTTCTTTTCAGCACTGTAGCCAGGCTGACACAGAGCCATAGCTCTATTGAACCCCTGCATCCCCTTAAGTTTAAATAGTAATGATTTCATGAGCTTCTTTAATAACAAGATTTTGAATATTAGGGAAAAAAATTTGTCAGGATCTGCCCTCGTTAGACTCTGATCTATCTCTAACCTGCTTTCAGATTCAGGAAATTTAGGAGCAGAAACATTCAAACCTGACAATTGCTTAGACAGTTTTATTCCAATTGGCCTTCCCGAATTATCCTCGTTAGTTTCATCATCGAAAGCAACAACTTGTCTCCTAGACCCGATCCCAGCTATGCTGCTTAAGGAAGTTTTCCCATTTATTGGCACATCGCTGCTGCATATTATTAATCTGTCTCTGGTGTCAGGCTTTGTACCCCAGTCTTTTAAAGTAGCTGTAATTAAACCATTGATCAAAAAACCTACACTTGATGCAGATGTGTTAGCCAAGCCAATTACAGACTACCAATATCCAACCTCCCATTTTTGTCTAAGATCCTAGAGAAAGCCGTTGCCAGCCAGTTATGTAATTATCTCCACAGTAATAGTGTTTTTGAAGATTTTCAGTCAGGATTTAGAGCTCACCATAGCACAGAAACAGCACTTGTGAAAGTCACCAATGACCTGTTGACAGCATCAGATAGAGGGCTTTCTGTCTGTTACTTGTCCTGTTAGACCTCAGTGCTGCCTTTGATACAGTTGACCATCACATTCTGTTGCTGAAAATGGAAAAACTGCTTGGCATGACTGCATTAGGTCTGCATTCTGCATTAAACTGGTTTAGATCATACTTATCAGATCGGTCTCAGTTTGTCCATATTAATAATGATGAACTCCTCTGTGCATACTAAAGTCTGTCATGGAGTTCCACAATATTCAGTGCTTGGTCCAATTCTATTCTATTTATTTTGGTATATGCTGCCCCTTGGCAATATCATCAGGGGGTCAAGGTCTGCCTTTTACCACCTGCAAAACAACATTGCAAAAATTCGGCACTTTTCTGTCCCAAAGCGATGCTGAAAAATTAGTCCATGCATTTGTCTCTTCCAGGCTGGATTATTGTAATTCACTTTTATCAGGCTGCCCAAACAAGTCGTTAAAGACTCTACAGCTGGTCCAGAATGCCGCTGCTCGGGTGCTGACTAGAACCAGGAAAAGAGACCATATTACTCCAGTATTGGCTTCTCTGCATTGGCTTCCTGTAAAATTTAGAGTGGATTTTAAAATCCTACTCCTCACATATAAGGCTCTACATGGTCTGGCACCATCATATCTTAATGAATTGATAACTCCTTATCCAGAAGTAGTCCAGGGGGCAGAGCCTTCAGCTATCAGGCCCCTGTTCTCTGGAACCAGCTCCCAGTCTGGGTCCGAGAGGCAGACACAGTGTCAGTGTTTAAGAATAGACTTAAAACCTTCCTTTTTGATAAAGCTTATAGTTAGGGTGGGCACAGGCTCAACCCTTAGTTATGCTGCTATAGGTTTTAGACTGCCGGGGGGCTCCCATGATGCACACGGGGCACCTCTCCCTCTTCCCTCTTTCTCTGCTTCCTCTTTCTCTGCTTCCTCTTCCTCAAAATCAAAGTCTGCATTTTTGTTAATTTGGCGGCATGTGCAGGACATGCTGAGGATTGAGTGTCTGTGTTGGGGAGAGAAGGTCAAGTATTTGGCCCAGAGCTCCATATGAGGACTTTTAGAGATGCACCTGGACTCATGGACTCATTTCCATTACCTGTGATACCTTCACACATGGACTAAACCCTATGAACTCAGCATGTATAATTCCCTATATGATTGATGATGATGTTCTCTGTACATGTGGCATCTATTGGACTCGTGTCTGGAGATGCAGTTCTCAGTTTGCAGATCTAAAATTAAAAACCAAATAATTCTAAAGTACCTCCCTCTCCCTTTCATACCAAAAATATTATTTTACTTACCCATGCAAATCGATTGAATATTTTGTATAAAATATTCTTTTGCTAGTTCACTTACAGTAGATGCCTTCTTTTTTAAGACTTCAGGAGCTTTTCACTTAACAAACGAGACATTGTGAGTCAGGTTGTGTTTATACATATTTCTTGTGCACTCATCCCCTTTGTGAACTGACTTTTACCTTCTATTCTTTGCATCCAATCTGATTTGGCCATCATCTCCGTCTGTGACAGATCATGTTTCTGCTGTCAGACCTTAAAACTGTTTCTTCCTGGGCTGCTGTCACCTCCGCCCCCTGTGTTCAACGCAGACAGGTACCAGGGTGCGAGATCTTCTTAAGCTCTTCAAACGAGGATCGGACTCTCTGCAGTCACCAAAGTCATCTCTGGATTACTTATATTGAAAATCAATAAAGACATAAAGATATAATAATAAAACTTTTTAATTTCTGTTTTGTTTTTTTTCCTGAATCAATAGTAAATAGAGGTGTAGAGTGAGCAATTAATGCCTTAAAATCTCTCATGATATTTACAGCTTATGTTGTGGATGTCTCTACGTCTCTGCTATTGTGCAAGTCAAGTTTAACTACAAATCAGATATAAGATAATGGAGTAGTCCTCCCTCTAAACATCACTTCATCCAATTAAAACATCTGTTCACTCTTTGAATTCTGAATCTTCACAAACATCTCCCACAATCACAAAAATCTGTCTCTGTGCAGTTTATCAGTGTGTTCATAAAACATCTGTACCGTCTTTGCTTGAGATCAGATTCGGATTGTTGCAAGTCCAGACAGCTAACATGTGATGCCCACATTATTGTAAATTCCCCTCACCGCACACTTTTAGGCCATTCAACCACAATCAGATTTTTATTTTCAAATACTCTGTTGGATTTTGTGAGACAATTTATTTTTAAATATTTAAATACCAAAATAATCATCCCTTAGGGGAAGCATACGCCATTCAACACATTCATTTCAACTTAAACTCGATTTCAACGCATCATCAGTCATTTTCAGCACCTTTTTCCTTTTAATTCACTTTTAAAAATCATATATTTGTTGGTTTCCATCTTCAAACAATCGAGCTTCACTGATTTTTCAGACCCACAACACACATCTATTATTATTATTATCTGTTCATCTCAGATCATGTGTTACTCAGTGACTTTTCCTCACACGGCGGATGAAGGACCAGATGTTATGATGGTCTCTTAGAAAATCCTTCATCTGCCACTAAAAAAAAAAAAAAAAACCTCAGTAAGTGCAACCAAAGACAAAGAAATGAGGTCACTAAGCTGGGTTAACATACATTACATTTTCAGGTAGGCACAAAGTCAGAGAAATAAGCCTTCACATAACACCAGTATGACCAGTTTGACCATCCATTCTGAAAGAAGAGTTTCACTCATTAAGGCGTACCTAATGGTGTTTTAAGACCTTATTAAATATGTAAGAGCTGTAGCTGAAATAGCTCAATACTAGAATGATAATAAGAACCATAGTCACATTGAGCAAGATTTGCAGATAGTATTTTTGTCATTTCATATCACTGTTGTTGGTTTTCTACAAAAGAAACTAAAAGTTTTAACCAAGCCCACATTTCCTTTCTGCCCCGTTTCACATTTTTTCCTCGAGACTTCCCTCCAAGTTTAAACAGCTACAAGAAAATCCACATTTGCATGATTAATAAGTTACATTTTTATACATACACACATACAGAGGGGAGCTTGGAAGTTGCTTGGCACATTCTCATGCTTGACCAACCTCCTACAATCTAAATAACTATACAAGACACAGTAAAACAGGTCTTCTCACACCACCGTCTCCCTGTTCACTCATGAGGCCTCAGCATGTACAGCAGATGAAACAGGAGCCTGCGTGACCATGATTAACACTTTGTCTGCATAATCATCCTGCAAAAGGAGGGCGTAGACACGACCCAGTGCACTAAGTAACATGGAACGGTTCAGCTGTACATACAGTATCTTCACATACTGATAAAGTTTAGATTCATAATTTAATCTGTATATACTGTATCTTAATATGCTGGTACCAGGTATTCACAGTGACTCTAAAATAAAATTACATGAGGAAGTTTGTACAAGAAACAAAAGAGAGTCTGAGTGACTGGCGAACATTTGGCATCCCTTTTAGTTTAGTTTGCGGTGGAGTCAGTTCTGCTTGATTTCGGCCGAGATTCGGGAGAGCTGCCTGGGCTGTTTTTTTTTTTTTTGTTTGTTTGTTTTTGTTGTTGTTGTTGTTTCTTTCATTGGCACTGAGGAGAAGCAATCCGACTCCTCTGAACACACGTTTGTTATTGGTGCCGTCAGCAGCGGACACAAAAAAAAGGTGAGGTAAGGTGGTGTCAGGGGGATGAGATCTTATCCACCTTCTTATGTTGAGCGAGACATAACCTGGGCAGGCTAAATGAAGTACAGTATGTGCCCTGTCCAGTGCTGATTTTACTAAAAAAAAAAAAAAGAGAGAAAAAAAAAAAAATAAAAGTGCAAGGACAACACAGAAACACACACAAACACACATCAGGGTGGAATGGTAAGATTTCACCTACTGTCCTTACCTCTACCACTCATAAGCCATACTAAACAATTACCCAAAAAGTCACTGTAGACATCCGCCAAACACAAAACAGATTTAAATACAATATCCTGTATTTCACTATTAGTTCAAGGTGTTGTATTCAGACACCTAAAGCTATTTCGCCAGCTGAAAGAAAAGCTGCCTTTTGGCATTTTGTGGTTCAGGCCAGCAGGAGGAGATCTTCTACAGTATGGCTGCTACAATAGTGAGGTTAGAAGAAAACAGCTACAGGCAGTCATGGAAGGAAGCTGGAGCAGTCCTTTCCTGCCATTGTCTGTGTCTTCAGGAGAGGTATGACCCTTTTCAGTATCACTTCAATATTGTTTTCATACACACTTCCAGGAGGAAACAAGCATGCTCAGTTCAGTTTTTTGGGGACATTTCCAGTTATGTCCTTTTGATTTATGTATTTTTTAATAGTCTGTCCCTAAAAACCAGATTTTTTTAAATACAGTACTACTGAGAAGTGAAGAGGGCAGAGGGTGATGTCCTTATGTAACAGACCTTGCTCTGAGGAGAGTCAGTCAGCATCATTACATGTTTTTGAAGTTTCTTTTTTCCTTGTTTTGTTCGAAGGCCTTCCGCACTATCAGCGCCAGGCAGAACCACACTCACACATTTGCAACTACACGTCTGGCAGAGAGGATAGCAATACTACTGTTCACATATATTATTCGTGATATACTGGATATATACACTTTTGGTCATTTCAAGATAAGACACCACCAAACATGCTATACAGTGTCTCTCAGTCCTAAATTGCCACTTTTTATGCAAGTGCTATTCAGCCCAGCTTGTCAAGTATTTGAAGCAAGGTATAGTAAGAGATGCACATTACCACGCACGCACACACACACACACATACACACACGTACCCACGCACATACTGTATCATGTACACCAGGAGAAGCACTCTGGCATAGCATGCCAATGCAACAGCCTGAGAGCTGCACGTTGGTCAGTCTATGAAGGTCATGGGATGCTAAAAATGTCTTCTTTTTTTCTTTCTTTTTTTATGAGTTGATTTGCATACTCCTTCACCAACAGGCAGGTCCAGGATTCAGGATTGAGACTGTGCTAATACACAGGTTGAAGAGGATACGTGTGTGCGTGTCTGCTTTTGCAAATATGCATGAAAAAATAAGTATACGGAGTGTACAAGCACGTTGTATGACTTGTATCTTTCTGCTGATTTGTGTATTTGTGCGTGTGGTGGGCCAGGCTAACAGGGCTTGTTGACGTTGCACAGCAGCTCGGTGACTTTGATGAGGCGAGCCACTGTGCTCTGCGACTCCTCCTGCAGCCGCTGGTTGTTCTGCCTGAGGCTCTGCACCTCGGCCTGCAGCACCGCCTTGTCCTCTTTCTCCTGAAAGACATCGGCACACAACAAAACAAAAGCCGTCGCTCAGATCGCTGTGGCAGGAACGGGAGGGGAGCGACAGGTACAGCGGTGGCTTTAAGGAAACTAGTGGGCACACACAAACACAGAGCTTGAAATAAAACAACACAAAGTGTAGAGAAGCACATCTCACTGCAGTGGAGAAAAAGAAACAATTAGTCAGTGAACTGATTGTTTCTTTGAAGGAAAATCAGAGTAGTTCAGACTCTAGATGACAGTAGTCTCAGTGTTTTGTGAGTTTTAGGCTGCTGGTCAGCATCAGTAAACAACTTATCACCTATTAAAGCACACAGGGCTGCAATTAATTATTTTATAATAATTATTTTTATTATTCAATAATATGTATATTGCTTTCAGTTAATTCATTAATTCATTTAAATACCTTGTTCTGTTTGACCAACTGTCCAAAACCCAAAGATATTCATTTTACTGTCAAAGAAAACAGAAAAAGCAACAAATCCACCAGAGTATGTTTCATTTTTGCTCCATAAATGACATAAATGATTGCTCAACATTGTTCATTTTCTGTTAGTCAGGTAATCAACTAATTAACTAATTGTTCCAGCTCTAAAAGCGTACTTTATTATTATCCTTGAGAGTTCATACACTAAATAATTGGTTGATTAGAACAAATATTCATAAGGTGAAATAGTGTGGTTGCAGTCCTAATAAAGGACTAAATAAATAGAAAACATTCCATGTAATTGGTAGGAATAATATGTTTATATGTTGTTATGTACAATATGTTGTTTTATAATCTTTGACTTCATCAAATACAGTATTCTTTGACATCTTCATGAAAAAGAAACATAGCAACACATGATTATGTCCAGTAGAAAATATTGACAACAGCATTAAAGGATTTGTAAAATATTACTGTACAAATTTACAACAAACTTATGAATAAATAAAATGAGTGGTTTTGCATTTAATGCATCTACGGCAAGTGAGCTGCGAATTGGGATGGTTGAGTGGAACGGAGGATTTGTACAGGTACACAAAAGGCTGCATCAGAAAATACAGATCATCTTGCTCTGGCGACAGAAGCTGAGCAATTTAAATACTTTGTCCTACCTGCCGACTCTCACATGGAGCTCACTGAAAATATCGTTACAGAGAAAAACACTCATGAAAGTCAAAGCACCTTTTGCAGGTCATCCTGCAGCTTCCTCAGCATGGCCTCCAGTTGTGATACCTTCTCTTCTAGGTGGCCTGGAGAGTCACTGCAACAGAGAGAGGCAGTGACACTCCGTCAAAAGAAATAACAGAATTTTAGTAAAGTATCAAAATGGTTTTGTTATCCAAGTCAACAATGTGCGGCATCTTAAAGAAAGGTTGCTCTTGTATGTCTTTCGTCTGTCATAATGCCTCTCTGCTTCTCATACTGAGTGGACTTTTCAATTTGCTTGATTGGTTGTGGAGCCGTCTGTCACCGTGGCAGCCTCAGAGCTCAGAGCATCGTCCCTGCTGCCTTTAATGAAACCTGCAATACTCAGACATCAATTTACAGTAATTGCTATGGCTGACGCGCGGACCCATTTCGAGCGAGCGCTGTCATCCCATGATGCATTTCGTCTGACTGCAGTTACATACAAGCGACTACGCCCTACAGAGGGATGGGATCTCTCTCAGTAAAAGAAAGAACATGGCGGGGGACCACGTGTCATCATATTGTTTGGGCCTAATTGTGTATTTTCACATTTTTTACCTACTTAGTATTATTATAGTTAAATGTTTATGTTTACTTACTTACTACTTCTACTTCTTACTTCTTTTTTTTAATAGCTGTATGCATCTCTATCATCCTGAAAATTGTTCTTGGTTTAACATTGGGAGCAACAAAAACACTGTTTTCTTGTACGTGTACACACGCCTGGTGAATAAAACTGATTCTGACTCTAAATGTAATAAGATGTCCGTGTATTTTATCTTTTTGGATGGCTTAAAGCTGATTTCTGCAAGGGTTTTTCAGTGTGCTTTTTATTGCAGTCACTGAATGTGATCTGAATTTCTCTTTTGTACTGGAAAACAAAAGTCTAAGTTCAGTTTCACAAATAGATTCTAACAAGAGCTGATGAACTAGTACATTACACAGATCATACTGTACCACTATACTGTACTTGTGTCCTTTACAAGCATTTTACATGCTAGCTGGAGCCAAATTCAGTGGTGAAGTAGTCATCAATGCTGACCTCTACAGTGTGTGGGTGGGCATGAACTGCGCCTGCAAATACGAGAGAGTTGGCCTGATGAAAAGTTTTACGTTGGTGTTTGCTTGTTTTCTGATTGACTCATTTTCTGTTTTGCTTTCGGCCAACTGCTCTGTGGACTTTGCATGTTCAGAAAGAGCAAGGAGGAGAAAAATATAAAATGGATTGGGAGTGGGAGCTTTACAGAAAGATGACAATGACAGTGAGTCAGACACACTGTGTGTGTGTGTGTGTGTGTGTGTGTGTGTGTGTGGCAAGCATCTGCGTCTGCATGTACATAAGTGCATCACTGAGTCAGCAAGAGGTCTCTCTTTATGGGGGAGAGAAGCCATCGCATTGACCCAAACAGTTGGATGTCGCTGATAAAGTTTAAATAATTGAGGGAGGATAAAGAAGTGGAGTTGAGGAAAAAGGGATGCGCGCAATGATTCAGACAAAAAGAAAGAAAGAGACTAACTACAGATATATTGAACCGTCTGCTTCACCATGTAGGCACCGCATAGCAACCCACCTCTCCTTTGAGTCTTTCAGCTTGCCGTCTGTCTGGTCAGCTCCTGCCTGGGAGGGGTCTCCGGCTTTACGGTCTGTGGTAAGGAACATTATCCACTTTATTACCATTTATAAAGCCACACATACAATAATCAAAAGTAGAGCTGAGGGAGACAAATATGGAAGATCACAAGTACTTTCACTCTCAGTATAGAACACAGAGTTTACTACTTAAAGCAACATTTTCTTCATATAAAGTGCAGATTCATTGCACTAATATGGAAAAGGTTCTTTTTTTGCCAACATGCATTATATGGCCAAAAGTGTGAGGATGACTGAATATTTCACTTATATGTGTCTGCTAGCCATTTCACTCCAAAACCAAGTCTTCTGGGGGAGACTTAACACAAGATTTTGCTCCCTTTCATTCACCAAAAACCATCAGCGAGGTCAGACACTTCTGTTTGGTGTTCCAGTTGATCCCAAAGGTGTTGGATGGAGTTGAGGTCAGAAAAACACCACTGTGTGCTTTATAATTAAGATTTTACTTATTTGGAACTAAGGGGGCTAAACCATGAAAAGCAGCCCAGAACAGATGTATACTGCAAGGTGTGTCTTTTGGTTATATTAGTGAAAATGTTATTTTTCCAGTCCATCAGAGAGAAAACAATACAGTTACTTTAATACAAAAAAATTATCTAAATTGAATCTTCAGATTGTGGAAGAAAAGTAAGGATGAGTTAAAAGACACAAAGAATCAAACACAGGTTCCTCTGGGTATTTGTAACTGTGCTAAGCACTGGGATATCTTGTTGTATTATTTCACATTAACCTAGAAAACAGCTCCTCACCCTCTCGTGACAAAGCCTCCAGGATGCTGCGGCAGGCTGTGGCCAGGTCAGCGATGGACTGCCACTCCTCCTCGGTCGAATCAGTCGTCTCTGAGAGAACTGAGAGAAAGAGGTGGAGATTTAACGTAGCAGAGGCAATACAGCAGAAAAGTGAGACTGCAGACGTCTGAGCAGCTGTTCTACAGTAACAAAGAGCCACCACTGGGGGATGCTGCTGATTAATGCTGGTCTGATTCAGGGTCAGACTATGGAGGGACAAGGAGGAAGTGTTATGATGAAATGTAATGCGCCTGCAGGTTTCACTGAATTATATTTCTGACTCGGTAAGATCTTTTTGACACCAGTTAAGATGGAATTGAAGGCTGCATACAACTAAAATACAGCTGATGAAAGCAAAAATGTGAGATGATCAGACAAAAATAATTTGAATGATATAGTTTTGGGAAATGATTGCATGAAAATTCATTAAATGACATTTAATAAATGACATTCGAGATGCTACAATTAAGTTGTGGTGCATTTTAGCAACCTGCAAGTTCCTGAGAAAGATCATAATGTAAAACAAACTGAGGCTTCAGAGGCCGCCCCCACAAAAATCGGAAGAATCTGATGAGGGGATGAGCAAGCATGCTCTTACGGCGTTTAAATGATGAGTCTCATAGTCTCAGCGGAGGCAGAGCAGATGGTGTAAGAGGGGCTCCTTGATTTGGGGCTGCCTTAAACTCCACCCCTTCCACTACCCATCTGTCCCCCTTTTATCCCAGCCGTAGCAGGGGGTAGCAGCAGAGCAGGGGTGATATTAGATTAGTGGGATAGGGGGCAGCGTGGATGAAAGAGGAGGGACAAAGGGGATGCAGTGGGGAGCAGAGGGGGCATAATGAAGAGAGGGGTTTAAGGGCAGAAAAAATCTGGAAAAAAGGTATTAAATCAGGCAGAGATGATTTGCAAACATGTGTAATTGTTCCACTTTGGCATCATTTGAGCAGCCGTGTCAGCTGTTGTGTCTAAGAAGGGAGCTTTGTTTTGAGTCCATGATCAGGGTCATAATATCTCTGCATGCTCTTTGTCTCCCAGTTAATTTTCACACATTTTTTTTTTTTATTTCTGCCTCGCTACTATTCATTTTAAGGGAATTAGCTGTATAATTACATTACAATTTATCATTAATTTATACAACATTTTGAAATTGACATGCAGGAATAGGGAAGTGCTTACTCTTTGTGATGGAGTTGTGGAGACTTAGGGCTCGTGAATTTCTTTCAGCTCGGTCAACACACGATAACCGGGAGGACGAGTCACTCGCCGAAGCTTTGTCATCGCCAAACTCTGCATCCATGAACTGAAGACACAAAGACGGAGACAGAGGGGAAACGACACTGTCAGAGAGGGGAATGGAGCGTTGGGGAGAAACCAATCACACGTCCTTTCATCTCAAGTCTGTCACCTGCTCGTCCTCCAGGGGAGCCTTGGGTTTGACAGCCAGGATCAGATCAGGTGTGGCGTCTCTCAGCTCGCCGACGTTCTCATAGATGTGGCGTTCTCCCTTCAGCCCCACGTTGTCATACGTGTGCCTGTACGCCGAGCAAGGAGGGAGAGGTTGGGGTGGGGTGGGAGCAGGAAAAGAAAAAAAAAACACAAAGCAAATCTGCTGTTGATGTTTTGTGACTTTTTTTAATCCAATCCAGAGGTCAAAACAGAAACTGGAGCACTTAGACAAGTAATCTCCAGGATGGCTTAGATTTTGGGCTGACTGATGTTTACTATCCTGCACTCACAAAATCATCCATCAGAAATATTCTATCTGATGCAGCTTCGGTCAAATTGCTCAGTTCTGCTTTGCGTGACAATGAAAAGCCATCACATTCATTTTCGGTGAGCAGCAGAGTTAAATATTATCCTCATGAATATTTTCCTTTATGCACAATTTCCTCTTCAAGCTAATGTGGGTTTTTGGAGCTGTCAGGAGGGGTGCTCATAAATTATTTGTCAGGCGGATACATACATGTCCCGCTGCTTTTACATTTGTGTTTTTCTTTAAACCTGACAAACTCTAGAGACAAACTCTCAAAGTCTACAGACTGTCAGACATAGAGCTCATCACTCAAAAGGATGAGGAAATAGTGCATAGTGCAGCCCAAAATATAAGAAACGATGTGCTATTGCTCTTGCTGTCAATTATAATTTTTTTGAAAAAGAAAAAAAAAAACTGTCACTGTCATTTTAACTTTTTTACTGCTGAAAGGTTGAAGATCTACAGTGCAACCATGTAGTAGTTGAAATTGAGAAAGGAACATCTAAGTGAGTTTTCTGATGTGAGACACAATTTAAAAACTTTTGCATTAAGTTAACGCGATTCAGTGACGCAGAGTGACACACCGCTCAGTGTCCTTCCTCTGCACGGTGTCCTTTGCAGGAAAAGTGACGCACGGACTCTGAGATTAAATTGTGATGAGTCAGCTCCACTTTGAGGATATTTTCAGCCGCACTGGATGATTTAAGAGCCCTTTTACCTGATGGTCTCCCAATATGCAGATGTAACTGGAGAGACTATGACAGCGTTTCATGTTGTTTTTTAATATCTACATTTCTATAATGTCTCCTTAACACTCATACGTCAGGTTAGGGTTAGGGACATGAGCTTGAGTAAGACTCACCCGTCACACGTGTCGCTGTAGGACGGCCTCTCCAATGAGCAGCTGCGTGTGAGCTGCGAGCCGCTGCTCTCCTGGCTCAGATTGGCTGGTTGGTCCTGCAGGGAAGTGGCCCGTAACAGAGGCAAGCTGGGCGGCGTCAGGAGCAAGCCATGACTTCTCTCACTCTGCCCTTTGTCGCACAACTGCCCCTCTCCCTCTTTGGTCTCCACCTGCACCTCCATTGTGTCCGCCTCATTGACCCCGCCCGCCTTCAGCTTGTCTTCCTCCACCACCACCACCTCCTCCTCCTCCTCTTCCTCTTCTTCTTCCCTCTCGTCCAGCACCCAGGCCTCTCCGGACTGATCCTCGCCGGGCTTGCACTCCGCATCCTTGATGGCTTTCTGGTACAGCTCCGAGAAACTTCTGTGGAGCATGAAACGACGACACACTTTAGTATGATGAAAACCATCATGTCTCCCCCTTTCCGTCCAGCTTCTCATTGCACAGTTGAGTCATAAATTAATCTAGAAGCCCAAAACAAAGACGAGATGGGGAAAAAAAAGGTGGCTATATTTATCTAAGCTTCTATTATATTCCTTTGAAATCACAGAGCCTCCACTTCCTATGAAGAATTGTAACATCTTTGTGACAATTTGGGCTTTGTTGTCACAGAGCAAGCATTTCACAAGTGAAGTATAAATAAACCAGGGGAGTTCTCTGAGGATGCTTCTGCTGCCGGCTTTGAAATGTCGCTCTAAAGTTAAGAGCTGCGGCGGTGTCCGGTTTGATATTGGCTTTTATTTATTTGAACAATTCGGCCCACAGCTGTTCCTGCCCTCTCTCTGACTTCAGCTAAATGGAAAGTGTGTTGGTAACAGTGGGACAGCCTGTGCCAGGGTGATTAAAGATCATTAGAGGGATTGATTAGTTGTTAGCCAGCTGGTGTGACACTGACTGCAGGCCGTCATCAACAGCAGAGCGAGCCGTGACCCCAGAGTGACACCTCTCTTGTTTTTCTGCCCTGCAAACACCCTCCTCCTTCTCCTTATTTGCTGTCAACCTCTCTCTCACCCCCTCACCGTGACTACTTTCTGGAGCATGCTTTATACCCACGAGCCCCTTCTCCAGTCTCACTATGTGTCTGATGACCCAAACATGTCCTCGTTAGTGTCTCTCCCTCATCCTCCTCCTCCTCCTCCTCCTCACCCACCTGCGAGGTTTGCCGTTCTCGTCCGGCGGGATGACGGTGATGTGGATCTTGTGTGCGGTGCGGAGCAGCCTGGTCCTCTCCTCGGGGCTCAGGTGAACCAGCGAGTGTCCGCACAGCCGAACCACGCGAGCCCACAGCTGCAGGCCACCACTCTCGGCGTAGCAGAACCGCTGCAGCTCCGTCACAAAGCCCTCCTCGTTCATCAGGAAGCCTGGCTGCCCGACTCCGTCACGCAGGGGGGTGACCTCAAAAGCTTCGCAGCCCCTGGTAACCAGCTGCAGATGGGAAGGAGGAGATTAGTGCATCAGAAAGACATGAACCACCCACAAAATTTCAAATCTGGGCACAATCACCCACCTCTAGCCTCTGCACCACCTCTCTTATATCCTCCGCCTGGCTCTCCATCACACTGATTGACACTGACTCCCCACGCTCATAAAAGATATCGAGGCAGGGCCCCCCCTCCTTAGTCTCTGTCACCGCCTTCCAACCGATGACATCTCGACAGGAGCAGTTAAACACCACCCTGCGCGTGCATCTCTCAATGAGCACCACTGACTCAGATGACACCCCCAGCAGACAGGGGAGCCTGTGCTCTCCTGCCTCCCCGTCATCCCCGCTGTTGACCATCACGGCCCACACCAGCGCCCCGGCACTGTGCAGCTCTGCACCTTTGGCGGCCTTCATCTTGTCTTTGCGCTTGCCTCCCAGAGACAGCAGCGGGAACTTGGTGGAGGAGTCGATGGGTGTGGTGGTCACGTAGTTTTCGGCCAGGTCCTTCAGGTACTCCTGCCGTGTGCGGGTGGCCATGGAACGGAACTTCTCAGACTTCTCTGCTGCATTTTCAGCATTCACCGCCTTCGCCAGGAGGAAGTCTCTGAAGGCAGGCGAGCTAGGGAACCGTGCGCCCTTAGGGAACAGAGGACCAAATAATGGCATGTCTTTGGAGCGTGTCACAGCCACCCTGAGAGGGAGAGAGAAAAAGAGGAATGACAGAGTAAGAGAGAGAGCAGAGACATTCGATCTATGTCTTGTTTTCAGCACCTGAGTGTTGTGTACTCTCCAGAATCACAAACAGAATCTGCAGCAGCGGTGTAAAGACAGCGGCTTTTTCTCCTGGGCTCACCCACGACAACTATGATGCAAGATACACGTCTAAGAGTGCAAATGGTTACACCCATCTTTGATTTACATGCATGATGGTGATGAGTAAATTTATTTCAAGTAATTATAAAATGATCTGTGTATCTGTGTATTGTTCTTAAAGCCCACATTTTTTCATAACATTTTTAACTTCACAACCTCCTTTGACACATAGGAAACACTGTGACCATCAGTTTATTGTCTCAAGAGATTTCAGCCCTGAAAAAGGAGGGTAAGGTCTTCTTTTGGGGGGGGAGGGTGACAGGATGAGCATGAGTGTAACAGATCAAGTCAGACCTGTAATAGGTGTTTTCAGTGCAGGGCTCGTGAACCTGAACGATGATGAAGACATGTTGGAAATGGGAGCGGATGGACTTTGGAGTGAATGGCTGGGCGCCGGGCTCCTGGAACACGATAGTCACAATGTCGTTACCGATGTGTCGCTTCCTCAGCAACTGATAAAGGAAAAACAGAGACAAGGGAGATGTGTTAAAGACGCAGGCTGCAGTCATTATGGTAAAGTAAGAGGAAAAGTAAAAGTAAGGCGATCTCACTGGAACAGTTTCTTTAATTTCTCAAAGTAGGGATGTTCAAATGAAATGAGATTATTACTATTATTATTGTTCTTTTACTTATCCACCCTTTTGAATTCTAGTTTATGTTTTCTATTTGTGTGTTACTGTTGGATGTAGTGATAATGGTGTATTACTGTCTGTAGTATAAGTATAAACAATTGTTGATTATATGTGTTTTCGTTCAATACAAACCCTAGGGGGAGTAGCTGTTGTCATGGCAACGACTAATGGGGATCCAAATAAACAATAAACAAACTGACACATCTCAGGTTCCTAAATCTAAGTGAAATGAAATAAATAATAAGTATTTGTAATACTAAACTGTAAAATGTATGAGATTTAGCAGCTGCACAAATCAAAATTTAGTAGCAACCTTGTGTCTTGTAACTTCAAGGTCAATGATTAAGCACAAGGAAACGCCACTAAAAACCTAATGAACATATAAAAACTGAATAAAGAGTACATTATTTAACAAAATCAACCAAATCCCAAGCTGCTGCTATGAAACAGCAGACATTTAAAATGAGATAAAGAGACATATCTTTGGGCTTTGTCACTACCATGTTTTGTTTTATTTAAACCTTTAATCTATATTAATATGTCACGTCCAGCTTCTTTGTAAGTGACAGTAAAACAGGCTTAACCCACAGACTGCACATAAAGAACTGACAGTCAGCTGAACAGGAAGGCTGCCTGAGAGGCGACTGTGAATACCTTCATGGTGGGAGTGAACACTGGGGGGCAGGATTTTTATGTCATGCTCGTTGTGGAGCACAGAGGCTTTTTCTAAAGCTTTTACCAAAGCATGACAGTCTGAACAGAGATGTGTAATGACGGTTGTACCAAGACTGATGCAATTCCTTTAAGAATAGAGGTGAAACATTTGAAAAAAAATTGTCTTCGAACTCCAAGGGATGAATCAGGGATTGGAAAAACATCTTCTGCAACACAAAGGACAGGAAAGGGAAATCATGCGTCATTTGTTACAAATACAGATGCCTTTATTTTACCTGCTGTGTGTTGTTGGCTGTGTAGGGCAGCATAGTGGACACGTGAAACATAATCTCATAGTCCTGGTAGCGCGTGTAGAGGGAATGTGTCCCAGTTGAGTCCGCTGCACAAGCACAATACACACAGAAACACACACACACACATCACGCAAAGAGATTTAGCAAAATCAGTCAACGTCTCTGAATGAAAGACTAAACTCAAACTGTCACAGTCAGGCAGAAATCTGTCCCATTTACTGCTCTCTGCCGCTCACTGAAGGGAAAACAGCTCTCAGATAATCAGCAGTGACTATGCTATTTTGCAGGCATTACTCAGATTACATGCGGCTAGATAACAGTTATCTTAGGCTTTCAGTGGTGCACTGATGCCCTTTGGATAATGGTCCTGCGACAAGGTGAGGTCCAGCCTATAGATCTGTGTGTGGTGTGTTGTTGCTCACTCTTGTTGTCCAGCTGAGCTCGGTATTTCTCCCAGCCCTTCAGCCGCACCCGCTCCCCAAGCAGATTCAGAAACTCCTCGAACGCCGGCCCCGAGCTCTCATTGTTGTACATGTCCTCCTCTGAGCTCTGCCCAGCCCGGCAGTACATCACCCCGACCTTTCGCTGGAAATTCAGCTACATTAGAAGACAGAGAGGCCCAGCGTTTAAAATGATCCTCGCCACATTGTTAAACATGCATTTCAAGTCTATATTTTCATTAACATTGCCAGAACTTTTACCCTAAAAGGGTATCCACATGAAAAAAGCTTGTTTACACACCTACACAACATACATTATGGTGTTAGCCCCATTAATCCCCCTCACTGTTTATGCCAGAGTTCAGGCTTTTCAATGCTTTAAACAGACAGAAGTTGTTCATCAGTTTTCTGAGGGAGTTCACCTCAAAGGTAGAGACTGTCTGCTGTTGGTGAGTTTAAATGTTAAGCAGCTTCTACAATGAAATTATTAAAAATTGATGTTTCAATCCATGTGATAAGGCTTAAATGATTATGCAATCAAAAGAAAATCTTCTATGATAATTTTGGTTGCAGTGTCTCAAACTTTTTTATTTGCTTATTTTTCTTCATTTTGTAAGGTTAATCTTGGTTGTAATCATTTGAGTATTTATGAGACAAAATAAGAAACTTGGGGACTTCAAGCACTGACAACATGTGACAAACAACTATCACTGTGTTGAACATTTTGAATTATTAATTGAAAAAAATATGGACAGATGAATCATTAATGAAAGAGATTTCAACTGGAATTGAAATTTGTTTCAGTCTGTAAATAATTACACAAAAGCCTTGAGATATAAGAAAAGAAAAAAGAGAAACAGACAACAGAAAATGGCAATAACTCCCATCAAAACAGTCAGACATGTAATACAGACTGAAAGTACTGCCTCCCCTATTTACAGTACACAACCTGTTGACACCTAAAAGTATCATCTTATATAGAGGACAGAAGATGTGTTCTCAGATATAATAACAGTACTTTCACATCTAAACACACCTGATTGATCACTGTGGACACTAGGTGTAGACTTCAGAAGGTCAGTTTAATGCTCTGGACATAGTCTGACCTTTGAAAAAGAGCTTTTTGCTGCTATTTGTCACTATCCAATGTCCTGAAAAGCTTTCTGTCTGACACATGCATCACTGTTTAGTGTCAGCAGCAGCAGATGTAACCTTACTCACCCCCTGTTCATCTAGCTTCAGCAGGGTGTCTCGGACCTTGGGGGAGTTTGAGGCCAAGCGGAGACAGTGCAGGTTCAGCTCAGGCATGATGAACTCCAGCAGCCTCTTGGGAGACAAGCCTCGAGGGGTCGTGTGACGAGCGGCAGAGGGCACTGACTCCTCCAAGATGGACCCTCGCAGTGTCTTCATCTGGGGGGACGATTCACATTCATCACACCCAGTCGAATCAATTTTATACACACTGAACCTGAGGAGAGCTTTGAGCAGAGAGACGCGACGGTTTACCTCTGTGGTGCGAAAGATGATTCTGTAATTGTACTGAGCTCCGCTGGATCCTTCCTTCTCCTCTCGACGGAAGCTGATGGCCACTGGGCCGAGGCGATCGTCCATGCCGAAGAAATTCTGGTGTTCTGTGATGAACAAATAAATATTACCATGAAGAACAATAATGGAAATTCTGAAAAAAAAACTGAGATATAGTGAGGTTAAAATATGATACCTATAAGGGTTTGTGTGAAAATAATTATTATATACTATACTATACTATTATATACTATAATTTAGTATAATCTAGTTATTACTGTAATTAGGGTGTACTGCTGTATTTGATTTTAAACACTCCTCAGAGTTATTAACATCTTCTTTAAACACTCCTCTAAAATATCTAAACAATATATTTGTGGCAAACTAAATGGTAAAAATACAGCCACTAAAAGTTCAATAAATAAATAAACTAAATTGTTATTAAAGCCACAAAATTATTGAACCAGGAACAAGCCGCTGATTTTGATGAGAAAAATAAAACCCTCGAGTGGAGTCAGGACTGTTGTCGTCTGCATATGTCCAAAGAGCATCTTTATGACTCAGTATACAAATGACTGTTTTTGTGATCCAAAAATAAAATAAAGGAAAGGAAATATAAAACTAGGCTGAAAGTTAAAGCCTTCCCTGCCCCTCCAGAGAGTGAGAATACCCCTCCCTTAAGAAAAAAAAGAAAAAGTACATAACCCACCCCCTCCTCAATAACTTTTGCACAGTCTCTGAATGAATAGATGAGAATCTCTGATCTGAAAATGTGCACCCCGATAAAGACTTGTTCAGAACTGAAAAGTGAATGTTAATCCATGATTGAATAGCACCACCGTGTCCATTTATTTAAGCTGGACAGCAATTGATTTTTATCCCTGTGATATTATTCTCTCTATCGACTGGGCATAAACAGAATCAGCTGAAATTAAAGCTGACGTACCTTTCATGTAGAAATATTTGCGATAGTAATGGGCTCCCAGATCTGCATGCTCTATAAAGTAGTTGCTCTTGCCCTGCTGTTGGATATGACTCTCCCTGGGCTCCTCCAAGACCGACACTGCATCATTGGGTGTTCGCAGGCTGGACCAGAGTCCCCGCCTCCCCTGGGATCGACCCAGACCCACTTGCTCTTCTCCCCCCGTCTCATTTCGGAAGTGGGGGCAACTGAGCAGCAGCTCATTATCGTTGCCATCACCTTCGTCCAGCAGCAGCGACTGCTCGGGGTCATCAGCATTCCCCCCGTTGCTTCCCACGCCCTGCGCAGGTGAGGACGGGGTGGCTTGGGAGAGGGGGCGCAGCTGGGAGGCGGCTGAAGCCCCTGAGGTGATATTCTTCTTCCGTCCAATGCTGTCTCTGTTTGTGGCCGCTTCGGTGAGGTCAAACAGGATGCTCTGAACGTCGTAGTGGGCAAAGTTCCTCACCCAAGCTCCACCACCGATGTTGTCATACGGACCTGGTTGTGGGATCTGGGGGGGCACAGGTTTGGTCTTCTTACTTAGACCTTCAGGCTTCGGTGGCTTGACAGGTTTTGGTGAGTCCCCTGTGGAAAGAGATAGACCCCGAAAGAATCCATCAGGCTCTGGGGGGTTGCCCTGCAGACCTAAAAGCAGGAAAGGGTCTTTGAAGCGAAGGGCGTTTGGACTCAGGGGCCCCTGGTCATCTGAGCCCGGCTCCTGGGCTTGAGTTTGTCTCTCCAGTGAGGACAGGCTGCCATATTCCCTGTGTAGCAGCACACCTGAGTCCCCCTGAGCCCCCGCACCCACCTTCTCACCGACCGCCCGAACTGCTTTGCCGCCCGACTTCCCGGAGGAGTCCAAGTCTCCCAGGGTTACATCGCTGTTGCTTCTCTGCATGATGTGGCCCCGGCCCACTGACCTCAGGGTCAGCCCCACACGGCTCGGAGTGAGGCTGTCTCCATCGGCTCCGTCAGCCTCCCTCCGGGGCGGCCACTCCACTTTGACTTCCTGTTTGGGGTCAAAGTTCACAGTGGCAATAGGTGGCCGCATGTTTTGACGGCGGAACTTGCGGATGAAGAGGTCATCTGACTGCATGGTGCCTGAGAAACCGACTCCAGTCCAACAATCTTTTCTCCACTCCGGTCCAGAGCTTTCTGCTATCCCAGTTAAAATTCTGTCCTGGTCTCTATGGTGCTGGTGGGAAACGGGATCGCTGATGAAAACCTCTGAGTGAAAGCAATAAATGTAGTCCTCATTCACACCACTTTAGATGGCTGAGCTCTCTCAACCCTTGTGCTCTCACAGATGCCTCTGTGAGGTGCCACACTTTGCTGTAACAAGTCCTTTAAGAGTGTAAATGAAGACGTTTGAGGAGGATATGTGGCTGTGTCTCGTCGCGGGGGTCCGTCCAGGTGTACGGATGTGTATTTTGGTGGTACTCCAGTTGCAGGGTGCTCCTTCCGGTGGGGTGAGGATGAGAGGATCATCACTGGAGCCCGGCTCTCTGTCCTCTATGTAGAAGAGGCTCTGTCTCTATCAACCCTTCTAACATGGCATCCATTCATCTGCACCCGTCAGTGCCTGCTGCTTCCCTTTTAGTCTGGTCCACTGGCCACCTGTGGAAGAAATGACAAAGAAATGTCTTTTTCAACCTCATCTTTCCCATTATTCACCCACACCGCTATTATCTTAATCGACAACTTTATATTCAGCCCATAACGGCTTGTCAGCGAGCGCACAGAGACACTGTGTGGAGAGGAGTAGCTCTGATAAACAAGTATTGAATTCCAACAATAAAGCGGCAAGCAGGTCTGACGTGTGTTTTATTGTTGAGTAATGCCTTGTACCTCTGTTTTCTGTTTGTTCATTATTATTCTTTCCTTTACACACTTTCCGTTCCAAAGTTTCCCTAAATAGTTCCATGGCAGAATAAATGCTCACCACATCCACCCAGCACACGCTCACAATAGACAGTATTAACACAGGGGAGGGGGCCTTCCTGGCTTACTGACAGTGGGCCAACATGCAAGAGAAATAAGTGTTAACTTTCTCTCACCCTCACATACGTTCACACACACAGACAGATTTTTTACTCCTGCACCAGTATTTTAAAAGAAAATTTCAATAACAACAACATTGTTAAAATCTACCGATATAATGACATAGGAGTCATTTAAAGGAAAAGAGTATGAAGCAGTATGCTTCCCTTTTTTAGGTCCTAAAACAAGTCATCGATGTAAGTTTTGACTGCAACTTACCAACAAAGTGGTTTTTGTTTCATGTACAGATCAGCCAGTTTCTGTCATCATTTGTCCTGTCTTTGACCAACTGACGTCAATCAACTCAAGCCGAAACCTTTTGTCGCTCTCAATAAGGTACGGGGCTTCTTCCTGTCTAGCTTTTTCACATGCATCTCCTCTCTCGCACTTGCAGCCTAAAGAGCAGGTGCAGTGGTGCAGAGCTGCTACCAGAAAAGCTAGACACGCACACACACGTACACACACATACAACATAGAAATGCCATAGAGCAAAGTGAGGAAGTCACAAGAAATCTTTGTTTCCCTTCCTTGCCTGCTCTTGTACCCTCTTTACTCGCAGTAAGATAATGCATCAGCAGACGTTCAAATTTAGCAGCTTTAAAAAAGCTGCAAACAAAATATGGAAGTTGAGCTGCCACAATCAGAGGTTATTAGCAGTCTCAGTAGTGTGGTAATATATGCTGATGTGTGTCGAGGTGCTTATAAGGTGCTAAAAGACGTTCGGTGACGCTGAAGCTGCTCACTGTTAGCAGGAAGTGTGGCTCAGTGCAGATTTCGCCGGTTTCTCTTAAATGTTTTCATTAACACTTAAGTGGATTAAAAATTGCATTTATTAGGCTTTGATACATTTTATAGTTTTAACTGTCTTATGCAGAACTTGATCATTTTCAGTATTGTCTTCTGTGGCTGCTTTATCGTTTTAGTCAATAATAGTGTTGTCAGGCATGTGGTCGAAAACAGCCACCCAAGCTTTTGTTTTGGAGGACTAAAAAATGGATGAATGCTTTTGTTTTCTATTATATTTGATCTGAAGCTGTAACTTGTTATCTGTAAAATATCATTAATGACACATTAAAATTTCAAAGTCCCAATAGCATGAGCAAAAGTTATTATATTCTTTGTCCTGTACTGTCAGAAATTCATGTTGAGGTTTTAACCATTTATATCATATGTATGCATGGCCACAGTCAGGATCTTAGAAATACTGAAGTCATGAGTCCAAATCTCCCCAGTGCAACCCTACCTGTGTATTTAAAAAAGTTACATTTAATCACACTTCAATTACTTGAGCTGTTTAATGATAACTTGTGTAATTTTGATTCCGTAAAGAATTCTCTGCAATGTAAATGGGGAAAGACTTTAGTCTGTTTGATTGAATTTTATTGGCCTAGAACAGTCAAAATGAAGGCTACTGGCTCAGAATGGGCCCTAGAAAAGAAGATTGTACATTTCTCCTCAGGTCAAACAATACAAAAGACATGACCTCTGTGTCCTCGGCAGCCCTTTCCTCATCTCTCTGGCCCCGGATGTATGGAGACAGAATGAGTCATAATCAAATATGATTCAACAATTTATCTAACGCTGGACTATGGAAGGACTTCCATGTAGGTCTGAACTACCTTGATTATGTTTTACGCTTCAAATGATACCGCAGAAGTGATGAATTAAAGGCCACTGATTGGTCCAGGCTTCTCTCCCCCTGACGATTTAAGACATTTCCGGCCATGTGCGGTTCCCCATCTGACACTTGAGCACCGGTGCACATAGAGAAGCCTCTGTGCATCGCCTGTATGGTGCCAGGGCTGCTGACATTAAAACCCTGCTCATGTTTCTTTCTGGGAACCGTCAAATGTTCACAAACATCATTAGAAATGTGGGCACAAATGATATTCTTCTATCTGCAATCATTAGGTGCAGCATCATCTGCATGTTTCACAATGCCCTGAAAAAAGTGCGAGCAATCAATTTTCTCCGCTGCCTCAAAGTGGGAGTGTAGATTATTGGCAGCAGGTTCTTTTTTCAAAAATCACAGATTGCCTTCATGTTGTTCCAACAACAAAGTGAACTTCCAGGATCTGCCAGAAACACTCCTGCTCTCCACCAACACAGAGCGCGGGCTGAACTTGGACACTTATCACTCACCACCTTTGTCCAAATCACATCTTTCTGAGCTTCCTCAGACCCTGGCCCCATGAATCAGTCCTTGTTTCCATAGCAACTGGTCTGGTGCCACCCTCTTTCTCCTCTCTCGGTGTGGTATCCAGTCCACCAGCGCTTTACAATAACACTGTTTACTCAGGAGGTGAGATGACTCCAGCTTTGTCAAACGAGCTGACAATGTTTGTGTCAGTGACTTTGGTCATATTCCTCAGCAAACTGCCACAAGAACTAATGAGCCTGAAACATTATCCTATCATGGTTTAACTGCTTTCTTTAAAAAAATATATATTGATGGTTAACTGAATAATGTTTACTTTATTCAAATTTCAGTCACAAATATTGTGTTGTTAAATTCAGGTATCTACATAAAGGTTTGGTGGTTTGTACAGTACAACTCGCTTGGTTGCTCATTTTGGTTTTCTGTGGTGAATAGTATCTGGTACCTGGTACTTTTTTTGACATCACCTCTGCTGTCATAAGCAAGCTGAGCTGATACTGAAAAGCAACACTAAAACACTGCAGATGGGTCTGAGTCTTCTCATCATTAGAATTGCATTAAACTAAATAACATGCCGACTGCTTTATGAAGAGCGAGCTAGTTGGTTACCAAGTCGACGCAAAAACATTAGTTAGAGCTGCTGTGCTTTGTGTTATTACCCATGTAACATTTTGTTGTTGCCTTTATATTGTTTTGCATAGTTTGTTGACGATCAGCTAAGAATCCCGCCTACATTGAGGGGTTGCAATCTGCAGTGGAAAACAAAGTCAAGAAAAGTATCTGGTACCAAAAGCGAGCTGAGTCGAATAGTATCATTCAGTGAAAACAAAGCTGAAGTCTGTACAGAAAGAAAATACGATTGTACTTCCCACAGTCCAGCTGGATGGTTAGCCTATTTTAGCTAAAATATGATGATGAACAGGATAAACATTTTATCTGCTTCACATCGGCGTGTTCGCATTGTCAGTGACACCATGTTCACATGCTGATGTTACCACATAGCTAAAAGCACATCTTCGCCCTCACAGAGCTGCTAGGGCGGCTGTACTGAGCATGAACGTTTGCAGTTCTAACCTTGTTAATTTAGTGCATACTCTTTTCTCACTTTTAGGGTTAGGGTAATTTAAATACTCTACACATAATGTATCTCTGTGCAAAGTGTCAAAATTATGTCAGAACCTGTCAAGTCAGATTAGTAATTTATTTCACACTGACAGCAGTGATATCTGGCCGTCCCTTAACCTCGTGTTCAAGACATTTGTAATATGAAAAGGAACTTATAGATGTCATCAGTTTCTGAGATTCCTTAGTACGTATAACTGATCAGAAAGGGGCATTATACTCTTAACTACTGGTACCAGCAGAAAGTGGAGCTAAATGTATATAGTTGTTGCAGTAATTCATTGGTAAGGACTAAACTTACACCAGTGCTTTGAAGAGGAGCCGCACAGAACTTGGTTCACAAAGTTATTTGCATGATTCACATCTACATAATCTGTCTGGTGTTTCAGCATCTACCTAGTACAGTGTTATTAAGTTATGTCTCATCTGTGTTTACAGCTGCGGGAAGGCAATAAATACATTCCTTTGAATCAGAGCACAGAGCAGAAAATGGTACATGGTGTAGAGGAGCCAAACATTTTAAAAGCAGGGCAGTCCTTTTCTTACCATTACTGATGTGCGATGCCTTCAATCAAATCTTCAGTAGTCCGGACTTAGTGTTTGAAATAGGTATCAACCACCACACTGCCAGAGACCTCCTTTAGACATGGTCTTCCGTCTGTTACCATTATAGAGAAGTGTGATATACCTTATGTAGAAGTACAAAGTGAAGAGGAACTGAAGTGTTTTGTCCCTGCCCCCTCAGGTTTCTGCTCAATTTCTCTGGGAACCCATTGTTTGTATTGTCAGTGTATTTTCTACTGCACGCATTAGCTTAACAATTTAAATGCCACTGCACATCCTCCCAATCTAAGTGAAGCTTTGCCATTTAAACAACTACCTTTTAATCCAAAAGAAATGCTACCCCAGAAAAAAAAACACATAAATGATATATAAACAGCTTAATGTTTCCCTTGATATCTCTAGCTTATGAGCAATGACAGTATGGCTTAAACCAAACCCTAATATAATTATAAATGGATCATTTTGTAATGGCAGACTGACTGAGTGGCAATAAAAAAGAACTTAAGGATATTATGAAGGCTTGAGACAATAAACAGCACCGGGAAGCTGTTTTTTCAGAAGCTTTCAATACAGCTAATTGTCCTCTGATTGCAAATGTGCATGGCTTTTTGGTCTGATGATGCTGCATCTCACTGGTTTAAAAACTCTTTACCAGAGCAGGATATCGTAACCTGTCATTCTTGAATATTGTGAATATTATGAACAGATTCAGTCTGAATCTTTCCAAATACTTTTACAATATTAGTTTTTTTCTTCTTTAAATACAGCTGAAACCACACAAAACTAAAGATTAACACTGATACAGGCAGCAGCATACATCAACTATCCTTCCTCCTGTGAAAGGGAGAAAATACTCCATAAAGTTAAAGCTGCATGCACTCGCCCACGTCCACTGTGAGCACACATTTCTGTGTGTCAGTCAGTGCAGCATTTGATAGAAGCCGTGCGTGCCCCCTGATGCTCCCTGAGCCGCAAACTCTTCCCGCCACATCAACAGAAACTTGACCCTTCACTGGGCTGGTTAGTAGGAACCACTTAAACACTTTGTATTAAATGCCTCTGAGATGGAACTTCACAGAATTAGATTTTTAGATTTTTGACTTTGACTTTTTGGAACAACTTAAATCATTGTGATTTGGTTCCTTGTAGCTACATAAACTCCACTGATATTTCCATCAGTCATACGTGTCTCAACGGTCTAAAGAAAAACCTTACTTAGCCATTGTCCTGTCTTTCAACCACACTGACTGAAGTTGTTTCACCACATGAAATCAATCATGGATCATAACTCTGACATGTATTCGTATGGTCAGACTATTTCACAAAAACAGCTGTTTTCTCAATGGTTTGCAGACAGTGTTGTCTGTGAAGTGCTATTCAAGCATTGCATCAATTTAAGTAATAAACAGTTTAACACAGTGTCTTTGTTTCTTTGGACCAGTCCAGGAGGGATGACCCAGACATGCTGCTGATGCTCTCCAGGATTTTTTTTTTTAGATTTGGAGCATTCACTAAGAACACCGGGAGGATGCTGTCCTGTGCGAATACTCTCACGGCACCTCCCCTCCCCAAGACACTCAATAATGCATGTAGACAGCAGTGTTTAATCCTGCGTCTCAGAGCTTAAAACTCTGTTAGCAGTCAGTGGACAGTAATGATCTCAGTATTGTGCTCACATGCTCTAGATAAACTAGGCTTTATTTTAGTGCTGAAAAATCGATTTCTTTGTGTGCTGAGCTCCTGTGTCCATCAGGAGCGACAACAGTGTCAGGTCAGCCTGAATCCCTCTGAGCAGGAAGGGAAATGTGAAATTACACTGTTTTATCAGCTTTTAAGGATTATATCTCTTTGTGTACTGTTGCAATATCCCTTTGTTCTTTTGCACCAGATTCACTTAGAAGGGCCATTACAGCCCAGGGTAGATGTTTGGTTTAACTGATGACGGTAAATGAGGTCCACTTCCATGTTAAGTCCAGGACAAGGTTAATGGGCCTCTGGTGTATGCTGTCAGGACACAAACTGAAGCCAGAAGAGAGCTGTATTAAACACACTGTTTTGGGGAAGTCATGGTCGCTTGACTTATTTTGCACCCGCTCGAGCAAGTCTGCGTCCTGTGAAACAGGAAGAGTTGACTGACTTTTGAACCCTGAGAGGATGGGTGTCGTCATGGTTTCAACTCCACACTTCCACACCTATGGCAGACTGGCAGCTACTCTGCAGCATGAATGAGTAGTGACTGAGGTCATCTAAAACGCATGTGCTTTTATAACAGCTGACGCTGATGTTGCCATCATTTGAAGTGTTTAATGGTAAAAGAAAGATTGCTTCCTGATATAGACATTTGAGATTTGATCTCTTTTCTCTTCAGGTGAAGCTCTGGAAATCGGCATAGCAGCTTAGCATCAATTAGATGTGATCAGTGACAAAACTTGTGCACTTACTGCAGCCCCACCAACTCTATCACATCATGGTGCAGCGTCTGATTGGATGCGCTTGTTGTCTTCCTGTCAAAATCAAAGGCTGAAGTTGTGAAACGGTGCCGCCACATATTAGGCAAGCGATCTTTGCTCAAGACTGTTTTGACACATGACATTAAAATAGTACATAAAGATGGAGGAACATGGAAATGACACCAAGATCCTGCAACATGCATGTTACTGCACTCCAGTAAATATTAAAGCAGGTGAGTAAATGTGTTTTTACTTTGGCATTTTCTCAGAAAACATCCAGCTTCACAATCTACAGGTCAGCTGCTGTAGTGTCCCTGTCTATCCTTATAGTTAAAAGCTGTCTTGCCAATTCGTAACCACGAGGTCTAAATCAACTCCTTATAGTGATTGATTTTGCGAAATTTAAAGCCAGGCTCTGTCTCACTCTCCTTATTGATCCCATGCAACCATGTTACATTTGAGATCAGGTTGCATCCCTGCTTTGCTGCAGAATGTGTGACACTGAACTGCAATGCTTTTAAGAAAGTAAATGTGTATTAATGTGGCTGGATCTGATTCAGAAAATTAGTTCATTCTAGTGCCCAACACTTGTTCTAGGCACCCTCAATCTTCCCCACCAACCCCCCTCCCTCCACTGCAGACAGTGAACTGGGCCAAGTCCAGAGGCTGCTAAGTGGATAGTACTGCAGCACTCTCTTTTTTGTAATGTGTTTTATCTCTCTTTTTCATTCAAACAGTTTGCAAACGTCAAGCTGAACTATTGGTCCCCAAAGACACATTAGCCTCGCTCCCTGGCACCTGGTTCTCAACGGGCCAATCTCAAAAAGAGGATTACTATCAAGGTGGCAAGAAAAAGAGCAGTTTTTTTGGAGAAATCTCAAGGAATTTCAACCAATTATATCCAATTACTGTGAGTAATATTTTGCAGCGACAGTAGGTGGGTGGGTTTCCAAGTATGACTATAACCCACAGTTTGATCCTGTCACTGATAATCATTCATCTCCCTGCTGGGCAAGCAATTCTCCACACATTTCTGACTTAAATATCACCCATGCATCATTATAACTATAGCAACTTTGACTGTTGCCTTATCAAATTCTTTCTCGAATGATGTTTTCAAAACACTTCAAGGTGATGCTGACAGATACCAGAAGAGCAGCTACATCATTTAAAGACGTTGTTGGTAGTTATTTCCCCCACATATGACGACCGAAGAATCACAACATAGGAAATGCAAAGTGATCCTCACACCTGCCCTCTCTTATTTTTCGCTTGTCAGTCTTGCTACAGCATATTGATTCTAACTGGATCTTTTAAGGTTAGTGTAACAACTTCTTTTTTCCCCTCCAAAACACATTTGTACGCTGCCTGAGAAAGCGTTAAAAAGATACATTTACTATTTCTATTTCAAAGAAGGGCCATTATTATCTCCAAAACGTCTGGGGAGGAAGATATTTCAACTATTGGAAATGTTAAATGCCTCATCCTGCAAAAGGACCAATCAGCAAAATCAGTCAAATGCTGTCTTTGTGTGTATCAGTATAGTATAGTAGTCTACTGTTGTTATGCTTGTATGTGGAGGTCAAGCCTCCCTCTGGGCTATACAGTGGGATAAGGCATCATCTCACCACAATCAAATACCTTTAATTTCAAGGAGAGCTACCCTACTACAGATGTGTCCTTCAAAATTGAAGTCTTCTGCCTAATTAACTATTAATGAGGCTGGGCAAAAGGGGGCAAGGGTTACCAGGATGTTAATAATTCATTGGCCGGTTGCTCCCTTGTCCACTCTTGAACCATCGGGGATGCACACACAGACGCACACAAAGCTGATTTGTTATGATTTCTATCTAAGTCTGCGTCCGTGCACGTGTCTTGAGTCTTACAGTAAACCAATACAGCTGAGGTCATCCAACGTGTGACTTCAGTGACGTCCGTGCTTTTGCGGTGGCATCTGGTCCAGTTTCAGTTCTTTTTTGTGTTTTGGGGTTTTTTTTTTTTACAGAGATGAAGGTTTGCTAAGGAAATATGCTGCAAAAATGCGAAGACTCAGACACTGTCTCAGGGAGTCAGAGCAGCAAATCTGATGTTCCCTAAATCAATGCATATAGACGTTGTTTTGTATTATCTTTTACTCGTGGCGGATGTATAATCAGTGAACCTCCCCCTTTAGTAAATGCAAAGAGGAAGTATGCTCAGAAAGGCGCCTTCTATAGCATTGTCCATATTAAAACTTCACTTCCTCTTGTAATAAATAGCACAACCTCGAACTGATTCACTCTCAAATACTAACTTACGCACTATTGTTTGTAAAAAAATCTACGTGCTGTTCTGCCACAGCAAAAGAAAGAACCTAACTCGCACTATTGTTTGACATGTTATTTGCCGTGACATCAGCACTGTGTGCTGGCAGAGCACTGCCACTTCCTGTGCGTCTGAAAATACACCTTGTGGCAAGCCATGTGTGTGACGAAGGGACGAGCAGAGAGAGAGATTCAAGGCTTGAATGTGAGACGGTTTTGAGTGCATGTGTGTCTTTGTGTGCCTTTGCTGACTCCATAAAAGCCTTATAGATGTGGCACACAGTGACAGGAAGAGCAGCTGTCCCTCTGCGACCACACTGTGTCTGTGTGTGTGTGTGCATGTGTGGGCGTGTGTGACAGAGAAAGGAACTGACCCTCACCTTCATGACTACATCCATTATATTGAGATACAGTTCAGAAAGAGATTGCCAAACGTCACTTTAATAGCACTCTGAACTGTTACACTACCTTGTCCATTTTCAGAGGAAGAGACGCTGACCTCCTCTGCTTCCTCACTGTCCCTATCGTCCGCCAAAATGTAGCCAAGTGCCCGCAAAATGGCTGCAGCGCAAACAGTGCAGACACTCATCCCTGTTTCTCTGCCGAAAATCTCTGTTTCTTGGAGCACATCTCTGAGCGCTGTCTGCAGTTACTCTAAATAAGTGTTGCTTATGACTTGAAGGTGCTGCAATGGGGAAAGGCCACTTTTAAATGGGCTCACTCATTGTACAGCTTCACATTGCAGACTAGCGCTGCAGTCTCCAGCCTCTCTCTTGCCTGGTGGCCTCGTGTCATTTACACCAGCGGCTCTGCACCTTCTGACCTAGATAAAGATGAGCAGCTCCTGCACCAGTATGCTAACTGTGATGATGTAGATAGGCCGATTTACTGTAGCGTCTCTGTGATGCTATGATCATGAGAAAGAACACGTTCTGTACGTCTGTGGCTTTTCCACTTGTGAATGAAAACACATAGTGCGTCAGCAGGAGACTGCTTTGCACTGTGTGAATTACTAGCGTGCACTAATGCCTGCATGAAATGATTCACTGAGCCATTACAAACAGAACCTGCTCCATTGTTGGGTTTATCAGTGCATGCCAGGAGCCAACGTTATTATTTCTGCTGCTAATTTTTATTTACCAAGGTACAAAATTGACACATAACCGCTGTGACTGCAAGGCACACATTTGTGTCACATTAATAAAAACGGCCAAGTATGAGAGAAGTGTGGCAGAACTTAATTTCAAAGTAAATGTGAGACCCCTACCCTCTTTTTCCCTCCTAAGCCACTAGGATCACACCACTCGTTGGTTTCTGTTTGTAAGCGTGGACCAACAGCGCAGCGCTGAGAGGTATGTGCTCAAACCGCTCCCTCCTCTCACTTCTTTATTAGCCCTGCCTTCAGCATGTAAATGAAACAGTTGAGGTTGCAACTTCCTCCTCATGGTTGTAACAGAACAAAGAGACCCTTCAGTCGGAAAAAAATATGTTGATAATCTCAAATATTTCATGCGTTAGCCCGAGAATAGAATATTGTTCATGAGGATATTTTTACTCTTTTCTGCCTTTTTGATCTCTATCTGCCAAATACAGCAATGAAGAGACATGGTGCGAGGGTGAATGGTTGGTCTGCTTTCAGTGGCTCTGAATACCCCTGAGTGCACTTCTCCAGCAACGTGAACAATGAGAAGGAGCCACTGCACCGCTTAATGGTTTAATACATGTATGACATAACTGAGGGGGTCATTGTGATAAAAGACAATAACCTCCGATGTGTTTCCTTTCTTACAACATGCAAATGTGGTATGCGTATGTTGAGGGATTTTATACGTGTGGGTTTGTCTAAATATAACAGATAGAAAACTAAGTATTCACAGCAGATGCTTACATAAATATGTCTCATGAAAGCCGCAGCTTCCACATATTTTAGGACTATTACATCAGGGTTTTGTTGTTAGAAATCCCTGGCTCAATTTCTTATTCTCTCTCTTTCTCTCTCCACAGAAAGCACGACAATCATCACAACCATTACATCATTTCTTTGAACAGGTCTAAAACATCATTAATCAATAATGATTATATTCTTTGTACTTGAAGCATCTATTCCTTTGTTCATCCGTGACTTCACACTGAAACAGCCAATGGATTTTGTGAGGGCTTTCCAAACGGGATATTAATGACTACTATTCCTTTGTGCCCTTTTAAAAATGTAACACAGTTGTTTTGCTGTAAAATCATTCAGGGATATTTTGAAAGCCTGGAAAAGTCTTTAAATTGACATTTTATAAAGACGACAGCGATTCTGCAGCAACTGAGAATTGACTCCCAAAATAATAAAATCTCACTGAATATTTGTCACACAACATTTTCTCAGCTGGACAGTCCTTCTCTGTCTGAAACTCTCACTGAGTCATTTTCTCATTATTTTAAATGTGTCTGCTCTCCTAACTGTGCCACTGGACTGCTGAAAAAAAAGGGCAAATTCCTCAGAAAAAAAACAGCCAGGCCTGATCTTCCATTAAGATCAGTGGCCAACGGGGAACAGGTGACAGCAGAGAGCAGAAGCTAAGAGGATCCACCCAGTGGCTTACACTGCCAGCATCCTGCCATCCGATGAGGAGAAGGCTCCGCCTGTCCAACTGCCTTCCTTGCTGAGCCCCCACAGGGAGCCTGCCGGGGTGTAGCCATGCAAAATGGCTCCAAATGAGAGGAATGATACGATGCTGACTCAGACCAGAACAAAATCTGCCTGGTAACCTTGCAACATGTTCATCTAAATCTCAATAACTGAATGAAGAAGAACAGATCAAAGTCACTTAATTAATTTTTGTGCTGGATTTTGGATTAGTTTTTGTTCAAATATAGATACATTGACAAGCATCTAGAAATAACTATTTTTTGTATTTTCCTCATATTGTCAAGTGAAGACTGCTGATTGTTGACTGTTGTTTTTTAGGGGTCACAGTATCATCTTGTAGAGAAACAGGACAAAAAACTGAGCTGAATTTGAAATCCTGGCAGACAAAGTCACACACTAGGAGGCAGTCTGGATCTATCGGCCATGACGGTGACTCAATCTTACTGTGTGATGCTACTAAGAAACTGCCATCATCATTATTCAGTGTAAAACACACAGAGGTTAATCACTTCCCCACCTGCATTTAAAAGGGCAAACAAAGGAAACATAGCTCTCTTTGTATGTTTCTATAGTTCGCTTTCACAACGGCGATGATGGCTTCTGATGTCAGAGGTTGACAGAGACCAAGAGAGCATTCGGGATTATTTTTAATGGCATTAACTCTCTGCTCAACAATCTGAGTCCACATGACCAACATGTGTACAGTCAGGCTCTCTTGGCTCTTGTTTGGTGCAGGAAATAAAAGTAGGCTGATCGATTCAAGAGTCTCCTCTGACTCGGCTCCCCTCCTACTCAACCTGGAATAGCAGAAGTCCCACAGAAGAAACCTCTCACGACAAAAGACACCCCTTGTAAGTTATTGCACTAACAAAAACACTTGCTTGTGGACATTTCAGTTTATATCAGTAAGACTGGGAAACAAAAAACTTAGGTTTCGGCTTTGAAAAATCCAGTTTCTTTTTGGTTTTGTTCAGAGCTTAACATATTAAACGTGCCAAATAACTGTGTCGCCTCCAGTTCGACTGTTCGAGAACAGCAGACTGAGTCCCAAAACATTCATGCAGAAACTTCATGAGGACTGACCGTCAAGTGTCAATAGTGTTAAATGTGTACAGACTGCCCTGAATATAACAGGATCCAAAGTGAACTGAGACGATAAGACAATTAATTTGTTACAACAGTTTTGATCACTGATCAATCGTTAAGTAATTTATTTTCTATGAAAGTAAACAAAAGATCTCTGTGTTCTGGACTGTTGGTCGGAAAAAATAAGGAATTTGAAGCTGTCAGCTTGATGTGGTATTTTGATTTTAGCAGCCAAACTATTAATCGATATGATGAATGAAAGCGTTATCTACAGGCCTTATCCAAACATCTCTTATCTCTCATCATGACTCACATACAAAGCTGTAACTCCTCAGTCATAGCAGGCGGATATGTAAATGTCATACATGTAATTGTCTGAGGTGATTCAATTATGGAAAATAATGAAATGGCACTAATTGCTGAAGGACCAATATAGTGCATTTACATCAGTTCAACTTTGAAAACATGCTGCCGAGGTGGCGGCAGGGGGGGCATTATTAATACAGCGGTTTTCTTTGGCCAAAAAAATCTGTCATTACAATTTCTGTGGGGATAAAGAGCAAATGATGGACTACAATGGCTTCAGTCATTCTGGTATTATGAGGCTTTTAAATCAGATTTGGTTTTGTGCATCTGCTCTATCAAATAACACACTACTGCAGTGCACTCTGGGTTAAGGCAGTGCTCGTGTTTGATAGATATTCTGTTTAACTCAGAATTTTATTATCTTGATAAATACTGTAAATGCAGCGCAGCGGATGGCAGCAGAACAAAAGTCGACAGCTGAATTGGATGAATAGGCTGCATACTGTTGGCATCGTTATGTTAGTACACTTCATGCAGACACACTCATCTTTTGCCATCTGACTGTAGGTACAGTGAAACAAGGTGGATTTTCTTACACACACACTGACACACACACACACACACACACACACTCAGCCAACCCAGCATTCAAAGTTGACCCTGATGAAAAAACATCACACCCTCCTGCCAGTCTCGCCAGGATCACAAACACAATGCCATCAAGTCCAGTCACACATCCTTCCTTCCACCATGTCAGGTTGAACTGCATTTTATTTGTTAAAATGCTAATGTCAACCACAGTGAATACCACACTGCATGCGGCTCAATGTAAATTAAATGGCCCGTCCTTTGAGTGCACTGGCTTATGTAAGCTGCTGCTGCTTGTCTCTTTACCCCCCCCCCTCTCCCCCCCAGCCCTCCATCCCTGTCTTTCTTTCCCTCCAGCAGCCTTATCCATCCCCTGAAATCCCAATGTCTCGTAAACACACAGCCCCATCCTAAATTTGAGAGTGCAGGGGCCTGATGAGGAGTGGGGGTGGGGGTTGACTCCCGCATCCCTCATTTTCTCTGCCACCTTGAAAACAACACCCCAATTCCGGTTGTGGCTCTCCATTCCATCATTGTTTGTGCACATGCAGCAGTGTTACAACGCTCCTCGTCCACACAGATCCCCGGCACACCGCACACTGATGGCTTTTTTATCTCTCTCTTTTGAAAACATGTTTCTAGGACAAAAAAAAAATCCCCCCCCTCTCTTTTTTTTTTTTGTTCCTGCATCTTCTTTCTCCCTGCCTCTCTTCCATTCTCTCAGTGTCCCTCCATCCATCCATCCATCCCTCCCCTCCCTCCCCACCTTGCCCTCATCCCTGAGTCCTGCAGCCACAAGCGCTCTACGGCAAGGTTTCGCGGTGGCTTCTTGGCAATGTCATAACGCCTGTTTTTGAGACAATCCGGCCTCGCTGGAGAGGGCACAATGGGAGGCGAGACAGGGAAGATGATGGGGGGGTTACTGTCAGAGAGAGAGGAGGATGAGGATGAGGAGGAGGAGGAGGGGCGGTGGGTAGTGGTGGTGGGGGCCCGGGGATGAAATGCGACAAAGGTTGCAAAGCTGGATTCAAACCTGTGTAAATGGTATGTACAGGGCACCCTAGCCCGCTGAGTTAAAATGCATTTTTTAAGAGCTGACAGCAACACAATGGGCAGAGAGAGACGGAGGGAGGGTAAAGCTGGGTGATGATATGATAATGCCAAGCCATTATTTCACATCCTCTGCTGCTCTCATACATTGTCTCTGGTTGGATCGTGCGAGCATAAGAGCATGCCTTTACAGAGGTATGTGGCACACGCAGCGGATCCATCCATCTGGATTCATTATCATCAGAAAGAGGACGCGGTGAGGCTGGAATGTGAATTCCCCGTCATCTCAATACAGAAAGAAAGAAAAAAAAAGAAGGAAGAAAAAGAAAAGGCTTACCTCCACATTTCAGCTCTGCTCGACCCTGCCTTGTTTCATCCTGTTCCTCTCCTCTGCCGACTCCCTCCCCTTCTCTCCCCATGACAGCATTTTTCTGCTATCTATCTCCACGGTGAGGCTCCCTCAGTTCCTCCTGTCTGCCGCTCTCTTCCTCTCTCCAAAAATAAAAAAAAAATAAAGCAATTACAAGCGCGCACTTCCCCGATCTCTGCGTCCACCGGCTCCCCCTGTTCTGCTGCTGGAAGTCAAGAGGCAGGTTGATTTGTGTCGTCCTCCTCCCTCTTTCTCCCTCTCGCACTGATTCTATTCCATTCACATCACAGTAAAGCCAGCCCCCCTCTTTCTCCTCCTCCCTCTCTCTCACTCACACACACATGCAGCTTTACCCGGCCTCTCTCTCTCTCTCTCTCTCTCCGTCGCTGCTTCAGCCTCTCTTTGACAAGGAGATGCGGAGGGGGGGAGGAGAGAGAGAGAGAAAAAAGCTCCCCCCGTTTCTTAAACTGAGACCCAAAATGCTTCGGTGGCAAGACTGTGAATGTGAACACGTGCCGAATCGAGGGCTTAAGGTCCTCGTATAATAAATGACACGCTCAGCCAGAGATGCTTCCAGATTAGACGCTGATGCAGTGCTGTATGAAGATAATCACCTCCCACAATTCAAATCTCTCTCTTACTGGTGCACTGATGAGAAGAGGCACGCGCAATTACCAAATGTGCCCATTTAAAGTCTCACTCCTCTGAGCCAAAACTGACATTTCTGCACCAGAGAGATAAAGGCTCAGGGGTGAGAGGTGAAAATGGCAGCGTGTGTGTGTGTGTGTGTGTGACAGTCTGTTTATTTGTAGAGGCCTGTGTGTACTCCCCAAACGTAGCCAGTGTGTGTCGAGACCATAACAAACAAGTCAACCTGCTTCAGGAATTTCGAGAGAGCGGCAACACAGCTCGCCTCCTCCTTCCCCATCATTGCACCGCCTTCACAGAAAAACACGTACCTGTGAATCTGGATCAACCGTGTCATGATGTTCAGGGAGAGGAGAGGCACCCGCTGCTTAACCCACACCGCGGCAGAGCCCAGTGTCCGGCACCATCCCCCTAATTACTGTATGGAGCCTCGTCCCGGCCGTACCATATGGCAGTGTGTGTTACCAGGTCAGTGGCTCTGGTCTGGGGTTGGGGGCGGGGGAGGAGAGGCAGCCTGCGCTGCTGGTGCTGCGTGTGTGTGTGTTGGGAAGATAAGGAAAATAAAAACAGAGGCAGGAGTTGATAGCAGTTGTAACAGTTTTCTGAAAAACAAGCATACATCAGCGGTGGCGGGGTGTTTCGGGAGCCTCCTTCACTGTTCATCTGCAAAATAAAACAAAAGCAAACAACTCATGAAATCAGGGTTCAAACACTGAAAACAAGTGAAACATCACTTTATATATTCGTGACTGTGTGGTGTTCATGGATATCAGGAGCACACGAACTATATAATTCAAATAAGAACCAAAATCTGAATATTCTGACTAACCAAAGATCCCAGATTACGCCCCAATCTGACACCATTAAAACTATCTTCCCTTGCCTTGCTGGTATTCACGGTAAATGTAGTTTTCAGGGCTGGAGCATGACTTGTGATGGTTTAAGCCTCTCAAACTCACCAGAGGTCATTATAGAAATAAAATCACACCACAACATTCAGTGCAACAGTGACACCATGTGGCAATGTCCCACTAAGACCAGAAGACCCCTGTCAATCTTGCAGCTCTGCAGGGAAACACATTTGTCTCTTTAAGGTCGAGTCTCTCTTGTGACAGATTACATTTTATGAGACGTCACACTCTGGAGACAAGCCAAGTGAATTAAACCCATTATGCTTTTTAATTATCATTTCTTGATTTCCATTGATGATTTATACCACAGATCACAGTCTTCCCTCTAAAATGATTACTATTAATGGAAAGCTTTCAAAATTTTAAGACAATAATCTGTGCAATAGGTAAAACTCAACAACACTGGGGATTAAAGGCTGCAACTAATGATTATTCTCATTTTAAAAAATGATCTACAATTTTTCTCTTAAATGCTAGAAAAGGGTTTAAACTGGTGATGAAGGTGACATATTCAGATTTTGTCCGACCAATTGTCAAAAAGTAAAAGATATTTAATATATAATATACTGTATATAATAATGTTTTTATAAAAGCAAGCAATTAGAGAATATTTGTATTATTTGCTTGAAAAGTGACTCAAACAAACAGTAACAATTTTCTGTTGCTCTCCAACATATGAAGCCAGAAATAAAAAATAAACTGGGATCTCAGGGGTCCAGATAACACAGAGTGTACCAGCAGTCAGGAATCAGGATGAGGAAATGTACTAAATGTCAGGAAGACTTCCCAAATGAGTCATGTAGAGAGGATATTAGATTAGTGTGAAATTCCTCTCTGTCCTCTGAGGGACCGGTGCGGCAATGCCAGGTGCAGAAAGAAAATGGGTGTGATGTGATGTTGGTGGAGGACTCACCAGAGCTGCAGTGTGACCACATGTTTAAGAGCAGAGAGGCTGAGGATCCAAAGCTGAATCACAGAAATTAGACAGCATCAGGCCAACCTGCAGAGACTAATGAAGTAAAGACAGACCCTGAAGAGCCATCAGAGTTGTGTGCCCCTACAGCCCCTACCTTGCTCTGTCCAGCTGTAAAGGTGTAAATCAGCAGCAGCCATGAGCTAGTCTAGGAAAATCTATTACTCATGCAGCAATGATTCAGGATCATATTGGAAAAGTTATTATGGATCTACCTGTAACCTGATTTGATGCACTGCAGGTGTCCCATTTGTTGCTCAGTTACACACTCACACACTCCTCTGCCAGCTGTAATGAGATCACACTGGTCAGGTTGGACTATTAAATTTCCCCTTCAGCGAGCTCCTGCCTAATTTTAGTCCGTGGTTCGACTTTGGTAATAACATTTTGCAAACGCAAGTAAGTCTGCCCCCTGATGGCCGTTTTACAAACTTGAAAGGGAAACATATATGACTGGTAAAATTGCATGTTGTAAATGACATTAAGCTGATTTAATCTTTGTGCAGATGTAAGTTTGCAGGGGCTAATCTCTCTCACATTACACACAGAAATATTCTGCGCAGCTCTGTGGGGGGTTCATTTTACAGAACTGAAACAGCAACTTCAGGGACCTCTGTTATATATGTAGTGCGTTTGTAGATCCCAGTTCCCAGCATTTTTGCAGTTACACTGTGTGATGTTGTATGTACATATTTATATAAATACATATCTTTACATATATGCTTGTATATATAACACATACACACATACATATATATATGCATGTTACATACATTTTTCCATTATCTCTGCTTTCTTAGTCTTTCTCAACATTTATCCTGTCCTAAAATGGTGCACCTGTTCTTAAACCAATAAAGTATTTCTGATTCTGATACTGATACTAATATTAGTTGCATTCATTAACCCTGATCAGAGGTTAAACATTCTTTCAAGGACTCACTTTTAAAAACACACATTTGGGACACTTTCAGGGTTTTTAAGACTTTTTTTTATCAATTCAACAAGCTTTTCATATCAAACGTTCAAATCATACTCTCGACTGTGTTTCACTTAAAGATATACTAAATTCAACAGGGTAAATTCAACATCCTTTGTGACATGTAAACATAAAACACAAATTGAAAGTTAGATATCACTTTTATGTTTTTTCCTGTTGATACTGTGCAGCCAGTTAGTTTACATTAAGTAAAAAAAAAAAAAAGAAAGAAACAAGGACAACTGTACACAAAATTTACATTCCTCTAACAGTTCAACATGGCTTCTGTCTTCTAAGGTTTTTTTTACAATCAGGTTCAGTATGTACAGTTAGGATGTTAATGTGTTTAACTTGGGGAACTGATTTGTCTCATTGCACACTGTACAGATGATCGTGATGGGATTATCTTAAAAAAAAAAAAAAAGGAAGAAATATTCACCTGAATGATCACAAACAAAGCATAAATACTTCCAACTATTTCAAATATAGGGAAATGAAAAGCAAGTTACTACTGTAGAAAATAACAAACCTGAATTTACCACATTAGTTATAAAGCAGCATTGTAACTGTAGGTCTTGATGTCTGGTTTTGAAGTTTCTGTCTCCATCCAAACTGTTTATTTAAATATACCTATTTTTACAAGTGAGCCATATTTCATTATTAAATCGGCACTAAAAACAACCTACAGCAGGGAACAACCAGCACATTTCTTTTGGGACGTACAAATTCAGGCACTCCTGGAAGATCACAATAAACTGAACATTACTGCGTTGGGATGAGAATTTGAAAGGGAATCTCATTGAGTTACTGTTAGTATTGTGTGTGTGTGTGTGTGTGTGTGACTGTAATCACTGTTTATTCAATGGATATTTAACTATTCAAACTTGTGCACTCAGAGGAAGCATCGGAGGAGTTTACAAGACTGCACACTGTGTACAAAAAACTAGTAGAAAGTGAGGACTAACATTTGGAGTGCTGTTCAGACATTAACTGTCTCTTTATATAGTGAGTGCTAAAAGTTCATCTTCCATTAACTAAGGTTTATTAAATAGGAGTTGTATGAAAAACTAAAGTGATGTTACGGAGTTGCACAAAGTATTTTGTTGAACTTTCTTCACCAACAAACCTTTTTGGGGTGCATAAATCATTTTGATGACTTCTTTGTGTGGGAGATACAAAGGATGTAGACAATTAACACTTCTGTCTATGATGGCCAAAGCAAAAAACAAAACATTTCTTGTTGAATTTAAGGAGAAGAAATCCCCTTTGTGGTTTTTACATTAATGTGGACAAAGATGAGGCAATTCACTGTAGAACTCAAATCATTATCTATAAAACCACCATCTTGTGTTATTAGGTGTTCTGTGTGTTAATTTACACTTGTAGACACCGTATGTTCGTTTTAACGCACTGTTGGTCATAAACAGGATCTTTTACACAGTAGAAGGTGTGTTGTATCTTTTGGCGGTGTCACTGTTAACCAGTCTCCCAAGTTTGAGAGCTTTTTAAATTCACAATATATAATGAATATTCACAATAAAAGTTTATGAATCTCAGGTGACAATTTGTTTTTTTTCTCATCTAAAGAGGAGTCCTGGGTTGAAAAACAGAGTCTCAATGTTGCTCGACAAAAACCTTGATCTGATCCACCGATTACTTCAAGTCTGCTAAGTGGTGGTGGGCGAAGGAGGGGGGTATTCAGTGAAGCAGGCCGGGCCTCTACCACTTGCCCCTCTTGCTCCAGTCCTTGGGTGTGAAGTGGAGGCATTTTGGATCAATGCGCAAGTGTCTCTTCTGCATCGCTCTTTCATGCCCGTCCACAATGTCCTCTGAAAGAGTCAGGATGTACTGACCCTGGATTCAAGAGACAAGACATAACATCAATATGTGATCTGACTTGATGCCACTACTGTATTATACTGGCTGCCTGTACTTCAGCATCTAATAGTGCTTATTTCATCAGTGATGGCAGATTTTAAATAACGTTTCCATTGAAACCCTGTCCTAAACGCTGTCAGTAAAACAGGCAGGTTTCCTCCCCACTGAGACATTAAAAACATCCTCAAATTTAATAAAAAATGTATTAGTCAAGACATCAGAAACATTTTGGCATCCTCCTAGCCAACAGTTAAACAGAAAGTTGTTGACAAATGTGTGGAGAGCCAGTGTGTTTTGTCTCCTGCTCCTAGTGCTTCACAGTAGTTGTGCGAAACTACCATCCTATTGTGTTTATCCATTTACATTTCAGTTATTTACAAAGTGTTTGAGAAAGCCTGAAAAAAAGAGAAGGAAAAAAAAACTCAGAACTCAGCGTAGGTCTCTCACCTTGTAATAGTTGATGAGGTTGAGGTACTGAAGCGTTGAAATGACGTCTTCTTTCTTTACACTTGTGATCTCACTGATCTCACTGGAGGTAAGACAAAAATCAAATTAAAAAGGGAACCATTAAACTGCAGTTCTGAAAATGATTCTCGGGTGACAGCTGAAGTTGGAGATAAAATGCTGCTAACAGTCACATACTTGATAGTAATCTGTGGCCTCTCTCCATTGTCAGGTTTAAGGTCCATGAGAATTTCTAAGATGGTCTGAGACCAGTAGGAGCGATAAGACAAAAGGCCGAGGTCAGAAAGTGGCTTTTCTGGAGTGCCCGTCTTCCCTTCTACCTTGGACAGCTCATAACCTGACAAATACACAGACAGCAAACAGATGTAGAGATTAGCACAGATTAGCACATCTGAGGTGAACACAGGAAATGCCCGAATGCCATCTAAATGTACAAATTTCTGGATACTACACTTACTGAACTCAATGAGCAGTTTTCCATAGCCTCTCCGCTGGTAGGGAGGCAAGGTCAGGATGCAAGCAACATTATAATCTTCAGTCGACTCTTTCTCCTGCACACAGAAAATAACAGTTACATTTAGTTTTGGGACCCCTGGTTAGATTGGGTGCTGTTTTTAAGCTGTACAAGCAGTTCAAAACTGTTTTCACAATTTGTGTACCTTAGAGAAGTAGCCCACTATGTGGAAGCCTTTGGAGTCATACTCCGTCATTACATAGAAGAGGAAAGGGTCTGTGTCGTAATACAAGGTTTTGTGGTCCAGGAAACACTTGGCAAGTAAACACAGGTTCTGGGAATAAGTCTGGAAAAATATAACAGACACATATCAATCAAGAGGAAAAGCAAAAAAAAACTGTTGTTGCTGAGAGAGAAAAATGTCCTTTTACTAACTTTGTTTTTCCTGCCGTCAATCTCAAAGAATGAGATGGTCCCTTTGCGGTAGATCTCGTTGCCTGGAGGATGTCTTAGGTTACATTTTGTCTGTCAAAGATTATAGACACAAGAGGGTGAGGGAAAATGTACAACAATCCAAGCGGTGAGAGATTAAGAGCTGAAGCTAATGACATGCTGATGGTTCTTACCAAATGCCTCTGGAGACACTTCAGGCTTTTGAGGTACTTGAGACAGAATTCACAGAGGTAGAGGATGGGCAATGTGGTGAGTTCCTGTGGGTACGGGGAAAAGTACCAGGGCTTCAGTCTGTGACGTCCTAACTCTATACACTCTATGTTTTTCATTCGGGTGACAATGTCGTCATGGCTGCGGTCGGACACCAGACTGCCAGTCATGCGCGGCGCAGACGGGATGCCATCCGAGCTGTCCTGGGAATCCTGGTGGTAAACAATTATGCCAGACATATTAGACACTCTCACTGCTGTTATTTCATCAAATGGATCTCATGTATTTTAGGATTTTTATATATTTAGATTTTCTTTAAATAAGTGATGTATAATCAGTGGTTGCACATTCTACCAAAAGGACTAAATTTGGGTCTGAGGTAAGCAGCACCTCAGTTTTATTGGACCCACTAAGGCACATGGCTGAATTTGGACAGCAAAACACAATCAACGGGGCAATAATAGGAAATAAAACAGACCTCTGGTGGTGGTAGAAAGACACTGGCACTTTGAGGGTTGTTATACTGCAAAACCTTTATCATCTAGCAGAAAGAGACACAAAAAAACACGGGCTTTTGGAAACTAAAGAGAGGAATGAATTGATTTTTAATTACACTGAACAGATTGATTAAGGGGCAGATTGAATATCGAACTTCAGTGTAACATTTGTGGTTTCAATACATTCCAGTTCGTCAGGAGCCAGCCAGCAGTACTGGCAATAATGGGTAGTGATAGAGATGTTAGATAATGAATGAGGAGTGAGGAAAAGAGCAAACACAAATGTGAGACCAATTATTTAATGTGGGTTTGACAGATTTGTCTTGCTAACTTATGACAAACCCACTGGCCACTGTCATCAGAGAGGACGTGAGAACGTGGGAGGTCAGCTGCAACAAACACAACAGTTGAGCTGCTCATAGCGCGTAGCTTGAAGGAGTAAAACTACGAAAATCCAGCAGAGGCCTGACCTGTGGGGTTTGGACATTTTTCTTTTCTTCTTTTTTTTGACATTAAATCTTTTTTTCAATGTGAATAACTGCTTTGTTACGTGTATATATAATGAAAATGTCATTATTAGCTCTATTGCTGCATTACACAACCAACCTCTCAATTCAAACAACATACATCTCAGATTTTTTAAAATTCATAAACACTTTGAAATACAAAATTACTAAGTAGTAATATAAAATTTATTTTGAGTCGTAGTTCTAATGTAATATATTTGCGTCTTGTGTCAAAGTGTAAAAAACTCTTCATCAAACACTTCACGCATCATATAATGTCCTGCTTCAAATGTTATGAAAAAGATAACTCATAATAATAATGATAATAAATCTGACACATTAATGGGCAGACATTTTTACCATATTTGTATACATGTGCTTTCTGGGGGATGGTTGTATAGAAATGAGAATGGTGAGGAATGAAGAGTCCAGAAAAGAGTAATTAGAGGATGAAATGTATTCATGAGAGAAATATCTTTTATTTTTCTTTCTGTTTTCAAATTTGAGATTTTTTCCTCACAAATACTAAAGCCAAAACTGACTTAAATTGAATCATGCTCATATCAACATCAGCACTACATGGTGTCATTTTGGGTTTTAATATTCGTATACATGATGGATAAATAAAATGTGTTACTTGATGTGTAGGATTGGTGCAGATAGTATGCAGTGCTCGAAACAGAAGAGCATCAAATCAAACATAAAAAGCAAAAAGAACCAGACACTCTGACAGGAGGTATTGAAATGAGAAAATAATAATCTGACAGTAAAGATGAAATACAATGAATTTTCATACCTCGTCAGTTCCCCCACAATTAGCTTTTCTTTTCCTCCCAGGCTGTGAGGGGATGAGTCGTCGTGCCGTTGTGCCGTTCTGTTATCAGGAAGAATTCAGAGTTACACATCAACCAACGCTTAAACACTGCAAACCAAACATTCAAGAACCCAAGATGATCATCTTTACCGTTGTGAGCGAGGAGAGCTGGTCATGGTCTTCGCGGGATTTGAAGGTGTTGGTCTCCCTCACAGCGGGAAAAACAGATGCCTGAGAGGCTTCAGCTGAACTTGGCAGGGAGGGCACAGGGGTGGCCGGGGATACCTGAGTCGCTATGGGGACGGTCTCTACTTTCCTTTTCTGTAGTAAACAAACATTGTTAGACATTTGGCTTAAAACGAGTACAGACAGACCAAAGACTGATTTTTTGTTTCCTAACAACATTTTGTTATTCCTGCCAGACCAGATGCATGTGCACGGTTTTTTAAATACACACAAATGAAGCACTGTAATGATCAAAACCTGGGCACTCCAGTTTTATTTCACGAAGGGTGGCATCTTAATATTATGTGCAGTTTGTTCACTGATATGAGCTCAAACTGTGTCTGTTTCAATGACCACAGCATATCAATTTAACAAGATTTTTCCAAATTCTGATTATCCAGGTTAAATTATTCCAGTGTAAGTTACACCCCATTCAAACCTGGTATTAAGATGCGATGGAAACAGATCAGCTGGAACTGCATTGGCTTTATACTTACAACTAAAAAAAGTGTGTCTTCAGGAAACTCTCTCCCCTAAAATGCCAACTGGTATGCATCAGCATCTTTCAACATTTTCAATTTGTTAGCTGCTTCAGCACATGTGATTTTTAAAAACATATTTCACGTAATGTCTGCAGATAATAAGAGCTCATAGACTACTCCATCCTCAGCACGACAAGAGAGATTACAACATAAGAAAGAGAATGCCAGCTACCTTGACAGATTTGAAGCTGAAATGTGGCTTGACAAGTCCAGTGCATACACCTGACAAACATTTGGATACACTGTGTGTTAAACCACTTCCAGATGTGATCTGCACGACTGGATCATCATCTTCCTTTTTTGTGTCATGGTTGTTTATATCTGGTTTTCCATGCAGTTCAGCATGACCCGATAGCTGTATGATCACACAAGATGCATGTTAACACCAGGTTTAAACAAGGTTTCAGTCATTTCTAGAATGGGTAAATTCAAGTTGTACCGGTGTGGGGAGGGTTTTGCCTCTGGAGGGAGCTGTGGCAGGTTGTACGTTGAGATCTAGACTCTTCCTCTGAATTGAACAGGAAGGAAGAGGAGAAAGAGGGTTAACTGACATGCATATTCACCCTCCGGTATTCACTGTACACACAATCGAACGTCAATAACAATTAACGCAGTGCTAAATATGAGTTTCTGTGGCATTTGGAATCAAAATCAGATCTGAAGATGTGTGAATACAAAAATGTAAAAATATTTCCATAATGCACACTCCTGAAATATTTTACTAAAATGATCCATTAATGTTGAGACTAAGTTAAATGTATATTCCTGTACCAATACAGCTGTAAACACATCATATATTCTGTTGTTTTAACAAATCACTGTACAAGCAGGATGCAACGTATTGTAGGTCAGTGACCACGTTAATGGCTGCTTATATCTTGTAGAGTATTTCTGCCCAGTGAACCAATCACTACTGAAAGATGTAGTAAATACTGACATAATATGTTAGATCTACATAAAAGACATTATTATATCTACTCTGCAATATTCATAACACAGGAATTGAGACTGATATCAACATTAATTTTTTAATTCAATGAGTATCTTAAAGGTCGAAGGTTAACTTGTCTGATATGTGACTGATCTCCCTCAGCTAATAGAAATAGTACTCACTGGACTTCCATGTTTAAGTGATGCTGCCAAACCTGAGCGTATTGTTGCAATGTTTGGCAGTCTGAGATAAAGATTTGGTGGTGCTTACCACTTCTCTCTCTGGAGAACTGGGACGGGAGCCTGGAAGACCATTCTTGGTTGGCGTTTTAGCTTCTTTCTTAGGGAACTGAAGCTTCTTCATGTCCAGCCGGTCTCCTGTGACCCACTCATCCAGGCGCTTGTTGACTTTAAACAACAAACAACAAGTTTTCACAAACAAGAACACATTCGGCATGATGTTTCTCTGTAATGTAATTCAGCACACAAAATGACTGTAACTGTTAGAAATGTCAAAGAAAAACAAAAAGTAACAAACTATACTCACAGTCAATATAGTGAACATAGAAAAGCTTTCTTGCAGAGACTTCCTTCACACTTAGAATTTCAGCCAACGCTGTCAGAAAAGCAGAAAAGTAATAACATTGACATAAAAATAAAACACACTGTGACAAATTTCTATCTGTTAAACATTACAGATTTACCACTAGGGTGGAAAATTAGTGCCCGCCAACATCCAAATGCTGGCAAAATATATAAGTGGTTGGCAGGTTTCAGACACAAAATAATGTTTTCTTGAGCAGCTGATGAGTGTGAACATTTACATGTCAGTGTCTGGTGCTGATGGTCACATTTTCAAGTGTCAATTTTTGAAACAAATTGTTGCTTTACTCTGTTACTGTTTTACATCATTAAAAGTTGAATATCATTTGGGTTTTAAACAGACAACGCAAGTCACTGAAAGACTAAAATAAAAAATCATCACAAAAATAAACTTTTAATAATAATCAAATATTTAAATTAAATACAAAATAATACAATTACATCCCTAGTTACAAGATGCATATACAGCATCAAAAGATAGTAAAGAATAAAGGAAAGAAACCTGCACTACTGTACTGTATTTACTTTTAGCCATTAGCTTTTACATCTTAAACATATATGTGAATATTTACACCTCTTCAAACCTCTAATATCTGTCTAAATAATAAAAGTCTAACAATGGAAACATCTTACTCACAGACACATACAACCTTTGACAAGTGGTGGCAATTAGTTACTGCTCTCATTTAGAAAGTCAAAATTAAGTTAAATGTTTGTGAACCACTGCACAAATCCCACACCTAGTGAAGTTGTGGTTGAGTAGTTGAAGTCAACTAATGTCATAATACAGAAGTGTTAGTGTTAGTAGAAATACAGAGATGTCAGAGCAGTCACACTGCCATGGTGAGCAGTTTCACGTTTGTAAACATCAGGCTGCTGTCAGGTTGATTTCACCTCATCTTTACTTTTTAAAATGCATTTTATTAAAAAATATTCTGTACGTTGGCTGCTTTGTTTCCTGTTGGATGTGACAGTGGTTGTATTGAGCAGCAAATTAACCTCACTCTCGCCCCATGTGCCCGATGTGAGCTCCGTGTTTACGGTGTTTTGATCGGAGGCCGAGTCAGCTAACAACAGCTGAGGTCCGCTGGTTAGCATCAGTTAGCTTAGCACTCGAAAAAAACGGACAATACTTACGCCACTCGTCCTCGTGTTCTTGGTTTTTACGAAGGACGGGGAGGCGGCAGCCCTCCACAATCTCGACCTGTAGGGAAACAATGCGTTAATTTACACCCTGAATCTGATAAATGTCTCTAAAATAAAATGATATCTCCAGGAAACCCACCGAAGACGCGTTATCCGCCATTTTCGTCATCTGTGAGAGCGGCAGCGGGGTGTTGTGGGAAAATGCCGGTCTGCCTCAAAGAGTAAATAAATACCAAGAGGAGCATCCGAGAGTCGCTGAGGGGAGCGGAAGTCGGGGAACAAAGCAGGAAGAAACAAGAAGGATTCCTCCCAAGGGTCAGGTAAGTTGGAAATAAACCACTACAGTCCATTCACTCAGTTACTGAATTTAAGTATAATTTTGAGGTACTTGTACTTTCCTTGAGTATTTCCCCATTCTGGTACATTTACTCAACTGCATTCCACAGTGAAAATATTGTGCATTTATAATTTATCTAAAACCTTGATTACTTTGCAGATTCAGAATACGTATACAAAAGATGACCAACTTGAACCAACCAAAGAAATTATGATGTGATATTATAGATTAAGATAAAGTTTTATTGATCCCTGTGGGATGAATTCACAAGCTATCCAGCAGATAAAGAAATTGAAATTAGACACCCAAGGTGTAGGAAGGAGCTGCTTCCGCAGGTCCTTCATCCCAAATGCTGTCAGACTGTTTAATGCTGCACTGTAATTCTGTCATGGAAATAAAATACTTTCATACCACAGTAGGACTGATGTTTACTGATGTCCTAGCTATGCACTTTATGGTCTTTTTTCATTCCACTCATTTACTTATACTGGTTAATTCATATCTGCTTTATATCCATATTCACCTGTGCAATAACACCTCACCACTGCACATCTAACTGGGTGAGGCCTGTGTATATAAATACTGTTTCTTTCTTTTTATCTTATTATTACTATTTACTGTTTATTGTACATATTGTTTTTTGTGTTTATTTTATCTATTATTTAATGTCTCTTTTAATTGTGAATAAATTGTGTTTGAGCTGCTGTAACGGTGAAATTTCCCCACCTGTGGGATCAATAAAGGATCTTATCTTATCTTATCTTATCTTAAATTAGTCCCATCTTTATCAGCTGCAAAATTAAAGCAATGCACACTTTAATGCAACAGTAATTGTAATTCAATAGTGTAATGTTTATTCTGAAGTGAGACATTCTGCATTATGAGTACTTTTAATTTTCTTACTTTAAGTATATCTTGATGCTAATTATTTTGTACTTTTACTTAAAGCTGTAACTTGCTCACTATAATGCTATTTAGAAGACATACGAGAGGGGTGGAGCTTAGAGTGTACTCCATCAGGGGCATTGCAACATCAGCTTCATTTTACATGGGTGTGATGGCAGAAAGCTGTGTTGTCATCCTATACTTTAACATCTAGAGATGTGATTCCTGGTTCTGTGGTTTGTTTACTTCTCAGTGCATCTCCAGTGGAAGTACAATTTGTCTCAGAATAACACCTCTGACATCTTTACCCCACTTTGCTCAAGTTAATGTAGTGTGTATGTCCTTTCTGTCCAGGCAGGGCCCTGGCTCTGGGATGTTGTTGTGTATTCAGACCCACATTGTAATTCATCACAGTTATGTGAAGTAATTACAGTATTATGAGTACAAGCATCAACGTCTAATTGCTTGTGTAACTACCTTTTGTTCTCAGTTTGTAGAATTTTATTTGAGCCAACTGGTGGGCCTGCAACACCTTTATTAGGATTACTGCCACCTGATTGGACACTGAGCACATTGATCTGTCTCAAGGTGCTGAGGCCTGATTAGGCTTTAACTATTCTATTTCTATGCAATACTCAGAAGAAACCAGAAGGGACAGTGCACACATCCAAAAACTTACTCTGGGTATTTTGTTGCAATGTCACACATGAACTCAGAGTCATTCAGCACCACATGATGTGAGGTTGCAGTATAATGGGTGGGTGCCTTCAAACAGCCTGCTTCAGGTTGTAGCAGTGTGGTATGACTAAGAAAACATGTTTTGGCTGTGACTGATTACTGAGCAAATCAAAGCAGACACCACTCTCACAGTGTCAAGATGAAGTAATATTTCACATATTTGTGTTCATACATAGGACTGGAAAGAGACTGCATGAAATGTAATGACGTAATAAAGGACAGGGAACAAATACTGATGAAGTCCTGCATATTTTAAAGGAACATTGGTATAAATGTGCTGCCAGCAGGGGTCCCTGTCGTCTACAACCTAATCAAATTCAAGGAAAAAAAAACAAACAGGCCTAATACAGAATGTGTCCTCCTACATGACCTTCATGGTCAACTTTAATTAGAGCTTAATTCCCAGCTAAATAAATATTTAGATAGTAGTTAGACCATATGGGATCTGAGTCTGAATAGCAACTATGGAAAACGTTGTGAGCTCAGTAGGGAACTACATTATGATTTAATATTTATTTGATGTTTTTTTTTCCACTTACTGCTATACTGCTGCAACACATAATTTATTTTTCCATTTTTCTCTCACCTACTCTCTATGCAATGATGAGTGTGGCTCAAGGCCCAAGCCACTAGTTTCCTAAGCTGACCTGGTCTAGCTACCTGACTTTTTAGATATTGGTCCTGTGAGAGTGTGGATTGTGGCTGTGTGATTGAGGCAATGAATCGAAACAAGTCTCAATGCCTTTTCTTTTGTCTTAGCTTTTGTTGAGGTGTCTCATGTGGTGATGAATATAAGTTATGACTACACTGCTTCACCCAATGAATGAGGCCATTATGGACATTTGTGGAAGCATTTAAATCACTCTCATCATGCAGCATTGTGTTTGCCTGCAATTATGTCTCTCGCAACCATCAGGACAATGGAGCCTTTGGGCTGTAAAATGTGTAAAAAAAAGAATGGAAGTCACATTGATTTTTCTGGTTTTTGATTATATTTACATCCAGCTTTCCATTTTTTGAAAAGAATACCCTTTCCTCTTAACATTTCATTCATTTTGTCCATATGATATGATAATAATTTCATATTAATACCCAACACGAAACTCCTAGTATTGTGTACTTCAGCAACTGCCGATGATTGTTGAAATGCCCCTTATGTGATTTTAAAGCTGAAGCCAGTGTCTCATGGCATATTTGCACGAAGAGTGAAGAAAACATGGTTTACACACAACCACATCTGTGTCAAGCACAAACCCTTGTGTACTGGAAAGTATTGATAAACCATCATGGACCAACAGTTCAGTGCTCACACTGTACTTGTAGGATATCTTGTAGGATATCTGATTTAGCAAACAACAAATAGCATGTTTTAACTTTTGTAATTTAAATAGGAATTTGTGGTAGGTAAATGCGAAATAACAACAGTCGATGTTTGAACAAATCATCCCACTGAGCGAGAGCAAAGGTTATAAATGATCTTTATTATAATCCTTGGAACAGCGTTCAGTATACAGAACTTGCTTTTTTTTTGTTGAGGAACCATAAATTAAACTGTAAATGATAAACAAATTATATCAGACAAAACACAAAAAGAACAACTGCTGTTAAACAACCTTCCATTCCATTACTATCTTTCAGTGAGACAACCGTAGCTTTCTGTAAGGAGAACCTGCATATTATTATTTACCATGCATGATAGAGTGTACAAAAGTCAGGTGGTTTATCATGGCAAACAGATGAAATAGTGACGTGATAAATTAAACTGTCACAGAGAGTGAAAAAAACACTTTGAGCTGGTCATTCGCTCATCAGCAGCACCTGACATCATCACTAGTCACCAATATTGCTTATACATGATTACATTTGATTTAAGTTCAGTAATTTAGTATCTCTACTGGAGCCAAATCCTATCTGTCAATAATGATAAAATCTCAAGAAACTTGAGGAGCACATTCTTTGGTAAGATCTTTGACATATAAACTTACTGAGAGGTGCTCCCACTACATTTAACATTTTTTAGCTCAGAGAGGATGATGTGTTTTCTTCTTTGGTACCACAGGATCTTTAGACCTCAGGCCGAGACTGGTTAATGACTTCAGCACTAATTATCCCTGCTTTGTTCCGGAGTTGGAGCTGTTTCTTTTCTGCAGTTTTTTTCCTTTCTTTCATGTCCCCAGGTGCGCTACCAACCCATGGCTTTTGATATCATTTGGGGAAGGGTTAAAACACATATCTGCTGTGTTGGCAGAAAAACTGACTTTATGCAACATTTTTCCCGCGCTACACATTTCCCCGCGCTAACTTGGGAGCCAATTATCTTGACAGGGGTCTGATACATTTTAAGAGTACAATTCTGCCTCTGTCCCTCTAATTGAATCCTTAAGACATACAGCAAACATGTCCAACAAATTGGCCTACATCACTGAACGGAAGCAACAAAAACAAAACAAAAATGAAAAGACAGATTTCTGAGTCACATTTTCCATCCGTGAAATTGGTCTCAGAGTTAAAGTACCCTTGGATGCTTATTGCACATAGTAAAACAGGAAGGAACCAAAGGATTTAAATCACTTTATGAATACAAAACATATAAGCTGATGGTTGCCACAGCAGCAGGAGGTATAACAATTAAACATCACAATGTTGACTATTGCTATTAATGACAGAACCCAAACCTCCATCAGTGATTACAGTGATCTGCTCTCTGATCCAGCTGGTTCCTAAAGAGGCCACCAGTCTCTTTAGCTACATAATGATGAATTTGGTCGTCTGTTGTTTATCCTTGCCTTCTTCCAACCAGCACATTTCACACTCTAATATGTTACCTTCTCACTCTTGATTCCTTCTTTTTTTATCTACACCAGTGACGCACTCTGTTCCAGATATTCTAAAAATGATCAGCAGAAAGCAGAGGATTTGCATCTCCTGAAACATGGCAGGATACATACGACTGGATGAGGAAACAAAATCGTTATGCTATACTCTGAAATTTAATATCTCATAAATTTCATTCCTAAAGTGAACATGCAACATTCAGTTGCTGTTTTCCCATTATACTTTCAAGCAGTACTCATCACATAGATATATAAAAATAAAATTAAATACAAATAAATAAAAAAGAATTAACATACGTTGAAAAGTGCAAATGTACATTTGTTTACAGCATGACATATTCACTGTACAATCATTGATTATATACTCACATTATTTTATGCATTATAATAAGGATTACTAAGTAGCATAGTTTGAGTAAGAAATATTTCATAGCAAGTCTATTGGAAAATATTTGCATTGCCCTGTGACAACGAGAGGCTCTAATAAACATTGCCAAGGGTGAATGTGTGTGTTTGCTTGCATGTGTGTCTGTGTGTATACATACCTCTGTGTATGTGCGTGTGTGTCTGTGTGTGTGTGTGTGTGTGTGTGTGTGTGTGTGTGTGTGTGTGAGGAACAGTATGTACGCTGACATAAGATGTATGTGCAAACAATGAAGCGGGAGAGGAAACTCAAATCATTCTAGTTCAGAGGCACAAAAACTGCCCAGCCTGCATTTCAAGTATCTAGCATTGTTTTGGACAACACACATCTGTCAGACATCAGCAAAGCAGAGAGAAAGAGAAGGAGAGAAAAAAAGCACATTTCCTTTCGTACCTCTGGAAGGAGGCCGCCAAAGAGTCATACAGCGAGTGGAAACAAGCAGTTCAAAGTGTTGTGTCAAAAGAGCGACACCGATTGGACAAACATCACTTTTTTTTTAATCATCGAATAGGCTATTGCACTTCACCTAGAACACAACTCTCTCCTCATAATCCAATACGACTGTGACAGCCCCCCCGAACCAGGCTGGAAACAGCAGTCATGCTTGCCTTCACATTGTGCTCCCAGTTCACTGAATGCTTCCGCGGTTATGGCAGAAACAGACGTGAATAATAAAGAGCAAGGAATCGTAGGCTAGGTCGCAGAGTGAATCCATATCAGTCTTTGTATCAGACTGTCATTTTTACAAACATTTCATCCGTGTGTAAGAGTTCTACCACCATTCAAGGTAGGGCAAAGGCCAGCGAGGATGATCCACACAGAAGATGGAAAGCGAGGAAACTCATCCACTGGCAGTCGGTTTGTTACGGTTGTATTCTGTCAAGAAAAGCCATCGTGTTCAGAGTCTTGGTAAGGAGACCTTAGATGATCCTACAGGACAGCGAGAAGCCGCACAAAAGTTTCCCCCTTGGCGATACAAAGGTATCAATCTTGAAATCTTGTTTCTGGGTCATTTGGAAAGTTGCTGTCCAATTAGGTATCAATTAACAGGATTCTGATGTGGAAACTTGGGTTTCCTTTTCTGGGAATTTACTCCTGCTACAAGATGGCCTCTATGACTCCGGAGGCTTCCGCTCATGATTCATGTGGCGCTGTCTTGGAGTGGCCAAATGAGTTCAAATCCAAATTTCTCAGTTTAAAGAAACATGCTTTCTGTTACTTTGTTTTGTATTCTGCGTGTGTATGGTGCAGATACACAAATGTTATTACCTGGAGAAACACTAACAATGGGCAGAGGGTAGAACAACACTCCACAATCTAAGCTTTCTGTCCTCTTGAATAACAAACTGTTTCAAAGATAATATTATACTGTACAGTTTGGGTAATGGTGCAGCACGACTTTCTGATGATTTTTAGTGCCGAACTTGTGTATGTCTTTGTACATGTATGTGAAGTAGAGACAGAAAGAGCGACTATATGTTTGCTTACTATCTTCTCTGGTGGTCTTAACGCTCGGACTTGACTTTGTAGCGCAGGACCAGGTAAGTAGCCAGTCTGAGGATCAGGAAGAAAACGCCCAGTACCATGAAGTCCACGTAGAGCTTTGCATCCTCCACATCCAGCAGCTGCAGGACCTCCTCTGGCTTTTGGAACTTACAGACCAGACCCGGACACTCCAGCTCTGACCGGTTCATCCCATAGATAGAGAGTATTACCCCTTCAAAGCCATACCTGAAAGCAGACATTTTTGACAAAACCTTGTGAACCCAGGCTCATTTTAAGATGGAAGAATACATTTTGTCTAAAATTAGTGGTGCATTCAGTAGCTGACAGTACCTGACATAGGAAACATAAGAGCTCCACTGTAGGTATTTGGGAATGGTGTCAAAATTGACGAAGAAGCCAGAGAAGAGGAGCACAGGTATGGCTGTGACTGGACCCACGAAGGTTGCCACCTGTGGAACAAATTAGCTTGAAAGAGTCCACCACTGATGCAGCATTGCACTTCTGTAACACTGTTAGACTCACAATGGACAGTTTATGTAAAAGGTGCAACACTGATGCAGCAGAACAAGAGATATCGTCTTTTATTCCATGCATTCTGCCTGGTGCCTACATTATCCACAATGCAACACTACCTCTGATAGGTGTCTTATGCCTGTATCGACTACTCTAGCCTCTAGCCTCAAGCGGAGATGAGAAGTGGGCTACAGAGGTCTTGTGAGCTCATTTCTTTCAAACTCCACCTGTGTTGGTCATGTTACATAAAAAGTGTAACAGTTACATTACTTTACCAGTTAAAACCTCTGCCAAGCTGACTATGAAAAACCTTGAATCCTCCACATCCACATCTTTTGTATTTAACCTGTAGAAAATTATGGTTTTACAAGCAGGAAGTCCTATAATTTGGAGGGATTGTGTGACCATCTAACAGCTAGTTTAGCCTCTGAGACTACCCAAGGCTTTCCAGAAGTCCTGACCTCAGAACCACGGTTACACACCATCCAATGCTAAACAAAACCATGAGACATGAAAAAATACTCTGAATGTTCTGAATAATCATTTGTGTCTGTTCTGTACTCCCTCAGTGAAAAATACACAACTTTAAGGGGACTTTAAAGTCAACAGGTTTGCCTACCTGCAGAGATGTGGATGCAGCCCCTATAAGCAGACCCAGGGATTGGGCTACCAGGGCCGTGGATGTGGACAAGGCCATAAAGAGCAGGTAGCGGCTCACCTCTGGAGGCTGTTCAGTCATCCAGTACACTATACTACAGTACATGATTGGACAAATTACCTGTAAAAGAGATTTTGTAGTGTCATATTACTTTGAAATACACTGTATGCATTTCCAAACCATTGTGTGCTCAGTCATTCAAACATTACCTGGAACGGGACATCAGCCATGGTTTTGGCCAAGTAATAGGCCTTCAGGCTGTACCAGTAGTTGAGATGTTCCCTTATAAACACGGACATCTCCAGAGGAACTGTGGAACAACAGCAGCATTAAGAGACTTTCCACTTCAACCAGAAAAATAACGCGTCAAATCAATTTTTCCAATGTCTCGTTAGACTTAGCATCTTACAGGTTAGGACAGTGGGCATCAGGGCAGCAAACATGAGGAACAACATGGAGAAAAAGAGGAAGCCAGTGTTGTTGAAGACCTTGCTGGCATCATTTCCAATTTTGAGATAAAGCAGACCAATCAGCACTCCAATACACAGATGGGACATCACCCTGAGGTGGGTCAGGCACCTTGAAAACACAAAGTAAATCACTGATATTTAATTTATACCAAGAATCAAATGGAGCCTGACATAACTGGCTTTGTCAGTCACACTCTTGGTTTTAGTTTATAATAGTCCAGAGAGTAATAGTTTTACCGTGTCCCTGCATATCGTGATGAAGGTTCTTTTGAAGAGGATGCAGAACTGAGTGAATGAACTGGTGGCAAAGCTATGCTTCTCAAGAGTTCCTGTGTCCTGTGGGGAAAGTGAGGTGAGGACACTGAATTAGTTTTGTAATACACACAGATACAAGATGTCATGTTACCAATAAATCTTTATTTGGTCTAAACAGTAGAAGAAATAATAGCCTGATTGTTTATTTTATTATTATTATTATTATTACAGTTTTTTGTGTAACCTGTGAGTGTACTATATATCATGTAAGAAATATGCATTTATTCTAAGAAATATGTATTTAAGATCCAAAATTGTCCCTGATTGATGCTGAAGAGACTTTCTCTTAAGAGTGATATCATGTCAGTATAGATATTTTGTTCCTCTGTTAATTAAAAAATCAAAACACTAGGTGATGAATGACAGCAGATGTTTTGAGTGGAGGTGAAAAGTTACTATATGGCTACGATAATATCTTAAATCATTTAAAGAAAGAAGACTGAAATTAGGGGGCAATATCCTGAGAATGAAGATGCGGACATGTGTCATTATTGAAAGCACCATAACCTTTTGATAAAGGTGATAAAGGTTGCTGGCTGATGCCTACTCAGACAAAAAGATAGATTAAAACATAAAAGATAGACATGGCAACAGAGAAAATGAATAAACTGATAAAGTGTTTAAAGGAGCAGAGAGAGAGAGAGTTGGCAAAGCTGCACCATGCACCATGTAGGAGTAATGGTATAACAGAGAGCTCTTGGTGGTTTACATTTACAGTTTCAGCATTTAGATGATGCTCTTATCAAACGCTACTCGTGAGGCTGAGAAAGCCGAGAAAGTCTGAGGAGATGGATCAATGGGGTGGAGGAGGAGTTTGGGGAAAAATTAGTAATAATGTGCAGAGGGAAGGGTAAGTGTAGTTTGTTTCAATATTAACACATCCTGCTGGAAGATGGATTGTGGGGTTCTTTTATTGGATATGATTTGAACCTCAAAAACAATTTAATTAGGATACATTTGGTCAAAATGGATGAAACCAACACTACATTCCTATCACTTTTATTTTTCATGTAAATATATAGGCTGCTGAGAGTAACTGAGGACATCTCATATAACAATTCTTTGAGATTAATAAAGACAGACAGTGTTTTCAGTGTTCTGTGGTTGTGGGCCTCTTTCATTATTGTATGACGTGAAGATATGAGGTCTGTAAGACATGTAGGTGTGGTGCCAGGTGAGGCTGCTGGTTTCACTCACGCTGTGACATTGGGAGGGACAGGAGGAGTCACTTTTGTCTCTGGAGTTCTTCTTTCCCTCCTCGGAGCACAGTCCACCCTGAACTGCCTCAAACAGCACTGGATTCAGATCCCCATACTCCCCCGATGCCACCTCAATGACTGGGGACAGAGAGGACAAGCTAGTAAGGACAAAAACAGAGACGCACATACGCTACATTCACTTGCACTAAAGGAGCTGCTTGACTTACTGAAATCAGCAGGATTGTGGTACGTTGGGCAGTGGAGGCTCAGGTTCTTCAGATAAGGGATGAGGTAAGGGACTGTGCCCTTGTATATGCACTGACCCTGACTGAGGATGTACAGCTGGTGAAGGAACACGGGTACAGAGTAATCAACATAGTTTCCAACACACTGATACACTGAATAATATATGAACTGACAAAACAACACATGAGTATTGACTGCTGCTTGTACCCTGGACAAAATGAATCATGCTAACCTGGTCTGAACAGCAAACTAATGGAAGGACAGACGTGTCCGGCACTTAAGGAACTCAAGTTACCTTATCAAACATCTCAAAGAGCTTGGCACTGGGCTGATGAATGGTGCAGATGATTGTCCGTCCTCCCTGAGCCAGAGACTTCATGAGGGAAACGACCTGGAAGCAGGACGCGCTGTCCAGACCACTGGGAGGAGACACAAGAAGACCAAAGAGGCAGATGGACTATTTAATCTGGATTTATGCTGAAATAGCTGAGATTATGTGCACATTCAAAACAGGTGAGTAATATCCTACCTGGTGGGCTCATCAAAGAACATGACAGGAGGATTGTTGACCAGCTCCAGGGCGATGGCCAGTCTTTTACGCTGGCCCCCAGAGAGAGAGTTGGTGCGAGTCTGAGCGCACTCTAGAAGACCCAGAGCAGTCAGGATCTCATCCACCTGAGACACACACAGAGACGAATGTGGGTCCATGATGACGCACATAACTGACAATAAGCATGGATGATATGGATCTGATATGGATCAAATCTTCTGTGATGGTGTATGTAACCTCATTACTAAATGCTCATATCTAAACTTAGTGAAAATCCAAGAAGGACCTGGCTGCAGACAAGATGGTGGACATCAATCAGGATTATTATACACATGCAGGCAGTCATATGACATCAACAGCCAAAGGCTTCTCCGTTCTTCATGGATACAAGTGTAGTAACAGGCTCTATTTGGAAGGTAAACTTTAATTAACAATGTTTTAATATGTTTTTGCTTTGTTTTGTTTTGTTTATTTCAATGTGAAAACATGACAATTCATGTCACATGACTTCATTTGCGCAGATGACTATTGTAGTTCATGTCTGCCATCTTGTGTGTAGCCAGCTTATCTTGGAGAAGGTGGAAGGATATTATGGTTATTTTCTCCTCTGATTATTAATCTATGAAACAACAAGATGGGAATGCATGTGAAAACAGAGCTCACATTATTATATTAATGCAAAATCCTTCGAATCCAAGCCCTGCTCGTTAATATGTAATATCATAGCTTCTTTGGTATGAATAGCACGGACATATCAAAAGAGAAAAACTGTACATATAATTGTAATGCAACCAACATAATCAGACTTACAAGCTCTTTTTTGACCTGCATGCTCTCATTTAGTTTCAGATTGGCAGAAACCTGAAAGAGAGACAGAAGTCATTCATAATGCATGTCATTAGGATTTAATGAGGCGGGCTTTGTTTTTTTTAGAGGAACTCACCATCATGGCCTCCCTTGCAGTGAGGTGTGGCAGCAGCATGTCGTCCTGCATGATGTAGCAGGACATCTTCCTGAAGGTCCTCAGGTCCCTCGGTCGACCATTCACCAGGATCTGGCCCTTCATGCCCGTCTCCCTGTTTTCCAGCAAAAAGCAAAAGGATATTGCAGCCATTTTCTAAGCACTGGGTTAATCAAAAGTATCATCTTAGACAAATACATAAGTGAATGTAAGACATCTAGGAATCTACATAAACCCCATACGATTACACATCTCACCTGTAACCTGCCAGAATATTCATTAAAGTGGATTTTCCAGCTCCAGAAGGCCCCATGATGCCAATCAGCTCTCTGCTGTTGAACCTTCCCGACAGACACTTGAGGAGGGCTTTGTAGCCTGACAAAGAGAGAGAAAAAAAAGCTGAAAATTATGGTGCTTTAATTGGTCTGAAATTGTTTTATCGCACATTCTCAAACATGTTTTTATTGAATATATCTACAAGATCTAAGACAATGATATTTCAATTAGTGAGTTATATTTACCATTCTACCCCCAAGAGTCACATTCAGGTTACATTGTCTCCAAAATACTTAAAAAAAACTTAAAATGTGTTTTGGACTTCTGGCAGTAATAATATTATAGCATTAATATTTGATTTTCATGGCACCAAAGCATGTCACGCAGACAGAGAGGAAATAATTGGTGAGTAAAGATGAAAAGATATAAGCAGAAAAAAAGCAAGTGTGTAAACGTGAATAATTTGCTAGATTCAGCACAAGAGCAGTGGATAATTCCTGACTAAAGATAAATCAAAGTAAGCTTAAAACATGTTCCTAAATGAACGTTGTACCACCCTCACATATTGTAGGAAAGAGAAGTTGCTGAGGGATGAAATTACATTTTTAGGGTTTTTTTTTTTTTATAGGTTTACTGTTGGAACTTATTGAGCCTTGAAACTCAGTTCACAGATTCTTCAAGTGTTTCTATGGATGATTATGCAGATAGCAAGTCTAATTTCACTCCAGCAGGGGAAGTCACAGCCTACTAAATCTGAATACCAGGAACCCCAGGCAGAAGTAGCAGTGTGTCCATGATAAGTGATTAAGCAAATGTATTCTCACATATTGAGACATTTTCCTTATTTAGCATGCTACATTAACTAAAAGCCTCCATTAAAAAAAATACTAAAAATGCTGGTAATGGGAAGTTAGACAGACTAAGATGTACAAGCTAAAAAAGACAGAAATTCAAGGTGAAGAATAAAACGTAAAAAACAGAAGAGAGCTGGGCATCAGGTGTGTAGGAAAACTGTGCTGTGAAAAAAAAATAAAGAAAAAAAAACAGATTACAGAATGATTTAGGATCATGACGCCCCTCAGTGGCGCCAACAAAGAAACCATAGGCATTACTTCCCTGCAGCAGGTTTTAAAAATGGTTGTAGCGGTGTGGCCTGCTAATGAAGATAGCTCAGGTTTATCATGGCCTCTGTGCCCGAAGTGGAAACAGTAAAACAACAACAAGTTTGTGGAACTGACATAGATTCTGAGAGCTTCCAGATATGGAAAGTTTAAAAGGACTATAGGTATCCTGTGGTGTCACCCCTGTCTCCCTCACCTCACCCATTTCTCCCCCGTCTGCAGAGATGCTTTTTCCTGTCTCGAGCTGTGTAATTAGGGTCTCAACAGAGCTGACAGCCCCCTTAAACCCTCACTCTATGTATAAAGGTGTAAAGAAGCCTAATGGCAGTGCTCCCTCCTCCCTCGCAGTATTATTACATCAGATGGCCTCCACTCAGACAGCAGAGCAGCCTGCTGTCAGTGAAGCAGCCTTCCTCTGGCATGTGGTGCATACTGATGATCTAACCCGGTGCTGTAGGTCGTGCATAATAATGGTCTTATCTGTGCGCGGCTGTGGGCACATCCTGATCACCCAGCCTCATGAGGGCCACAGAGAACGTAGCTCACCGCTCTATCCGCTCCTGACAAAGACACACAGACTTAACAGCATGTGACAGTACACTCAGCGACTCAAGTCTCATCTCAGAGCTAATTTCAAAGTAATTGTTAGACAAATTATTATGAGTCATGGTTCTCAAATTGGAGCTTGTGACACAGATGACAACTCAATTCTCACACCAGGAATAGTTCCATAAACCAGTATGATCTGAAGAAAAGTATATTGTTTCCACTCACACTTCTGTCAGCTCCTTCACTACAATCTTATCTAAATTCTCACGTTTCATTATAAACCTAAAAGAGTTGTTGAAAAGGCTTTTTGATTAAATTTGCTGGAATGCAATGGGAAGGTCAGTACCAGTTTTTGCGTTTTCATATTCTGTATTGATTTTATTTAAGAAACTATTTGCTAACATACACAGCCATCCAGTGGTCACACTTGTTGGATGAATAAATAAATAAAATATATATTAACCTGTTTATATCAAAAGCTGCCACATGCACATGAAAGATAAAATAACATATCTTTGGAGGAGTACTCCACTGATGTGGCATTTCACTTCTATGACATTGCTGGACATTTTAAAGGAGCAGTGAGATAATATATTTCTTTTATTGGTCTGAGATTCAGGTGTACTATGCTAATTGTGGCTAATGTAGCCCTGACCCACAGATCTGGTATATATCAACTCAGTTCAGGCTAATTTGACTAAATATGGCAAATTTTAAGCAACTTTAACTCCTTTAATCTGTTGGCATATTATAAAATCATTCAGTTCAAGCTGTGAAATTATACACACAGAAAAATTCAAATGAGGACTCGAAAGAACCAAAACGGTGCAATAACATCTGTCTGATGTTCTTGATCATACTCTAATATGATCTCCCCACATCAGGACATGTAGTAGATAACAGACTACATAAACTGCTACTATTCATTATACATGGCAAATACATAGTATGTGGCTTTAATTTCTGTTTTACCCTTGTCTATAATCTAAAACACAACAGATAAATAAGCAAATACAAGACTGCTACACATCATATGCTCAAAAATATTTTTCAAATTGAAATGAAAACTAATCAGAATCATAAGCCATTCTGTAAGGAAATGGCAGAATATAAGTAGTGAAGCTGTATGGACTACTTTTCATCATAAATTTGAGGTGTGATGTGCATGGCGACGTATTTTAAAAGGAGCAAGGTCCAAGCAGCTCAGAGCATGTTAAGTAAAAGATGTGATTGTATCTGTAATTTGACCACGCTCCTCTTCCTCTTAGCAAACTCAGATCATCGATGCAGGTCCAGAGACGCAATTGCAGTAAATAACAAAAAGCAGAGCTGAACCTAGCCGGAGGCTTGTAAACATTTCCCTGCTCTCCCTCCCTCTTCCTGTCCTTTCCCTCTCACAGCTGGGCTACAGTTTCACCACTTAGGAAAATACCTCAACAGGCGGAGAACACCCTCAACATGAAAGCAGGTCACAGCAGCCTCATCCTATTGGGGATAAATGGCCGCCACTCCCCAAGAAGAGCATACAACAACAAATGCAGATAGAGGGCAGCTCATACGTCACCTGACCTCCCTGCACCCTTTACGATAAAAGACACAACGCTACTATACAGGCTGTATCTCTTGGTAATCTGTTCATCACAGACATTTTAAGGAGTGACTCATAAGGAAATAGTGAGCCGGTGACTCAAAGACTAAAACGCATTAAACACAAATGACATCACGGGTTCAAGGCTCATGGTTCATGCTGCACATCATCCTTTTTCCCCTCTCTCTTCTCTGCCAGATGTATAATTGCATATAATTCAGCAGAAATGACATGAAATGATATGGGGTTTTTTTCCGAGGAGAAAGTAATCACAGACTACAAAAGAACACAGCAGAACAACAGCCTTAAGCTCTGTGTGATTACACCTGTTTTTATAGCTTTGATCAGCCAGACAGGGACTGCAGAGAATCAACTCTGAGCTTAGCTTGTTGAAGAAGACACAAACACTGACAGGCACCTCAGAATGAACTATAGCAAATGTCAAATATAACCAACATGACTGATGGTAAAGTGAGGCGCGGGCTGTTATTTTATGTGAGTGGCAGAGGTAATTGGAGAGCAGAGAGGGGTTATTAGGAGCAGGGCGTACAATGTAAGTAAAATGGCAGGCAAGCCTCTTTATGAAAGGCACGGCTTAATTAGAGAAAAACGGAGACACTTCCTGTTCACACATCATCAACCCGACGAGCTGAGGAGGCACCCTGAAGAGACAACACAAACAGAAGCAGAAACTACGTCTTGATCTTGATCAGACTCCTGAACGAAAAGCATGTGCATATTGGGACAAAGAAAAAAGCTGCTTTGTTGACCACTGCTTGAGAGCCCTTCGCTGCTCCTCTTTTCAACCATGATCCTTCTCATGAGTACTCCCCGTACATTCAGGTTTCACGACAAACAACTCCTCTGCCAGGCTTTCATAATGCACATCAATATTACACAAGGGCTGAAAATAACACAGGGCGACCTGCTATGCATCATGTAGGGCCTCCCCTGAGCATGTGGGGAATGTAAATAAAAAGGATTCCTCTGAAGCCTCCCATCCCCACCCTGTTAAATATACAGATTACAACAAGAGCAGCTGGGCAGAGCAGTTTGCAAAGGGTGGTTTAGCTGACAAGCAGAGATGACCAAGGATTGGAGGCTCCTCATCAATAAGGGCGGTGGGTTTAAATGCTGTTCATATTTCATGAGCAGATCAATCTTGGGCCCGACTCACTGCCACCGCCTATCGTCAGACAACACAGGGAAAAGAGAGACAAGCAGTGTGCCAACCTGCGAGTGTAAATTATTTACTATGTCTAAACTCTGCTGAGCGCAGCAAAGCTTACAGGCACACTGCCTGCTACAACATGGTGGAAGTCTGCAAGTGTCTGTGTGTGTGTGTGAAGGGGAGACTGGGTTGGGCTACATGTGTTAAAGCAATAGAGCAAGGCAAGAGCGACAGACCAACACGGAGGAATAAATATTTTTCTTAAATGTCACAAAAGCTCTCTAATGCCTCCCTTGAAATTTCTGCACTCAAGATATTGATCGTCATGGGTGGTGCTCGCTTGCTCATCCATCATGGTTACTATGTGAACTGGGTCTGCAGTACCTCTTCTCCTCCACCAGGGGCCCTCGCGGATGGTGTAAGAGAGCTCATTGAACTCCAGGTCCACAGCAGAGCGACGTGGGAGGTGGGAGAAGCGCTGAGCCTCAGTGATGTGGTTCTCCACTTTCTTCAAGTGGAGGAGCAGCGGCGCCTCCTGCGGTGCACCGCCGTGGAGCTTGGTCTCCTCCATGGGGATGCTGACCGAGCCCTGATCCAGTGTCCTCTCAGCCATGCTGAAAGGCTGCAAGAGAAGGCAGACATGTCAGTTTGTAGAGCTTAACTTCACTCTATTGCTTAAAAAGAACAGGGTGAGTTCCTGCCTCATATCTCATATGTGAAGAACTTCAGATAAAGACTCATTTTCACCTGAAAAAGTCATCAAAGTAAAGAAATGTCATCCAAAGTCTTAATCTAAACATTGACCAATAAACATGAGAAACATATCATTGATTGTTTCGCTTCCTTTGTTTCTGTTGTGTTTACAGACTAATAGGGGTCCACAGAAAATTGTCCTCTCAGCAGCAAGCTGTGGACACAAAGGTGTGTTGTAGAGATGATTTTAGGATGACTGCAGACATCCTCTTAAAACTAGGTGCTGGACATGATCTGATTACAGTTAACTCTATGGGCTGGTCCGGAGGGGGGAATGAGATTGTGAGTGTGAGGAGTGGGGATCTGGTTTCAGTCCTGCAGCACGCTTATACTGCTGATTCACATGAATTTTCCTTCTACTCTGAAATGTCTGTTGAACCATGTAGTGGCTGCTCGTCCATTAGCTTTCCGATAATCTGAAAGCGAGACAACACATTGTTTCCCTAATATGAGTATGAAGAGGTTAGGACGTGTGACATCTTCAGAATTACATTACTGTTTCATTTATCTGGTAAAGCTCAACAGTTGTTTAAGAAAACAAAAAAACCTTGTAGTGCTAAATGAAATTGATTAAGAGAACTGTTTGATGATTTAAATGAGTTTTTAAAAGTTAATCAGTTGGCCTACTTTAAAGGTCTAGCTGTAAGAACCGTGTGATCATCAGCTCAAAGTTTATGGGTGGTTTAAATCAGGAAAACTAATTGCTTGTGTATGATACTGGAAATGAATTATGCATGCTGGTATGCAGAATAATAAAAGAACACAGCTGATATACAAAACCACCTGATTCTGCCCAGATTCTGATTTGAAAACAGCTGAAAAAAACTGCATATTTTGGGAACACGCAGGCCTGAAATTGCACTTTGAACATTTATGAACGGAAAAAAGTAAACAGCACATGGTAACACACACAGACACACACATATACTATATATACACAAATAAACAATATCTGTTGGGGTCTAACTGTGCCACCGTGTAATGCCATGCAGTCTTGTAATACACCTTCTGGCTACTGTCTGGTGCCCATGACCTACTAAAGCCTGTATGTGTCTTAAAATATCTTCATGTGAGAGAAGGACCACTGAAGAAAATTGACCACGACTCCTATTGACCACCCTGCCATTAGTGAATTTCCATTACCAGCCTGCATATAAGCTCTGTAAAAAACACTGACAGGCTTTAATGGCCTCTCGGTCAGATGAGGGCCTCCATGTTCTGTCATGTGCAGCCCCAAAGCCAGGACACGTGAGCACACACAGCCATAGTAAGAGGGATGAAATGTGGTTATTAAATGTATCTGTATGGCTTTGCAGTGGTGTGGTGTGTCCTCTGCTCTGCAGTGACTTGTCAGTGATGAGGGATGCTCCCAGCTCTCCAGAAAGCACCTGTTACCAACAAACCAGTGAGGATGAAAACAGGAGAAAATGACAGAGGGGAGAAATGACTTTTCTTTTTTTTTTTTCTTAAAAAAAACAAAACAAAAAAAAAAACGGTAGATGAGTCATAATGTATCTGAGGACACATCTACAGTAACTGTGTCTTTACCACTCAGTCCTGCTGTGTGTTGCATCGCACATGCACATGCATACGCATATGGCACATACTTATTATTGTGTGTTGAAATGACCAGGAGGGCAGCTCAGCCCTGGTTCTCCTCTCTGGGTGAGAGCAACAGTGCTCTGATGATCCCTTCAGGCAGAACAGCAGCACAATCCCTCCACATTAGAAGGTATCTCCCTCCTCCAAAACAGTCCCAGCCAGGAAGAACAAAAAACACACACACACACACACAAGACGCTCACTGTGCGCCACAGTCCAGGAAAAATCCGGATTTGTTGAGAGGCATTAAAGGACCGAGCTGTGTTCCCCTCCTCAGCATCTCTCGGGGTGCGGCGCACATCGTCCCGCATCCACTAGTGCAGCAACTCTTGAGATTAAAATCATGTCCGGCCTCAAACTATGACTGCATCCCGGAGAATCGTCAGTGTGGAGGGAGGGCAAGGGAGGGGGGGGGAGAAACGGGGCGCCTGCCTGTCATGCCTTTTTCCTCGGTGGGATCATTCCCATCACTGGATCCGTCCGTCCCGAACCGGCGCCGAGGCTCTCACACGCATCATCCTCTTGCAGCGGCGTCGATGGCCGTCTCCATCCCCTGAGATCTGGAGTGAGACAAAATTAAAAAAAACAACAAAAAAAAAACAAGAAAAACAAAACACAGCACAAACGGGGCTGCAGATGCTTCAGCAGCAGCAGCTCAGTGAAGCAGCCTCCAAATCTCTCTCTCTCTCTCTCTCTCTCCGGTCAGTGCGTCTGTGTGGTACGCACGCCGGTCTGGGATGCAGGGCGTTGCTGGCAGGATGCTACTGGAGGAGGGGAAAAAAAATACAGTTTGGGGTTTGATTGTCTCCCCATTAATCCTCATCCCGACCTCATGTTTTAGAATGAGTAAAGTCTCTTATGAAAGCAGCAGTGCAATAGCTGACACGTTTGAAGCCTCCTGTGGAGACGTTTTAAAGGATGTAACTGAGGCTGGACCCAAAAGTTGGAATTACTTCACAGTTAATTGAATTCATTCTTATTAGGTAGACGGCCACAGCCTGTTTCTTTTAATTAGCCTCGCAGATGCCAACTTCAATCTTTTATGTATTCCATTTCCTAGTCGGAGGCTACTTTGGGCTGCTGTCTCTGGGGAAATGAGAGAAAAGAGAATAACCCAGAGAAATTAGGATAAAGATCTGCAGTGGATTGTCTTTTTATTATTATTATTATTATTCCTCATCTTGGCACATAACGCTGACACAGATGACCGATGTGGGCTCTGTCGCTGTCTGTGCACTGCTGGTGTCAGTCGGTGTAAACATGGAGAGGGTTTTTTTTTTCTTTTCTTTTCTTTTCGTCTTGTCTTTTGGCGATGAGCTGTCAGGCCCCGCGCTGTCTCTTTAAAGGCTGCACCTGCGCAGCTGCCTGGTGCTGATGCTGCAGTGCCCGGGTTATTTTCGGTAAAACAGCCGGGGTTACTCGCGTTCAAGCGGGCCCTACATGCCTTACATCACCCCTGAGAGGAAACCAAAACCATTTTTAGCCAATCGCACCTGCCTCTTAATCAGAACAATTCTTTTTCTTTTTTTTAAACGAGCTCTCGCGTCGCCACATGAGCAGCCCAACTCTCTCTCTCTCTCTCTCTCTCTCTCTCTCTCTCTCTTTTTTTCTGTGTGTGATTTTCCTCCTTATAGCTGCTAGTATTATCACAGGTACAGTCTGTGTAACACATATGGACTATATGATCGGGCCTGTAGCTCAGCACAGGCCTGCACTGAGTTATATTCTCTGTAACTCGGCCTTGAAGGAGACACCTCAGTGGCTAAAACAGAGATGGATGCTTTGCTCTTTGGCTCCAGTGAGTGTGTTGCACGGCCGTTTTTAAGCTTGATTGATAAGGCTGTTATGGGGACACTTGAGGTGCTATTTCAGTCCATTATTCCACTTCAAAGGCCAAATCCAGATTGCATAATGTAATATTTGCCTTGGGGGCAGTGGAGGGACCTTTACATTATTAGAATAGGCTGGAGTTTGCATACATAAATTATCCAAAGACAACCAGCCACCCTCATTCATGCCCTCTGAGAGGCAGATCATTAATCAACTAAATGATCATGAAGTCTGAGATAACAATGTTTCCCTTTTCATGAAACGCACATTAACAGTGACTGACTGCCAGATGTGTGAGATTAGAGCAAACATTCGCTGTTTTACTTTCAGTCTTATTTAAGATCTTTGCAAAGGTACGCGGTGACCAGGAGTGAAGGTATTCCAGAAATGAAGGGTTCAGCACACTATAAGTACTACACGTACTGAGCTGCAGTGGTATTAGACATCTGGGGGACGAGATCGTACAGGATGGCACTGAGAACAGCTGCTCTCCTCTCTGTGGCCTTCGTTCTGTTGTTGACTCGAGGAGGTCTCACAGGCACAGGTGAATATCAGAAGATCAGAAGAAAAAATATAGGCTAAAATGACTTTAATATGTATGTATCATGCTAAGCAACACTATGAGTGGGTGTAAAAATGTTGTGCAGGTCCAGCAAGTCTTCCCATCAGGCTGACTGTGATGAGTGACCTGTTTGATGTGACTCCTGAGTCCTACTCGAGCTCTGTGGTAGAGGGAGGTGTGCTGCTGAGCGCTCTGAGGAGACTGCAGGAGACACAGCAGGACTTCAAGTAAGACCCCCTCCCATGACATCCCCTTTAATACCTCTATACACCATTCCTTTATTCTTGAGCTCAGCTGTTTCTCCTCCACATCTGAGAACCCATCTCTGCTGTGGATGGGGGCCCTGACTTCTCTGTGTGTGTGTATGTGTTGCCAGGTTCACCGTGAAGGAGCACCCAGACTTTGGCCCGATGCTGGAGAGTGTGAACGGAGTGGCTGGAAGTGATCGCGAGCGGACCTACTGGGAGATCCTGTCAGAGAGCTCAGGAGAGTACAACAGGCTGGCTGTGGGTGAGTTTCCTCCCCAGAGTTTCAGCACATCACATCTGAGGAACACTTAATGAGCCGTAATGACGCAGGAGAATTGGCTGTCCTTTCACTTACTGCCTCAGGACGTCTTTTAGTGTGATTATTCTATTTTTTTTGTTGTGATGCTATTAATCACTCTCTGTTTTGCATATATTTGGTGAGATTTTTGCAGATCATGAGCAGGTGGTACAACTACACGATGACAGTCAGTAATTTTGGTTATTTCAGAGAGCTGCTTTGGTTTTTGGAGTAAAGAGGAAGTATTAATAGTTCCTCATTATCTTCTAATTGCTATGACTGCAAGAAGAGCATGTCAGCTGAGCACTGTGGTCCTTCCAGATCTGCTTATGTAACAACTAACTAAAATGTCACAGTTCCTGATCCAAATTGTCCTTTTTTTTCACAGGAATCGGCTGTTACACACCAAAAGCAAATGAACACATCATCCTCAGGTTGAGCACTTGGACCAAGCAGTGATTAACTCATCGGGATCGGACATACGAGGATGTGTTTTTCATTTTTGCATCTGTGTCTGTCTCTGGATTATCAAGTGCCTGTGAAGTGTAAAGTGCTGCTAAATGTAGTAATCTGATATGAGAAATAAAGAAAACAGCAACATCTAGTGGCTTTTCAGGAGAAATGTCATTCATCACATCAAAGCAAGTGCATGACATTTTCACTAACTCCACCCAGCCGAATTGTAACATACCAAGTGTGTGAGCAAATAGTGGCGCTGGTTAAAAGCTGTATGTGGCATTTATCTGCATTTTGTGAATCTTATGTACTGAAATGGAGATCGATGTGTGGATGCTTTGACTTCAGAAGGGACAACAATATCTTTTTCTTTTTATTCATTTCAAATGCACCAGACATCTTTCCAAATTTACACAATCCATCTATACAAAAATAAAGATTTGATTTTACAACAAAAAATAGATATCTCATGCTATAGTTCACAAAAGATACATTTAAATATTAAAATGTCTCTACGACCTATGAGAACAATTTGCTTGTAAAATCTACGAAACTCAGTGCTAACTGTGACGCCTGAGTTCCCTGACCAAAACTCCTCCCTTTCTAACAAGATTAAGGTTTCATCTCCTTCGAGGACAGATGGACTGAGAGGAGGAGTGATGAGGCAGAGACGCTAATCTCTGTGGTTTCACTTCCAACTTGCCCTCTCATTATCTTTATTTCTTTCTTTTCCTCTAAACATAAACATGTAGAAGCACATGTTAAATCGGGTATGTGAGATCTCTTCTACCATTCCCTTCAGGCCACCATGCACTTCAGGTGGAACATTTTATTTAAAGTTGTTAAATAATAACTTGACCCAGGACTGACATGTAGAATGAAGTTCTCTCTTTTCTTTTCTGACCTTACACACAAATCACACAAACTGACTGAATTCTGCTTTGCTTATAATTCACCACTGACTCAGAGGGATTTGGAGTTGGACACTGAAATCTCCCTGTCTTAGTGTAAAATCCTATCTATAGAAGCCATGGAGATTACATTAATGTCTTGAAAACATCCAGATTTCAGTCCACTGATTTGTCCCCAGGATGAAGCGGAAAAACATAATGTGGCTCTGCGGCGCGCAAGCTGTCTGTGTATTTCCTCTTCATCTGATGTCGCACTGTGCCGTCAACATAGTGTTTTCTCCACATTTTAGCCTGTAGATGCTAAAAATAAAAAGACAAAAGCGTTCTTTGAATGGAGTTCCTCAAAGACAGACTGCAAATTTATGGTTAAAGCAATAATTAACCAACAAGTATTTGCACTGAGAAAACATTGCAACACGCTCACATTACATGAGTTCAACAAGTCCATTCATTTCTGCCTGGCAATAGAGTGAGGCAGCAACTCACCACATGATAAAGCACAGTCACAAATGCAAGGGACGCACTGTGCAAAGAACCACTTCCAGCCAGTCTCCTTCTTCTTGCAGTTGTCTATCCGAGTGCAGCCCTGTTTGGGTGGGCCGTAGTAGCTCTTATACTCGCACATGGAGTTGCACGTCCCATTTAGCTCCCTCTCGCTGATCTCAATTCTTCCCAGCCGACACATTCCTGAAAGACAAGTGGAGAGAAATCACAGGATGATCTAAAAAAAATGGCTCACGAGGGATCATAAAATAAAAAGTCACTGTGGTTGGTGTTCACTCACGGAGGCAGGTAGGTTTTGGGGTCCAGACGCCATTAGGCTGGCAAGATCTGGTTGGGTTCCCCACCAGCATGAAGCCAGCGCGACAGGTGTACCTCACCACAGAGCCCACCCACCAGTCGTTACCATACACCGCGCCATTGTAGTCCACATCTGGCCTCCCACAGTTCACTGCCATGCAAAGCAAATGTAAATATAAAAACCTGGCATGAAGCTCCACAGCAGGTCTATCAGACAGTTTTGTGTGCTCTGTCTAATGTTATTGTTGTGGCGGTCTTACCTCTGCACAGGGACTTGTAGCCGAGCCAGCAGCAGCTTGAGTCTCCACAGCGATCTCTCCTCAGCTCTTGGTGTCGCCCCTTACAGCCTCCCAAACAAAGGGGAGCTGACCCGGACCAATACATGTCGTCTATGAAGCCTGGCTCGGGAATCCATTCAGTCTCACCTGCAGTAAAACATCTTTATTAGATTTGTCTTCAAACATCCATATCATAAAAAATCCATCACACTGGAAATATTTTCAGGCTTCAAGGCCAAGAAAGATTTTATTGTTATACAGGGATCCATAAGAGCTGTTCCCACAGTGAAATTAGCCCTGTATCATGACTTGGAGGCAGAACAGATAAAATAAGATTGCACTGGCATTGTAGGAGGTCTTACCACTACCTTCCACCTCTTCAGTCCATTCAGGAAAACTGAGAAAAGGCTCTTTGGAAGGATCCAAGCAGCAGCAGCAGCAGTGGATGTAACCTCACAGCGCCCATCTTCAGATGCAAGTAAGTTTCTGCTAAAAACTGCAGATGGATTTGGGAAGTGAGTCTAAGTCATATCGCTGTCCTGCAACATTTTATACATCCTTAATTCGCAAAGTCAACAGACATGAAGCCATTAGAAGGTGTCCCAGTAGAGCTGAGTTCACTGACTGCAGCGTGAAGGAGCAAGGAGCAGTAAGTAACACTTCAACTAAGCTGCGTATGCTACCTAATCTTCTACACACAGCTAATGCCACTACGTGCTGCATGTCAGACTGCGGCTGCAAACACCTCTTTGGCAAAGGGTTGTCATGATTTAAGTCACCTGATCACCGGAGCTTTTTAGAAGATCAAAGCAAAAAACAGATGAGAAGATCACACTGTGTTGTCAGGTGTAGGGTTATGGAAAGCAGTAATTTTTCTGTGTATTTCTGTGTATTTGCTACCAAAGCACTGTTATTGTGTGTAAGAATGTTTGAGTAGAGGAATAAAAAAAACACCATATATACATTTTTGGGTTTAAAATTAGGCTTTTATCTTTCTAATGGAGAAAAATCTCACTAAGTAGATTACCTTGAGCACAAAGCGTGCCTTCAAACAGTAGACTCAGATGTGTGTTTTGCCATTTCTATCAATTTGTCAGTACATTTTACATTAACATGTCCGTTCTCGTGCTGCTAGTGCATCAACAGCTGCAGTAAAACAATAATATTCAGCAGGGGGCGCCATAATGGAGGTACAAATGGTGGAAACTACCGGTGTTAGTCATCTACATGTGCATAATGACATATGCATATTACATATAATTCAGTGCACATTTCTCTCTGTGCCTTGTAAAAAAGTGGAATCCCATTAAAGAATACACTCTACTTTGCAAAATAAAAAAAAAACAACTTTCAAATGTGATTTTTTAATATTTTGTGTCAAGTTTATTAGAGCATCAAAAAAATACACACTCTGAACTGATGAGGTAGGCCCTCTTTGCTGGACTCCACATATTCTTATGATCAATGCTAATGATAAGACGCTATTCCTGTAACTCATACACCTTCAAACAGGTGTGGCTGATGGATGTCTGAATTTGGGACAGCTTTTGCATCTAAAAGAGAAAATGACAGACCACTAGGCAGTGCAGCATTAGTATCTAACTGTCAGAAGATGTCACAGTATAAGATGCAACGAATGAATTGAAAATAATTTAAAAATACTGGCAGACAGGTTGTTAAGAAGCTCAACATTAGTAAACAAATCACATATAAATAGGTTTACCTAATATAGGCTTAAGGTCTTCATGGAGTTTGCATCCCTTCACTTCTTTCACTCCCTCAGTTCTACATGTTCATTTTAAAATTCAAGCTAGATTTCTGAACTAGCACCCATTAAATGTTCAGAAATTCAAGAAGACTTTTCATATGTTTGCCAAACAGCACAGCTGATTACAGGATGTCCTGTTATCTTTAGGACGTGTATGCAGGACTGTTGTGGCAGTCAAACCACCTGCATGCTGCTGAGCAGTGTCCTGGAGTTACTGCATGGCAGAGTCCTCCGCTGCTTGTGACAGCCCTGCAGCGATAATGTACACGATTCCTTCCTCCTGACCGCTCTCTTCAGTGCTGACAGCTGGCTCCTCAGTCCTCTGCTCCTCCAGCAGCACCCCTCTCAGTTCTACCTGCAGCTCTGGTGGAGCTGCCCCTGCGGACTCTTCCTCCATCTCTTGACCCTCAGCCTGGCTGCCGTCCTCACCCTCCTCTGTTTGCCTGTTTTGTTTCTCCCTCATTAGCTGCTCTGTCAGTTCCACACTTTCATAGCGGATCAGCTGCAGCCGCAAGAAGCCGTCTTCATGCTCCTTGTACCTGATGGAGTAATGAAGAGGCCATCAGTTCTGCAACTCCACACATATGTAAAAGTCAGTATTACTGGATTGACTGACTTACCTGAACCTGGGGTGTCCAGAGGGCCATTTGAATTGGTGCTTTTTGTGCAGATGAACAGTTAGCATGTTGCCCCTGGTGAAGCACTGACCGCACACGTGGCATTTGTAGCGAGCTACAAAATTTCCCTGATTATGGAGAGAAACACCAAAGATAAAGATTAATTCATTAACTCCCAGTAGGACAAGCATTTAAAAACACTATGTGGAACTTCTATTATGTTCATTTTTGCGGCTGTGGACACTTTGTCCACACCACTGCCTTGTGTCCTAAAGATCTTGATCTGTGCATGTGTTTTAGAAGTATGGCTGGATTGGCTAGTTGGCGACAGCTGACAGACATTGACCGGTGAGTTACCATCGTAACATGGTGATTTAAAGCTACATTTGGTCAGATTTAGAAGAGATGGGACTTGAAAGAGTACCACTTCCAGCCCTCACTGTTTCTCTAAATAAAAACCTCCCCCTGCTTCCTTTTAACTGGCTAACATACAACTCACTGTTAAACTTGGCATGGGAAAATGTAAACACGGGCTCTTCTGGTCTGTGTGCCATAAGACATTTTGCCCGATTTTGTGGGGAATTGGACCTGGAGCCAGACTTTAAGAACAACTTTACAGAAAAAGCTAATTTTCTTGCTGTTGCTGAGATCTTATTTGCTTATGCAGGATATATAACGGTATCAGTATTAAACTGGGACAGTTTCATAATCAATTAAAAACTCAGTGTGGTGGATTTAAAAGATTCCCCTTTTTTACCTCATGTTCTCTTTTGTGGTGAATCTTCATGGTGCTGAGGGTACGGGAGGTGTAACCACAGCCAGGTACGTCGCAGTTGAATGCTGGCTCACTGCTGTGGGTGTCCAGATGTTTGCGCAAGTCGACCAGATTCTTACAGCTGCAAACAAAAAATCAAGAATGGGGAAACAATATTGTGATATTGTGGGCGTTTAACAGCTTAATCTCGATTTGCACCGCTGTAGCCTCAGAGGGTAAGGATACCTGTACTCGCAGTATTCACAGCTGTATGGCTTCTCATTACTGTGGCGGAACTTAATGTGGTTGCGCAGCGAAGAGGGCGACGGACAAGTCATGTCACACAGCGGGCATTTGTAGTGACTCACTGTGCCAATGAGAGCAAGACAAACCAGGGAGGAGATGAAATCATCTAATAATAATGCAGAACTGTTTGTTGTCAACAGGATTGCCTCACTCACTTGGACACCAAAGTGTATCACATGGTCAAACTAGTCAAAAATAGACATCATAAAGAGCCTATTTTTACTTCCTCTTGAGTCAGGCCAAGAAATCCTGGAAAAATAATTCATTTTAAAACTTTCCAGTGTTTCTATAGCAACTCAGACATCTATCACAAAGATTTCTTCACAATGTCAGCTGCTCACAGGATGCGGGGGTCTAAAGAGCTGAAGCTTACTGTAGTAACACAAATGTTTATGCGTACATCTGTGCAGAAAAGTGTGTGTGTGTGTGTGTGTGTGTGTGTGTGTGTGTGTGTGTGTGTGTGTGTTTTAAGGGGACTGACCGTGGGGTTCTCATGTGGTCTCTCAGTAGTCTTTCGGTAGCAAAACGTTTTGAACAGTGAGAACACTGGAACCTCTGACCTGCAGGGAACAAACATACATACAAGCGCACAAAGCAAGATGAGATTACAAGATGATAAAACCTGAACCTAAAAAAAAAATTTGCATCCTCACAGGTCTTACCTTCCATGGCACTCTGTCGTATGATATGGTCGAAAAACTTGGTGTTGCTGGCGTACATCCCCCCGCAGCTCGGACACGCCACCACCTTCTCCTGGGTGTGGCTACGCAGATGCTCCCGCAGCTTGGGACGCCCTTTAGCCGTGGCTTCACAATCTGTGGAATGACCTTGGGCTTAACTATCTCTCATATATCGGAAGCGTAATCTTTAGTTACGTCGATGGCTGAACTATAATTTTGAGATAAGTTGTGATAAATGACGTACCTTTCCATCCACAGCGTAGTGGGAATTCACAGTCTCCTGCTGGTATATCTATGCACAGGCTGTGCATCTCCACATGACGGTAGAACCACTCTGGGTTTTCAAATGGTGGTTGCTTTAATAAATATTCACGGAAAGAAGAAACACAAAGCCAGAAATATTTAGTCACGGACACATGAAGGAAAGAAATCCTCCCATTTATCTCAACTGTGTGCACTTGTCGCTATCTTTCTGCATAATTTGCCAGCCTCGGCCAAGCTTACCTCACATTCGCTCCAAAGGCAGATGAAATTGTCCGGGATTTCAGGGATGATGTTGTGGTAGCCGATGGAGCAGGTGCCAATTTCTGGCTTCGCATTTAGCAACTGCTGCCCCAGCTGCTTCAGGTTAGTGTGGTAACAGTGAAAGAAGAGATGTCTCCGCAGCTCCTCAGGCCCCTCCACAGAACAGAAACCACAGCCTCTCCAGAGACAGTTCCTCTCCCCTTGGCACAAAATGTAAAGATTTTACTAATGATTACTTTCATTATCACAAGATGATGTCCTCAAATGTCTTGTTTATTCCACAACTTAAAGATATTTAGTTTACTGCCACAAATTCGGACATATTTTATTAGAAAATGACCAAAAAAATTGATTATCCAAACAGGTGGTGATTAATTTAATAGTTGACAACTAATATATGAATCATTGTAGCTGTAAAGTTTTCATTAGTGGGGTCACCGTTTATCATCTGTCATTTAATAGCACTACAGCACATGGTGAAATGAAACAATAACTAGTTGGCTGACATGAAAACTTTCAGTTATAGTTCAGGAGTGTTTAGATGGACATCAGATGAAGAGTGCCGGAACTGAGGGACAAAAATAAAATCATCACATTTAATATCTAGATAAATAGGTACATCAATATATTATGTATATAATCTTTAGATATCCTGTGTGATCAGTGACCGGCTGAGGTCTTCAACCTTCACACATCAGGAAACACTTTTCCCTGGTGGTGTGCTGCAGTCATCTTCACGTCTCACCTGTTTTGAGGGCTCTTTTTCGCTTCAAGTCTGGTATCCAATAAGTGAGACACATGCTCAAAGAAACTGAGGTCAGACAGGTGTAAAACATCACACAGCTTACTCTCAGTCATTGTTTCATTTCAGTCCAACGTGCTGCAGCACAGAGTCAAACCAATGAGCAGTCACACCACATGCGACACAGGCAGGTCTCTGAACTACAAAACTCCCAAATAATCACAACCCCGCTCACCTTCAGCCTCCTCCTCGTCCTCCTCCGCCATGTTCAGAGCATTAAGGTGACCCTCCACATGTTTACAGAAGTGATCCATCCGACTGAAGGACTCCTGACACGAAATCCACTCACACTCCAACTTCAGAGACTTCTTGTGGATGCGTTTGTTGGGAGGCATGTCTCCGTTTCTGGCTCTCTGCTTCACCACAGACAGGTCTGAGCATCACCTGGACCCGGCTGCCGCTTTGATGACTGAGTCTGTCCAACACGATCAGCAGCTCCGGCAAAGATTCACAAACATCCTCCGGTACCTCTCTGAATCACGGGAAAAAAAACATTCAAAGTGGAAAGGACTATCTTGCGCTGCAGGTTTCACACTAAAGCTGCAGTTTGTGAGCACTGACTGGATGTAAACAAGCCAGGGAATCGCAAGAAAGGCGGGCTGTGTGCAGGGGATATGTGTCCCCAGAAACAAAGCGCACCTCAATAGTTCCGCCTCACGATCTTTACGCCTGCGGCTTTTTGTAGTGGTGTAAAATAACTAAGTATACTGACTCAAGTACAATTTGAGGTACTTGTACTTTTTTCTTGTACATTATGTTGTTTTTATTTATTTTTTGTAATTATAATTCAGTGATATTTATTATTCTGAAGTGAGAAATTCTGTATAATGAGTAACTTAACTTCATTTAAAGTAACGTAACTTTTATTTTTGGTACATAGATGCTAAAACTTATAGTACTTTTGTAACTTAATTGTACTTAAGTAACAGAGTATTTTTACACTCTGGTAGTGCGCCTTTTTACCACTAAATTTTGAGATGATCAGCACTTGGGAGGAACTATTTATGAAAATGCTGCACTTAAACCTAACTTTGACGTACATACTTTACTTGGCCGTTTTATACTTATACTCTCATTACATTTCAGATGCAATTATGGTCTGTTTCACTTCACTACATTTATTTGGCAGTTTTTACCATCTAGAGATTAGGATTATATGTACAAAACAGGAAACAGTTTATGTATTGTTACAGAATAAAACACCAGTAGTAGTCTTGACTGAGTTTGGATTTTTAATGTTGATACTAATATTCAATGGTATCAGTGGTATCATTAACAGTATCAGATCATTTTCCTTAAAAAAGAAATTATTTTTTGATAAAGATCTCCTATAATTTAATTGTGACTTATGCACAGATAGTGATATATCTGTCATAACCTTAACTCAGGTCATAATAATACAAGACATATTTGTAGTCAAGTATTTTAACAGTGTTGCATTTCACTTCTAATCAACTTCTTCAAGTACAGTTTCTAATAATGATGGCACAATCACAGATTATTTTTCTGCTTTTTTTAGCTTTTATTTTGGAATTTGAGCCTTACATCTCAACAGTAAACAGATCCTTACTTGTCGTTACATTCCTAAAGAAAATAGTCCAGTGCCAGTTGACTTCACATTGTCACGTCTTCTGAACCGTCAGGGGAAAAAATCGGTATCAGTCATAAAAATACAGCTATGTATCCAATAATACCAACAAAGGTATAAACAATCAACTCCAATTATTCTCCCCTTCACCTTCTGTAAAGCTTAAGTAACTTTTAAAACAACTCAGACACTATTACCTCTCTTCATCTCTCTTTACCCATCTCTACCCAATTTCTCGTGATATTCTTCATAGCCTCCATATTTTTTACACTACATTTCTTCACAATCACCATTCTGTGTGCGTTTGTTGAGGTAAAAAAACAAAACAAAACAAAACAAGCAACCAAAAAATGCAAACTTACCCACCCATGTTGCATGGATTGATAGCTAAATGAAGTGTGAGTGGGTATGTTTTTTCAACATCAGCAGCTTCAAGCAGTGTGCCACTGTGAGAATATTTTTTAAAAATATTTTTGGGCACTTCTACATCCATAAATCTGTTCTCAAATGGTAACAATTTAGAAGCAGTCAGGCATTGTGTTGGCTGCCCTGAAGACTGAAACTCAACCCCACCTACTACTTTTTCTTTAAAAAAAAATCAAGTATAAAAAAATATAATTTCAGGGTGGACGCACAAGATGATTAAGAACCAGACACATTTTCCTGCTCGTAATTACCGAAACCAGGAGAATAACAAGCAGTACCAACGTTGACGTCAGATCTTCAGCTGTTTATGCTTGTATGTGAAAATGCTCTAATAAGTGAAATGTAGCTTTAAACCTCACACTGGGTCTTTACTGCAGGTAGAGTCCGAGGCAGCCAAGAAACACTGAGGTAATGGACTCTATTTAATAGGCAATTAAACCACGAGCCTGTGAAATAGTTCCATGACAACATCATATTTTCTCAGTCAGGATTTCCTCCTCTTTCCTGGAGAGCTGTCTAGACATCATAGAAGAGACGCACCAGATGATAGCGGATCCCAAAAGCCACTGCGCTGCCCATCACCTGAGAAAAGCACCAAAAATGAGCATCCAGTGAAATATTCATATACTTTCCCAACACTATTCCAGGGAGTTTGGATACAGCAGGTGCTTGTTTTTATACCTGTATGATGAGCATGAAGACTGTGAGGTTTCTCTCATGGGTAGGACCGAGGAATTTCAAGACCAGATTTATTAAGGTCATATTGTTGCACTCAATAAAATCATCATCTCCCTCCTGGCCTCTTCGCACCTCGAGCAGCTTCAATAACTCCGCCACCTGTTGAAGATTGAAGGCATTATTATTATCAACCAATAAACACAGCAGGAAGCCTGCCGTTTTTTAAATTTTTTTATGGGCAACCTGGTGAATCGCGAATCAGCGATTCAAACTGTAATATAATGAAGTGAAACAAAATTGCATTTCTGTCTCACTATCTGGGTAATTAATAGGGGAATTCAAGCTGAATCAGGTCAGAGAGTCGTCAGATACTAATAAGTCTGCCAGTGCTTTCATTTATGGTTTTACTGCATCTGCACCATCAGACACGCTGCTGTCTGCTTACTTGCTTTCATGAACTGGGGGTGCACGCCACCCCTAATGTGAACACAGCAAGTGCACACAGGACTGTGAGCATGATGTGCGTACAGTACATGAACATAACCAAATAATTCCACTGCATTCTTTTCCTGTGGACTGACAATGTGCAGAAACAATCAAATAAAAGCATAGTTAAGAGGCAGTAATTTCTTCTTAGTTACTTTCAATCTTGCTATTGGATTTATTGTTTAAGTAAATGAGCAGTAAAGTTGACTAACTTTGTTGCTTTTCTTTCTTTTATATCATTTTTATCAGAAACATCTTTTTTATTAAACAGTTTTTCACTTTACATGCAATTTGAACACTTACTTTGGGAAAATGTGACATTTTCACCATTTTCTTTCTTTTTTTTTTTTAAACAAACTGGTTAGCAGTAACCATAAGTGAAGGAGCTTTACCTGCAGAATGAGGAGTCCTAATTTAGATAAGTCCTTTCTCTTGAATTTAGAGTAGCTCATGCCCAGTTTGCCTGTGTCTTGATTTAGCCTGTCATTTGCAGAGACATTGGGAAAAAGACAAAAGCAAGAAAGGCCCACATTGAGAGTAAATAATCAGCATAAATGACAAACAAACAATCACAAACAAATTTAAAAGCCAGAAGCAGGGTTACCTGGGGAGCCGGTGTCTGGGGCAGGGGATGATGTGAAAGAGCTGAGGCAAGGAGTAAATAAAGTTAACCACTTGAGGAATGAAGAACAGCAGCATCGTTTTGCTGAAGTGTCCCAGGATGCCCACGACAGCAAAGGTCATGCCAGCAAAGTAGCAGAAAGTGTCTCCAACAAACACAGATGAGGGATACCTGGGACAAAACAGGAGGCAAGTTGACACCAACATATCAAGTATCCCTCTGCATTTACAAGTGCATAGAACTTTTTTTTTCACAAAACTGCCTTGGGTGATGGGTTTAACTTACCAATTGTGGTAAAGCAATGCTAATGTGGTGAAGAAGAATGGTATCATGAAATAAAGGGAGAACACATGGTCGTCACGGTAATCTCCTGTTCCATCACAATAACACAAAAAAACAAATGTCAGACCAAACATTTTCAGCATTTTGCGTGTTATGACCATAGAATTTCCACATTTATAAATCACAGTCTCACATTCAGTCCAAAAAAGGGTGACAAGTTCTACCAGTGCGATATGATAATTATGATAATTGTTTCACATTTAAATTATCCAACCCAACACGCTCGTGGCTTGATATAAACAACCACACACCGCTGAGCTCCAGCAGGTTGAAGATGATGATGGAGGCGGATATAAACAGGGCCTGACCAGACTCGATGCCATTGATGCCAGCGAGGATGTTGATGGCGTTTGTGCAGAATACTGCGAGCATTCCCATGTAGACATAGTAGAGAATACCTGCAGGTCAGAAAGTACACCACTTAAAGAACAACTGAACATGAATGCAACAGCAGTGTCATTCCCCAGATCTTATAGTGCATTTTGGTATGTCTGTCGGCATAATGGCCAGAAAAGCTAATTTTTTAATAAGCTGAGAGAGCACCTTTCATGCAAGTAATGCATCTCAAAGTGCTTTCCAATAAGGAAATTGCACACACTCGCTCACTTCACATGAAAATATACAGAAGAGAAGAAAGATGACAATAGAATATATGTAATGCACAAGATAAGATGCATATTATGCAAATATCACTCCCATCAATCAAAGTAACAATATCATTCATTTATTATTTTATCAGGTTTATTGATGTATTAATGTGTAAGTAGCTATTACTGTTGTAGCTGGCTGAGGTGTAGCTACTTTAACTACGTAAATACAGTTGAGTAGATCTTTATGTTTTGAGACTGCACTCATTTTGGTTGAAAGTTAATAGAGAAACCGCAGACCAAGATTATGCTTTGGGGGTCACATGTCCAATCTGGCCTGAGAACATCTTGGTTTGCTCAGAAGGAACTGCAGGAGCTGGAGGAGCTGCAGGATGTGTCTGGGGTTAAAAGGATGAAGCATGCTGCAACAACTCACCCAGGTCCAAGTGCAGCCCGAGCAGGGCTCTGAAGGGCTTGGGCACCACAATGACCGTGTTGCCAAAGTTGGTGAAGTAGACCATGAGCAGCGGCAAAGAGGCCATGGTGGGAAGCAGGAGCTTGTGTCTCCAGCGCAGGTTCAGCACGTCATCGGCGAAGCCCAGGAAGATCATGCAACAGATGGCCAGGAGAGCACCAATCAGCTGCACGAACTGATCAGAACAGAAGAGGGAAGAGTTAGACAGACGTGACAGCAACACACAGGTGTACGTTACATCCATGTACACACCTCATCGTGCGGGAAGCCCATGCACTGATCTCCCACAAAGCAGCTGAGGAAAGGCACTGGGATGAAGCAGAAGAGGATGATGAGGAAGACTGTCCCACTGATGACTCCCTGGGACTCTGGGCTGCAAAGAGGAGAGACCAGGAGGAGAGACAAGGCGAGAATCAGGGACAGGAAGTCTGCACACATTTCACCCTGACATATGATTAAAAAAAAAACACCACTTGGGGGAAAAAAAACACAGCAGGGATGAGACAAAGACTCACACTTCCTTTTTGGTGGTTTTGTTGAGGTCCATGCCGTAGAGTCTGGCTGAGATGAAATGGTCTTTGAAAGCAGGGATGAGCTTCAGGGTGGCCAAGCAGCCGAGGGCCGACATGAAGCAGTTTATCACCAGAGGGAGGACCGGCACCGGGGACATGTTGTCGGCCGCTTTGGAGGGTCTGTCTCCAGCACTGAAAGCACCTTTGTAGATAATGTGACGGTCGATGAACGAGCTGCCTTCACCGAGCTAAAAACATGTCACAGCAGTGCTTCACAGATAAACACATCTCCGTGTCAGAGAGAAACAAGCACACAGGCCACAGTGTTGGACCGTAACATGTTTCATTACAGGTTAAAGACGCTTTTCTCTGCTCTCTGCCTGCCTGTCTGAACTCCACGTCTGATTAGTGTTTGACTGTCACGCTATGCTGTTACCTGGGGGTGGTACTTCCGCCAGGCTTCAAAATAAAGTGTTGATAAAAACTCTGCAACGCCTTTTTTATAGTTAGCTATTAATTATCGATGCATTATTATTCGTTTTTTTTTATAAAACACTTTCATATTTGCTTTGGTTTTAAATACCACTCTTTACTGTGTATGGTTGTTGCTAATTTAACACGCCTCTAAACAAACATTTAGCTTCATAATAACTTCCTGTCGCTGCCAATACGGTGTTGACGCGGAAGTGACTTCTTCTTCTGTGGTGGACTGTGTGTCATACAACGGTACTTCTGCCATCTGTTGTCAAAAATGTTTAGAGCTTACACTTTCTTTTCATAGATTACCAGTGCTTTCGGGTTTGTATGGGAAATGAGCTTCACTGTAAAAAGAAATATCAACAACAACAAAGGGAACTGTGGAAATGTGGAGGAGGAAATGTGCAATTTGAATAAAATATAACAATTACCAACAAAACACCCCCCTGCACTCTCCTTAAAATGCATGACTGTATCAGTGGAAGAGTTTTCTGACTTTATTTAACATGCTATAATATGCATTAGTGGTGCAAAAAATATATAGGTCCATTATTTAAATAAAAGTAGGAACAAAGTAAAACTGCTCCATTACAAACACAAGTCCTGCATTTAAAATATTACTACTCATGTAAAAATACGGGGCATAGTCAGGTATCATCAAGTGTACCTAACTGAACATAAGAAGTTAACAACAACAACAACAATAATAATAATAATAATAATAATACACAGAAATGCATCTCGAAGGAAATTCTTGGAAATTCTTCTCTCTTCAAAATTAAAATTACTTTAGAATTAAAAACAAGAAACAACAGATCAAGAAATATAAAGTGTATAAAAATAACCACTTGGCTCCACTTTTGAGTGGAAATTTGATTAAACATAACTTTTCTGATCGTGCACCATATGAACAAGTGATTCAGATTTTAGAGCTGGGTTTTTACAACATAAGACCGCAACATTATGTAACAATGCAGGACCCAGTTAACATTGTACTAAGTGGAGAAAATTCTGAATTAAATTGGCAAAATAATCTAAATCCGATTGACACACAGTGAACTGTGCTTACTGCTTTGCTCTGTCGGTAATTAAGCTTCGTGGAGAGATGCAATAAATTGTTTTGAAGAAGAAAAAATACACATCTATGCTTTAAGTATTGTGCTTTTATTTTGAAGGCTCTGCTTCTCCCTTCCAGTGCGTCGTCTCTTTCCTGCCCTGCAGCGCCGCCTGCAGGCCGCTGCCGCTCTTTGTCACATCATCACTGTAGAGAACTGGCCGAGGAAGGAGGGCACGACCGGAGCCGGAGCCCGTGACGGTCCGACCCCGAGCAGGAGAGCCGAGCTGAGAGGGACCAGTGACGGCAGAGACCGGCAGACTCCTCGCTGCTGACTCGGAGATGGGACAGACACGTTTGTTGCTGCGTGCAGCGCCGCTCGTCGCCACCAAGCCAGCTTCATGTTATCTTGCTTTCGATTACCTGCAGCCTGCAGCTCGGACTGCCTGAGTTGAGCGGTAGGTCTCTGTGGAGCTGCTATTGATCATCCGAGTTTGGTCCTCTAACCTGTAGCCTCCGCTCTGATGCATGCTTCACCCTCTGATGATGCAGTTTGTAGTGGCTGCTGCTTCGTGCGCACACAAGTGGTGTTTGAACGTGATGTTAAACAAGCACAGTGAGGTGAAGCCATGCCTGTGTCTCATCTGTGTATTCCTGTGTTATAACTTGTAATCACCCCCTTTGATCAAGACGTCTTTTTCTTCCACACTTCCACAGGCTCGAGGGGAGGCGGGGTGATCTGCTCCTCACTGACAAGTCCTGGTATTTCCATCTGGACCTGGTGATATGAGAGGCTCCAGGAGACGGTGATGGACCTCCAGGAGTTGGGCTGGCTGTGTCTGGTGGCTCTCTTTCTAGCCTCCTTGCTCATTGTGCTGGGGTGGCTGCTCCAGTACTCGCTGGCCCTGCTGCGGCTGCGGAGAGCCAGGAAGAGAGCCGGGCAGGACAGGGGAGACTCGACCTGGAAGCAGCAGCAGCAGCTCTCCTTCACAAGGCACCATCACAGCCTGGCCGGGGGAGTGTGGGGCTTCCTGCTGAAGCTGCGCTCTGGCCGGGACGGAGGACCTGCGTCTGAGGCTGGGGTCAAAGGCTTGCTGACCTCCCTGTTCTCCTTCAAGTCCTTCAGGGAGCACTGGCAGAGAACCTGGGTGAAAGCTCTGAATGAGCAAGCCTGCAGACATGGGGTGAGTTGCTGGTTTGAGATCTCGACCTGAAGGAGGTGCAGCATCAGTCATATTGCAAAGGAGAGCAGTGTGTGGTGGAGGAGCACGCTTAAGGTTACTCCACTAGGCATAAATAGTTAAACAGCGAGGGCTGATACAATTGGTGTGCCCATGTGTGCTGGAAGTGTGTGTGGAGGTGGAGGTGTGGGAGGTGGAGTGTCTAATCGGTAAAAGGATGTGGGCGGAGGGGGGCAGAGCCTTGCGTAACAGCTCTGAATCAATGCACATAAGAGTGGAGAGGCAAGACAAGCTGGCGTAGCCACAGTACGAACACCCACACCTCATAAAAATAGTCTGACCCCCCCCTGCCTGTGGAGGGGAAATATGGATGTGCTGGATCAGAGTGGGAGGAGGCAAAATCAAACAGGAGAATGGTTGTCTCACCTTTTCTTGCAGCTCATAACATGAAACAAAGTGCATCAGTGTGGATAAATATACATAAATACTGGACTCAGTGTGGTCAGACAGTTGGTAGTCCGGCCTGTGTCAGAGGCCCATCATACGTTTCTAAAGGTCTGTCTCTTTTTTAAATGGTTCCTTTGATCTGCGTGAATCAAAGTCCGCTACACAGTCAGATGTTTCCAACAGGGACTGGAAGAGGAGATGGATCTTCTACCCCCCACTTAGACCACGTGTGTGTGTGTCTGTGTGTGTGTGTGTGTGTTGAATGAGAGATGAGATGACGGGGAGTTTAAAGGGGTCAGATCAATCCACAGAGTGAATGTGCACAACAAACAGAAAGCACTCGATTCTGATTCAGATGGGTCACCTCACCTCGGCTGACTGAAAGTCTCCCCTCACATGTTTAAGTGAACATTTTAGAGAAATGCTCATTCAGGGGTGGTGCAAGTGTTGCACATTGGTTTGGAAAAAAATACACTTGAGTCTAGTTGCAATGCAATTGATAGGTCACTGTTGGTTCAACAAGATGCCCTTTGCCTGTTTTTAGTGCCCAGGTTAGAAAGATGTCTGACTTACTCACCAGTACAAGGTCTCAAATAGAGTCAAAAGTCAAAAACAGTGATCAACATGACATGATAATTTAATCAACTGATTTAATCAACTGACTGTTCTGGTCAAGTTCAAATCCAATCTATACATTTTTTTAGATACGCTGTTAACAAAGAGACAGACAGAGAGGAGTAAATCTAAAATGTGACCTTGTTCCTCGCAGTAGAATACTAATTATTATGACTCGGGCATTATCATTTATCACCTTTTAGGGGTTTTGTTTGGTTTATATACTGTATGTATGTGTTATATCACCATGTGTTATAATTTTACCAAAACCTCCTCTCCAAATGAGTGATTCCAAGCAAATCCTGATGGCAAAGGATGTAATATATATTAGTGGAAACCAGTTCATACCATTAAAATGTAACTGAATTACTAAAATGTTGTTAGTAGTATGATTATGATTATGAAAGCCCCCACCTCTGCTGGTAATAAACATAAATCATAAAGGACCACTTCAACATTTTGGAAAATCTATTCAGATGTGCAGCTTGCCAGGCTAACTGTTTCCCTCTGTTTACAGTCTTTATGTTAAGCTAAGCTAACTGCCTGCTGGCTCTAGCTCCATATTTAGTGTACAAATATGAGAGCGATAAGGATAGTTTTGTCCTCCTCTCTGCAAGAAAATGAATAAGCGCAATGTCAAACTATTCTACCGACCATGTTTGTGCCATCCTGTAGGTGCCTCATTAAGAGGATAATGCCTCCTATGCGAAGACACATGACAGCCAGGGATGTTTACACTTATATATTGTTTATACTCTGCAGACTACAAGGAAAATGAGCACAAACTACATTAAGAGGCGCTCACAGAGTTTTGAAGACTGTGGTTTCATCTCACGAAGCCTTCAAGGTCAATCTCTGTATGAATTTTCTTTGTATACCACACACATGTTGGTATGCAGTCACACTCTGAGCTCATATTTGTTTTCACTAAAGTGTTAATCATTTGCGTGCCGGTAATGAGAGGTCAGTAAACAGAGTGGCATGATCCTTTGGAACAGCTTCCCTTTGATTAATGGTGGTGAATGGGAGTGTGCCAGTTTTATCTTACAACGGCCTAATTGGTTGATCCTTCGTTGCTCTCAGTTACCAAGGAACTCCACAACATGGGCGTGAACCTTGGGTGAACTTTGGAGCGTTTAGTGAGAGTTCATTTATGCATTTTCCAGGTGATGAGCAAACTTTCTCTTTCTCTTAAACAATAATGATACTGTGTTTAGGATAGAAATCTTAAAATAATTCTCTGGCTGCACTAAACATGCAAAATTAGACTGACTGCTTTTAAGGGGTTGTGTTTTTTAAAAAAACAGGCCCATGAAATGCTTTAAAAACCCCATACGTACAAGGCTTTTACCCTACAGTGATAACTTTGATGGCTATGCTAAGATAATTCTCCAGACTGGGTAAATGCGTCAGTGGCGGAGGAGACGGAGACAAGCTGTCCGTGTCTGTCTGTCCATGTGGTGTTTAGTTTGCAAACCAAGAGTGCGAGCCAAAGCTTCACAATAAAATATCTGCTCGTCATTGTGTCGGCGCGCAGAGCAATCTGTTATTCTAAATGTGTCTGGGGAGCATGCAAATCTCCGGTGGGTTTGTTAATGAAACTTCGAACCTGCTACTGAAATAACAAATCACCAACAGGTCTTTTTAAGTAGATCTACATCCAGGACCAGATTAATGGCACCATCCTTGTCTTAATATTATCTTAACGTCCTTGTCTGATTGATGCATCAGACACAGATATTTGTTGGGTTTGTTATTGAGTTGTATCTTGGTATTATAGCCAGTTGAATCTGTCCTTTTGTCCGCAATGTTTACACTCAGAGTTGTAACCTGGTTCTCCCCCTGTCGTGGCTTTTCACCTCCTCCCTGAAAAACTGGACTGGAAAAACCTGCTGTGGGGGTTTGCAGCAAGTATTGTGTGGCCATGAATGAGTCACTTGGCAATCTTTGCGTCTCACATACAGTAAGCACCTGCCACCTGCCAGGCATGTTGCCATGGCCACTTGGAAAACAGACACTAGAGCAGCCGTCCAAGCTGCGGTCCTGAAGACTCACGTTCTCCTACAACTTGCATTTCATTAATTATGTTTCTGCATCAAGCAAAACTTGAGCTTCCCCGGAGGAACGTGGCGCGATGCAGACACGGCCCCGGTGTCATCATGCGGGGATTAGTACGCAAATCCTTTATAGCATTAACCTAAGTACTTCTGCAACATTTAAGATCGATGCTGACAGAGGTCTTTAAATAATTATGTTGAAATTTATCCAAATAAGGGCAAGTTGAGTGAGCCTGCATGGAAAATTGGAGCAACAGTCGAGGTTCAGTAAAACTCACTCCTCCGCAGGCCCTGTTATGTTTGGTCAGGCATTAGAGTAAAAAGTGGATTTTTTTTATTGTTTATGTTCTTTTGTTGTTTTTTCCCCCAATAATTATTTTTCCTCTCCTTCTTTTACTCAACATCCTGTGAGACCCAAAATAAACTTATAGACTTAAAACACTCCACCTGGCTCTGAGAAAATCATGACGGGCTTTTTTTGTACATTATTCTGACATATTATAAACAAAACTATTGATTGATTAAATGAGTAGTTAGACACGTTTGGGTAATGCTCTTATTCACTCTCTTGTTGTGAGTAGGATAAGAGAGTGCGCTAAGTAAGAAATTAGAGCCAGTGGCAAAATTAGCTTAGCTTAGCATAAAGAATGGAGGCAGGGGAAAGCTAAAGATAACCTCACAAATCAACACGTTATGTCTCAATTTGTACAGAGAGACAGAGAAAAAACCCCCAAAGAGTTGTTTTGTTTGGGGGGTTGTGTGTTGTACTACCTCTCCTGGAAGCTGACTTGTTGGTGTCTTGTTGTCGCTGTGAGGTTGCCAGGCAACCAGAAGGGTCTCCAAGTCACGAGAGTCATTTTTGATGCTCTCATCTTACTCTGGGCATTAATGAGACTAAACTTATTGCCCAAACTGTTAGTCTATTATTTTAATAAAAAAATAATTGGAAAATGAATCAGTATATTAAAATCTCAATTAATTGGCTTCAGTTTATATCTGGATGTCATTAATAAATGATAAATGAACACTACACTATTTTGCCAGTGTATTGTTGATATATATGATGTAAATGTATCTACAGTCAGGGATTTTGCTATACTGTTTATACCATCATAATTATGTCTTTTATATCTCTTTGAGTATTATGCCATTGTCTGCAGTATCATAAACCAGTGAGCAGGGAAGTGTCACGGTCAGATTGTATTTTTATATGTTTTTTCCATTTGTGCAATTCATTACATCAATTTATCAATCATTTTTTGTATTATTTTTGTTATGATATAAAATTACATATATTGTGACAGAGAAATGTATCCCTATCACCCGCCCGTTATATGTTCGTATATGACATGAACATTCTTGGAAGATAAGTATAGAGGGACAAAGAGGCCAACAATTTCACAAGTGTTCGGCCGCCCTGGCTTTCCACAGTTCAGGAAACGCTCATGTAAGACTTGTGATGCCTTGCTCAAAGACGAGGCCTTTTAAGGTGCAATACTCTAACTGGACTTCCTGGCTCTTATTGAATTTTCTCACTGTTATGTAGCTCTGAACATAGCCGCAGTCTCTACCTTGCATCATCCTTAGCACCTCTTCAGGGCTTTTGCTCCGTAAAAAGTTTCTGAACATTTTACTACATTGTAAGTTGGTCAGTTTGCTTCAGCATCTTCTGTGGTGAGATGACTAAGATGTGGAAAAGGAGCTAATATGACATCTGGACTTTTGTGGCCTGTTAATGTGGCCTATCACACGATGGTTTTTAAGACTTTGGTTCATCATGAAGTATAACATTCATTTCAGGACTTGTGTTTTCTGCTCGAGCAACACGTGCCACAGTTGTTGACAGTAATAATGAGCTTCATAAAGCAGAGTCATACCTCTGTATGATTATCGGCAGTTTTTATCAGTGGGTCACTGTCTGTAGTTTTCAGTTCAGAGGTCTGGTTCAGCAGCCCTCATCGATATTCTGCTCACTGCAGCAGAGAGTGATGCAAGCCAGGGACCCTCTAATAGCGACGCCAGACCATGTAAACACTGCTCGCTTACAAAACAGCTCATGGTGTCTCACTAATGTCCAGTGTCATCAGAATGCTGCGTCCTCACAGTGAAGGGAGACCCAGAGGGGAGACCTGACCCTGACCCCTGAAGTCCACTATTCAAAAACAACAAGATGAGACTTAAAGATGCTTGAGGGGGCTGAATCCTGACAGGGGGCCTGGGTGTTGTTACATAAATATAGTGACCAGCAGCAAAGCACAAGAATCATTGTTTGGGTTTGTGGAGACAAGAGGCACAGTGTTGGTGATAGTGTCCAATTCAACTTCTTCCTCTGACATATTTAGGCAAGAGATTTGTATTTTTATTGACACAACTTAGTTTTCAAGAGCACAATTAATTAATTTCATGTCAGTTTGGAGATACTGAGAGACATGGAGTGCCTTTCTTCTCGTATAGATTAGAGGAGACAATTGCAACCCCAGGGTGGAAAGCGGAGTGGTTGGTGTTGCAGCTGGGTTCTCAACAAACCTGAAGTTATGTCAAGTCCACTAGTCTAATGATGGTGATTTGTAAGGTTGCTAAGAAGACCCCCCCCCCCACCCCTCCACAGTCTCTCTGTATCCCTGTAATCCAGGGATTCATCTTGAAGCTTCATTGCAGCTGGTTATTACATGCCGCGTTGTCAAAGAAGGACGTCCTCTTGCTGCATAAACACACACATACCTGTTTGTGTGTTCTCTAGATTTACTCATACACACATAAACATTTTCATTAAGTACAAAGGAGCATGATGACGAATTCTGCTGTATGCACACAAAGGTTAATGTGCATTAAACACAAGCATGGTGCGCTCACTGTGGCTCCTTTAAACACAAGCAGGTTAAACCGACAAATTTAAGACACGTGAATCATATGGCAGCTTAAAAAGCACCTCCGGCACCTTTGGACTATAATCCCATGATGCATCTTGTTTCATGACTCAGATGTTTATCCAGAGAAAACGTCTGTCCGCTGAAGTATTAGTCCAGGAACCTCTGGATATAATCTTGCCTTGGCAGGAGGACTTGATGTGGAGCTATTCACATGTCTCTTGTTGGATTAGTGCATGCAGGAGGCTTGAAGGACTGGACCGGTTGGCCTCTTCAGACCTGCAGATCATAATAGCATAGTCAGACCACATGTGCATCTGCAGCTTACACATGATGCCGAGCCATCGTCATTGGACGCAGTGGGTGGAAGAGGAGGACTAATAGAGCATATGAGTGTGCATGTGCAGGAAAGGAGGCTCCCTGTCCATTCAAGATCTGCAATTATAAAGAGGCTGGTGATTAGCTTGAGGCCACAGTTCACTTCTTCCCTCTCTGACTGTGAGCTGCCAGTAGATGATTAATGCCCTGTGATTATGCACAAGTAGATTTCTTCTTAACGATGGGGAACGTTAAGCACTTAGCGCTCACTTGCGATGATTGTGCAGGAAACTAACCCCAGTGACAGCCGCTGATGAATTCAAATTCACTTTCTACCAAAACCGACTCTAATTTTAATCTCTCTGTGGCAGGCATTAATCTACAAGCCAGCTCCTTTGACTCAGCTTTTAAAATGGAGACACACATTATTCCAATTTTGTACAGTACCTGAACAAATTGTAACACTCATTTGTGCATATCAATCCAAAGCTTGGCCCCGAATTAATTTATATGTGGAAGCCAAAGGTCTGTAGTTGCACAGTTGAGAGCTGGTGTTCTTCTTCTGGCCATAGAGGTTGGTTGATTGAAACATATTTAGGAGGAAAACAGATTGCGTGAGCGTACTGATTTGGATGAAGTGAAAAGTGACTCCCATAGTCTTTTTTGCACTGCACAAATTATGATGATTTCAGAGAGTTAATCTTCCATGAAATGGCTCGACAAATCCCTGAAATATTGTGGTGCACGCAGGATCAAAGTGGATGTTTGATTTTGCTGTATTTAAGTTAGGAAAGAAGGCAAAGTGGATTATTTAATTAGTACTTTTTCAGATTTCTCCAGTAATATATAGGTTAGGATGTGATTACTGAATTTGCTTCTCTGTTCCTGGACTTGCTGTTTGGAAATGTATCCACAGCACTCTGGTCGTGGTTTGTATGAATTTATGGTGTCTTATCAGCCCATACGGTCTCTGCACCAGGTGTGAAACTATTGTAAAAATTGTATCTATTCATTCATTGCAGAGGGAAGCTGGATCTTAAATGCTTCATGTAGGAGTTCTTTCAGTCTTTTTCCAGTATTGGTATAGTTTTAATCTTCTGTGTTTGAATGATTTCATTTCATGTATACAGTAGACCAGCAGTTTGCGATAACAAATTTTAAACATAAAATCACATATCACACATCCCTACTTACTGTAAAACATTCGAGCAGCACTGTGAGGCTAAATGCTAACATCAGCCAGCTAACATGCTAACGATGACTTTGCTTACATGTTGATATTTTGCAGGGAACACTGTCTATGTTAGCAAGCCAACATTGCTAACAGATGTCGCCATTTCTGCAAGCACACTGCAAGCATGGGTTAAAAAAAAAAGACTAAAGTTTTACTTAATCATCCCAAGTTAGTGTGTTTAATGTTTTATTGTTTTCTCAAAGTAAGAACATATATATATAAAAAAATTAGAAATACACCACAAACTTTGCATCTTTTTTTGTAATCTGAACCTCAGATAGTAAAAGAAAAAGCTGGAGAAGAAAATGAGGGTCAACAAAAGCCACAGGGGGAGTGTATTTCTGGTTGACCCACATGCTTTTCAGAGGCGTTCAGCCAGCCGGACCCAAGGGCGTGACGCTGACAAACCTGAAGTGACACCGCGGATGTCCTCAGGAACTGTCTCTTTCCAGAAATACACTCCACATACACACTCAGTTGAGCAGCGGTGGTTCACAAGGACAAATTCAATGGTTATGTTGCTAGCTTTGCCCTCTCCATGACAAAATGAGCTCCGTGGCTTCTGCCAGGAGGATACACAACACCACAGAGCACCAGATGGATACCTAAGGAGCCAATGGATGCAAAATGTCTGAGCAAACTCCCATTGAAGGAATAGAAAACCAGAAACCAGCTAGATATTCTGGGCTTCACCTTGAAGATTCAAGTCTGTAAATAATATTTAATACAGGCCTAAAAACTGGACAATGCCTGTACCATTCTGGGCAGACTTCCAAGCATGTGTGCCTCCAGCACTGCGGTCAACCCAGTGCTTAGATTATAGTCCAGCCCAGAAAGTGACTCTTAACAGAAAATGATATCAGCACCCCACTGCAGAAACAACGACTGAAAACCTGATGACCCAGACTTCTCTGAGGCATGCAAGATTGCTTGACATTGAGATTGATTGACATGTATTGGCAAGCCTGTGCTGCTGTGTGTCCTGAAGTAATTTGCAAAAATACAAAGTTGTCACTTTCTTTTCATCATGGATTAGCATGTTTGACATAAAAGATACAAATCTATGATATAAATGCATGAAGACTTGCTCTTAGGTTTTGAAAAAAAATTAACTAACCCTAACGTGGATATCACATCCATGTATATAAATATATAGCACTGTATATAAAATAATAGATATCCATATACATATTTTTATACATACACATATACTGTATGTGTCATACTCCACTCTCTTCCTGTCTGTATCAGATTTCTAATAATGGTAAAATGTATTGTCTAATGTATAGCAGAATTCTTTACAAGTGTGAGTGCAGAGTTGTGTAACTATCTCAATCTATGTGTGCATCAGATTTATAAACATATAAAAGAATTTCTCAGTGCTTACAGAGATTTGTGAATGTGAAAAATAAACTCCAAATCTGTATTCAGATTTGCAAATGTATTGATATCTGTAAATGTGTACATAGATCTGAGAATGTATAGACAAATAATTGAATGCTATTTTGCTAGTAAAATAGCATTACATTTGTAGACAGATTAATATTTGCATAGTGTGGGCTCCCCCTAGAACACTGACATTTAGGAGCATTTACTCACAACATTGTACTCCCTCTAATTAGCCTCGTTGCAGAGATGCCTGTGGTGTTTGACTGCAGTGACACAAACCTTTGCTAATGCACATCTACGGGCCACACACAATCAGGACCTCGCAATTAATGGTTTTATCTAAAGCCCTCACAATCTGAGATACATCACATCATATTTGTTCTGCACTTTGGATGTAATGAACGGTTGGGTGACTGAGCGGTTTTAGAGGCTCCAGCCAACCGAAGTAAACACAGCCGGTTGTACACTGCAGTCATGTGTCTGCAGTGTTGGTCCAGGGAGCCTACGTAAGCTTGCAGCATTGCACTTGGATTCCTGCCCTCCCGGCTGGAACACTGACACACACATGCACACACGTACACACACCACTAACTTTGTTATATCACCCTCCCACCTCTGCCCCGCCTCCACTGTTGTGTGTGATAGAGATTGGACTTGGACCTAGAGGAACATATGCTCTGACAATAGGGGATTTGTTTTCTCTCACTTGCATCTCCTGAGCCAGTCAAAGCCGTGTATTGAAACGGATCCTCTGGCACAGGCACACACAGATAGTAGACCACGGTTCTGGTGAATCTTTTCATACAACTGAGACACTAATTCCTTCCTCTTGTTAGGGCTGTCCTCCAAGTCCAACACTCATTCAGTAAGAGCGTGACTAAGCATAGATTGATGCACTCTTGACAATGGATGCTGCTGCGAGGCTGAGGCACAGCGCACTCTTCTGAACGCAGCCTGACTGAGTGAGAGGGAAACCACAACTTCTGCATTATTACAGAAGCTCATGTTAACTTGAACATACTCTTTACCAGCCTTTGGTCAAACATATGTTGTAACTTGTCAGCCAGTATCTTCGGGCAGTCTTCAGCTGAGTGCACAAATCCACAGAGCTGCCTGGACCTCAACCACAGTTGTGCTTTGCCAAGCATTGTAAATACAGTAATCTCATGCTTGTTGGCAACAGTGTATTTACAGCCATACACATCATGGCACATTACGAAAGCTAGTTTATTGATTCATGCACATTTTCTGCATCAGACTTTACAGCGTCACCTTGTAATAGAGATCGTTTGGCACGAGAGGATAATCACACCTTACTAATAATTTGGACTCCATCAAAAAAAATTGCCTAAAGGGATGTTTTTGTTTCTGCAAAGATTGTGAGTTTGCTCAATGTTGTTTTTTAAGGATTACATTGTGTAATAAGCGTGTGAATGGTGCAGTCAGTGCCATGTGTGAGTGATCGTCCAATCACTCTGAGCTGAGATCAGTGAAGTTACCAGACGTGCTTAAAATTCATGAAATGCCCCAGTTAATTTGCATTTTGGTTTAGATGATACTGCAACAGTTTCATACACAAATTGAAATCAAAATCCATAAAGAGTATGACTAACTGCTAACCAGCTGCATCAAAGGCTGCATCACTGCAGGACAAAATCTTTTATGTCATCCCCAAGTGTCTCTCCTCTTTCTCTTACATAATACTTAGGACATTTTTTTCTCTTCCCTCTGTCTCTCTCCCAGAGTTCAATCCAGATCACTTTCGACAGCAGTCTCCAGTTAACTGCTGCCTCTGCAATAGATAGCGTGACCTGCACTGACCAGTCGGCACACCGAATGGTAAGTGGTCATTGTGGTCCGTGTTCGTTACAGCTGTAGCACATGCAGGGATTAACTTCTGGAGCAGACATCTTTAGTCAGCCAGCCAGTAAATTTTAATTGGAGCAACACGTGATTAAAAAAAATGGCTGGATTGAATTTCTGTGTCAAGTCAAGTGAGAACCAGATGAAGACAGGCATGGGCAAACAGAAAGGGCTCTTTTTCTTTGTCCTTTGTCAACCTCCTCTTGTTTTACAGGTCTTACACTGTAAATGTTGGGTGGACACGGTGACATTTCCTGTGACGGTCACCCAGCAGTCACCCGCCGCTGTTTCCATGGACACCTATCAGATCACTATAGCGCCTATGGTGACAAAGGTACAAAGGCGCACCACCTGGATGTTTGCAATTTGCACATTTGAGGGCAGGCCACTAAAACAAATGAGAATCTCAGCGCATCATTTGCATTGCTTATTCAAATTTGTATATTTACACAAGAATTGCAAGTGCTCCTGCTATCGCTGTCATTGAATGTTTAATATGAGTTACATAATTACAAGTTATGACAATCAGTAGCCTCTGTCTTATTGCAGTAATGTAAATATATATAAAAATTAAAGAGCCCATTTCCAGTAAGTCGTGTTGCTAACTATGTCAGTGATGTTTGTTTTTTTATCTTAATTTAAGAGGATAATGACGTTGGAAGTGATTTTCCATCTGCACGTCACTCCTTTCGCTATCTGATATTATGAGAAACTAAAACTAACTTTTTTTTTTTCACAAGAATAAAGCGCCCATGGCATGCTCTCTATCAAAAAATCACCATACAGTTTTTTGTGCCAAACATTACCGGGTATTTTATCATGTAAAATGTATTTTATAAGCTTGCAGCTGCCAATCTAAGGTAACTGCTCACCTATTAACTTGCTGTCTGCCTCCACGTCTGATGTGTTTTCCAACACTGCCCCGTTCCCCTGTCTGTCTCCCATCAGGTGGTGGTGTGTCTGGAGGAGGTGGAGGATGAAGGGCTGCTGATGTCTTGGACTCTTTCCAAGCAGCCATCATTTACCCTGACCGTGTCTCCATGCAAGCTGCAGAGACAGGTGAGAACATCTGATACTTGTACCTCTGATACGATATGTCTGGCTCATGCAAGCCTCAGCCCTGAGACTGTTCAGAGTTTACAAATTAGAAGGTTGCATGCATTCAAAAAAGGAAAAAATTTTTTCTGAGACTGGGCTCAGGCTTTCTGTCAAATTTTGCATAAATTTCAGTCAGCATGTAATATTGTGCATTTGAGTCACTTTCCGACCTACTGAATCATGAGTCACGAAGGAAATGCCGTTCTTAAATATCATTGCATAAATCTCCACTCCATTTAATGCCTTTTGTCTGGGACAGCAAAATAAGAAAAGAACAAATATTGAGCACGGTAAGTAGTTCAGCTCTCAGGGATACTTTCTGAATCTGAAAACAAGAATATAAAAGTAGGAATTTTCTATTTGTATTCAGGACAAATGTAAGTATGAAATATTGGCTTTGATTCAGTCCCTTAAAAGTGCACTGCTTTCTGAACAAATGAAGTGTCTTTTATATAAAAGCAACAGTTACGTTGTATTTGTACATCTAGGATATTATTAGACCTATGATGATATCAGGCATTTATTAAAAGCCCCCATTTGTGTTTATACTTCAATTTATTAACATCCCCTGCTACAAAACATATTTCTTTATCATCAGGGAGTAATCAGTTGCTTCTTTTTCTCCTCAGGGAACTGACAGTGAGGCCGACCTGGACATGATTAAGGGACTGATAGAGGACACTCTGTTCAGCACTCAGCCAGCCATGGTCCTGAACCTCAAGACTTGTGCGTCCGGTCCTTTGGTGAGAAATGTGTTTTTTGCTTTATTTTGCAATAAAAAACAAACTAACCAGGACCACTTTTCTGAAATAAATAAATCATTGACTGAATAGTGAATGACAGATCTTGTGCTTAAGCTGGTCTTACAGTTAAACCCTTTTTCTGCCCCCTCTCAGGCCCCCATGGGCCATCTATCGGTGGGATTGAACTCTGTCCCCCAGAGTGTCTTGGTGAGACGACTGCAGCTCCGGCAGCTCAGGGCAACCTTAAGTAAAGGTCAGATATTCTCCATCGACGTCAGATAATTTCCGCCCTGCTTCCTGCCAATTGAGAAGGACTAACTGTGTCACTGTGGGTTTGCAGGTCAGTGGTCTAGATCAGGGGAGCTGTGCTGTGTCCTGAGCCTTGACCAACCCTACGCGGAGAGGACGACACGCTTCCTGCCTGTGCCCAGCAACCCCGACGCCCCGCTGGAATGGAGCGAAGAGATTAGTCTGTAAGATGTCATCTGTAATGTCAGACTGTTCTTAATGTGTCGCGACTGTGTACATGCATGACAACACTAAGGACCCTGACATTGTATTTTCAGCTTCTTACTGTGAGTTACGGTGAGATCCAACACGAACACTGTTCTATTTCACATGAGAGGTTTTTGTTTTGTTTTGTTTTTTCACTCTGCCCTCCTTGGTGATTTGGTGGCATAAGTGAGTGATGTTGTGTACTTGCGTTTATCAATGAGGATTTAACATCTGAATCAGAAGCTGGAGGAAGTTGGTGGGTTGTTTTTCTTTGCAGTCAATCAAATCTGATCAAGCTGCTGCACAGTCATGATGAGTTTCTGGGTGTTCAACTCCTTGTAAACAGTGGGGGTTTTTTCTAAACCCTGATTGTTGCTTACTGTTTGAACACATGAATATAAATTTTATAGAACATTGCTGAAAATTGGAAGCCAAGTTTCAGGGGCTTTAAAAAATTAAAAAAAGCTGATTAAACTATCCACATTATTTCCATGAATGTATTTGTTGCATTGCGGGGTTTGACTTCAAGTCTGACACAGTTGTTTTCCTGTGTGTTTAAGGGAGCTGGGACTAGAAACCAAAGAGCTGAGACTAAGACTTCTGGAACGGAACGGCAAAAGGGAACGTAAGGCATTTCTCTATAGGATCTTACTAGTGGCTGCTGTCCAGAAACCTGATCAGCAGGAACGTTTAGACTACTTAAGCAAAATCATCGATGCCTGTAATGCACTGTTGGCAGGCCTGCTGTAATGGTTTTTGTTAGCGTTTTGGGGGGGTGTATAAAATGTCAGGAGATGTTCTCAATGTAGCCTCAAAACTGCAGTAAAGGAGCCGTTGTCCGGCTGTTTGCACAAACATGCTAAGACCTTCTTTTTCTTTTTTTTTGTTTTAAATCTGGGTAGAATTTCTGCCTGGCCACGCTTGCATCGCTTTGGATGTCTGCTCCAAGGTTCCTACTGGACAACACACGCTGTCGATAAGTCCGGGCCACGGCTTGGCACCAAACGGCACCATCACGGCAGAGGTGAGTGACGGGATGCTGCGTGTTTCTGTGAAATGATGGAGAACTCTTTCAAAGCCAATCGCATGCTTTGAAGTGTTGAGTTACATCACAGTTTATTATCTAACATCAAGCAAGCTGGAATGAAACAAAGATTTGCAAACAAAAGGAGAAATAGTGTTGTGTAACGGCTAATAGTACACTGACATGCATGTAACAGCCATCTCAGGTCTCTTTTTACCAGCCAACTATTTGCCTTTTTTCCCTCTTACATATATACTGCCTAAAAATAGAATAACATTTCATATTGGTTCATTCCCTGTTTTACTCTACCCCTCCTGCGACCTGTTATACCTACTTTGATTAGGCATCTGAAATTTTCCCTGCAGGTCCAGATGTCAGTTTAAATAAAGTTCCCATCCTCTCTACATTTTTATGTATTGTTTATTGTTTTGTTCTTTAATCCTCCAGCTGCTGTATGTGGAAACAGAGGAACCACGCGGCACCCACAATGCTTTGCCACTTCGTTCCTTCACTCACACCCACCAAGAAAGTCGATGTGGACCGAACCATCATGCCGGACGGGACCATCGTCACCACCGTCACCACCGTCCAGTCTCGACTCAAACTGGAACGCAGTCCAGGTACATTCACAGAGCAAAGTTTGATGCCGAGGTATTTGTACAACAAGAGATTTCAGAATGCCGTGATAATAACAACAAAGATGTAAAATAGTTGCGATGCATTTCCAGGAGACTCCCCTTTGCGCTCGCCATCCAAAGTGGAGGTGACGGAGAAGAAGCCCACCATCCTGTTAGACAACAGAGGCAGCCCCAACAGCAGCAGTGAGTTCTAGAGCAAAAGGCCAGAAGTTGTTTTACATAACAGATGCAAAGTAGGATCAGCTGCGAGCTGCAGTGTAACACGAGATGAGAGGCGATGTACTTTTCATTACACATCACGCTCTCTCTGTGCAGGTACTTCTGTTCAAAAACCTTAACAGAGTCTTACAACAAGTTTACAACAGGGAATGACTTTCTTATCCAAAGCAAAGAACAAAAAATATTTGATAAATATGATAAACATAGGTTAATTTCTCACAGGCATTAAAATGATGTTCTTTTTACTTTGACACAAAAGAGGTTTTTGCATTAATTTCTAAAGTCCTGATTTACATATTTGTGTCTTTGTTGCTCAGAGAGCAGCCGTCTGTCTAATGGCCTGGATCCTGTTGCAGAGACAGCCATCCGGCAGCTGACGGAGTCCGCTGCTAAAGCAGCTCGGAAGACACCAACAAAAAGGAGCACGCTGATCATCTCGGGGGTGTCAAAGGTCAGAGAAGTGCACATGTTATGATCTGAACATTTCAATTTCAGTGTTTGGGCCGTAGGATGTCAGTTACTTATAAAGCTGTTTTTGTAAATGAAAACAACATCCAATAAACTTGACTTACCATGACTTACCAAACTTCACTCTGACTACATGAGCCATTAGGCCGAGCCATTAAGTCTATAAAAGCCTACTTTTAAGGAATCTAAAATACAACAACATGGAGCCAGGCAAAATGAGTTTGATCTAAATTTAGTCCACAGTCACAGCCCCACTTGCACCACATTATAACCGAATGAGTCTTCTGACCTGATTTTGGCCTGGAAGCCTGCAAAAATGTATTCAGTGCAAGAGGCTACACTTGAAACGTGACACATTCACTGGATTGAATGCTGACGATTTAGTGATTTCATAATAATGACAAAATGACGTGTTCGCCTTAAGCATCCGACACTCTGACCATTATCAGATTCCTCTGTCGGAAGATGACTGTGCGTTATCGAGTGGCTACGCTGCAGCGATGGATGCAGCCATTCACGGCAACCATTACGGGGCGGGGCATCACCAGGACCCAGATGAAACCACACCCTCCGACGTGTCAGAACGCCCATCTGTGGACGATGTGGAATCAGATACTGGCTCCACCGGTGCCTTGGAAACCCGCAGCCTCAAGGACCATAAAGGTATCACAGTCGTCACAGTTTGCTGCACTGAACTCATCAGAGGCAGAGGTCCAGTTTCCACTGATGTTGCTCTGCAATGTCTTATGCTAATTATAAAAACAGTTCAGTAAATCAAATATAGTTTTTAATTTTATAATTTTATAATTATAAAATGAATGGGTGAGTTTATAATTTTTGTTTACACGTTGCCACTGCATAAATTAAAAGAGTCCAAAATTAAAGTTTTTATTTTGATAACTCAATGCTATCCTAGTAAACTGTACAGTGTATTTCGGTGCAAATGAACATTTTACAGCATCGAAATAAAATCAACAGAGTAATGACTGATTCACAGGCCATGTAAGATGACTCTAAAGTCATGTTACTGCCCCCTGGAGGCCATTCTGCAGCATGTTATGAATGAATCAGTGCAAAATTCAATTTGAATATCTCATTGATAAGGGAGCTATCTCATGAAATCTGTGAATTTTGAGGTCCCATTAATGAAATTCTTTATTGCCACTTAAATACAGCGATGTGCTCTGTCTGCTTCCTCTAGTTGGCTTTCTGCAGAGTGGGTCGAAGCTGTTGTTCCGCAGAAGACATCGAGAGAAGGAGTCCTGCCTCAGCCAATCCCATGAAGATATCTCCAACATGGGCAATAACTTTGCTGCTGTCGCAACCAGCAGCCGTAAAAAGTCTGGCAGCTTCTCTCGGCGTCTCATCAAGCGCTTCTCTTTCCGCTCATCGGGCAAATCAAAAGGCAAAGCCACCGCCACCAACGGGGGAGCGAGTTCACTGGATAACTGATTATCATTGCTGTGGTAGGACATGGCACATCCTGACTTTAACAGGATTGCTCTGAGGCCTCTTATTACTGTCAGAAGAACAACTCAACCTTGCAGGAGTCCTTTTTTTTTTTAGGTCGGACACCCCAGGCGGGCTGTCACCTGGGCATCTTGAAAGGAGGATACCTCTGGGAGGGCTTTCCCCTGGAGAAAAATTATTGCTCCTTCAGGACAGAAGTCATGTTTAATCACATCACTGAAGTTCAAATGTAATCATGAAATTTATTTATTTCAAAGAGAAATATGCTGATGGGTGAGGCAAAGGTAAAAGTTAGAATGAAACGTCTCTTTCCCTGTTTGAACACAAGCTATAGTGGGAGTGTTTGATCATGGCCGTGGGTTGAAATGCTCTTAAACAATTTAACGATATAAAATGCCAGTATGATGCTATTGGTTGCACTTTTTTTAACAGCACATGTAAAAATCCTGGGTTGTACAAATGTAATTTATTATTCTGTGGTTCTCATGAAATAAGTGCTATTTATTTTACCCCCCATCAAAAAAAAAAAAACAAGTCATCATAGTTGCATCACACTGTAAAATAGACATTGCTGTGTGTTTTTCCATGCAAATGTAATTTTAAACACATAACTGAAGTAAGTTAAGAAAACTCTGTCTTAATCTAGCTGTACTGTCCATTCATAACTGCTTATACATTGGTTTCAGTGTTGTATCTTATATAAGAAGCAGAAAAGATAATCTATTTATTGTACTTTTTATTTCATAAAGGTACGCTTTGTGGAATATCATAACACATTTAAGTTTGCTTTGAAGCTTCAACCAGCAAGGATCTTTAGCGGACTCTTCAAGCTGGTCAGCGAGCTTATACTTTAGACTTACATTTTTCTGTCTGTAAAAACTAAAACAAACAAACAAAAAAACACAATTAGGCCTTTTTCTCCTTTTGGCTCCTGTTGACACCATTTAAGTACAACCAAACACATTATAGGGATGCTCATATGGACTTTTCATTATTGCAATAACTATCATTGCTCTGCAGCAAGATTGCGTATACAGTGTGAAACACCTGTCATAGGTTGCAGGAGATTTGTTTGCAGGACCTGCTGTCGTGATCAGCTCATATTAATACACTACACAGCTTAATCTACCCTGCGTTTACATTTAGGAGCATTATCACAATGTATTTCTTTTTAAATGAATTTAAGTGACCGCTATTACAAGGTGATGGCTGGAGTGGACATACTCAGGGATAGAAATGAAATCCCTACTAGCAACTAGCGATATAAGGAAAACTGCTGCGTCTTTCAAAGACAAACAGGACTAGTATATAAACATGTACATACATCTGTGGACATTTGTGTTTAGTAAAAGAAAATGAAAAAAAATTTTAATTTACTATGTCTATTACGGGGCTTCAGAACAACCAAATGATTTTGATTTAATATTTAGGTTGATTTGCATCAATAAAAGTATAGCTATTAAAAGGGAGCCACTGTTATCAAAAGGACTGGGACAGACACCATACACCAGATACCATATGCTTTACAAAACTACAAGTCGACATGCTGAAGAAATGAACAAAGCCACTTCACTGTCTAAAGGCACATTATTTATATGGCTGGAATGTGACACAGAGAGCAGCTGCAAAATTGAAGATTTCTGTTGTTATATTTGAAATGGTTAATTTATTGCAAATAAATTATTTTTGAAGCATCACTCAGCCTGCACCTAACTGGATTATTTTTTTCATCATTCAATCACCCTAATGTCATTTGTGTTATTAGGGGACATACGTAGGTGAGTAATGTATTACTATTGCTTGCATTTATTTCTAAAGCACAGTTAAACAGTTTCACAATCATGCAAAGGCTCTGTTACGTTTTAGTTTTAGTTGTGACTGTAGGACATATAAGAAAGGTTTGTTGTCAGATCTAAGAGACCGAGGAGCTGAATGACATCTGTGATATAAAATGAGGAAGCAAGCAATGGTCTGAGATGCAAAATGTGGCTGTGCAGAGAAATTCAGGTTAAAATTACCCTGCATTGTGACTATCTAAAAGGCAGCAAAATGACTTTTTCCAGAAATCTGCTCATGATGTGCATCCTCTCTATGTGTTTTCATTATTCTCACATGCCACCTATGCTCAGGAGATTAACTTTAAATGACAACTTTAAAATGTTTAAATGATCTCATCATTGATGTATTAACACAGCCAGTAAACTTATATTGACCAGCCATGGTCATATACACTCTGCATTATATTTGCCTTACATTTACTTGGCAAACTTGCAGAAGCGCCAAAAAACTTGAAGCTGGAGGGAAGACACTGGATTGGTCCTCCATGTCCGCCTCTTTACGCAACACCCATTCACAACCAGCAGGCAAACCAGCAACCAATCACCTTTGTGTATTCTGTAGACCTTCTCATGATTGGTTAGTGCACTGTAACACTTACACCAATGATCACCGGCTTCCGGTCCCCTTTGACCTTTTCCAGCCAATCACTCTTGGCTTTTTCTTTCCGAAAGCCAATCGTGTCAAGGGGCGGGACCAAGCAGGGGGTTTATATCCAGGTTGTGTGGCTGTGTTTCCGCATTGCATTCAAAACTGCGACCGTGCTGTGTTTTCATTTGGAAGAGCATCTCGACGACCGATAATGTCTGGAAGAGGCAAAACCGGAGCAAAGGCCCGCGCCAAGGCCAAGACCCGCAGCTCCCGCGCCGGACTGCAGTTCCCCGTCGGCCGCGTGCACCGTCTCCTCCGCAAGGGCAACTACGCCGAGCGCGTGGGCGCCGGAGCCCCGGTGTACCTGGCCGCCGTGCTCGAGTACCTCACGGCTGAGATCCTGGAGCTGGCCGGAAACGCAGCCAGGGACAACAAGAAGACCCGGATCATCCCCCGACACCTGCAGCTGGCCGTCCGCAACGACGAGGAGCTCAACAAGCTGCTGGGCGGAGTGACCATCGCTCAGGGCGGCGTGCTGCCCAACATCCAGGCCGTGCTGCTGCCCAAGAAGACCGGCCAGTCCGCACCGAGCTCCGGCAAGGCGGGAAAGAAGGCCTCCTCTCAGTCCCAGGAGTATTAGCTCCCCGGCTGATGACTTTCACCCCCAACTCACACAAAGGCCCTTTTAAGGGCCACCCACCCCCTCACTGAAAGAGCAACTTTCCTTGTTTATCGCTGTCCTGTTTCTTAACTTTGTTTTTATTTAATAAACGCTTGTTTTAGTAAAAATGGTCATCACTGCTCGTTGTTCAGTTTAGCTTGCTGAAGCTACTTGCTGTATTTTTGTGAAGTTTTTTGGTCGTTAGCTGACTCATGCATAGTTACCTCCAGCTTTTTAAACGAGTTTAATATGTGGCTCTCAGTACAACAAGATGTCACACACTAATGCTGCTCACTCGTCAGCTCGTTATGAATATGAATCAGTTTCTTGGACCAGGACCTGCAGAGTGCGGTTCATCTGTCTTTCTAGCGTGACTGTGCATCTTTTGAGCCTGCTGGGTCCTCAGTTTTCATTCAAGATTAAAAACATGAGCATTTAGCTTGTACGTTTAGCACATTGCAGTCAAACCTCTGTGAATCTTTGGGCATAATGCACGAGTTTAGTTTCCTCACACAAACATCACAGTGCCTGATTGGCTCACTGCTCCCAGATAATGAATCTGACATTATGTCCTGCCTTCATGGAGCTCTTAATGCTCACATTTTGTTGAAGCTGTTATGTATTCATACATTTTTTATTTTTTTTTTTAAATAGTCTCCAATTTACACTAATAAACTGAGAATACGTTGTCTGACACGGTGGAGCAGAGGCCACAGATCCACCTGAGGATGTCGGCGTCATAATCGAGGGAGCTGAAGTGCTGCAGGATCTGAAGTCTGTGACAGATGGGTGCTGCTCATATTGATGTGAAATCATTTTAGGCGTTTTATGTCAAACACTAACTTTGTCTGGGACCCACTATTAGTTTTGTATAACCTTTATTGTATTTGTGAAAATACAAAAAGGGGCACGTTCACATTCAGTTTTGTCACATCTAGACCACTTTGGAGCAGGCCCTGATCAGAAGCCAAAATACTTCTCAAACCTGCACTACATTATCCCAGAATAGCTAAAATTTAATTTAAACAGTGAGACATATATTCTATTTGTGAAAATGTAAAAAATGTACATTCACTGTCTTTTTCTTGCAATTAGACCACTTTGAACCGGGTCTAGATCAGAAACCACTATACTTAGACTTCTCAAATCTGCACGAGATTATCCAAGAGAACACAAACATTCATCAAAACACAGTTTGAGATTTGTGAAACCTTCCTATAAAATGTAGTTATTTCTAACTGTAAGGGAAAAGTGCAGTAATGACTGATGACTTGCAAAATATTAAGGAGATTATCCAGCAGTGCCTGAAGTCATCAGGTCAGAGGAAACAAAATGTCTGTGCCATCATTCACTGCAACAATTTATTTAATCAAATATTCAGTATTGTGCCAAGGGACTATTTTGCACTTTCTGTGTATTACTGTGCTTGTGTGCTTCAAAGTGGTCATCCTGTGAATGCCTTCCCACTGTGCAGTGCAGGAAAAATCCAAGCACATCATATGGATTGGACCTGTTGATTATATTATATTTGCGATATATTGCGCTCCCTTTGCACTGTTACAGATGAAGCATTGATGTACTTGATGATTGGTATTCCATGCTTTATGAAACTGAGACTTATTTAATTTCCCTGTCAGAGTGACCAATCCACTGCCCTGGTGCAGGTGCAGGTACATTTTCCTAAGTAGAGAGTTTATATCTTCTCGTCTCCCACAGCAGGCAGCCTGGTCAGGCTGCAAGTGTCACCTACTGTGCTGTGGTCTGCTGGGGGAGCAGCAACAGTGCCAGAGATGCCAGCAAACTTATTGACAAGGCTGTGACTATCGTAAGGTCAGAATGTGAAGACCTTTGAGTCAGTGAGGAGCAGGAGGTCACTGAACAAACTGCTCTCCATCATGAACAATCCATCACACCCACTCCACGACACACTACAAAGACAGCCGAGTGCATTTTCAAACAGATTCATTTAGCTCCGCTGTTATAATGAACATTTTAGGAAATCATTCCTACCTTTTACCATTACACTGTACAACAGTTCACCCCTGTGTGACAGGTGAACAAATTTGTACTATCATTTGTACATACTGTTTATATCATGCATACATTGTATGTATTATTCACTGCCATTTTTTGCCATTCCACACCTGTTCTTACTGTTACTTTTGTTTCCTTTTATTATGATATTCAGCGATTTGTTCTGCAGGTCAGCAGTTCTGCTCTTTATTTTTATATTTCCACTCCTTTTTATTGATATTCTGCAGATCTGTAATATATTATCCTTATTATACTGTTGATTGTGCTGCTGCTGTAACAAGACGATAAAATCTACCTGTCTAGTAAGTAAAACATAATTGTGTTAAGTAAATGGAACATGAATTAATTTCAACACAATTGTGTTAAATAAATACAACATAACTGTAGGATGTAGTTTAATTAAGATGGTTTGGTGAGATTTGCTTAAATGCAACTAGTAATAATTCATTTTCTAGTCTTAGTTTTTGAGTTTTTGAGTTTTGTGCAACTGGATGACATAACTAAATGAAGCAAATGTGACATTTCATTTCTGATATTGCACTTGAAAAAAAACCTATTAAAGTGTCCTCTAAGGTTCCCTTTCAGTCAAAAATTGTGATAAAATGCCCTCTTGGGCATCCCTCCCTAAAGTCATTTCAATCTGTTGGATTATCCTCAGGATACTTTATAACAGATATAAGAAATAAATTAAGTTTGGTCCAAAATACTTTGAGGGTAGAAACCCAAATACACCCAAAGGTTCTAATACTATCATACAATCATTAAACTTGAGCAGAAACTCTTTGCAGACACTATAACAATGTAAAAATACCCTTTGATTTTCCAATATATAAAATAAAATGTAAAGATAAACCATGAGTTGAAACATCAGCCGTAGAGACCAAACTGACACGTTTCATCTCGTTTTTATCTTTTATTTAAAACAATAAAGTGTTTGCACAGTTTGATCACACAGGAAGTCACTGAAGAATCACTGAAGGCAGACATATTTTCAGAGTTATAGTTCAGGGTTCTCCTCTCTTTGGTCAGCTTTGAAAAAATCTTGAACTTTTTTCTTGTATTGTCGCATCTCTTTTCTAACTGTTTTTCTCCTCTTCTATCAACAAAGAAAACAACCCAAAAAATGCTTAAAATCTAAAGAAAATCCATGTGCACAGAAACATCTAATATAATAACATTATTAATAACATATATAAGCATCTAATAACATTAAATTAATTCATATTTACTTTTTCCATTAGAGTTGAGGCTTCAGATTGGCCCTCCTACCACCTCCTCTTCTCTCCTCTCCTCTCTTCTCCTCTGTTGCTTCTTCTCCTCTTCTCGCTCTACAGACACAAATACAAATACTCCATTGTTTGGTATTGCTTCACTGTTGTAGTTTTTCTTCCTATTCTCATCTCTTCACATCTTATCCTTAATTTTTCCTTCTCCTCTTCTCTCTAAAGAAACAAAACAACAACAAAAAGGTTAAAATCTAAAGAAAATAAAGGTGAAAATAAAGGTGAAAAGAATTAATTATCAGTCTGTATTATTCTAATAGTATTAAATTAATTCATATTTACCTTTTCAATGAGAGTTCAGGCTTCAGATTAGCCCTCCCACCTCTTCCCCTCCTCTCCTCTCCTCTGTTGCTTCTTCTCGTCTTCACTCTCTACAGAAAAAAATACAGACAACAGGAAATAGTCAGAATCTAAAGGGAATAAATCAGTGTGATAGTGATCAACTCATATTTAGTGTTCAGGCTTCATATTGGCCCTCCCACCTCCTCTCTTCTCCTCCATCGTTTGGTATTGTGTCTTATCTTCTTTTTCTCATCTCGTCCTTAATTGTTTCTTCTAGAAACAACTAAAACATGACAGTTACAATCTGAAGAAAATAAAAGGGAACAGATGAATTACCAATCTGTATTATTTTAATAACATAAAATGAATTAATATTTACCTTTTCAATGAGAGTTAAGGCTTCAGATTGGCCTTCCCACCTCCTCCTCTCCTCTCCTCTCCTCTCCTCTCCTCTCCTCTCTCTCCTCTCCTCTCCTCTGTTGTTTCATTTTATGACAAAATATAACAGTTAAAATCTAAAGAGAATAAATCTGTACCATTCTGAGAGTAACATTAATTGAATTCATATTTACCTTTGACATGACAAAGTTCATACTTCCTGTTGCCCTCCCACCTCCTCCCTGCTCCACTCCGCCCTGCTCCACTCCTCCCGATTTTTCTTGTTTCTTCACATTTCTTCACTTTTTTCCGCAGCCTTTCTCTTTCTTCACTCTTCTAGCATCATCTCTCTTTGGCTGTTCTGTTTTTTTCTTTTCTTCTCATCCTCAGCATGTCTTCGTTCTGTGTGTCTTCACTGTCTTCCTGTGGGACTTTCTTCTCGCCTTTTCCTTCTCTTCTTTCTTATTTTCTTCCAGTCTCTTCTTCTCTTTTCTGGACTCTTCTTTTCCCGTTTCTCAGCTTCTTTCTTCTTCTTTCTCTCCTCTGCACTTCTCATTGTGTCTCTTCTTTTCTTCTTTCTTCTTGTCTGTCCCTTTCTCTTTTCCTTTCTCTCCTCTCCTCTTCCCTTATTCTCTTCCCTCCCCCATGCCTGTTTTGGACCCCTGTAATGGGGTGCCCCTTTTTACCTTGTACTTTTTATAGTACAAGGTGATAAACATCATAGTACTTTTTACTATATACTTTTTTATTTTTAATTTTATTAAAATTCCATCTTCTTTTTCTTCTAAACCTGCTTATCTTGAGCACACACAGGGTCGCAGGTGGTGCTGGAGCCTGTCCCAGCTATCTTTGGGCGAGGAGAGGCTAACATTGAAAGACAGACAACCACTCACACTCACATTCACACCTAGGGGCAATTTAGAGTTGTCAATTAACCCTAACCTGCATGTCTTTGGATTGTGGGAGGAAGCTGAGAGTACCCAGAGAGAACCCACACAGGCACAGGGAGAACATGCAAACTCCACACACCACTGTGCTGCTATTAAAATTCATTCAAATAAATTCAGTTCAAATCAATCAAATTCATTTTAGAAAAAACTTACCTGAAGACTTACCTGCAGGTTCAGCAGCTCACTTACGCCACCTGCTGCCACCCTGGTGCCTCCTCTTCATCAGGCGCCTGGCGTTCCTCACCCACTTTGGCTCCGGACGGTCCCACAATGGCCGAGGATTTCTCGGCCATTCTCGAGCCACCTGGAACGATACGGAGAGAAGCTGTGGAGGAATCAGAGGAGGAGCTGGGTGGCGACTCACCAGGTCTTGGGATGAGCCATGGTCTGCCAGGCCGGCCGGGGCCGGGGGTGACAAGCGAAGTCCAGAAGCCCATCTGAAGATAAAAATAAATACAACCTTCACAACACTGCTCCACCTCATATTAACAGAACATAAAGATTCAGATCATATTCACACTTTTATTTTATAATACTAATAAATGAGCATGTGAGGGATTCTGCACATGATTGACATCTGTCTTCTTGTCACATCATAGCTTCATTACAGTTTACTTACAGGAGAAGAGCAAGAGCTCGAGGAGGAGGCCGGGGGCGAGCCGCACGGCGAGGACCCACCGGGGGAGGTGGGAGCTGGCATCCTGCGAAGGATGAGCCGTGGGCTGCTGGGCCGGCCGGGGACTGGAAGCAGGACCGAAGTCCACTTGAAGGGCTTCCCTACAAACAAATACAACCTTCACACCACTGCTCTACATCATATGAACAAAGAATATGTCTTGACTTTATGTCACATGTTAAATTAAAAATATCAACACCTCAATACAACAATGCTCCATTAAAAGTAAATATCATGTACACAAGCAAAACTTAAGTAATTTAAACTAAGTAATTTAAAAATTACTAACTGGTGTCAAAAATGTTAATTAGCTGACCCGTCCCTTATAATAAATCAAACTCATATTTTTTTTTCTTATTAGTAATAAATGATCTTATGAGGGATTATGTACATGATGGGCATCTGTCATGTTGCCATGGAGATGGAGACAGATTAAGTGTCTCACACCTCACTGACGCTGTGAGCGGTAAATTTTGTCTTAAACCCATCAACTTTATGAAAACATAACATGATTAAATGATTAATTATTGAGAAATTCCCTCCAGACTTTATTTAACAATTTTAAGTTCCTTTTTTCACTGACAAACCATCAAACTTCCCACAACATCGTGACTGAGCCTTCATCAGTGAGTTTCAACAGGCCCCATTGGACTTGTTCGAGAAAAAAATGTAATAAATGTAATAAATGTAAGTAGGATCATATAATCCATTACAATAGTAAAGATTAAATGCTAACATCACTGCTTTCATCGTCTGTATCACCAAGAGCTTTAAAAACACGGGAACATTATTTTTATCGGCATTTCTCAACTTGTTTGTTCAGTTTCGGGGAAGACAGAAAATTCAAAATAAACCAACAAATATTTGGATTTTCTAAATCAAGCTTGGTCTCAAACTTCAGTCACGTGAAAAGTCTCACATACATACAATAACACATAAACAAAAAGCAACATGAGTTTAAAAAGTGAACAAATCTCACACCTTGAGTGACAAAGGTCCTTCAGTTAGTGACAACAGGTCTGCACATTCTCACACACACACTTTCTCACAAGCACACACACTGTCTCTCTCTCACACACTGAAACACACACACACACACAAAAAACCCTGGTAGTCATATGGCTCATTGATATGAATGATAAAAATACAAGAATTTCATGCATTGGCCTACAATGGTAAAAATGGTTGAATATTGGTGGAAATACAGTAAAAATGTCAAATATCACTACTCTTCTTCTAAATGAAATGCTGACATTACAGAATGCATGGTTTTATACTGTAATGGCAGTGAGATTAAAAATTGTGGTTTTAATGGAAGTCAATGGGGCATTTTTGGCCATGAAGGTGTCCAAAGGGAGTATCTGACACTACATAAAAAATACTAATGCAATCAAATCAATTTTGTTGCTAATCCTTGACATATCCAAGACTCTAATCACCACCAAAGCCCCATCCCCCTACTATTTATTTTATGGAAAATAATTAATTTTGTATGTTTTTTTGTGATAAATAGTGAAAGAATTCAAATAGTTAAACTGGCATTTAAAGGGTTAAAATCCTGAAAATGATTGAATGTTTAGGTCTGAAGTTGTTTAAGAGATTTATGAAAAAAAAAAAATATTGATGTATGATGATTTTATAGCAGTTTCTTTGTGCGTGTACATTTTTGCCACGAAGGTGTCCATAGGGTGCAAAATGCGTCAAGAGAGTATAAAACATATATAAGAGTAAAAGTTGAGAAAAATGTACAAAAATGCCCGAGGAGGGCATGAGGGTTAATGGTTTTAATGCATGACGTTCCTATTGACGTTAGTCTTGTACTTAGTTATTCACCTCAGAAAATGGACAATAGTTTCATTACATGGAATTCACTTGCCAACTGAGAAAATTGGTCTGGTTTTGACCTGAACTTCGAGTCTCTATGCTTTCAGACATGCGCTTTGTTTACCAACATAATGAACATCTATTGATCTGTTAACCATAGACCGCTCCAGTGTTGAAGATGGAGAGAGGAAGAGCTATGATGATTGCTTTTAGGAAATAACATTCAAGTCCTCTACCATCATCTTTCTCTCTGCTTTTCACCTCTCTTCTCTAATGGACGAGAGGACATGGTGTGTCTGGAGCAAAGTAACAGCTTGTGGTGCATTCTGCCAGAAAAAAGTTGGGAACCACTGATGTAGAGTCTACAATAATTAGCTAATGTTGCTAGAGAAGGCTTACTTAACTATGCTGACAGTGTACATTTATTATTGTTTTACAGATCGCATCAACCCTCAGTTCCCAGCACCTTGTAAAACGTCTGTCTCTGTCTGTCTAGGTAGCCAGCTGGCTTGCTAGCATGCTGAACATGTTCAAAAGATATGTTAATGACAGTACAGTACAGTTGGACCTTATGATGCTATTCAACGAAACGAACATCTGAAGAAAGTCGTCCAGGCCTCAGTATACACAGTAATGAAGGAAAGCTGGGGCAGAAAGATGTACAATAGAGGGCACATGTTTTCGGGCCGCATCAACCAATTTGGAGGTATAGTTTTACAGATCTGTCAGTAAATTCAGCTAATTAACTAATGATTATTATTTATTAGACTATCAGCCCGACTATACAGGCAGTTGATGTTGTATGTCTTCCAAATGAGGGAACATTTTAAAAATACATTAAAAAAATGTTTACAGTAAAGCATCCTGACATTAGCAGGTATCATCAGGCCTGAAGGAGGACTAACATTTCTGTTTTATTTATTTATTTATTTATTTATTTATTTATTTTTTGTATCCACACTGTTTTATTCTCTACAAATGTGGCAGAAACAACTTTATGAACAGCTCTACTAAGATGTACAAATAGAAAGTTTAGCTGGCTGAATTGAGTGTAGCTAGCTGTGAGCTAATGTTAGCCTGTGGCAGTGACGTGACTTAATATAAATGTACTAATACATCAGGTTACTGACTGCTGCTGAGGGACACACTGATCATACACAGGCACACTTTGAGGATGTGTAAAGGTTGGCTTATGTGTTGCTTCATTGTTAATGTAGGCTTAGCTTTCTGTGTGCACTTTACTTCAAAGCCAGAGTGCGGCGGTGCTAATGTTGATCTTCACACCACCATCACCGAAAAGAAATTGTATTCAAATAAAAAAGACAGACCCTGGTTGTTATCCTGCAACATCAGTACCGTGAAATAAAATAAATTGTAATTGTAAAAATTGTAATAATATGTTGTATGATTACTTGGATGAGGGTCGGGGCAGGTGAAAATGGCTACTCTATGCAGTAATCCAGTTATGCATTAAATTAATGTAAATCAGTTATATATTATATATAATATTACATGCAGAATAAAGTGTTTTCCCATTCTGTATGTACAGTCTATGTGCTATACCACAAACCTCAGAGTAATTATTTAAAAGGAAATCCTAAAAATGAAAGCTTATTTGTTTCATACATACTGATATTATAATATTTTCATTATAAAGCTTATAATACGAACAATTGTGTCACAACCACCACCACATTATAGGCTACAGGTAGCACAATAAATAGGCAGTCATTTTTGTAAATGGAATGAGGCCAGTATTTCTTCGGGCATTCAAATTAAACAGACAAACAAACAAACAAACAAACAATTAACAACACTCATAATGCATTACTTTTCATAGGTATAAGTATGAACAATGAATGAGAGCAGCCTGAAATGACTATAATGTTGGACCAACACCCCCTAAATGTTTCAATAAGATTTAAACTAAAGCCCACATGAAGCTGTGCTGTCACATTAAACTGCATGAGTTAAATTTAGTATACCCAAGAAACTGACTTCAGAGCAGAGAGTTGTTTTAAACACCACTTCTGGGATTTTATTCGTTTAGACAGCTGTCTTCATGTAAGAGTGCCCTAAATACAGAATGTATGCATCTTTTAAAGTCTGCATAACAGTAACGGTTTTTTGAGCTTGAAGCTCCAGGTGTTTCCTTGTGGTGTTTCCTTGTAACACATGAAGAAACAAACAACTGCAGCCAGTTCACCAGTAGACTGCAGTGACATCAGCTCAAATACATGTGGCTCTAGTACAGAGGGAAAAACTGACATTTAACCCTTAATAATGCCCACTTATTATAAATGACATCATCCAAATGTACAGGATATGTGCTAGAAATTACTGAGTCATTAACTCAAGCACGAGACAGAGGCCATCAGAGTATTACAGCAGCATTTGGATAAAGGTCCTGTGCATCATATGAATCATTTCTAGTTAAGTGTATTAACATTACCATGCATTACCACGTCAGCTTTCATAATGTGAGAAGTGAATTGGTGTTGTAGAGAGATTCAGATGAAAGTGTTCCCTCTGGTCTGAAAGGGATGTGGTCAAATTATACAAGGACCAGTGTAAGAATCCATTGATCCTCCAAAATGTCTCCTATATGCTTTAGTTTTAAGTAGCTTGTTGAACAGAACAAATTCAGTTTATCTATATTATAATTAAATCACATAGAAATCTCAAACATCAGACAATATAACACTTGTCGGATCAGTCACGGGAATCATGTTGGTGAAGGTGCACTTTGCTGACTTAGCCACCAGGGGTCAATTGTTTCACATCAGACAATTTTGGATGTGTGTGACATGTTGATGTGTGTGTTTCCATTTAATAACAGCTGAGGACAGCTCACTGCACATGTTCTTCCAACAGTTATTCAACTCAAGCACCCTCACCATAACACCAAGAAGAGAGTCATGAAAAATTTTCCTGCTGGAGGAGGATAGACGTGGAGTCATCACCGGTGACATTATGTAAAATATCTGTAAAACTATTTTGAGGATCCATCAGTCCTCCCAACAGTCACACTTAATCATCCTACATGTGGGAGACTGTGGGTTTTTTTATGCCATCTGTGGTGGAGTTTACTTGTTTTCTCATCACATCTCAGACGTGTGCAGCTAAAATCTCCCGTAACCTTTCCGTTGCAGGAGGAGAGCCTGCAGACATTTTTATCTGTTTTGGCCGTTTTATTGGTGGCAAAAGCAGCATGACGCACCAAGCACCAAGCTGAGCCCAGGACAGGCTGAACCAATTACTCCGGCCCTGACAACGTGTCCAACACCAAGAGCCAGGCTCAGCATTCCAGTCTGGGAGGAAAAAAAACTTGAATGTCCACTGGCTGTGATGACTATAATTTCCTGATTGGCGCTCTGTCAAAGGCTCTAAATTTACCAGCGTTGCTCTTCTCAGCTGGTTGTGACAAAGCAAAGCAAACACAGTGATATTTTGCTTTCTTTCTCAGTTTACCTCTGTCTTTTTTTCTGTGGCTGTGCAGTGTTTATGTAATTTTTTGCTTGAGATAGAGATGTAAAGCCAGAGAAATTGTTGCCTTGAGAGAAAGTATGTCTGCGAAATGTCACTTGTTCTCTCAAAAAGGGGAACAAACGCCAGCTGTTCAAGTATAATCTAAAGTGATCTCATGCAGAAGACACTGTTCCCAGGTTTTGTTAATTATGGCCCATGAAATAATGACTGGAAGAAAAAAAAGACCTAAAGCTGGCTCAGGGATACAGAAGGGAAAGATCATTCAAATGACTATAACTGTGTAAGTGTGCTCTGTACATATCTATATGTACAAATCTATAGATCCAAGAGATTTAGAGAACAAATCTGCCCTGTGAGAATCCCAGAGTGATGCGGGGATAGAGAGTGGGTAGGTTCACATCAATGGGAAAAAGGAATGATAAGTGGGGAGAGAAAAAGGGCCGGAAAGAGGGGTGGACCCAGCAACAAGATGTATGTGGATGCACCAAATGGTTCATTTTGAAACTGTCCCAGCAGCAGTGAAGGACTGACTGCATGTTTCCATCCCGGGGAGGAGAATTGGAAGACGTTTCTCATGAAGAGTTGGGAAGATGGTTTTAATCTTTGGACTGAATCATTCCACAGAGAAGAAGAAGATGTTCCTCGCCAGCTCTGGTAATAAGAAACAAAAACATTTGCTTGATAGTGTGTGTGTGTGTGTGTGTGTGTATGTGTGTATGTGTGTGTGTGTGAACTATGAGAGACAGTCTAAGAGGGCAAGAGGAGGAGATAATGGGGCTATTGTGGCAGTTTACACACATGGCTTTCAGCCTGACACGACCCAGTTATTTCTCGCTCACCATTCACTGTGTGTATGAGAGTTTACATACGTTCATTATCATTTCTATAATTATTGATTACTGTCTTTGTACGTGCCCATTTTCAGCTTAAATATTACACAGCAGTCAGAGCAGGTGGAAGTCATATGGTTTCAGAGAGCGAGAGCTTAGGAGGCAAACCCACCCTGTGAATGGACACTTTTATATGTGTGTGAGATCAGGCTGCCCTGGGAGCTCAGCGGTTAGTAATATATTTTGGTGAAATTACAGGCTGATGGAGTATTTTCCCTGACACGAGTGTGAGGTGCTCATGTGCCTGAATGAGAATTTTCTTTTTCTTTCTTATTTTAAATGCCCAAAACCTTCCGGTTTAATGCATTTCTGTGGGACAGGGGAAAACAGGTAAAATATACATCTTTCGCATTTTTTATACATAGCCTTGAACATGAAGTTGATGAAGTTATGAGAGAGAAGTGGACAGATGTTACAGAAACAGCACGTGTTTGGTGGGAGGCTTGAAGGAAAGGCTTTGGGAATCTTGGCAGCCTCCTGTTGTTCTTTTTTATTCGTTCTGTGCCTTATCGAAGTTATCACATGATGTGAGCTGGTATTTTCTGTACTGTGTGATGATTGTTGCAGTATATAAGAACGTGGGCGTTATATCAAGCAGAGCAGATCAGAAGTTTCAAGTGGCGTTCATGTGTGCACATTGGAAATGTGTTGCTGTATAACAGGATAGGATTTGTTTTTTCCTGGGTGGTTGAGTGAAATGAAAAAGAGTGGTTTAATCTGTGTAACCCATCTGTGAATCAGTTTTTTTTCACGCCACCTTCAGGATGAGGGTCTTTCTTATCCCGAACTGAGTCTCTCATGCAGCATTCCTCCCTCCACAAGTTCCACCATTGAGTTATGTGTAAGGTTTGGGTAAAGGTCAGGACAAAGGTCATGTTTTGGCCTGTCAAACTTAGCGGAAGAAGCAGGATTTGTGGACAGCCCTGCAGGAAGTGCTGACGGGGTTCAGTGTAAGGAAGTTCCTTTTACCTGAATTCATACAGGACAGGAGGTGAAAGCTGTTTCTCATTAAGGCTCCCACACACTCTTCAGCTGCGTGAACCAAAGCTTCGTCCACCTCTCTGACGTTCTTCCACCTGTCTGCTTTCATATCACGTCCAGACATCCTGGGGAGATCTGCAGACATCTGCTCCGTGAGTCAGGTTAGGCAGTTTAGAACAGCGTGTGTCTGCTGGGCGCACAGTCTGTACGAGCTCAACCTTCCCACCAGACACATACTTCCAGACCAGGAAGAAATCCTCTCACCAGCTGGCAAATCTTCCACTAGTGCTGAACTTTTATCTTCCTCCCACAGTGCTCACAACTTGATTGAATGCTGAAGCATCTCTAAAGTCAGTTCAGTCTGTCCAAGACCATGTGCAGGGATAATAAAGTTGCATTAAGTCATAGATCAGGGTCAGATGCAAACAGACATTAATCTTGATCATTAATCCCATTGGATCATGTAGCTTAATTTAGCCATCAGTTAAACTGTCCAGGCCAGTGTGTTTTAACTCCAAGGTGAAACAAAAACCTTCTCTTCAGTCTGGATGGTTTTAGCTGATTGAAACATTACATCACCTTTTTATTCATACCAAAATTAAAGCATCCATGGTTCTTTTAGCTTTCAACCAACTCCTTTAATCTGATTAACAAGGAATGTTGTAGAATAAACTCAGTATGTCAAACTAACATAGGGCCTCAGACTTTTTGCTATAAAATGCAGCAAACAACATCAAATCTCTGATTTAACAATCTCAAAAGCACCAATCTTTTTAACAATGCAATCTGTAGAGGCAGAAAAAAACATCAATTTGTTGAATTATTCACATTTGTAAACTACATATGGGCATGAACCCTCCTTTTCATATTATATTCTGGTGGTTAATGTGGATTAAATCACTTCCTCTGCTGTATTACCTTATTCACTCTGCCTAGAGTGACTAATCTACACTTGACATCACTATTTAAAAGCCATTCAGCAATTTTTCATCCTCTCAGCTGTAACCTCCACATCATCACCGAGATCATCAGCCCTCTCTGCAGACTTTTCTTTAAGTCCATCTGGTTACTTAGCTGCGTCTGTTTGTTTGTTTTGATTTTCCTCTGTGACTCATCATCTGCTTCATTTCCTCCATCTCCTCTCTGGCCCCCGACCATGGGAAAAGCCTTTTGAGATCAATAGTGGAGTCTTTCTCCCACTCTCTTGCTCTCTCTCTCTGTTGGTCTGTGGGCCAAACCGTTCCTGTGGGACATTTAAAAAGATGGCTCACATGTGTCCTGCTCACTTCCTGTGGAGCGTAGTATTTCTCTATTCCATCATCACCAGTGTATTGAGTACAGTGGATGTATTATAATGCAGCATGCTTAGTCATATTATTATGAATTGTTGTTCGACAGTTTTCCAGAGTGTAAATACCCACTCTAATGTTTGTTACGTCAGTGGCACAGAGTGCAGAGCAGGAAGCCAGAGGACACAAGGTCTTTTCCATCTCCTACTCCTACACCACGTTTTATTTCCTCCCAGGAACAGGCTGTCAACACCTGCTTTACCAATAGACAATGCTGAGGAGACTCACAGCCTTACAGGGTTTGGTTTCCAGCCTCCTCTGATCCTGTGGTGCGGTCCATCTGATCTCTCAATCATTGGAAATCCTGTAGGAGTGAATACATCTCAGGGACTCTCTGAGGAGGATATGAACTTTGTCTTAATATGGGGTGTTTTGAATTTAAGAGTTGAAGATCTTTACTCACACAAAAACAGAGAGGAAGTCAATAAAAAAAAAGACATCTTTAAGTCAGAAGTGGGAGCGCAATTTGGAAGCGCTGAAGTTGGGATGTAACTCTGCACCGGGATGGGGAGGAGAAGGGGTTGGGAGGAGGGAAATAGCAGAGGAACACAGTGAGTAAATGAAAAAAGCTGGGAGCAAGACATAAACAACAATGTGGACACTGCTCTGTGGATTAATACACTTCAGACCAACTCATGGATCCAGCTGTTGTCTGGTCCCTGTAAGAGTAGAGAAATGGTAAGAGCTGCATGTGTGCCAGTGAAGAGAGCAAACTGTCGCCTGTGTTTACCAGCACTGCTGCCTTGTTTATTCCTATCCGTTTTTAATGTTGTACCTTATATATGACACTTTGTTTTATTTTAATCATCAATTTAAATGTAAGATGTTTCCGTTTTCCTCTCTTCTGTCAGCGTTCACTCTCAGCAGAAACCATTTCTCTTTAAAAGTAGCAGCCCAGACTGTGTGGCTGGCTGTGTCTATTTTGAGGAGCTCATGGCAACTCTGAAGGGCATAACTGCCCCCATAATCACAGGTTACAGTAGAAGGCCCTGCATTTGAAAGCTTTAAAACTATTCTCCGGCCTGGGTGTGTACGTTAAATCACTGAGGCTTGTGGGAGCAGGAGCATGTGTGTGCATATGTGTGTGTGTGTGTGTGTGAGTCAGACAACCAGAGAGACATTACCCTGCCCACTCTCCTGTCCTGTTTCTGAGTGCGTGGCTCAAAGAGGGCCAGTGTTGACAGCCCGTGGGCTGACAGCGGAGGCGCGAGGGGTCCAGTGTCAGCGCTGAACAGAGGAGACGGTCTGTTCTCCGTGTCACTGGGTCCTCTGAGACTCGCACACTGGTCGTGATTGTCAGATATGTGTGGTTTCACCCGGCGGCTTCGTCTGGAGTGACATCAGACGCAGATTGAACACCCTGTTGTCTTTAGCCCAGGCTAAACTTGGAGCGCAGCAGCTGTGGGTAGTTTTTTGGCTATTTTTTTTTTCAAGAATTTAAATTTATCAATGATGTCAGCACAGAAAAAAAGAGCTCAAGCATTTCTTTTTGATGTAACAGTCATGTGCTGGTGTGGTCAGTTCCTGACCGGTGGGAAAACCGTAATAAATGAGAGCCACAGGTGGAGAGATGTTTTTAACAGTTTGATCAGCATGAAAATAGTGTGAATAATTTGCTTTTGCCTTCACAGTCACCATTTCTCAATCCATTTGAACATAGGAGAGATTTTGGACAGACTTCTCTCCCCACCAACACCATCAAAACACCAAACGTGGGAGTATTTCTTGGAAAGATGGTGTTCATCCCTCCTGTTTCAAAGACTGAGCTGTTTTAGCGGCTCAACGTGGCCCAAACCTTACTGAGACACTTTATGGTATCTCCTTAATTTGCTGTCCATTTGTTTATCACATCTGGAGATCACTAAACTGAAGAGCTCTACTAGAAAATGTGTATAGCAACAGTCAAACATGGCATCCAGTAGTTTAAGTTTGGTCCATGGTAGACAAAACAGACATTAGATAATAGGTAGTTGTGTCTCTTTCACTTCATCTTGGAATGCTGAGCTGATACTTAACTGTTGCCTGGACAAGCAGCCGATGTGAGTGATAGAGGAAGATGTGGATACCAACTTTTAGCGGAAAAATACGGTGAGTCATCTGGGCTGCTTATGTGTCTGTGTGTGATTGTTTGAGGTCTGTCTGGTGCTCGTGGGTTGTTGTTTCCCTCTCTGTCTGATGAGCAGACAGCTGGATGTAATCTGCAGCATCTGTCTGCAAATGTGAAGAGAGTGTGTGTGAGTAGATGAGTCACAGTGACTCATGGTGGACTGGGTAAAGCACTGACCTGACCCCTGATGTGCAAGCCACCTGCAGTGCTCCTTCACACCTTCTGCTGCATCTCTCAACTATATTTGTGATGACACTCACATAAGAGCAGGCTGCCATCTCAGTGCCTGCTGTCAAAAGTGTAAAATGAGTAGTCTCTCTTAGATTGAGGCATAATTCAGTGTTAGCTTTCTTGACGGATTGGTTTGTTTAGCTAGTTCTAGAGAGACAATTACCCAGTATAATGGTTTGGTCACATGGGCTTAGAAGTGGGGCAGGAGGTTTCTAAGGAAAGCTCTGTTCCCATTGTAGTACAACTGTAGTAGCAGTATTCCCAGTGCTCCCATTCATCTCCTGACTGCTGTCTCTTTCTCACTATCTCTCTCACACACTCTTTCTGTATGTGTGTGTTTGCTTCAGGATCTTCATGTGTCAGATAACTCTGACAGTCCAGAAGACATGGACCGCATGAGCAGGAATAAAGTGGAGCATGGCCGACAGACGCACCAGGTCTTACAGGTGAGTTGATGACCATACACAGCTAATACAACTGGGATGTCCAATCGTGTGAACCTGACTTTAGCACTGCAATCCTCTGCTGTAAGTCTATGTTACTGAACCTATCTGAGGAGGGAATGATTTTTGTAAGACTGCCTTATTTTTAGCAATAAATCTGCGAGCAACAAATGAATATTTACCTTTTGACACACACATATATAGATATATGTTAAATCTTTGTCAACGTAAAGACATGTAAATATACATGATCATCTCTAGTTATTGCTATGTTATGACTCTGTGATATGGACTCTTAATAGGTGTATTCCTCTTTTAACAAATAAGAATAAAACAGTCTTTCATTAAACTGTTTCTGTGTTCATACAGGTCATACAGCTTCAGTCATCTGGGTTGTACATGAGGTTATTTCTAGGATCACAAAATTTAAGGATGCAGCACAGGCAGGACAGTTCTAGTATAGATATTTTCAGAACAATTCTCTCCATCAGTGCTGTAGCATATATTTTAACCTCAAATTTTTCCTAATTTCTGCATAATTTCTCACTTTTAAAATTCAGTACAAAACTGATGCCCACTTTAGTGTGTGTTAAAACTGAATGTCTTAATATAGTCTCAGGATCATGTCTTGACTTCTTTCAATTGATCTTGTTTCGACAGAGCACTCCTTTAGACCTGATTGAGACAGGCAAGTCTCTGAAAGTCCAGGCAGAGCGCCCCCACCTGGTTAGTTTGGGAAGTGGACGCTTGAGCACCGCCATCACTTTGCTTCCACTGCTGGAAGGTGAAGATCTGTTTGTGTGTGTGTGTGTGTCTGTGTTTGTAGGCATTAAACAGTGTTGGATTAATTAGAATATAAATATACATTGCGCTGATCACATGGGACCTTTGGAGTCTGGTTAACAGCTTGATAAATATGCATTCTGGCCATAATATGCTTTACTTTGTTCAGGTGTCTATATGAGGAGTGAACACCAGGAAACTCAACATGTTTTTAACCTACAGTTTGTGTGAGCTCAGATATCTCTGTAGTGAATATAGGATCTGTAATGTCATTGTTTGCCAATATAGACACCTCTATTATTCCAAATCAGCCAGTCTTAAGTGAGTAAGCAGCACAACTTCTAATTCACAAAAACTGATGACACATTACGTTCTAACTATCATGTTGTTACTCATACTGCGGCGCAGTCACAATAACACACTTGTCTGCGATTTTCTTGAACCATTTATCATGCAATGAGCCTAGACACCACAGAGGAAGAGAGGGTGTGACAGTAGCAGCCAAGAGAAAAGCCCTCTGGGAGTTTCTTTGTGCTCGTCAGTGCTATCACAAATAAAATAAATGGTGCATGGTGGATTAAATATCTTGCACCTAGACAGCAATATAAATATAACATATACTCAAATTGTAACACAGTAATTAGTAGATGGTTATATTAATTCCCTCTCACAAGATGCCTTTCATCTGCAAGGCTAAGCACATCTCTTGAGACTGACACCTGTTTTGCAACGTTCAGCCACGTGACCTTGACTTCTGAGATGACCCCCGTCGCCTTTGCCTTCGAACTGAAACCTGAGAAGACTTCATAGGTCCACATGGGCCTCCCATAAATGACGCTGAGAAAATGTTTTCTCTTGTTGCAGGGAGGACCACGCTGGGTAGTGGGGCCACTGATATCTCTCTGCAGGGCCCCGGCATCGCAGCTCAGCACTGCTACATTGAAAACCAAGCAGGCAGCATCACCTTGTACCCATGTGGAAACCAATGCTCTGTAGATGGCCTTCCCATCACCAAACCCTATCGCCTCACACAAGGTAGTACCTTCACAGGCTCAAATGATTACATGATATGATTGTGGTGTTCTTTACTGCATCGTATGGCGGTTGATTTACATAACTTATATGACATTTGCCAAATGATTACAAGTGACTGACTATGACAGTACTGCCCATGGACACAGCTATTGTGTCCATGGGAAGAGGTTAAAAAGTCAAAGTTTGCATTTGCCATGCTAGCAGTGTAGCTCTGAAGATGGTTGTGGTAGCAGTTCATCGGTCTGCTACTTTGATTCAGATTTAAACATTGCAACGATTTGATGGATTATCTTGAAATTTGGTGCAGACATTCATGATCCACAGAGGAAGAATGCTGATGACTTTGGTGATCCCTTGACTTTTCACCCTGTGCCACCATGAGGTTAATATTTGTAGTTTTTTTACTATTTTCAAGATGTCCAATAGTTTGGTTTATGACCAAATACATGTAAAACTAATGACAATCCCATCGACCTCGGGTTTCTCTTTGTTTTGCACTAATTATCACAAAAAAATGGTATGCTGATGTTACCATTTAACTCAAAATACTGTTGTGCACTGTTTAGCTGCTACCATGATTGTACACTCTTAGACTTGAAGTTATGCTGATGTATAGTCAGATGACTGTTTAAGCTTAATAACACTGTCTAGCTTCATAAAAAACAAAACAGTCCCATGTCCTTCCAGTAACATACATACTTGCCACAAAAAAGACACAACAGTCCCGCCCCCCCTCAGTCCCCCCTCCATTGGGATCCGAGCCAGCAGCTACACCAGAATGTCATTTGAAGCTGGGTGATCAGCCGGTGAGTGTGGAGGCAGCAGCTGCTGAACAGGAATACTTCAGGCTTCACTTCATTCAAAGGACTGTCATGAAATCCTGAAAAAAACAACTTGGAAATGGAGGAAACAGCTTCAATTATATAACAGCCTAAAGAACAATGTTGGAGCCAAGTGGACCTCTGACTTCACTGTGAAGGATGAAGTAAATATTAAATCCCTGTGGAGTGTTCATCACTGGAAACAAAACGTCAGCGTGAGTCCCAGGGAATATATCGGTCACTGGAAATGCAGGGACAGGAGAAGGAGCTGATTTCACTAACTGGTTAATTACATGTGAGTTAAACTAGTCAGTTCATGTATACCAGCTAAACAACCACTTCTGCTGTTTAGAGGAAGAAGAACTTTTTAAAAGTTTGTAACCGACAGTTCACTAACCCAGAATAAGACAAATGAGCAACAGTAGTAGATATTTTGATCTGTTTACCATGTCTGTGTCAACCTGTAGGATTCCTGTTTCTTCTCTAATGCTGGCACTTGATTTGACTGTTGGACCTTCTTATTTTACAACATGTCAAGATGAAATGTGGTTTCCGTTCATGACACGTTAAAATGAATACACTTTTGTATTGTATGTAGTAACAATTGTATTGTTTTTTAATGCTGTCAAGCAGGACTGCGTCATGATATTGTTTACATTCACACACCACATGTCTTGTGGCCTGTAAAAGAAGTGACTGTAGCCTTTATAGACAAATTGAATTAGATTCAGAATTAGTTGAATGGATGAAGGGACTAAACTCCTAAACATGACAACAACTGCATCAGTAACAGTTAATGGTTGGTATCAATCAGTCCTGTGTGATGGTGTTAATATTTCCCACTCTGGAGATGATTACCATCACTGACAGCTTCCTACTCTGTCCTCTGTGTCTAGGGTGCATGCTGTGTTTTGGTCAGTCGGCCTTTTTCCGCTTCAACCATCCAGAGGAGGCCCTGCGGATGAAGAGCATGCTGCCTGGAGGGAGCCAAGGACCGACCACCACAAGAGCTCAGCTGACTGGTAAAGACCCTGCTCTGATGAGTGTTCAATACTGTGTGGGCTCAGTTAGTAATGATAACTTATCAGAGAGACTGCTGTGTGTATGAAGGTTGCACAGTTTCCTCAGGCGCCATTCCAGGCAGAGCAAATGATTTGAGCTATTGTAAAGATATTAGTCACAGTTGGGTTCCTACTATCTTAGTGTAAAACTCAAGAAGCTGCACAAGTTCCTGTTGATGCTGAACCAAGATCTGTTATGGAGGACACTTTGGCCTCTTGGTGGGATGAGATATTGTTAATAAACTGTGCATTATTAGTTTTTTACACTGTTCATGTTTTAGGGCTTAAGTCCTAAAAGATGGTGACAGAGATGCTGTGCAGTAAACATGCTACAAGTTAAGGAAATGTTGACATTTTAGAGGTAAAAAAAACACAAATACATTTGAATTTGTTTTGTTTTTCTCAAGTTTGAGTTTACCAGGTCTTTATTTCATACCTCCAGCTCAGTTGGTCTTGATGTTAGAAATATTGGTCATTATCCTTGACGGGATGCAGAAATAGCTTGTTCAGGACTAATTATCTGTGGCCTACATTGTGATCTAGTTCATTTAAATCTGTAGTTTTTGCTCAAGGTGTGACCCCATTGTGACACTGGATTGTTGTAGTCTTTCCTGTTACAGTTACACTCAGATGATGTTATGTTCCTCTGCTCCGTGGCTCGCTGCGACTGCTGCCTTTTGCTGTCGGTGATATTTAGAATCCATTCTCCTGTGACCTTATTGGCTGACAGTGCCTGTACAGTACAGTAAGAGCCGCCACACCCTGCCCAGTGTGTATGGCCCACTCTTTCCTGACCAGGCCCTGATTTCATCAGCTCTGAATGAGGTACACGGCTGCAGCTTTTATATTTAGCAGCCCCAGATCCCTGTAGGATTACAACACTACAGAGGAGCACAACATCCCCACTGCCGGGTTTGTTTCATACAGGAGAACACGGGCCCCAAGGCATTTATCACTATTTAACTTGACCACTGAGACGCCGTGTGTATGCGTGTGCAGCAACATGTTTCGGCATGTGTGCTATTCCTTTTATGGGCGACCCCCTTTGTCTGACAACACTGACCTGAGGTGTGCTGGATGTCAACAGGACAAAGGTGACACATGACAAATGCCTCCCACTGTGTGTGTGTATGTGTGTTTTTACAACTGTCTTTTCAAGTGTCCTCTTCCTTCACCCAACAGCAATGCTTATGCACAAGTGCTTTTTGTCTCCCTTCACAGACTCCCGTAGTGTCCCGAATGGAAACCATCAGTCTTTTTTGAGCAATGGCGATTCTAAAACCAACAACATAGCAAAGAACCTCCAGGACTCCTTGGTGCTGAAGGCCTCATCATCGTCAGGACCCAGCAAACAGCCTGCTCAGCAGCCCTTCCCTCTGAACATGCTGAATGGGAGAAATGGCTCCACGAAAGAAGATCCAATTTATGAAAACAGCAGTAGCTTTCTGGGCCAGAACCTGGGCAACAAAACCCCTCCGGTACCTGCCCGGTCCACTTATACCAACCACACTCCTGTCCCCCATCCACGGACCTCACTTTCTGTGGCCTCAAGCGGTGCTAGTGGTGGTCAGAGGGCCCAGGAGAGCCCAAAGCTTCGCAGGAATGTGAGAGCAGAGGCCACGTCAAGCTCCACCCTGCCGAGCAGGGGGTCAGGGCAGGGCACAGAAAACTCTAGCCTGAGTCACAAACTCACCCCTGTCAAATTTTCCCCAACTGCCCCATCCAGCCCCCGAGTAAGAGGTTCTTCCCTACAGAAAAGATCCCCCAGTCCCATGCGAGATCAGCACGCCTCTCATGTAGATGTCCCTCAAAGGCTCGGGCCTCCAGAGCCTACTGGGTCCACGAGCCTGAGAGAACTTCCTCCTCTCAGCCCTTACATGTCCCGCAAAGGCGCACCGGGATCGCAGGGCTCGGCTTCCTCCTTTGCCTCACAGGGTTTCACGACTAAACCTGTCCCCGAGAGCCCCCAGGGGCCCCGCAAACTCTCAGCTCATTCTAAAGCAGAAGCCATGAGGGCACTGTATGCCCAGAGTCCATCAGCTCTCTCCGGGCTGGAGAAGGAGCCTGGAGGCAGGCAGTTAAGTTCTGGCCCGGGAAGCACCATCATGTCAGGCCTGGGTTCTTTGTCTAGGTCGTCTCCTATTGCTAGCCCACGTAGCCAGAGAAAGACTTCCATGACCGGACCTTCCAGCAAAGAACAGGGTCTTGCAAAACCTTATACCCGAGAGCGCAAAAACAGCATCTCTGAGATCAGTGACAATGAGGACGAGCTGCTGGAATACCACCGCTGGCAGAGAGAGGAGAGGCTGCGGGAGCAGGAAATGGAGAAACTGGTAGGTGATGAGTACTTTAAGTAGATATGAGGGTAGAAAAGCATATAAAGGTTCAGTTTAAATCTGGATTCTGATGTGAATTTTGCTCCGAAAGTTCTAAAGAAAACATTTGCTGCTCTGTTTTGTCCTCTTTGACAGTTTGTTTATTCCATATCCTGTGTGCGGGCTGGAACTGTATATACTTTAATTCTGCAATAATCACTTTTTGGCCAGTCACGATAAAAACATCAAAACAAGCTCTGACAGGTACAGAGCCACAGGTGTAACCAGGCATGTAAACCTTTAATGAAACATCTTTGTAAACATGTTTTACAAACATCCAGCAGACGTAGGAGTTGTGCTGATGGTGACCTGACAAATTTAAGTCCAGTGTCTCTGGACAAACAGGAAATACCCTGCTAGTGCCTCTAAAACTCACAATTGAACATGAATATCTTTTTTGTTTAATCCGTAAAGAAGTGTAGGAATGAAAAGTTTTCTTTTTTTGTCCCCGTGCTACACTATCAGTGTCTCCTTTAGCTTCATATTTTGGTGTAACTTTTCTCTTTTTTACAGAGATTAGATAAACAACATGTTCATTAGTGGGCTTTAAAGGTTTTACCTTTGAATAGACCCTGTTTTTCTTTATGCTAAGATAAGATAATCAGCTCCTGGCTGGAGCTTCATATTCAACGGACAGACAGTGAGAGTGGTATCTCTCAAACTATTCCCATTCTAATATAAAAGCATATCTATTATGTTTAAAAACAGTATTTTTGGCTTCACCACATAGCATTAAATATTACAAAGGACAACTGATGAGGACAAACGCCATGATTTCAAAGACCATGAATAAAGTTATGTGGAGAAGGCGCTGAGACTGCTGGCATGGCAGACACCATGTCTGCATTCAGAAATCTTGTCTAAATCTCCTGGCACAGAGCCACTAGCTCATCTCCCCAGAGCATTACTGGCACCGTCAAGCCCATGTGGCCCGACTGACACGGGGTGAACATTCTTCTACATGTCTTAAGGTCCAGAGCGGAGGGCGCGGCTGGTCATTGCTCAACACTATATTTATCAAAAAGACGAGGAAGTTTTACTTTCAGGGCACCCTTTTGCTTGACTGAAGGCTCTTTCTTATTCATACCCACAGCAGATTATTGACTGCATACTTGTTATCCATCCTCAGTCCACACCCACCATCCCCCTCCCCGCCATTATTCTGCCCCCACACCAGCCTGCCTCTGACAGCTGAGGGGACCATAGGGGGATGGATGTGGGGGGCGGGGTGGGTGCAATTCCCAGCCCTCCATGTCCATGTCCACAGACTATTTCAGGCACCAAAAGGTTTCTGGTAACAAATAAGAGAATTACTGACAACATGCTCTGAGTGTGAGGGAGTGAGGTTTGATACAGTATGTGCTTGTTTGTGTCGCAACTACTCTGCCCTCGTGTTGAGTCATCCAGTGTGTGATGACCGCAAGCCATTTCCAGTTTTGTAGGCATTTATAATGCTGGGATGGATGGATAGATTGATAGAGAGAGAGAGAGATAACCCTGCAGGATTAGTCCATATTAGTCAAGTCATTCCATCAAGTCAGGACACCTCTAAACGTCCTGTTATTTCTGTTGCAGTTGTGTAAAAATGGTGTATGTTCCTACACAGAATACATTTAATGACAAATCGGCTGTGATGAACTGGGTTTGGACCAGGTTCTTCATCTGCTGGTATTTTAGCTTTGAAAGACGCACACAGGAATGATGAAACTGTAGACCTATAGATGAGAGACACAAAGGGAGGATTTCCTCTCAGTGAAATGAATGTCCTATATTTGGCACACTGCTCTCTTGGCATAGTTGGCACAGTTATGCAGGGTTTTTTAATTTCACTTTATTGAAGCCAACACACACATATGGACAGTGCTGCACTTTAAAGCGCCATGCTGCACTTTACCTTCCAGCAAAATTAAAGGGCATGGCTAGAGAGGAAGAGGTATAATAGAAAAGTTAATTTTAGCAGCAATTCCACTGGGAAGAGGCCAAACCGCTGAAAGTACAAATATTTGTCTTTTTTTGGAGGGTTCTGGTTAAGTGAGGGGATTTCTATGAAGATACATGAAGCAAAAATATTGTAATTACAATGTAACTGCAACATTTCAACTGTAATAAAATAGAGGAGTTTATATAAATGTTACACTTTGCTTCTCCAGATGATTTCAATTCTCAAGGCCTCTCTTGAAGCAAAAGTTAAACATCTTGGGAAATACATTCCAGAGAGTTTGAAGAATCTCAACTGGAATAATTTGTTTTCTTGCCAAGAGCTAGAGAAGAAGGTGGATGCCACTGTATCTTATTAGTCTGTTTCAAAACCTGCCTGACATAACATGTTAATACGTGACCTTTAGAGGTGCTAGTAGACAGATTTTGTTACCTTTATATGGAGCCAGGCCAGCTATTCCCCCTTGTTTCCTGTCTTTGTGGTAAGCTAAGCTAAATTTACCTGTGTCTCAAATTTAACACACAAACATGCGAGTGGTATGGACCCTCTCATATAACTTTTGAGAAGAAGGCAGATAAGCACATTTCCTAAATTTTGAACTTTTGCATGAAACATTAACTCTTACAAATCATTAAATCAAAATATCTGGTTGATTACAGCTTTATATTTCTATCATTGTGTCCGTATTTTACTTGCAGCCCCGAGGATCAGTTAAATAAGGTTTGCCTTTTGATGGTGTCCCTGATTTTCATCAGAAAATGAACTTGGCAAACAGCTTAAACAACTAAGGTATAAATCTTAAAAATCAGTGCTAATGACAGGGTTGGTGTAATTATTTTGACTGCCAAAATAATTCAAATACCAGACAAAAGTAGGCTGGTGGTTGTGGAAACGACAATTCCTCCTTATTGTTATTTTTGTAGTTTAAAGCAAGCATCTCATTGTTTGGAACGATGAGAGACGGCAGACTGACCACAAGCTAAAATCATGTGGCATATCAAACACATACATAACACAATGGGCAAAAGAAGAAAAAAAAGAGCAACATTTAAAGCAGCTGTGAACAAGACCAAATAACAACTGAAGTGCGGTGGGAGATAAAACTGGCCATGTTTTTTTACAGTTTGTCAGATACTGTTTTATGAACAACTCCAGCTCTGACAAGTTTTATTCTGGACCCCCTCCTGAGAGAGAAACCACATCAGCTTCGCCCCCATCCACCCACCACCGCTATCAGGTTACAGTTGTCCCGTGCCACTGGCTGAGGGACAGCTGCCGAAATGGGACAATGTCAGACAAGGACACTTGAGGCTAATCTGCAGCACGATCTGTAATGTAGGCCGGGCACACTTATGTCTCACATCTCTTCTGTAGGAGCGACAGAGGCTGGAGACTATCCTCAATCTGTGCGCGGACTATAACCATGATGACAGTGCTGTGGAGCTGGCTGAGGTGGTGAGGAGTGGGCTGCTGGGGGGTACCAGAGGAACCTGCTCGGACACGGCAGGGGGGATGTCCCTCCAGGGAGCAGACAGACCTCAGAGGGGAAGAGAGAACGATGAGGAGAACCAGAGAGAGGAGTCCAGCAGCACAGAGAGCACACACCAAGAGGTGATAAAGAAAAGGGTTTGATTATGTCATATGTGTTTTTCTCTGATTATAAACCTTCTACGTTTTTTTTTTATATGTAAATCTGCCTTCAGTGCGAGGAGCTGTTAGCCGGTCAGGAGCAGGTCTACCTGGAGGAGGAGAGGACCAGGATCTTGGCCAGGGTTGATGACTTGAAGTGCAGAGTTGGTGAACTGGAGCAGCAGCTACAAGAGACCAAACAGGAGGTCAACACACACAGTGGCAGACACACTATCGATGAAATATGGTCTTTTAGCTTCTGTGCTCTCAGCGCAACTCACAGAGAGAAGAGTGGAAGCTGTGTCACCATTGAGTGTTTATTTATCCGGATGGCACTTGGTGGTCTGAAGACTCTGACTCCATGTTTGTCTGCAGGCGGAGATGGAGCAAGCCCTGCTGCAGGCGGAGAGGCGGGCTGAGCAGGAGCAGGTGGAGGCCGAAAATGAAATCATCTCTCAGCTGCAGCTCAAACTCAGCCAGCTGGACAAGGCCACCCAGAAAGAGAAGGATAAGGTGGGCATCCGGGAGAAAACAATGTGATACATTAATTGCTGTCAGTTTTGCTCAAGGCCAGTGCATGTGAATGTTGGACATGTTCTTCAACATCTGTGTTTGAACATATGAAAACTCACTCCTTCCTGTGTGTAAACAGTCTAGATAATACGGTATTTGTAGACCCCTTTTCTCAATGTCAGCTGACCTGCACTGCTTACTTGTGAGCCGTCTGTCCTAAAACATGAAGCACAAGCTGTCTCCTCTCTGAATTGTCCGACAGTGTTTAAAAGAAAAATACAGCTGAAATCTTCCTTCCATGCATTGGCCTTTCAGTGGACGTGACAAACGCAAAAACGTTGACTCAGATGTGCATATACCTCTTTATTTTTTTCCCATTTTAACATGTGTGAAGCATTGCAACCCCCTAACACTCCTGTTAAGCTAACCTCTGCTTCAGTCCTCTAATACTTTAACTGTCTCGGCCTGTTGGCTTTAAAGCTCGGCTGCATGGATTTGAGTTGTCTGTGATTTTTTTTGTTTCTCCTTGGGGTGGTGTGTGTGTGTGTGCGTGTATGTGTGTGTGTGACTGCGGACCCGATTGTGCGTGTGTGTTTTTCCATGTGTTTTTAGGGGAGGGCTAATGTGTCGGCTGAGCGGAAGGTCCTGGAAAAGCAGAGGAATGAGTACAATGAGCTGAAGAGGCAGTTTGATAAGTGCCCCTTGTCTCTAAGGGAACAGTTACAGGAGCAGCTCAGCAGGGTCAGTGTTCTCACGCAGCCCACTGGCTGGCAACAGTGAGTTATAATATACCAAATACCACAGTACTGTATGATCTGCACAGAAACGGCCTCAGATGTAACACTGACTCTGTTTTGAAGCACTCATAAATTTGCAGACTGTGCATTTCCTCTTTTTCTGCTGTCGCCCTTCATCATCTGATCAAACAAGGTTTATCATGTCAGTGCCATTTGTAAGTGTGACCACACAGTAAACAACACTTCTGCTACTCCAGCAGCCATCTTATACTGCTGCTTAACCTCTGCTGCTGCTCCCTCATTCTGCTTGAAATGTCAAATGCCTTTTGAAATCATTAATAATGCCATTAACAGTTTTGCTCTGAAAGTTTGCATGCCTTTTGCCACAAATGATTCAAGTCACACACACTTAATGTATGTTATTGGCCGAGCACTGTCAGATTTTATGGTATGAAATTTGGGCTACTTCATCATCTATTTTTTCTAGTTGTGAACAAATCCCATGAAAATGCCAAAACCAACAATGTGGCAGTCCATCTCTCAGTGCATCTCTCCGGTATGTCTGTGGACCTATCAGCTTCTGAAGAAGTAAATCTTTAAAAACAGGTCACAAATATTTGATTTCATTTTAAAAAAATACAAACCAATCTTCTAAAACAGCTGGACACTGTACCTTTCAGCCATGGATTAATATGCGATAGTATTTACAGCATCAGTGTTTGTGCTCATCATAACGAAGCAACATGTCACCTGAGGGGAAGTTATATCAAGCTTCGGATTCACAGACAATACTAGTTAATCATTGTTGGTTTGGGATTTTGTGAATAATAAAAATATATAGAATATTTCCAGCCTTATCCTGTATTACCCCTGTTTGATTAATGTGAACAGTGTGAATAATCTGCATGTACACGTGTCTGTATGTGGACAGAAAGCTGAAACTCTGGAGTCTGGGACCAAGCAGTTTGAGGAGCTGGAGTTCTGCCAGCTGGAAGAGGAGAGCAGTCTGGAGGAGAAGAAGGAGACTCAGAGCTCGCAGCTCCTCCAAGAGCGAGCCGAATATCACTGCAGCGTGGCCAGGAGGAAGGTGAGTATACGTGCACGGCAGAAAAAACAGCAACATATTTGTGTGTGTAAAATATCATCACATGAGATTATGTATGAGCGTGACATCAAGAAACCGGACATGTCGATCCACAGGAGAGGATGGGCACTCTGGAGGCTCAGGTCAAGCAGCTGGGGTTACAGGCAGCTCTAGACTGTGAGAGGATGGCTAAAGACAGGACAGTGACTCTGCAGCTGCTACACAAGGTTCGCCTTTCACCTTTAATAAACTGTCGATACAGTAGGCATGTAGTAATGTCCATGTTGTTTCTGCCTTTTAGGAGCAAGACAGGTTGTGTGCCGTGGAGAAGAGGTACCACGCCTTGACAGGAGGGAGAAGCTTCCCAAAGCCCAACAGCAGCATGAAAGAGGTGAGCGGGAACGAGTGTGATATCTCGTCACGACTGTCACGACTGTCTGTGGTTACTAAGCTGGAGCAGAAGTTCTGGAAAAAAAACAAACAACCATCTTTCCAAGTGGATTTTGTTTTAAATTTAGATGAACTTTTGAAACAGGAATTACTTCACATAAGTGAACCGGACCTCGCTCATGTGGACGGTCCCACTCATAGCCCCTGTCCGTCCTCTGCCTCCTCCTCCTCTCACATCCCTTCCCCTGAACTCTGTCCTGTTGGGCTACAAGAGGTAAATCTCAAAACCCTTTTTTTGTAACAAAACCTAACAAACCCTAAACGCCTGTGCTGTGGTTCTACAATAAAAAACAGGCATGATGGTGTGTACAAATACTGACAAACAGAAAGCTTGCAGTGTGTATGTTGATAGATCAAGTTTGCTTTTCTTTATATATTGCATTAGTTTGAGGCTTGTAAATTATCCAAATTGTAGGGTTGTGCCATCTAGAACTGAAGCATTTTAGGCAACCAAAACAAAAGAAACTTGTAAGATGACCTTTTTATAAAGTTACTGGCTTCCGTGTTCATTTCAAGAATAGAAACCGGTGAGTTGTGATGCCAAACTGATTTGTGCGTCCTTGCATGACTTTTCTAAAGGCTAACTGTCGCTATCTTCAGCCTTCTTACCCCTGCGTTTCTGGCTGTTGATGCAGGAGTACCTCAGGCTCTCTGATGTCTTTAGGATGTATGGAAATGCTTCAGTGCAGCCTCACTCTTCCTCTCCCGCTGCTCTCCACTGCCTCTCCCTCGCTGTAGCTCCGGCTCTGCCATGTGAGGTAGACACCCTGTCTGCTCTCTGATATGTCTCTCTGACTTGGACTTGTAAACACACTGGCAGTGAATACCTGTCATGTAGGTGCAACTTCTTGACGCTCTTCTCCACTTTCTTCTCTTCCTCTGCTCTGTAAAATGGTGTGTGTGTGTGTGTATGTGTGTGTGTGTGTGTGTGTGTGTTGTTTCTGTGTGTATCTGCACTGACTGGTTGTCTGCGTGGTGTGAAGGAATACATCACAGTCAGTCAGTTAAGCCAGATCTTTGGGATGCAGAGACTTGATCCCTCCTCCTCCTCTTCTATTCCATCATTCCAACTCGCCTCCTCTGAATCCACCTTCTCGTGCCACTCAACCACATACAGTCCCTCCGCCTTTCTCTCTGCACAGGTTTGTTACTCTTTCCTAACTGGTGGAGTCGCATCCATCCACCGAACAACTGTCTCATGCTTATGTTTTCCTCCTGCTTGATGTTCATTTATGCTGCACTGCACTCCCCTCTCTTTTGGCTGGATGCTTCTCGTCACCTCAGAGCCAGCCTGAGCTGAGCAGGAATGCCCTGTCTCCTCTTAACCTTGAGCGCTGGTACCAGGACATCATGGCTGCCGGAGAGCCTCAGTCATGTCCTCCACCGCTGCCTGCAAAGTCTTTCTCCGCACGCAGACAGGGGCAGGTAAAGTCACTCTCTCTCACTCACTGCTCTAGCTTCTCTTCTGGTAGTCAGTTTTTAGGGTGTTTTAGTCTCAGTTTTAGTCTTCTTAAAATGCATCAGCAGCAGGCTAGATGCACCGCCAAAACGTTGTCTGGATCCCATGACTCTAGCTGATGGTTTATTTGGTCCTGCAGCTTTCCACATATCTTTATGACTAGGAGGCCCTCTAGTGGACAATCAGGACTATGAACTTTTCCTGCTGTCAAAAAAACTTATAATGAGACACATGAGGCTTAATGGGGAACATTGCTGCGATTTGTCCGTTAGATTCTGATATCAGTCTAATTTTCAGTTGGGATTCTGCAGGCTTAAAGTAAAGCCTGGTCTAACTTCATGTAAAAAAACCACTGTGAGCTAGTTAAGAAGGGCCGTCAGTGCTGAGATACAAGGCTACTGTGACAACCAAGATCATTACTCTCATTTTCACATCCGGACGGCGTGCTGGGAGAAACACTAAACATCACAGCTTTACATTAAAAAATATCTTTGTTCTTTTAGAGAAGGCTTCAAAGACAATCCAGTTCATTTGTTTAGATGAGTTAAATTTGTAAGAGAAGAGATCTTTTCTTAAATAAAAACAGCAATACCACAATGTAGAAATACTCTGTTACAAGGAAAAGACATGCATTCAAATTTTTACTCAAGTAAAAGTATAAAAGAGTTGGCCTGGCCAGTTTCAGAATAATGTATATCACATTATCATTACTATCATCGTCATTTGTTGATTATATTTTGTATTATTAGTCTGAATCTGCAAAGTAATTAGTAACTAATTTTGTCATAGTTAGTAGAAGTATAAAGTAAAGCAGGAAATGGGAAGTAACTCAAACTCTGTACTGAAGTACAATGCTTGAGACAAAAAACTAAAATCAAATCCGAAACCATATCCACTTCCTCCTCATATGAGAAAAAAATATGAACTGTCCTGTTTTTCCTCTCTCAGCTGTTGAAGTCCAAATCAGACGGTGAGGTTGGACAGGCGGCATCATGCGGTGCTGCAGCCCTGCCACATTCTAGTGGTGCTGCTCACGAGAAAAATGCATCCACCAAGGTGAGCACATCAGTTTATCATATGTGGATTGTAAAAAAAAAAAACGTGTCCTTCTGTCATGTGAGGAATATTGCGAGTCAATCAAATTTCTCTTCCACATACCTTTATCTCTGACCGGCTGGACTATTTTAATGCTCTTCTGTTTGGTGTATTAACCCTAGAACACTAACGTCAGGTGATTTTCACCCAAGTGATTGTAGTCTTTATAGTTTTTATAGGGTCCCCCATGATACCTTTTTTTATCAGGTGTTGCATAGGGGAAAACAATGTATGTATTGTTGAATATATTTTGATGAGAAGTATTTCTTATATTGGGTAAAATATACCCAACGTTAGAGATGGTCACTAACTTATACGTTAGTGTTCTAGGGTTAAAGAAGGTCAGTTTTAGTTCATACAGAACACAGCGGCACAAGTTCTGCCAAAAAACATACAGACTGCCCACATTACTTTAATCATATATATTTATGGAGTATGGAGAGGCAGCCTTTGTTATTTACACCCTAAAACTCTGAGAGTCTTCCTGAAGCTCTTAGGGGCTCTTAATCTGTTTATCAAATGATGGTTGTTTGTCTTATCTTGCTGTTTTAATTCAATTTGACTTTTGTTTTGTTTTTTGTTTAACACAATTATTATGATTATGTTAATCACTTTGCATTGCATTTTATTCATGTATTTTTCAGGGGTTACAGTTAAGTCTGAGAGAGATGTCAAACCCGTTTGACATGGACTCCAGGAGGCAGTTGGCTCTGCAGAGCAAAGGTACCCTGGATACGCTTCACCTGGCATGAACTCATAACTTCTAGATGGATAAAATTCTTCAAAGGAAAGCTGTGGTCATTTACTCTGGGACATGGAGCGAGACTATAGCCTCTTTCTCTTTAAAATCTGTGGGAATTTGTGTGTGTGTCCACTTCTTGCTCTGATCTGATTATGATCAATTATAAGCAATGACTTGGCTCAATCAGCAGAGGGCACTGTAAGTCCGTGACAGCTGTCTCTGCCCTCTGTCTGCACAGATCAGTCTCCCACAGTCCATCACTCCATCCTCCATCATCAGTTGCCACCGAGTGGCAGCCAAGCGTATGACACCCTGAGCCTGGAGAGCTCAGACAGCATGGAGACCAGCGTCTCTACCGGCAACTCCGCCTGTACCCCAGAAAGGTGAGAGACTGGAAAATGAGCAATTGGCTCTGTTTCCATGGGAACACTCAAGTCTGCCCTGTCTCCCAGGAGAGGGGTCACTGCGCTTTGTTCCCGTGACAACATGTTTTGTTACATGTCTGCTACTGGGACTGCGAATACACTGGCTGTTGCCATGCCAACCCCTTCAAGTTCCCAGTGTTTCATGAAGTTGGGAGTTCAAAGCCTCCAGTTTACTGCTCTCCATGAGGAAACCTTTGTCTTCATCCCCTACTGCTGCCAGTGTTTGGTTTCCAGGCATGTCTGTTTACTTTTTTCATCCCTGAGCCTTGTCGCAGCCATGTCATCAGACACTCCCTCCCTCTGTGTGTTGTAGTGCCTGTGGGTTAGAGGCCCAGAGGATAGACGAGATGGAAAAGATGCTGAAGGAGGCGCAGCAGGAGAAAGCCAGGCTCATCGAGAACCGAGTGAGTTCCTGACTTCAGTGCTGCAGAGTTTTGATGTTTTGAAGTTACCATCACTTCCTACACTTCGCCTGCTCCAAGTTCATTTAAGGTTTCAGCTGGAGCTGCAGTGATTAGTTGATTAACCAATGAACCAATAAACAGTAAAATGAACTAGCCATCCTCTGATAATCATGTCATTGTTATCTTATATGCAAAAATACCAAAAAATGTGATAGTTCCGACTTTTCAAATGTGAAGATTTGCTGCTTCTCTCTGTCCTATATGATGTTAAACTGGTTATCTTTCTATTTAAATTGAGCTTCATGAGCTGTAGGATATCGTAACAGACATCTTTCTTTTTTCTACCATTTTATAAATAAAACAATTATAATAATGTAATATAATTGGCTGATTAATCAATAATGAAAATAACAATTGGCTGCAGCCTTTGTTTCAGCTGGCAGACCTTAAGTCGCCTCACCTCTGCCATTACAAACGCTGCACTAACTGAACACATTTAAGAAGTGAGCATAAAATCAATCCACCTTCTCATCTCGACCATTAGAATAGATTACTTTTATGATTACACATTTTGTTGCTGGAGTTAGAGATGGATAATATGGATAAAACCACATCAGTACAGTAAAGCAAAGCAAATACAAAATAATCAAATAGAAATTCATTGTAATAAGCTTTTGTCTTTTCCACGTTTTTCACCAGAAAAAAAAACTCTTTACACGTTTAATAAAAAAAACAATTTAGTAACTCAGTTTTATTTGGTTTCACAATTTGTATGAAATGATTAGTTTTGTAAAACAATAACATGATGTGATCATATCATCACCAAACGTAACATTTCCCCAGAAAGTCGAAGAACAGTAACTTTGAATTATCGCAGGAGTCTGGTGTTTCTCCTGTTTTACGGATAAAAAACACAGTACGTGTCCCCTCAAAGTGATCCCTCAGCTCAGGAAGTGGTGAAATGAAGTCGTAAGTAGTTTGTTTACATTTGTATTACTTCTACATGTTGAAATAAAGTACACCTGTATGTAAGTATCTGAAAGCTGCAAAGGATCATTTTACATCAGCAAAGCTTATCCTTCTATATACAGACTTAAGGGAAATATTTTACAAAACCCTTGATTGGGACCCAAATTCTCCTCTGACAGTCGTTCACTTTGTATTGCAATATTTGCCAACCATTTACATATTGTCCCCGTCTCTCTTTTCCCTCTGTTATTTTCCCCCTCTCTTCTCTCTCCATCTGTTCCTCTGTCTCCTCTCCCGACGCTCCCAGGAGAGGGAGGTGCAGGCTCGGCGGCAGATGTTGGAGGAGGAGCGGAGGAGGCGGGAGGAGGCCGAGAGGAGGCTCCAGGATGAGACGGCCCACAGGCAGAGGCTGGTGGAGGAGGAGGTGAAGATGAGAGAGAAACACTTCTCCCAGGTCAGTGGAGCAGCGGGAGGAGAGCAGCGGCGGGAAGAAAAGAGAGAGACAAGGGGGGAGGGAGGGGACGGGAGACTTGGGGGAGAGGATGAGAGGCGAGGCACTAAAGGGAGGCTGGGTGTATGGGAAGATCAAAGATTGACAGCGAAGGGAGAGAAAAGGGAGAGAATGGAGAGGAGAGGAGGGTGGAGAGCGGGAAGAATGGATGGGGGCGCACGAAAACTATAATGTACACATAATTAAAGCTTTAATCCCGACTGAGTGTGAGTAATTAGCAGTTGTCTGTGGTAGGAGTACTGCGAGTAAACAAATATGCCCAAATCAAATACAGATGCACCTCATCCCACTTCACCACGTCAGAGCTGGAGTCATTATTTTTATGTCAACAGCGCATCAAGTGACTGTGTGTAATGTGACAGGGGAGTGATTGATCATTTCCATCATTACCACTCAACTCTGCAGTCCCCCTCAAAAGAGCATTTTAGCATCTTTCAGCTCATTGTTTTCTTTTTGTTTTTTTCATTAATGTCGTTTTCAGCTAAAAAGTAAACCATACAATACCTGCTCAACTCCAAACAGACAGAGTTAGTCCTGCTGGTGAACATAGTGGAGCATGTAGCAGCTAAAGCCAGATATTTCCTTCAGGAGTTGATGGAGACCAAAGCAGAGCTAAAAGTCAGGTGAATATTGGGGTCATATTTCATCAGGTCGACAGAGCTGCGCCTCCAAATAAAGGCTAATGTTGCTCTGTGACTGGACTTTAAAATACGCAGATGTTTGCCAACAAATTCAGTGATGTGTTTACAACCTGTTGCCACTAAAACAAAAAGTTAAAAATTATTTAAAGCAGGTTTGAGTTACAAAAATTAAGACTTAAACTTTTTTAAAATCCAGGAAAATTAAAAAATAAATATGTCAGTGTTAGGCACTGACAGGCAGCATCACTTAAACGTGACACTTTGAATGTGAAATTATTAGCTAATATTTGCCCCAACATGCTAATAACTTCTTATCATTACTCCTATATTTTCATCTACTCACACGGCTTGGTCAGCAGCATTAAAGCAACGTGAAATGTTTTTCTTCACAGGCCCGTCCAATGACACGCTATCTGCCCAACCGCAAGGAGGAGTTTGACCTGCGTGCCCACGTGGAGTCGTCCGGCCACAGCATAGACACCTGCCCCTTCGTCATCCTCACAGAGAAGATGTGTAAGGGCCACCTGGTGAAGATGGGTGGCAAGATCAAATCGTGGAAGAAACGCTGGTTCGTTTTTGACCGCCTCAAGAGGAACTTCTCTTATTACGTGGGTGAGGATACAGTGACACCTGTGATATCAGGGCGTATGTGTATAATGTTTTTTAATTTGTGACATGTATTCGAGATGATTCAGTCGCACAGACACAAATAAAAACAGTCAGAAATGTCATAAAGATACATGCACAGACGAGTGTGTTGCAGTTCTTTATATTATTAAAGAGTGCTAGAAACCAGTCTTCCACAATTTAGAGAATTTTTAACTTTTTTTTTAAGTGAGCCTTTCCTATGATCTGGTGTTATCTGATTATCATTTAAACTAATTAAAGTTCTACATTTCACAATGCAAAGAAAAATGAAAAGGCCAAGTGTTCGCTCAGTTTTACATGCAGGAAGCTTAGGGAACATTAAAGAGCTCTCAAAGGAGGAAAAAGTGATCACATAGAAAAAAACTTTTTTCAGACACTTAAACAAAACGAGAAGAAAGGGTGATATTAAAGCTTTTATTTAGCTGTGCATATTGTTTAAAACATGACTGGTTCAACCCCACAGGGTCTTCATCAGGTTGGAAATAGTAAAAACAGATTATTACACCTCCTACCTTAAATAGACAATACACCTAGAAAGTAACAGTATTGCATTGCATAAAAAAAGTGACCAACAAATACAGAAATCATATCACTTAACTTATCTAGTTCCATAAATAGGTACAGTTATGAAAGTATTTAATAAGAAGGGTTCAAGATAATCTCCTCATTAGGCGTCAATAGACATACTTCACAGACTATGTCCAGTACAGAAACATTTACAAGCACAAATACGAGGACACACCACATATAGTACATACTGTCCAGATATCCTTCCTCTGCTGTGTGTCAGGGCAGTAATTACTTGTGCTGTTCACACTTTTTTTTTCTTTTTGGCAATTTTGTCTTTATTGTTGAGACAGCTGGAGAAAGATAGGAAAGGGGGGGGAGAGAGGGAGGATAACACGAAGCGAACGGCCCAGGGTTAAAATCTGTGAACCAAGGCCGCTGCATTAAGGACCCCTTTCCATTCCTTTTCTTTTTTAGGTAGCAGATAACTGTGAAATGTCTTATCGCTGATAGTAAGGGTTTGGAAATGACTTTCCTAAGCATGGGATCCTCCATGGGGTACTCCTGTGAGACCTCGTTTGTATGTTTTTTAAAACCTTTTGTAACACCTGACTGTACTCTGTGGATTTGGCTTTATTTAGAGCTGCAGACACCTTGTAAGATCTGCCAAAAAACCTTGTCTTAAATGTTGAGACTTTCTCGTCCTCTTCAAAATCTACAAAGATGCAAAAAGTACCACAACTATGTTCAAGGCCTTAAATGTACATCCTCTGTTAAAGATGACTCATTGCCATCTACACAAACAGGGCTTCACAGGATTAAGGACTAAAAACATATGAACTTTTTTTTTTGATTCTCTATAAAGGATCTGTCTGCGCTCAGTTCAGCTCGGCATTTCCTGTTCAGTTCAAGTCGTGGGCTTTGTTTATTCTGAGGACTTGATCAAACCAATTTGCTCAGACAACCATCCTCTCATGTGTAGTATTCATAAACTCATAACTTAGTGTGGAAAAGTTCCTTGCTGTGCAGTTCACCCGAAAGCGGTGCTGAGGCTCTTCTGAGCGATGTACACTTTCTTTGCTGCGTTTTTCAATAAAACCCGACTTCTGTCCCAGCCAGCATTTATTCATCTGGAACCAAACACTAATTAAAGCTGCACTAAGTGGAATTTTCCGCCTTGTTTTTGTGTGTTATAACCAAACTCAGTTTGTAATTCACTTCTTTCAGACTGTCCCCTGAATTTGAAATGAGAACAGTTAGTTTTCTGAATAATTCACGAGCGTGTTTTGGAGACTATCGTTTTACAATCAAGTTCAAAATAGAATCCAGGGATATTTTCATTACTGTCGCCCCCCGTTCTTTTTGCTCCTCTCTCTCCACTCACTTGCCTAGCCTTTTCACCCCCTTACTCCTGACGAAGATGATGGTGATGATGGTGATGAAATAAGATGCAATACTTTCTCTAGATGTGTTTTTCTTGGGGAGGAGGCTAGCTTCTGGCTTGTTCGTGACTAATAAAACGAAACTCACATTTCAAAAACATTTATCTCATTACTAAGCAGATTTGACTTATGGAAAAAAGAAAGCAAGAGAAAGTGTCAGACGTACTTCAAAAGATTGCCTTTAATTGTTGCTGGATGTTTGTTTCTTAGCCGGGCACTCAAGTGTGCACGGAGGAGACAAAAAGACTGCTGTTTATTTGAACAAGAGTGAAATCCAGAAACTCTTTGAACCGATTTTATTTGAAGAAAATGATCTTAGAGAAAAGTCTCATTCACACTTAAATGCCTACAGTTTAGCCCCAAACTGGAGAAACCCATCAGTCCAATGACATCGTCCTGTGAGCTTCATCCGCTGGTTTCCCTGAATAAAAAACTATCACACTCCTGACTTTAAAATGCTTTAAGATACTCTGCAAAGACGGAGCAGCGATCCAAAGGACCGGACAAAAGGTCTGACCTGCCTGAAGGTAAATGTTGAGCTGAAAGATCTAATCTGACACAAAAAGGGAGGCATTTCTTTTTAAGATTTACAAAAGATCTCATGTAGTGAGCCTCGCCAGCAGGGAAAAGGCTAAAAAACCACAGAGATGATCCAGAAAGTGCGACTGAAGAAAACAAGTCAAATTAATAGGATGGTAAAGACTTCAGGCATAGCTTGAAACAGACTCGTACTTTTAATTACGTTTTACTCTGACACAGCGCTGCTCATACCTATTCATGGGTTATGTGTTGCTGGGAAAAAAAGAGTTGACACCTTTCTCCTCTACAACTGTTTTTGTGCCATCTCTATCTAGATTTGTTCCCCTGTTTCTGTAAACTACTTTTATGGCAGGATCTGATCTGTTTTTTGTGGAAACAAATAAAAAGATGAAGAAAAATAATAATTTCCCCTTTAAATGAATCTAATTAAACTTCAGCAACAAGCAAGCATCTGCTTTTCACCACTGAATTGCTCCGACCCACAGCAGTTTTAAGGATTATTGAGTCTTTTTCATTCACGTCAGCTCTGATTGAAAAAGTAGAGGAACATTTGTCCATTTAAAAGAATGAAAGTGAATCACATATTTTCATTAGGAGAGAAATTGAAGTGATGTGTTTACAACCTGTTGCCACTAAAACAAATTGAAGTGATTCTGTTACACTCAATCCAATCTTACTTTGGATAAATTGCCTGATTTTTCAACTTTATTTCCCCTGATTCTTTATTCATCTGAATTTCTGGTGGGACTCAACAGGGTCCTTTTGGACTACATTCATGTCATTACACCACACTGAACATATTTTCTATGTGCACAGTTTTTTTCTTTTTCTGAAACATTTAATTCTAAACAGATATTTTAGGGGCAGAAGGAAACGTACAGCTTACTTTTTTTATTAATATTAACTATTGAGTTTATTTTAGAGTCAAATGTAAATTTAAATTGAAGGGGCACATATTTTGAAACAGAATATTCTAAAATGAAATACTAATAATATTTGTTTAACATCACACTGTCTCTTATTATTTGACCAAAAACAAACATGAAAGGTTCCCTGACATCGCCGGCTGATTGTACTGTCTACTGCTGGGGCTGACAGAGGTCTTGCATCAGTACAAGGCATAATGTAATGTATCTTAATATGTTTTTTTTCTTTTTTCTTTTTCTCCTCTCAGACAAGCACGAGACCAAGCTGAAAGGGCTCATTTACTTTCAGGCGATTGAGGAGGTTTACTACGATCACCTGCGCAGTGCCACCAAGGTAACCGATGCTCTCTTTTTATTACGCACAGTTCAAAACTTCATCTGCGATTTGATAATGTTTTGCACGGATGCTTCTCATTTTTAAATTCATCACTAAAATAGTGGGATAACTCTGGGCAGGTCAGATCTTGAACTTGCTCTAAGAATCAATAATTCATAATAATTCACTTTATTTTAACAACATTTGTACTTTTGTTTTATTAAAAGAGTAGATATAGTAATTTTAGAATAAAGATAGATTTCAGACTCACAGTCCATGTTAAGTGTGGAAGTGGAAGTGGAAGTTTGGCTGTTTGTGAGCAGAAATTAAATTGAAACATAATTAAAATATCCTGCTGCCAAATTGGGTGTCTGTGTTACATAAAAATGGGAGCTATTTTTAGAGGCAGGGAAAGATCCATATCAGACTGAATGAGGTTGTTTTTTCGTTAATTTGTCATCTTGCTTTGGTGCAGGATGTTGCAGGCTGTTAAAAAAAAAGGTTGAAAGAGACTTTCTGACCTAATTATGTTTTAACTGTAGTTTTATATTCTGTTGTTTTGAAAACGTCTCTGAGATGAAAGATGCAACAGGTGTAGCTTGGTCTAAAAAAGTCTCCTTTTCCTCCATGTAAATCTCCAGAGCCCCAACCCGTCTTTGACCTTCTGTGTGAAAACCCACGACCGCCTCTACTACATGGTGGCGCCTTCCCCGGAGGCCATGAGGATCTGGATGGATGTCATAGTAACGGGTGCCGAGGGCTACACGCAGTTCATGAGCTGAGGGACCACTGGGGGACAGATCAGGAGGATGACAGGGACTGAGTGAGCACCCAGACACCTGCGAGCCAACCCGAGCTGCTCCCGAGCTGCCGGAGCTGGGAGAGAAGACGCGCGGCCTGATGGTGTGTAACAGACGGACATTTGAAGAGACAAATTATCTGGGGCTCTCTCAGAAAGCCTGATGCCTTTGAGCAAATGAGAGCTCGGTTGTGACAGAGGTGATATTTGAAAGAATCTATGAGTTGTATTTATCTTTCAGCCGCCTTGAGAGGGAAAATAGTTTGAGCAACCTGCCAGTGGATCTATGAAGGGAGCTCTCACAATTAGATCACATTCTGTCACCAATATGTATTGATAATGATTAAAATATCATTTTCAGGGGGAACACTTACTTCACATAAGCTCAAACTGTTTCCGCCTGTGAAGCCGATCTATGCATGCAGTGCTGCCACTCTAATGATGCCTTTTTCATTTTCCTTTTTGATACATTTGTACTTTGAGTTTGTTAACTTTTCTCAGATGAAAAAAAGATTATCTTGATATTTCAAACCACTAAAAAGTTAAGGCATTTGAAGTAGCAAATATTCTAAAACATTTTAGGAGTCAAATGTTACTTATTCAGTTAAACATTACTTGGTGCCAAATACTTTATGTAATGTTTTGTCAGATTTTTACAATGCAAATGTTAATATCACTCTATGTATTGTTCAAAGGGCTTTTTATTCAAATAATACAGCATTATTGTGTATTGAGTATAAATATGTAAAAGAAAAGCTTCTATTAGCATTTAACAAAATTAATAAATCATAGTCCTTTTATGATATCGTACAACTACCATGTACATCTAATAAATAAAAAGTATATAGAGCATCTGTTGGTTTGTTTGCCTGATAAACTGGTTTGTTGCTGACAAATTGGCTAAACTGAAGACAAAACAGTTCTAGTTTCCTTAATTAGTGTTTCTGGCAAACAAATTACTGGCTTCCTTTAAATAATCTTGCCCGCCCTAATGAGCTGCTGGCATTCACATTAAAATGAGAGAACACAATAGGTGTTCCCTTTAAGACCCCCCTCTATTTACATAAGAACAGTCAGGTGGTTTAATTAGTTAATTGGCTCGTTAACTCAAATGAGCAGAAAGTCGCAACAGAAGTATTGCAGTCGCATGTATCTCTGGCACAGTCTAATTAATTATATGGGCCGCACTACGTAGACTGCACTAAAAAAAACACACATGAAGTGAAACTACATGCGTCTTAACATGCATGATTCAACATCGAGAAATTTGAAATCATGTTTAAAAAAAAAAAAATTCTCATGGAGATGACGCTCACAGAAAGTCTCCATAAACAAGTTCTTGTATGAATCTCTCCATGAACATATTTCCACAGAGCTTCCCCTCTCATGCTCCTGGTTGATAATATATGACTGGGCTGTGTGATTAATTTATGTGAGGGATCACTGGAATATTTAACAGACATGTAGGTAATCACAGAAACGCACCTTACCCCTGACAGGTACCAATTAGATCCAGCACTTGAAAGGTTCATTTTTTTAATTCCCCCGGTTTGAAGTGAAAAACATGTTTTGTTTGGCGGTATTTATTAAAATGAACACCCGATTCATCTGCCGTCAGTCAGCGCAGGTGAAAGTCTCCCACTTCCAGCTCAGACACCGCAGCAGAGTTTATGTGTCTGCAGCCGCAATGACGGCGTTCGTGCCACTTGTTTCTCTCTGACCTTGGGAGAGATTTTCACACATCTTACCACTCAGGATCTTTGAGTCTCTGCTGCGCCCGTCTGAATAATAAACAGATCTTTAAGAGGGCAGAGTGAGCTCATTACTGTGGTGATTGAGCATGAGTGGCACCCAGCCTTATTGTTGGTGAAATATTAATGAACCGAGGGTGATCTTCCCCTTCGCTTTCACACGCGCAGACCGGCCTTTTCCCCCAGGCCTTCAGAGCACAAATATGATAGTTGAGCTGTGAATTAGTACGGGTCTCGCATGATTTTGTCAATATTAATGGGAAATATTAACCTTGTCTGAAAACAACCTCAAACGCTCTGATGAAATGGAGATATCCCTCTAACCTAACTTTGCAGCACCACCTGTCAGAGGCTTTCACTCGCACGTCCTTCACAAAGATTTCAGCGCTCAACGTTTGTAATTTATAAGTTTTCATATCCACATGTGAGTTCAGTGCAATTTAAGAGATTAAAGAGAAATATCTCCTGCCCAACCCCAAACATGCCCACACACACTCACACACATGCTCTCTCACTCAGATGGAGCAGATGAAAGAAGCTTTCACTAAATGCATCTGATACAGCAGGGGAAGTTTCACTCCTAATATTTACCGCTTTGAACAAATCGTCTTCACTGTCTTTGAAGGCGGTGTAAAATGACAGTCCTCAATTCGAAATAGACTGCGCGATACACACAGATCATTAAGTTACAATGAGAGAAACATGTTTTCATGGCAAGTGCAACAATGCTTTCTGAAAAATATCCAGAGGGGAAAATAAGCAAAAGCACCAGTGCTGACCTAATAGGGCTGACAGAAACACAGATTGTAAATACCACAGCTGCTCCCCCAGTGTGGGATATTATTCTTTCTTATTCCATTAAGAACCAGCCATGAATTTGAAGTACTTTCAGATATATCGGGGCAGTGTAAAAATTTGATGAGTATCACACAGCATGTGTTCAGTCCTACTTCTACCAAACCAATTTTTAGATAATAGATTATTCCTCAAATGGTAGAAAAAATACTAAAAGACAATGTATATTAAAGAAATGTATTGGTTATTGGTTCAAATGTGTGTGTTACAGGGTCACTTGGGGGAACACTGTTGGGACACCTTAACCTTTGCCCTCAGTATGTTTGTTTTGCCTTTGTAATATCAGTGGTGTTGAATTAAATTTACAGATGAACTAATATAAAGTCACTCTGAATAAAAGCACTGCAAACGACTAAAATGTTAAATCAAGTGATGAATGATGAGGAATAAAAACGCCTTTTTAGTTAGAATTTAAAGTTCAGTGCAAATATGAAATCTGTAGTGATGGTAAAGTTAAGCTCTGATGAGTGAATAATATAAGTGCAGTGTGCTATGAGCGGGAAGCATATGGCCTGAATGGATATCGGCTGTGTTGAGCTCAAAGGGTGACAGACGCAGAGCCTCTGGAGTTGAAATGGCTCTGCAGGTAGCGTGACACAGGCTGAGTGCTGCGAATGACACTGAGCAACCATTTGGGACTTGTTCGCTTAAAGAGAGAAAATTTTGAAGAACACAAGTAATGCACGAACAGTAAGTTGGAGTAAAAATCTGTTACCCTATTATTAGTTGTTTTTTTTTCCCTCCACCACTTCCATCCACAGACGACCTGCTGGTATTAAAGTGAACTCTCAGAACATTTTCATACATAGAGTTTCGTATTTTTTTCATGCCAGGTCAGTATAGGCTGAGCTTTGTGTGCCATGCACGCCTTCATTCAAGGTGCCTGCAGGAGTTCAAGCTAGTTAGGAGTGATCTCCTAAAAGCTGTGACATCCCAAAGGAGGACAAAACAGACACCGTAGTCCTTTACATCAAACACCTCTAATTTACCATGAAGTCCTTGAGGAATAGTAAATAAACATTACCCTGTGACTGTGTGACTGACTGCTTCAGATCTGTCATGGCTGAATGCAAATTACGTTCGCCTAGATAACATTCATGAATGAAAATTACATTTACGCTTGTCACTTTTTTTTGTGGAGGGGACTTGATTAACTGTTTCGATGCTGAACACAGGGACAAATATAGGAGTGATTTGAAGGCTGGACACACACAAAAACACCCACAAGTCCCCCCTGAGAGGCTCCCATTCACAAGTTGTAACTGAATTCCATGTTTTCATCGCATGTTCAAAGAGGGGCAAAAGTTGAGGACAATAAATTCTGAGTGAGATGATGATGAAATGATGGTGTAACCCTCACTAACGTGCCATACGTGCACTTGGCATGCAGCATCGACTTTTCTGACTTCTCGGCTCATACACAATATTCAGACAATGAAGTTGGGTGTCAACTGATGGACAGTTTTAACTCGCTACAGAACATGATAATAAATATCTCAAATATATCTGAATTCCAATTTGATCCAAAGTTAAACGGCTTTCCTTTTAACTCACCGAGTTTCCTGAGTTTGGTTGTGTTATTTTAGCAACAATTTAGATGTTCTGAGACACTGAGCCAACAGGATAAAGAGGGACAATTAAAGGTATTTTGCTGCACAATTAACACATCTTCATACATTTTCCTAAATAATGACAAATGCAATTGTACTTAATAGAGGAGACTAAATGGAAACGCAGCAGTGCTGTCACCAGCAGCACCTTGGATTTCTCTCATGATGCGCAAACAGGAAGCCCTCGGTGGACCAATTAATAGAGACAGAGAGAGCAGTCAGCGATTTCCTGGGAGACCCTTCAACTTCACCAGCTACTACTATCTCAATCTGGTCTCCATTACAACTACACTTATCTAGATTGCATCAGGTCGCCTTTCTACAAATCTCTCAAAGCTCCGCTCTCATGGTTACATGACACATGGTGGGCATTTTGCTGAATATCTCCTCTGTAACGGGTCTGTCCCTTTAAATGACTCAGATTAACCCAGATGGACTTGCATATATCAGAGTCCTGCACAGACCATTTTACTGACAGACACAGAGTTTTTATGTGCATGAACTCTCTTTCCCTTTGTGTGGAAACAAGTCACCTGCACAGTGTGGATAATGTGGTTATGTACAATCAATTCAAGTTAGATGTTTCCCCACTCAATACACAGACGTGCTGCCCACTGGACTAATCTATTAGAGACTATCAGTGTCCCACCAATATGCAAATTCAGCAGAACTGGAAACAAGCCTTATTGGTTTTGGCAAAATAAAGAAGTCACAGAGATGCAACTCAGCAAATGAGATAGAGGAACAGTTGGGACTAGGAGGGGTGCAAAAACAGAGGTGAGATGGTAGGAAAACAGCAGGTATGGAGGTTAGAGAGAGAGGGAGAGAGAGAGAGAAAGAGAGATGCAAATCCCATGGCAACAGCAACCAGAAAACAAGTCTAAAATAGGGGGCAGTGTCCGCTATTACTATAGCAACAGGAGAACAGCACATTCACTCAGCATCGGGATTTGCTGAAAGGAGAAAAACAAAGCTTTATTCCTTGCATAACTGTTATTGACAGCCATTACCAGTAGATTAATTTGGTTCAGACAGCTGTGTCTCACCAAATCAGCCAGGAAACTGAGGATTCTCAAAGTCTATTAGGATTACAGTCAAAAACAAAGAGAAAATAATTAATCTTCCATTATTCACTAACTCTGTGTCATTTAATCTAACAATGCCCTGGAGAAGTTAAAACCCAAATGAGCTGACAGCTACTCATTAAATAAGTCAAAATGAATATTAAATCATGATTTGACATAATTACGCATAGAGTGATCATACAAAGAGACGGTATGCTTTTGATGGCAACAATGATTCCTATTATAAAGTATCTTTTAAGTCTAATAAGAAACAACATAGATGGTCAACTGTATAATCAGACAGGCTTGATTATCATGAGCTGCTTTATTAGACTATGTATGAATGAGTTTGGTGGAAAAAGTCTCAGGATTAAAACCTGCAGCACTGATACCCACACCCGGTTTGTTTACCTGAAACATGTGCACACTCTGCACTGCAGGAGGAGGTGAGGAGGGGGGAACAAAAAAAAAACAAAAAAAAAACACAACAACACAGTGATGCTCTGCCTTGCCTACCACCCACCAATCACATTTTACCTGCCGCCGATTCCGACCAATGAGAGCGCTGCAGCCTCAGCACACGCAGCCAATCGCTGCGAGCGGTGGACCACTGATGCAACAGAGATGCAACAGACTGCCGCTGAACAACAAAGTGCGCTGTGAATCAAATAGTCCCCCCTCCAAAACAATGCCACGCCACATAACAGGGGCAGGGTGCAGCCTGTGGACTCGTACCGGTGTGTAACTGTTTCCACCTAAACACCAAGCCTATTAGCAGTTTATTCTTTCCAAAGGAGTCACCAAGCCACCAGCTCAGACTAACGGCGCTGCCCCGTCGCTATGGCAACAACGGGCTATAGACAAAACAATGACGAGGTGTAACGCGTTACGTAATGTGATTACTTTCCGGATTACTGCTTTTATATAAACACTAAAAGTAGTCGGGGCCACTTGTTCCTTCCTGTTCTGCTTCTAAATCCCCCAGTTACAATAAATTATCGAGCCTAAATTAGTATTTGTTCTTTAATTTAAAGCTAATTTACTTCAGGTTTTAAGATACGGTAAAAAATAGTAACCCTTCCCATTTTTTCTGTGGAAGATAAACAGCTGTAGAGGGTCACTTTTATTACATTTAAACCAGGTCATTTCAAAATTTGAGCATAATTTTGTGCTGCTGCATTTGCTACCTTATTATTATTTTATTATTATTAATTTTTAGGAAGATTCGCGCGATTTTTTTACTTGAAAGAATCCTTAATTTTTAACAGCAATTACAAAAATCATAAGGTGCAATATTAAATTAAAAAACAAGCATAAAGGATTTGGATACTTTACTTTTATACCGGAGCGGCGTGTTTTGTGGGACGGTCCTTCGGCGGAGGGAGGGGGCGGAGGGATCTGCGCTCGGTGACGCAGTCGGTTGCTAGGTGTGAATGAACTGATCCCTCCTCGCAATTAAGCAGCTCCTCAGTTTACAGGTCGACCACAACAAAGCAACAGCTCGTCCCTCTCCTTTTTCTTCTTTTTGTATACATACATTGCGCCGTCCCGGATATTCCGAGCTGAAATATGGCTCTTTGAACTCGTGAAGTACTTAGACCCAAAAAGAAGTCGTGCTTTGCTTTAGCAACGCACCCCCAAGTGCTCTAATTTTCTCTGCAAGAATGGAGTAAGTCCAACTACTACTACTACTACTACTGTAAATACAGCTGTGTCAAGTGTTTTACTGTGTTGTTGTTACAGTTATCACTTTGTTGCATCTACTAAATGATCAGGTCTTTGGCTGGTTTAGTTTTTTTTTACAGTTTCTTCTGTTTCTTTGTCTTCATGTAGACTGTTTGCTAAATATTTCATATTTGTTTACGGGGTTTGTGTTGTTTTTTTGGATGGCTGTGTTTGCATTTGAAGCTGTTTAAATACACAGGCTGTAAAGATTGAGACACAGCAGCACATTTCAGCCACTCTCAGCCGGGTTTTCACTTAGATAGCACATCATTGCCACCCAAACTGCTAAACTGCTTAAGTGATCAAACAGAGGTGATTACTTTAAAACACAGAACATGCGATTTGGACGTGGCTGACCTGCATTAATCCGATTTAATGATGAGGGTGTCTCTAAGTGAAGACAGTGACTCCAGAGCTTGACAACAGTTGGGAAGTTGTCAGCACCTCCACTGAGTCCCACGTGTTTTGAGGACGTCAAGTGCATTTTGCTTTGAGGCAGCTCAAAGCCCAAAGGACTGGTCACTCTTTCTTTTCTGTAAATCTGTGCATATTCTGATGGTTGGTTTCCATTTTAAATGTTGATCATTGTGTTGTGTTTTGATATATTTTTAAGGGGTGCATGTTTAGAGAGAGAGTTAACTGTGTGTTGCTCCATGATTCTTGCATGGTGTCTTGCAGGTGATTTCTTCCCTGTAGCCGCTCCGTCAGCCGGACTGAGTCATGTTGAGAAACTTGCTGAGGGCAGCAGGAGAGTGATGCTCCCGCTCCCCCCAGTCGCCCAAACAAGTTGCTTTTTTTCTTTTCAGCGGCACACCTCTGATCTCTGTTTCTGTCCCCCCCTCCCCTCCCCTCCCTCCAGGTTTCATTATGCTCACCCAGCCCTGCTCTCTGTGGCCCATCTGTCAGACCCTGCTTCCTCTCAGCATATGCTTGGACTTGGACTGAATCAAAGCACCAGCAGACAAAATGATGGCAACATCAGCTCCTGTTTGGAAGACTCTTCGTGTCTGCCCGGCAGACCCCCTCGCTCTCTCTCACCCACAGGCTAACCACAGCCAATCACAGGGGTGCAGGGGGGAGGTGTCAGAGGAGAGTCAGCACTTAATTGGTGAGTTGCAGCGAGTACGCTTTTTTATATTTTTCCCCATTTCAGGTGGGCTCGGCACTGCAGCACATTCGTCCTTCCCGAACAGTAAGTAATAAACTAGCTACATCTAATATACTGATATGCTGCAACTACATTTTGGAACTATCTCTCTTTGCATTTTCTTTTAGCAACCAGATTATGCCTTTAGAAAACTGCTATGTGTAACGTTGGATGACTGATATTTTTATAACGTTTACATGGACGTTACAGTTTAGCTGCACTGTTTTCCAGCTTGTAACGACTGCATTTATTTTCCCCCGTCGATAGGTGATGGTCTCACTGACTGGATGACGGAAGAAGTGGATTTCTCCTCGTACCTCCCAAACCCTCCTTCCCCTCCCTCCTCCACCAATGCCTCCCTTCCCCCTTCACCCCTCCAGAATGATATCCAGGTGCCCTCTGACTTGGAGGTCATGACCTCTCTGCTGCAAGAGGAACTCGCCCAACTAGAGGACTACTTCCTGTCTGAACCACTGCCAGAGAAAGGGCCAAGGCTGGGAAAATGCGACAGGGGTCCACTGCCGGCGGGTCCTCAGCCGTTCAGTCAGCTGCCATACACATCATACTCGACGTCCAACCAATCGGAGTCCAGCCCACTTCTTGTTACCCTGGCAACCGGAGAACTGGACCTGCTGAGTATCTGTGGCGGGCCCATTGGGCGATCCAAAATACCAAGACACACCCCGTACAGCTGCAGTCGCCCCAGTGGGTGTGGTAGGAAAAGGGTTCCTGACGGTGTGAGGTTCAGCGAAGGCTACGATAACAGTTTGTTGAGTTCCAAAGGAAGTAACTCAGGTACCTCGGCAGTGAGCCTGACAGGTAATTATGGCTGTGTAGAGGACGAGCAGCTGGTAGGGAAAAGCTACTGTCTGGGTAGTGCAGTTGAGGTCAGAAGATGTGCCGTCCTACCAAAAGAAGAGAAAAATTGCTGCTTCAGTCAAGATGTCCTAGGCGGTGCGAAGGTTGTTGGTGGTGGATTTGGCTTTGGTGGATCACTCGATGTCCCACATAAGAAAGAGGATCTGCTCATGTATAGCATGAGGGAGGTCAGTGGAGGCACCGGTAACAACGAGGTGCTGAATAGTATCAAAACAAGTGTGGAGGTCACAAAAGCCACCGTTTCTTGGAAAACAGAGAGCAGCGAAGGTTGTTACCTTCCAGCAGCAGCACAATCTGAGGCCTATCATAGCTTCTTAGGCAACATCAACGAGCAGGTGAAATCCGAGGGTTTACAGATAGCACAGCATGATTTACACTGTAATTTCCTGGAGGATCAGGGCCCAGAGTGTCTCGTAATGGCCAGGGATAGTCTGAGCTTGGAGCCCTCAGGGCACAGACAAGCGTGCAGGCTGAAGGAAGACCACTGTGCTTTAAAATACGAAGTGGACATCATTCCAGCTGAAGGCGGCGAGCGCAAGCAGAAGAAGAGGGATCAAAACAAAACCGCTGCTCACAGGTATGTTTGTGTGTGGTGACACATCACTGTTGACATGGTCTCATAGCTAAAGCTCTTCATCTAATCTTTTTTTTTTGCCCGATCCAGGTATCGCCAGCGAAAAAGGGCGGAGCTAGATTCGTTGGAGGAACAGTTGCATTGCCTTGAAGGAAGGAACCGGGAGCTCCGGGACAAAGCAGAGTCGGTAGAACGTGAAATCCAGTATGTGAAAGACCTGCTGATTGAAGTTTACAAGGCCCGCAGCCAAAGGCACAAGCAGGACACCACAGTGTAACACCAAGCTCCTGCAAGTACAATAAAGAGAGCGCAACAGGGAAAATGTTTGTGTCTTCAGATTGTCCAGAATTGAATGTTTAGTTGTTTTTTTTTCTTTGATGGTGGGTGGGTTAAATGCATGCTTTGCTGATGTGAATTATTTTTGACATTTTAAATCAACACTTTATCCAATGCTTCCGTTACTTTCGCACTCTGATCACTTGAGCCTGCACTGTGGCATTGCAATGCTTTAAATGACAATCATTTCTAATAGATCTCGCACTGCGTGAATCTACTGATTGAAATACGGTTATTTCTGAAGAAGTAATATTATTCATTATGCAGGTTTAATATTTTTAATAGCCTTACATTGGAATTGATGTCAGCAATAGAACTTAATGTTTTTTTCTATTAAAAAAAATTATTTGCAGTTACTTTATCCCATTTTTCAATAGTTGAAGCAGTAAAATATGTTGTTGGTGTCAACAGCGTCATTTCATTTTGAACACATCTTTCAAACCAAATACTTTTCTAGATTTGCTTCTAACCTCCCTTGAACAGCAAACAATATTTCAATTGCTATGAATATTTTAAAATATTAGAATTGCGCTTGGAGATAAATTGATTTTTAAAATTGCGGAAAGAACCACTGATATAAAGAACAAAAACACTTTTCGTCACCAACCTTGCAAAAATATACAATTGTTATTATTTTAATACACGTTACGGTTTTTCTCTTACAAAGCATTTGATTGACTTCAGGTTTTAAACCCAGCCCTGAATATTAACTAATTAATGGGATTTATATATTTTGAGCACATTCTTCCTTTTACACTTTTTCCTCTTCCTGAAGGTCAAATATCTACATTTTACCCTGTTACAAACATTGCTTTGTCTGCTGTATTTACAATTTGTTTCATTTTCATGATATTTGCATTACTTTTAATGTAACAAATCAACCATCTTGTTCCAGCAGTGATTGCAAATAATGTCCAAATTATAAAACCTGTGACCAAAAGAGTTCAAACTTACACTTTGCACTGTTTTGAAGATGAAATTTTATTGTGTTTCCAGTGATTTGTTAAAATATCCTCCTGTTGTGAATTGCAAATTTTACAATCTATTTTGCAGCTCAGGATATTCAATCTGCCCTCAAATCCAACAAATGTCAGAAGATGACTCATAACTGGAAACATCTGACTTCTCTCTCCCTCTTCATTTTACATGGTATAGATTTCACTGCTGTTCACACAGGTTTTCCTGATGTTTAAAAAAAAAAAGTTTTTTCCTTTATGTACAAATATTGTTAGTAGTGGAGATTTAGCAGCTTCCCTCTGCATGTTTTTCCATAAACGTACTCTCTCTCCCTCTCGGAATAGAAAATGTAGGATTTCAGAAACAAGTCGGGGACTCTTTCTTTAAACTGCTTGTTAAGGCAATAAGTTTTATAGGCCTCTGGCTGATCTGCACTAATTTGTAACAACTTTTGTATGTTCAGGGAGTGGAGTGTGTAGGCCTTTTCTTTGTAGAAAATCAACTGAAAAAAAATCTCATTAGATAATTTGTTTAGGCTTTTGCAGTGTAAGCTTTGGTGTAAGAGGAGACTGTCGAAATGATTTTCCATTCATTTGTTGCTAATAACAACTACTGTTACTGTTGACTGCCTATACGAGGATGGATTTTTTCTATGCATATTTATTTTAAGACAATCTTGGATATGAGCGCTGATTTTAGACATTTATTTATACTGTTGGTTCACTTATTCGGATCTCATTGTCGGACCCTCTTGCGGTGTACTATCAGCTCCGATCGTTCAGACCAAAAATGTGAAAATGAAAGCACATTATGACGCTTCGTTATTCCAACTTCATTTAATCATGTACGTATATTTCTTTTGTGTGGCGTCAACTTTCTTTTTCCTTTAAAAAAAAATAAAGTTTGTCATCAACAGTCCGCTGTGTTCGTGCAAAGCTTTTCTCTCCGACCGGAAATGAGTTTGTAAAAAAACAGAACAACCCGCAGCCTGAAACAGCTGGTGCCTTTTAAAAATCTAATAATTTTTTAAAATTATTATCATCATTATTATTTTGAGAGAGCAAAGATCAGGTCTCCAGGCCCTGTGGTGGACGCCGACACACGACCCCCGCGGCCCAAACAGCTCCACACAAATAAAAAAATGGACTATTTCAAAATAAATAAACATTTAATTGGACTCCAAAAAACGGCTTTGCGGAGGCCCAGAAGTTTTTTTCTTATTTGTATGGTGTAAGAAAATCCTTAAATTTGCCTAAAAGGCTTTAAAATGAAATTCAATCAATTTAACTTCGGACGGCAGATTCGGAAAAGGAAAGACACCCCTCTAAAAGTCATCGATGATTTTAACAAACATGATTTAACACAGAGGAACATTTCCAGTGTCAGCTTACTTACACCATCTATGTCGCTCATAACCACCACTCAGGATTATCACAGGGGAGGGGGGAGAGCTGAAAATGATCTCTTCACTAATTTAAAAACTAAATCCGCCGCCGTTTCTGTCAAATTTCGATCTTTTTTTTTCCACCTCATGAAATTTAAACACCTGGTGTCATGAAATGAAACATCAGTAAAGAGCAATAAACCGTTTTATTTCCACACAGGTTGCCAACAATTATGTTCATTAAGAAAAGTTATTTATTTATCACTTACTGTAAAAAAAACAGACTTTAGAAAAACAAATGTCAGAAAGTGGAGCTTATTAGCCTGTTGTCTGTAGTCCTCTACCACACTGGTTAAAACAGGAGGAAGATTATAAAATAAGGATGGAGAGGAAATATTTACACATGGCATTTAATCCTGCCCTCACTCCTGAGCTGGACTCACTGACAGCTGTCCAATGAGCTGGTGATAGTCACACTGTGGAGCTGCATGTTGTGAAGCCTGCAGGAGTTTCTTACTGGCATCAAGGGATATCAGGACCTTCAAGTAAATGCAAAATTCAGTGAGTGACTGGAAAATGTTAACTGTAAATTGTATAGACGTTTAAATACATGCACAGACTGACAGAGAAGTATTTGACTAAACCATGAAAGAATATGCACTGAATTATGACCAGTAAACGAATGAATGAATGCTCAATTCAACTGAACAGATTAAGAGCGATAAGCCTTGACGGTATTAAAACAATATAACGTGAAGTGTTTTCTTCCGTAAAGTAACTAAATATAATCTTGTAACTAATGTGTACTTTTTGTGATTTAACATGTAACAATCACAAAAAGGTCCTCTGAAAAACAGAAAGTGACTCATTGTGGTGTCGACATCTATCCTTCTTCAACCTGCTCTTTTCATTACCTGACGTATTGCGCCATGCTCACTAAACAGGCCCAGGGTTGCTATGGCAGCTTGTCTCACTGCATTATGGGAATCTGTGCATGCAGCTCTCAGAAGAGAGACGGACACGTTCTCCTCCACGAGCAAGGATGCGGCGCCATTGAAGTTCACCAGGTTTCCCAGGGCTGCACAACAGTGACGGCGTGTGAGGGCATCGGGGTCGGTGATCAGAGACGCCAGCGAGGCCGCCGTCTTCCGGGCTTCCTCAACCCACCTGCGCCCCTCCTCAGCGTCCACTCCCTGTTCTACTATAGTAGCAAAATATCCTGCTGCCTCGCTGTGTGAACACTTGTGTTTATTTTGTTCCTTCTCTTTGCCCCACCCTGTAGTGTCACTGCCCTTTCCATTGGACCTACCCCCATTAAGCTCTCCCCCTACTGCAATATATCCCAGCCAGTTCCCGACTGCCCTGCAAGCCAATCGCCGCACAGGTGCGCAGGAGTCATGAAGGCAGCCTGTCATGCTTTTGAAAATGTCAGGTTTCAGGATGTGCAGCATAGGAGGCCTGAATGGATCCAAATTTCCCAAAAGTCTGCATGCGGCAGCCCTGATCTGCTCATGAGAGTGAGCCAGTGCCTGCTGCAGCACTGAGGCTTCCAGGTGAAACTGGCAGTGGGCGGGCTGAGGGAAACATCGGGCTACTTGGGACAACAGAGTCAGGAGCTCCACGGCAGAGTCCCACAACACATCCAGCTGCAGCAAATCAGAGAGCAGGGAGCTGGCAGTTCTGGTTGGCGGAGCCTGGTGTTCGGAGGCAGCGAGCTGGCTGTTCCTTGGTGGTGCAAAAAAAACACAGGTAGCTTCTCCGAGGCGGGAAACAGAGCGCTCGGGGTCACAGAGGAGCAAACGGCTCAGCAAGGCGAGAGGCAACTCTAACAGCGGAGGAGGATGGGTTCGAATCACCTGCCAAAGCACGAAAAACAACAAAAATCATCCAGACAGCTCGTCACAGATCAAACAGCTGACAACAAACAACACAATGCTCTCACAAGAGACATTAAGATATACAGTAGTGTGTGCCTGATGAGAGCCTGCAGCAAGAGTTATCCTGTGTTGCATCAGAGCATTATGTTTGTCAGCGAGGTCTTAATCGGTGCATGTGAGGGCTCTAACCTGCAGGAGGCTTGCAACAATACCACAACTGTCATACAGCTGAAAAATGGTGGACATTGTGTGCGCGGGCAGGTCCAGGGCAAACGGAAAGCACAACAAGTGGCAGCTCAGCACAGACAGGCTGTCGTGACTCAGATTGACTTCAAGTCTCCCCACACTGCCTCCAGCAAACAAATGAAGACTGTAGGGTATAAAAGATGTTATTGTTAGCGCCTGATTTCGTAGCTGTGCCACTCTGAGTTTGGTGGTGCGACTTAAACAGTGAGTTGATTAGGTAATACCAACCAGTCAGTGCCCAACAGATGGCCAAGAGTGTATACACATTTTGATTTGGATTCAGAGAACAGAGGAATGCACAAGTATGGGTCCTTGGTGAAGACAAGCAGTGTAGTGGACAGAAAGAAATACAGCCCTGATGTAAAGACAAAAAGAAAATCAGTAAAAGAACACTAAAAGTGTTTTTAAATACAGCTGGCTTTATAGGACACGTATATTTACCATTTGCTGAACAGAATGTGTCTGGTGTTGTCCTTTCTAATGAAGTGCCAATTCTTTTCCACAAATCCAGAAACATGACTGGATCTAAACATGAAGATCCAGAGCCATTTTCATGCTGTTAAAGGAAAAAAAAACACGTAAAAAAAATGTAGCTCTATCTTTGGTATCCATCCAGTCAAGTGTTTTTGTCACACTGTAGTTATTGTCTGACCTCAGAGAGTGAGTGCAGGAGTAAAGACAGGAGGCCATCACAGAGTCCCCAGCCAGAGGGAAGAGAAAGTTGGGGCTGTGGAGACGATGATGGATCACTTTAAACTCACATCTAAAACAATCAAACCATTGCCAAATGTACAAATCACAGTACTTCTCACAGGTAAAGTACCTCAAAAGAGTCCAGAAGCAGATTTTTCAGCAAGGAGGTCAGATTGCCCACATCAGTGTTGACATCAACATCGTGTTGTGTTAACAGACACAAAACAGAGGCAGCCAGAGGCTACAGAAGAGATCACACAATAATCTGTCACACAACTGGAAAGTTCAGCGTAAACTTACAGTACATATATATTAACTTCAATGAGTACTCACTGCCAAAGGGAAGAGGTCTGGCTGACTGAGAATTTTGATGAAGGGCTTGGTGAACTCTTCCAGACTACAGTAATAGAACAGATGATGAGCGGCAATAGCTGAATGATGGTGATGTATGGTAGTCACTCACTTGTATGTGTAATACTCAAACCTGTGCTCTTCTTCCTCCTTGTCACAGTGTTTCTCCCAATAGATTATGAGCACAAATATAATTTCTCCAAGTGCTGGCACACTCCATGGTTGCTGATTGAGGAGAAATAATACAAGAAATATCAGTAAATACTCTTGCAGGAATAATGTCGTATTTGACGTGGATCTGTTCTTAAGCAGTAACCTTGCTGAAATGTGTGTTTTCTACAATATCATGGACCAGGTCAAAGAGGACATGGGGCAGTCCGGAGTTCCCGGACAATGTCATCCAACTTCTCGAGGTCCGAGGTCAGAATCAGATTGCGTAAGACCCTCAATGGTTTGTGAATGCGCCATGCTGCTTTAACAACGCCACCTGTTAGCTGACCAAACAAAAAAATAGACTAAATGCAAAAGTGTTCCAATGTAGAGTAAAATCATACAGTGTTGTAAAGTTGTACCTGCTTACCTGAGCTTTAAATGCCAGGATGTTGGATTTAAGGTGAGGTATGATGGTACTGTAATCTAAAGGTTCTTTCTGCTTTCTGCTTGGGTCTGATTCTTGGGCCAAATTCTCCCAATAGTCCTCACTGTCAACATCCTGAAAATTTTGAAATTATTAATACAGTGGGACTCACTGTCCTTAAAAGCAGAAACCAGTTTCTTTATAACCAGGACAGATCTGCCACTGGAAGAGAATATTTACTACTATATATTGGAACAACACAAATTTTCTGAATTGACAATCACTTATTATCACAAAGCAGCTGACACAGACCTGCCTGTGAAGTGTGGTCACACTGTCTTTACTGCACCTCCGCACCAGTCGTGGTCCAACCTCTACAGAGGGGAATTCATGTTCATAGTCTCTGCTGATTTGACCCCTGAAGAAGACATGCACATAGGCGTCAACACACACACCTGAGTCTGCTTTAGTGGGACATTATGTCTTTATTCAGAACTTCCATAAACACCTGTGTTTTGATCTTGCGTAGGCTTGATTCTTTGGGTTGAGGCTTTGATTGGCAGTCGCGACAGAGGCACCAGAGTTAATAGAGACATCACTGGTAGGGGGCTTGGCTCTTGGAGGTGCTGCTGCCACCATTGCAGAGACGGCCCTTTCATTTCCCACTCCGTCATTCTTTTTCTGCTAATGTGCACAGAAAAGCTGAAAGCTACTCCACTAATTTTCATGTGACTAATCGAAGAATGAGAAATCAATTTGTGACTCACTTTTGCACCGTCAGCGCCTACTGGTTTCCTTCTGTCACCATTGTCAGTCTGTTCTCTAACCTTTCGCAACAGTCTGCTCTCTCCAGAAGTTGGCATCGTCCTTGCCGCCACTTGCTGAAGTTTGAGCGCCAGCACGTCTGGGCTGGGTGTGACCGTCAAAGGGCTGAAAAGATTTGTGTCTGCCACCACTGTGCCAATGTATTAATATGGGACGTCAAAATAGTTGCAAGACCAGACCAGCAACATGCACAATTGGAAAACTTCTATTAAAATTAAGAGTTGTAAGCCTCACCTGTGACACCATCAGCAACAAAGGGATGGTGCAGAAGGTCTGGCCACGACAAACGCTTCTGAGAATCTTTGGTCAACAAACCTTTCAGGAAACTCTGTAAGGGAATTATCAGATAAGCAGTGTGGTTAAAGAAATATATTTTGTTTGCCAAAAAAGCTAATGCCTTGTCTTCAATATCTTCTTTAGCAGTCCTGTTGCTATCACTGAGGATACCACGGACATGTGCTCAGTATTTCTGGCTGATATGTTTGAGTCCCCTGTGGCAGAAAGTTATACAAAATGACACAAAGGTCCTCAGAGGATCAAAATGTGACTATTTTGGGGGGAAGAAAAACTTGTGCCAAGAGTGGCAGAAACATGTTTAAACTAAGGCTGACAAGGAAAAAAAGATACACTTGGCTAGTTTCAAGTAGGAAAATTCTAAATGACTAAATACATTTGTTTTTGGTGTCTTTCTACCATTATCTGCACTGGAGTAGGTGTGTAAGAGTTGTACTGGGATGCTTTTCATTGTTCAATCAACTTGCCTTTTTTTTTAAATCACACCTTCATGCAGTGCCGATGTTGACTTTGACCCAAACACAACACAGAAGGACTAGACTGCAGCTGTACTGTACCATGCAGGTGTCGCTCATTGTGTCTGGCCACTTGACCGGGTCTCTCACAATAAGCTGCACCAGGTGGAAGATGGAGTTAGTGTAGAACGGAGGCGCCCCCGTGTGGAGCTCATACAGGATGCAGCCCAGAGACCAGAGATCAGCAGTGTGGTCGTATGGCTTCTCCTCCACGAGCTCGGGAGACATGTACAGTGGTGTTCCCTTGATAGAAGTCAGCACCAAGGTGGAGACGCTCATGGCCCTTGCAAACCTGCAGCAAGATTGCATCACATACAGTCTATCTTTGTGGAAATGATGAACACAGCTGCCTTTTCTTTAAAATGATCGGCATCTACCTACCCAAAGTCACACAGTTTCACCACCCCACTTTTTCCCAACAGTATATTTTGTGGTTTCATGTCACGGTGTAGAATGCGATGGGAGTGTAAATAATACAGAGCTGACACCAGCTGGCAGGCAATGTCACGGACCTTGGAGGATAAGAAGAGTTAGAAAATGTTGATTGTGTTCATTTACATGCTGAACATCTCTTTAGATCAAACAACATCAGTTTCCATTTCTACACAGACAATATGCAGGTTTTTCTCAGCTGTGATGCCAATGACTTCTATTAAATTTCTTTACTTTGAAATAGTTTAGGTTTCCTACAACTGCTACAACTTTTTCTACTACCTTATGGTTGATACTATCATATTAGTCTGCAGTACAGAAACCTTGGAGAGTTATCTGACAGCAACTTAACTTTGGAAATCCAACACACAATTTCTAAATTGGGCAATTTCTCTCTACCAAATCCTTGAAAGACAACATTTTTATTTAATCACGCCTAGATTATTGCAACTCCCTGTCCTCTATCTACAGACGTCTCTCTACTCTCTATAAGCTATATTTTGACCTGTTAACTCCCCACCTGCCATCACTGGCCCTGAGGTCCTCATATGCTGCTCTCCTGATCGCTCCTAAATTCAGACTGAATTAGTTTGGTCATTTGCCATCAAGGCCCCCCAACTTTAGAAGAACCTTCCAGACAAAATTGGGATGGCTAAATCTCTTCATTTAAGACTCTTATTAGAACACACTTTTATGGTTCCTGTGATCCTTCTGTCTTACCTTTGTCTACCATATGCTTTGTTGTTTAAATTCTAATGTTTTTAATTGTCTGAATTTATTACTGTATTTTATGTTTTGTTACTCTATTTTAATAATTATTATCCGTTGTTCTGTAAAGCACTTTGTAAACCTGGTTTTGAAAAGTTGCTACATAAATAAAGTTTTCATCTTATTATTATTATTGTTATTATTAAAAGTCCAATGTCTGACATAACTGTTCATTTCAAATATATACACACACACGTACCTGGCTCTCTGGTAAGTTCCCATCATCCTCAAGTATCTGGAACAACTGGCCCTCTGCATACTCAGTTACAACCACAACCTGTTGCAAACATATGGAGGATTAGAAACTCAGATGTCAACAATTAGTTTGGTGGATCAAATGATCAAAGCGATGATAAATGTGATGAACTAAAACTCTGGGTGTAAGAAACATATTACAGTAAACAGACCTCAGTTTGAGTCTCAAAGCTGTCAAAGAGTTGGACTATGTTTGGGTGTTGGAGACCTCTCATGATCTCAATCTCCCTCTTCAGATTTCGCAGCTCTTTGTCAGATCGACCCACTTTAGGCATGAACTTCAGCGCCACCACCTGAACAGAGGGCGACACGGTGAAGATAACCTAAACTAGAAAAAATAAACCATTTACAGAAATAGACATTTAACACGATACAAAAAACTGAAAGCACTTACTTGTCCAGTGAAACGTTTCCTTCCCTTGTGAACTCGACCAAACGAGCCCTCTCCCACCAGCTCCAAAATATGATACGAGTTCATGTCGCCGGTGAGCACAGCAAGCTAACGATGCAACATCAGGTTATCTGTTAGGGTAGTAAACATATACGTGGTAAGTTTTTTAAAACAAAAACTTATGTGGAGTAGATACTGATGTTCATTTAGAGCGGCGTTTCACTTTTTTTGGAAGAGGTAACAAATATGATAGACGTTGGAGAGCAAGTCTAACTGCCGCTTCACAAAAGCGACACAATACATTTTAAAGTTTGACTTACAACAAGTTTATACTCAGTATTTATGTGCGTGATGTTTTATCTGGTTATTTAACAATAACCTGATATTTTAATATTTTTTTTCTACTTTGTAAAACAATAGTTGAAGCTGGCTTTTCTGTGGACAACACCGACGCAGGGGTCCTTAGCCTAGCAACAAGGGTTGCGTTCCTGGCAACGGGCTGAGAGCAGAAAACAAACCAGGCTGGAGGAGGAGTGACGTCATCCGAAGAGAAGCAGCGATGGAGGAACTACTGAGTACTCAAGTAAAAGTACTTGTATCTGTACTCAAGTAAAAGTACTTGTAGTCCACCCGACTGTAAAAATACTCCACCACAGTAAACGCCCTGCATTCAGAACTTTACTGCAATAAAAGTATATCAGTATTTTTATTAAAATGGATTTAAAGTATCAAAAGAGTTTGCATGTTCTCCCTGTGCCTGCGTGGGTTCTCTCTGGGTACTCCAGCTTCCTCCCACAATCCAAAGACATGCAGGTTGGTTAATTGGTGACTCTAAATTGCCCCTAGGTGTGAGTGTGAGTGGTTTGTCTGTCTTTCTATGTCAGCCCTGTGACTGACTGGCGTCCAGTCCAGGGATGTACCCTCGCCTCTCGCCCAATGACAGCTGAGATAGGCTCCAGCACCCCCTGTGACCCTGTGTGTCAGGATAAAGCAGGTATAGAAAATGGATGGATGGATGTTCCCTGACAGTGTTTCACTTTACATGATATATTTGGCAGTAGCAGAGCCAGACGTTATGCAACATTCAGGGCTTAGCCCATACCTAAGTGGGTGATTTTTTCCCATTTATGGCAGGGACATACAGGTGACACATTGGTGCTGGGCCACCACATGCCACCAGAATGGCTTCAGTGCTGCTTTTCATTGATTTTCCAAGTCTCTGAACTCTTCTGGAGGGTGAATGAATCACCGCTCTTCAAAAGATATTCCTTCATTCTGTGTTTTGATGATGGTGGTGGAGAGCGCATGTTGGTCCAGATTCTCTCACAGGTCTTCAGTTAGGTCGAGATCTGGTGACTGTGTAGGCCATTGCAAAGGATTTTACTCTGGAAGAGACCCATCCCATCTGGATAGAAATGTTTCATCAGAAGGATAAAGGTGATCACTCAGAACAACTTTGTACTGATTTGCAGTGACCCTTCCCTCTAAGGGAACAAGTGGACTCAAACCATGCCAGTGTTTCCTTTGATTTGTCACTCATCTATGTATACACTATTTTCACAGCCATTTGAAATCATTTAAGATAGAATTTAAAATATCTGTCATACTTGTATGACATACTTGTATGTATACTTGAGGTATTAATGCTGCTTAACATGTACTTTAAGATGCATTTTATTGTTGTAGGTGGTCAAAGTTGAGCATATTTGAAATACTTACTCTTACTCTTACTTACTCTTTGGCAGTTTGTAAAGTTGATACATATTAAAGGCTGATCATATGATCTGTAAATAGTTTTAATCTGCAAGGTAATTGGTAGTCCAGCTGGGCAAAGTACAATATATCTCTCAGAAACGGTAAATTTTCAACTTTCCACCACTGATCTGCACTTGTGTCTCTGCATTACACGACACAGCTGGCAGATTATTTCATCAAACTAGTCTTTAAATTGAATAATCCCTTTGCTGTCCACCAGGTGTCGTACGAGATTTACACAGAGAAAGATCTGACATCACAGCTGATGAAGAATCACAGTGATATTCCTCTACTCGACTCCAGCTGCAATATTATAGTGACTTATGTCATGTTCACTGTATTTTAATGTGATATCAATTTAGCCCACTGACAGTCCATTAAAGATGCTTTCTTTGTGGGTTATTAAAGCACCCTTCTGAAGTCTTTAAAATACTGTTGGAGGACATATTTCTTCTGATCTAGCGTGCGTAATTTGAGAATTTATTAATGAATCGACGCAGTTCTGCTGATTGTGTGGACGCAGAAAGCGCCCTGAGGAAGGAGATGATGATGATCCATCACTGTGTGTTGGGACATGATGATAGGCCTGTAGTCTTTGAGTTTCAAGTGGCCGCAGAAAAAGTCCTGAGCTGAGACGCGCGCATCCAATGAGCGCCTCCAAGGACTGCCCCCCCTCCAAAAGGGGAGACCATATTTCCATATTTTTTACACACACGAAAATGCATAAAGTCCTCAGAAGGCGCAGCAGTCGACTCAGCACACACAGGTGGAGAATGGGAATGGGTCATGACCAGGAGGAGTTCGCACTGAGAGGACCTGCATTGTTTTAGACTCCTGCGCACTGGATTATGCCCTTCATCCTGATCTGTGGCTCCCATCGCCTCCACTGAGCTTACAGATTCAACATCGTTTTGTTTCCTCTCTTTGCCGTTGCATTCTTTATTGAATGCAATCATCGTCATGTTCATCAGGACAACTTTTCTCCTCTGCTTTGTGGTCTCACTCTCAACACTTGGCCGCTGCATGGAAAGTGAGCTCTGTTTCCCGATTAGATTGGATAACCACAAGCATGACGGGAGGGATTTTGACAACGAAGTGGGTATCCTTGATGGAAAATATGCCCTTAAAATACGAGCTTTCCAGCAGGAATTTGTTATCGATTTGCACCAGGACTCTAATTTCATCGCCCCGTCGATTTCTAACCAAGACGCGCTCTGGCTCTCCAACACCGACGCCACCCCAGACCTGAGCCGGTGTTTCTACTCCGGATACGTGAATGCTGATCGCTACTCTTACGCTGCTTTGAGCCTCTGCAAAGGTTTACAAGGTGCTTTTGGCTTTCAAGGCTGGGAGTATTTCATCAGCCCGGAGCAAAATGACACTACAAGCGTAGAAAGTGCGCACATCGTCCGGCGCAGAACCAGCGACAACCTGAAGCTCAACTCAACATCCAGGTGCGCGGTTGACAGCGACATCAGTGTCCAGCTCGCGCACTCGTTGGAGAAATACAAGCAGCTCAACGATCACAGCAATGTGACCGAGACGATGCTGAAGAGGATGGGAAGAGCCAAACGCTTCGCGTCGGTCCCCCGGTACGTGGAGACGCTTGTGGTGGCGGACGAGTCCATGGCGCAGTTCCACGGAGATGACCTGAAGCACTACCTCCTGACCCTGATGTCAGTGGCGGCGAGGCTCTACAGACACCCCAGCATCCTCAACTCTATCAGCATTGTAGTGGTGAAGATCGTGATCATCTCCGAGGAGGACAAAGGGCCCAAGGTGTCCGGGAACGCAGCCATGACGCTGCGGAACTTTTGCACTTGGCAGAAGAAGATGAACAAAAACACTGACAAGCATCCCGACTACTGGGACACAGCAATCCTCTTCACCAGACAGGTAAAAATGCTTTATTTGAGATTACTACTGGGACTGAGTTAACAGGGGAGAATGAGGTCTTAAGGAGGCGTAATTACGCACAGAAATGCGTAAATCTGATGTCTTTTCTCAACAAACACCTTGTTTCATCTGAAAATGTTCCCAAGATAATGAAGCCCCAGATGATGATAATGAAGTTTGATTAGAGAAAGAGACTTGGTTCATCAAATAATGTAGACTTTACATGACAGGCTTCTCCCTAACCACTCCTGCTGTGTCAGTTAATTGGTTTGCTCTCAAAACACACGCTCCACCACTGGTGAACTCAATGAACATACAGTTTGCCAATAGCATCACAGCTTTGACACTGAGGTTGGGTCACTGAGGACTTTACTTCAGCTGAACAGAGGGATAGTGTTGATTGCTCTTCATGGATCCTTAGAGGGTAGTTTTACAGACTTGGAACCCGCCTCTGAGTTCTCGCTGCACTCCCAAATATTTGGCAGATGAAACAGGGTCAGGGATGAAGTCATTGCTCACATTCACTGGTCAGTGTGTAACCTGTGGATCTGTGATGAATGGTCTCCCTTTCATTTTGACATTGTAGATGTGTGTTAAATTACAGAGAAAGATCATGTTTGGGCACTGTTCAGTCTGCAGGCAAAGAGTCAACTGCAAGTGCAGTTACAGTCTCAAAGCCTCCGCTGCCAGATTTACAGAGTCAAACATAACACACAAAGGTGCTGCATTACCTTCACCAACATGACACGGCACATGATCATATCAGAGCTCAAACAAATCTTTATTTTATCTGTAAGTTTGCCAAATTTAAGGATCCTCTCTGCCCTCAGGGATGCATGAGTCGGACGTGTCTTGTTTCTCTCAGCCGTTCCCATTCTTCCTCCAGCTGTGGGTTTTCCAGCCCTGCCCACCACCTTTCCTGCTCCTCATTAAACAGGCCCCTGAAGGGAGAGATAGAGGGAGTGATGTAGGAGGAGGAGGGGGGGGGGTTCTATGTGCATATCAGAGATGTCACATCCCTTTCTGCTCCAGAGAGACAGCTCTACACAGCTGCAGTCAGCCTGCACTGTTGCATCTTAAATCTTAAATCATCATCTTAAAATACTTTCTTCACTCTGTCACACACTTCCTCTCTCATTCACGTTCTTTCCTATAAGGCTCCTCTGTATGTACAGTATGCTCTTCCTGTTTTGGTCTCCAAGATCAGCTGTGTTTTCCATGAAAGTCTTTCAGATAGAAATATAGGGTGTTTCCAGGTTCTGGGTTCATGAGCTCCACATGCAGAGTTGGTGTTATAAACTCTGCAGCCAGTTTAGATGACCCCATTTTAGCTGTACCAGACCAGCCTACAGACAGTGAGTCATGTAGCTGAAATCTGCTAAATAAAGCAGAAAGTCACACGTCAAGGGATTCAGTCACTGTTAACATTATATTAGACTGAACAAGTGACCTAAGCTGCTTTAATTGGATGTTTCGCCAAGTATAACAGGTACTATGTCTCAAAATCAGCTGCAATTACCAGGATTAGTCAAACAAAGACCCTAACCCCAACTTTATGTATAATAAAGATATTCCTACTGATGATCTCACTTGCCAACAAAAACTGTATGGCAATAAATACACATTTTACCCTTTCCAGGTTCCCAGTCATACTGACATGAAATCAGTTGTTCCAATACAGTATGTCAAAGTGACAAAATAATTGTCAGGTCATAGGTTATGTTGTGCTGAAATAAGACACCAAACATTGACGTGGTAAATATTTTTTAATGGCAAAATCAAAAGTATTCACAAATCAGCCCAAGAAAGGGTTCAGTGCAGTATTTAGAGTGTAAAACAAAGAAAAAAACGTAAACATGTCCACTTTATTTATCACCATACATCAAAACAAGCTGGAGGTACAACAGTAGTAACCTACATTATATATGACAAAACAGGCAATGAACAATTTAATTTCAGTTTCAACATTTCAGCTTTATTTATAGATAAACATACCACAGAATCTACCACTGAAATTAACTCTCTTTCATAAAGCAATATAAAGAAGATCACCAACAGCATGTGCAAAACATCCAGGATGTTATCACTTAAAGGGCTTAGTGCTCCAGTACAATACAAGAGCCCCAACGGATATGATTATGAATTGACTTATACAACTGTCAGCTCTTGTTTGTTTAATTCTTTTTTACCAGACCTTTGGTCATTCAGGCCTCCTACACTCATGACTTAGTGACTCAAAATTAGCCAGTTTAGTCAGTGGTGTTGTTTTGGTTTACCGTGATCTTCAATTGGGATTGAAGGAACATCCATTGTCTGCTGTTTACCAGCCCGCAGTGTAATTTGTAGGTTTTATGAAGACCAACTCAGTGCTGTCCAGAGGCAACTGTGGTTGTCTTTAAACTCTACAGCCAGCATGATTGTTGTGTAAAGAATGTTTACTCAGTTCATTAAGTTACACAGAAAGTTCATTGTATGTGAACAGCCAAGACTCGATGTAACTGTAAATCTGACGTCTTTATGATTCCCCTGGGAGAGAGAGGGGTGCTTGTACTTTAACTCACAGCATGTTTGTCTTTACTTAGATGGTAGATAATGGGTTGAGAAAGTAAAGAGTACACCCAAATGTCCAGATGACTGCGGTTCTGTTGTATCAGAGACGTTTTTTCCACTCCTCTGTCTTTAAGTGAAACAGTGAGCAACATGATAGTTATGAATATTCCACCCAAAACACAAACTTTAATAGGCCAGATGTTAATAAAGGCATTGAAATCTGTACACAAAATGTTTCTTTGCTGAGATAACTTGCATATTCTTTTTAAATAGCAGAAACGCACAAAAAAGTGCAAAGATAGATGACAGATGTGGGAAGTAGGTCATTGCAAAGAAGAAACTCATTGACACTGCTGTTTCTTCTCCACTGTTTCTCCTTCAGTTTTTAGTTTTTGCTCATAAATGGTCCAAACGTTCAGATGTCATCTGCACATGAGCACATCTGGACTAGATTTGCACCGGCCAACAATTGTGGTTTTGTGGTTTATTCTAGGAATGATTTGTCACAGCACTCAAGGTCTTCACTTGGCACTGTGTTTTATGTGTACATTTGGTGCTGCAGAGGATTGTATGGACATTGTGACATTCAGCCAGTGCCGTGCTTTATCTGTAATAGCTGACCACTGGGTTTCTGAGTTCCTGGGTATGTAGAGACAGTGTTTTTTATGGGCCAGGCAGATGGGTGGTTCTCTGTGGCGGTTGTTGCTGAAGTTGTCCTGTGATTAGGAGGTACAGCTCCAAATGGATACTCGCTAAGATTGGGTTTTGAAACGCTGTGGTGGAGAAATAGGTCGTCTGGAAACTCTGCTCTTCCATGGAAATGTTGTGATTGGGGACAGTTACATTACGTCATATAAGAAGGTGTGCTCTAAACACTGTTGCCCACTAAAAACACTTGAAGACTGGGTGGTGAAAATTTGGCTTAACTCTATTGAATCCTTTCCCAATCTCTAGAAAAAAAATCTTACTGTAATGACAACAAATTCTTGGATAACTCCACTTTTTTAGAACTTATTTTTGTAGTTTTGGCCATTGTTTCTGTCAGCAACAATAACATTGTACTCCCCAAGTTAATTGCTGAGGTCTGGGAATAAGGTGACATCACAAAAAAAATGTCAGACAGTCGGATGACCAGGCAGGTTTGAAACAAACTTATTCAAATATATTTGGGAGAGAAAACAAGGCCAGCTGTGAAAGTCACTTGAAAGATTACGAATTTTGTACCATCTGAATTGTAGTTAAGATCCAAGGTCATAGAAAATAATATCTGATGGGTTTGCGTTGGTTCGGGTGTCTGATGTTGGAAGACCCCATAACACCCAATGATGTGTGCCAGTGCATGTGAAGATAGAAATGAAGGCAGAAGCTACAAGCATTGAGACTCAAATTGTAATAAACTGAAGTCCTTTTTTTGTCCAGGACTTGTGTGGAGCCTCCACCTGTGACACTCTTGGCATGGCTGATGTTGGCACCATGTGTGATCCCAAGCGAAGCTGCTCTGTGATTGAAGATGACGGCCTGCCTTCAGCCTTCACCACTGCCCATGAGCTTGGTGAGCCCGGCCAACACCATCCATCATTCGATACACATCAGTACTATCATTTGTGAGTGCACATGCACAAAGTATATGTGCATTTATGAAAGACATCCAACATCTCGTTCCCTCTCAACAGGACATGTGTTCAACATGCCACACGACAATGTGAAGGCCTGCGAGGACGTGTTTGGGAAACTGCAGGACAACCACATGATGTCTCCCACCCTCATTCAGATCAACCGCACCAGCCCCTGGTCCCCCTGCAGTGCTGCCATCATCACTGAATTCCTGGACAGCGGGCACGGTGAGTTTCCACGACCCCTGACCCCCCCTGTGTTTGACTGCAAACAGCCTCATAGAGTGTTTGAAGAGGCGTGAAGCCAAAGTGAGGACAGATTCAAACTGTTACAAGAAGGGGAACTCCAATTTTACACATCAAAGTCTGTTTACAGGTCTAAAGCCTTTTATGGCTGCAGAAGGAGCTGCATGAAATCTGATCAATCTGTTAGACCTGAAGATGACAAGCCTGGAGATTAAATAAATATGGTTGAGTGGAGTTAGAAACACGTGAGATTACATGACCTCTGTAGCTCACTACTCATCTGTGCTTGGTTAATTTAGACACTACTAGCATAACACACCTGAATCTCTGATTGAATTATCAGCAGTTGAGTTACATTGTGAGTAATGTAGTGCCCTGGTGCTACATCAATTTGGATTGATTCACTTTTTTAAAACTTTGTGTGATAAAAGTGCTAAATTTGTGGAGCATTCTCATGATTATCAAACAATTTATGAGGTGTTGATCACATTTGAAGAGCATATACCCATAATGTTAACTGTCATGACTGTTAACTATCTGTATGTCAGTGGATCAGCACTTGACTTCCAGACAGTTGTTGAGGAGGAGCAGCCTTTTCTTTTGACATTTTCTGAGTTTACTATTTTTTTGAGTAAAATGCAAGTGAGAGCATGATTCAATTTCACCGTCCATCTATGCTTCAAATGTGACATCTGCCTAACCCCTTACAGTACCATGCTCATAAGAAAAGACTAGAAAAAGCCAAAGAGGAATGTATTTGGTTGGATGCAGATTGTTTGCCAAGCAGGCCAGACCACAAGACTTGGCCTTGGAGTAATGCTAAACGTTTGTTTTAAAACTGCCCCCACATCTGTCTCAAATTAGAGGGCTTGTTCTGGGGAGAGTCACCGCAGTGGTTTGGACAGCGAGGTGTATCTGCCCCATGTTTCCCATGCAGGTTTACTCCAAATAGACAAACTTTTTTGTTTCTTTCTGTGTCCATTTTGGAGTTTGTCTGAGAACAGAAGAACACAAACCGGTCTGGAGCGACACATAGAGGAACATTCATGAACACATGTTTGAGGCATTTTCACAAGTGCTGAAGTGCTGCGCCCCAAAATCATTAGTAACCCGTTCATTTCTCCGCATACACACAATATGAGTTATTGTTCTCGATGATTGCTCTTTGGAGAGAGAGTAGGAAGGAAGAGGTGAGGTTTAGCTCATTCAATGCAGAGTGACTTGTGTATACAGTGTTGTACTATCAGATAATCAGTGCATTTCATCTGCCAAATTTGCGGTGAAATGGGAGGAAACAAATTTACCACCAGTTACAGCTCATTCACTCACTGCCTCATTATCTGTTGTGAATTCACCGCAACACGAGTGGCATAATAAACAGTTCAGAGTAAGTGAACCCAGTTTCCCCCCAGTGCAAATGACTTGTTCTGGATGTGTGAATTCCCCATAAGGGTGAAAAGCTGTGTGTTCTTCTGAGTTATAAAAAACCTCCTCCTGGAAACCTCCTCATCCAGTGACGTTGATCTTTCATGTTTCCAAGCACCTGCTCGTCAAACTATCAGCCTGTTCCTGGAAAGGTTTCTCTCTGCCAGTTATTGTAAACAGGGTCTGTGTCTTTGACTTTTGCACTGCTTGCTAGCTGCAAAGGTCACGAGTTTTAAGATTTCAAGAGTTCATATCTAAAAGTATAACATCGTTACAGTAAAGCATTATCCCAGCAAGTCATGCAACAAGGGTGGAATCAAACATGAGGTTGTGTTTTTTTGGGGAGAGTTTGAGTATGGGACGGGGTGGGGGTGGCTGCGTGTGGGGAGCTCCTGCGTGTTTATGAGTGTGTGTGTGTGTCTGTGTGTGGTATGTGGCATACATTGCATGCACTGCATCAAGCTGTGATTTCACTTCAAAGAGCCCAAATCACAAGGGCAATGGCTGCTTACTGCCCTCAACCCACAATGCCACCCACCCACAACACACACGTGTGTTTAATGAAAAGGATAGTGGAAACATTGATGCATAAATATAGAATGCATTGTTCTTCATGATTTGGTATAATATTTTGGTAAAATATAAGAACTGATGTAAGTGCTTATAGCTGGTGAAGAAAAGACAAAATCAGAGATGACAGTTCAATTGCTTCAGTATGTTGCTCACTGATTCTCCCTCTTCCAGGGGAATGTTTGCTCGACCAGCCTCAGAAACCACTGGTCCTTCCAGACGTGCTGCCGGGAGCATCGTACAACCTCGACCGGCAGTGTGAGCTTGCGTTTGGAGAAGGCTCCAAGCCATGTCCCTTTATGCAACCACCATGTGGCCGCCTGTGGTGCACAGGGAAATCCAATGGCCATTTGGTGTGTATGACTCGGCACTTCCCCTGGGCAGATGGCACCCATTGTGGGGACGGACAGGTCTGCGACCGAGGAATCTGCGCCAACAAACAGGTCCAAAATGATAAGGTAAGGCTCACACCAAGACTGAGGCTTTGATATTAACATATACCTTAATTCAGACACGATTAAGGAACGTCTTTGTTGTTACACCTTCTGCAATATGTTGCTGGTTTGTGTATTTCCAGGTGGACGGTCGCTGGGGTAAGTGGGGCGCCTTTGGTTCCTGTTCACGCACATGTGGAGGCGGCGTCCACCTGTCTAAAAGAGAGTGTAACAATCCAGTTCCGTCAAACGGGGGTAAATACTGCCAAGGGGTTCGGGTCAAATACCGCTCCTGTAACCTGAACCGCTGCCCTGACACAGGTACGAGTCGTTCAAAACAGACAACTATGTCCAAAGACATTTTTCCCCCAAAGCATTCCCACCTCTCACCTTCTGTACCCTCCCTCCTCTCTGTGTAGGGAAGACTTACCGTGAGGAGCAGTGTGAGATCAGCGGTCGCAATTTCAACAGTAACCGGATCGCACCCTCTGTGGTGTGGGTACCCAAGTACTCTGGAGTGTCCACGGATGACAGGTGTAAACTCGTCTGCAGGGCAAATGGCACCGGCTACTTCTACGTCCTGGCACCCAAGGTACGCAGCATTCTCTGCACCTCAGACAACAAATGTCAAGATGATGGATGATTAGACCAAAGTTTGGATAAATTAGGGTTTAGATTTTATATGATATGATATGATATATATATATATATATATATATATATATATATATATATATATATATATATATATCAAGGTGTGGAGGTCAAGATAACCATGAGTCCATGTGGGAGAACGTGAAACTATGTCAGCCAGCTGCCTCTGGTCGAACAAAGAGCGAGGCAGGAATGAAGGAGAGGAGGACAGTTTAGCCCTTTCAGATAGCAGGGTGTGAGGTGAGCTTTAGCAGCAGCAGCAAGACTCACACTTCACTCCGTCATACCGCCTTAGGAGGAGTAGATAAGATCACTCAGGGGACACGTAGCTCTGAAACACAGAGCAGCTGGATGTTTTAACCACAGAGTCATGACTTTGAACCAAAGAGTTTACAGCTCTTTCTATGTACAGTTTTGTTTAAAACTTGAGCTGGACTTCATGGGCTTGAGCTGATTCATTTGGTATCAGCTTCAAAGTAAGATACATCTTAGGATGAAAAAAATGTCTGTGTCAGGGTGTTTGCAACGGCATTAAGTGGACTTATCGGTCACATATTTCCTGACTTATGTGGTTGACAGCCTCACTTCAGATACTGTTCTTCACAGAACATACAGTATTTTACATCAGCCTGGTACTCATGTGTTCACTGCTGGTTATGTATGGCTGTAAATGATACATTTATGTGGTAAATTTCTCTTTTTATTTTACCAACATTTTTTATTAATTTAAAAAACAGGTCGGTGTATATTAACTGTTTCCAGTGGACTGTGGTGAAAGAATTAGGGGAACCAAACTTCAAAGGATATGTTATGAAATAAAAACAGCTATACAATAAGAAATGGCTACATTTAATGTTTATGTGCAATCAAACTTATTTTAATAAGTTTTTAATAAGTTTGGAATGAAAATAAAAAGTAAACTAAATCCTCATCGACTACAGTGTGTGTTGGATGCCCTATTGTGTTTGCTTCGTTGCTGCCCTGTACAGTGTATATTAAAAGCTAACCTTTAAATGTGTGTGTGTGCACTTCAGGTTGTGGATGGAACTTCATGCTCCCCAGACTCCACAGGAGTGTGTGTGCAAGGGAAGTGCATTAAGGCTGGCTGCGATGGAAAAATTGGCTCCACCAAGAAGTTTGATAAGTGTGGAATCTGCGGAGGTGATAACAAAGGCTGCAAGAAGGTGTCGGGACTCTTCACAAAGCCTGTGTGAGTAAAAGCGACATTGTCATGTGGTAGCTATTAGAGAATATTGCTTACGTCACTTTACGTCACTTTCCCCCCCCTTGACTTGACTCTCATTGTCTGTATTATGTTTTGGTATGCAGGCATGGCTACAACTTTGTGGTCATGTTGCCAGTGGGCGCAGCCAACATCGACATCCGTCAGCGAGGCTACAAGGGAATGATGAGTGATGACAACTATTTGGCAGTGAAAAACAGCGAGGGCCATTACCTGCTCAACGGGAACTACATAGTGTCAGCTGGGGAGAGGGACATCATTGTAAAGAGCAGCCTGCTGCGCTACAGTGGCACCGCCGGTCTCTCTGAGACCCTGCAAGCTGTCAAGCCCTTAGGAGAATCCCTGACAGTGGAGGTGCTGTGCGCGGGTCAGATGACGCCACCTCGCATCCGCTACTCCTTCTACCTCGCCCGTCAGACCAAGGAGGACAAGACTCCGAAGAAGGAGGGGCGTGTAAACTCCCATAACAGTGTCTTGGCTGAGGACGGTGTCAAGGAAAAGGGAGGGGACACCCTGAAGAGATCTTATAGCAAGGAGGATCAAGATATTGGGAAATGGATATCCACAGGTTGGGACGCATGCTCAGTAACCTGCGGCAATGGGATTCAGAGGAGGATGGTGCAGTGTCTGAGAGCGGATGGGAAGCCAGGGTTGGTCTGCGATCCTTCACAAAGACCCTCAGCCACCAGGGTTTGTGGAGACCCGTGTCCTGAGTGGCATATTGGGCAGTGGTCGCCTTGCTCCAGAACCTGTGGGAAAGGCTTCAAGAGACGACCACTGCACTGCAAAACCCAAAATGGGCACCTGCTCCCAAGGGACCACTGCACTAGTGTACGAAAGCCACAGGAGCTGGACTTCTGTAACCTAAGGTCTTGCTAGTGCCTGAAACATACAAACTTTAAATCTTTGCTATGTTTTAAATGGACTGAATCAAATCCACGTGCAAGTATCACACACACTGTGTCTGTCAGGTGTGGAGTTTTCCACTTGCATCATTGGACACTTGCTTGGAAGAACATGAATATCGGGAGGAGAGTGAAAGCCGCAGGACGAATGCTGGAAGATATCTCTCATTGCCATCACTCTGACTTTAAAAGACATTATCCAGGTCTAAATCTGATGGCAAAATAACACAGAAGAACATAGAAGGTCAAATGAAATGTAGCTGAAGCCTTGTACTGTTAGCAGATACAGGATGCCCATTTGCAAGCAATCAATCTAGTTCACTTTATGAGTCTGGAAATTATCGTCATATTGGAAATTATAGTCATAATTTTTGAACTGTGCAGGTTTCAAAGTTTAAGTTGAGTCTTGCAAATAGTTCAGTGAAGCCTCCTGGTTGTTCAAGTTTTTCAAATGTAAAATATATTAGGATTGACATGCACAACTCTCTCAAACTGGACAAAATGTAATGCCAATGTTCTGCACACACGTGATCTACTAACATAATGTGTGATCTTCATCTGCTATTTTTTCAATGTTTCTTCAGGGAACCTTCTACCACATAAATCACATCATTTGTGTGGTGTCACAGCCTTATAATGACACACTTCATATGCTGCTGCTGCATTGTATATCCAATTCAAATATATTTAAATCTCTTGGTTGTTAAACAGCAGTTTTAAAATATTGCAAATCAACATTGAGGGAACACAGGATAGATTTCTACATTAACAACCACTGTGTCATTTTTAACACGCACTTTTAAAACTCCTGCAGAAACAGACTATAATGATGCAGCCAGCATTTCTCCATCAAAATTAGGAAGGAATCACCAGCGCTGTAGACACAGAGTGTGTGCAGCCTCCACTCAGTGTCAGTCATGAACTAGAATCTAAAGTCACACTGATCGCTTTCATGGCAGGATCGGCCAAACAAAGCTTGGCAAGAAACAATGGCCCCCTGTCAGCTTGTGTGGCTGCCAGCTCAGTGATTTCATCAGGCTGCACCCAACACTGCACTGCTCTCCTGATATATGGGCTTAGCCTGATATCACACATCACACACATATGCACTCACACACACATGCACACATGCTGCCTTCAATTCCTGCCTCGTGTGCAGCATGTTTGATTGCTTCCTTCATTTCCTTTATCATCTGACCACAACAATTGTCTCCTTAGTTCATAGTGTTCAGCCATGTTAAGTCATGCCTGTCTGGCACAGTTACCACATATAATTTATTGTCAATGAAACGATAAAACAAAGAGGGGAAGAAAACCTGGCAAACCCTCTGTTATGCTGTACAGAATGTGTGTTTTCCTGGATCTCCTTATTCATGGCCCCACAGCCTGAGCCAAGCTGTTCTTTCTACACACTTGATAAAATCCTGTAATCTATTATATTCTTGTTTTGTTTCTTAAAGGGGCCACATCATCCAGTCCAACATCCAACTACAGGGTGGATCCTGTGTCAGTTGGATTATCATTTTTATTTTTTTTTTTTAATCAGCTTTTGCACTTTGTACAGCAAAAGAAACCTATGACCTACATGGGCTGTACTGTATACTATGTATACATTTATCCAGCTCTGTGCAAAAATTAATGTAAATACTTTTTGATCTTTTTTTTCTTTTTTTTTACACAGGCATTTGTAATTGTCTTCATTATATTTATTCCAAAAATAAAGCCATTCATGAAAAGTTAAATCTAATACTGCTTTTTTCTGCTCTGCAATGACTATTGCTGCAAATTCAATTCATTCCTAAAATTGTCATGATTAGCAAATGTACTTGTGGGGCTGAAGTAAATCCGCAGCCGAAGTTTTAACTTTGAGCTCCAAATTCTCACCTTTGTCAGTAAGCAGTCCTGAGCATAGACTGTGTATATAAAGATGAATGATGCTTCTCAACTTCCTCTTACTGCACAAAAACTGAAGCCAAATCTGCTGTGAATCCAGACACTGCCATAGTGACATCATTTGGAGCCAGAAATCTCATGTGGCCTTGACAACCCTCAAAGTATAAACAAAATAAAACATTTCTGAGCCTATAAGAAAGCCACATTTTTCCACAAGCTACTTCTACATTTCTTATTCCCTAAAAGGGATGATAAAACACTAAAACATCTATTTTAAATTAAAGTAATGCATATTTTTTCTACAACATACTGCCAGAGGGAGAAAAATGACCACACCTATAGCAATGGTCAGCATCAAAATTAAAAAGATGAAAGAGAGGAAGCAGAGGAAGTATGGACTATAAAACACGTGCCAGTACATACTGTATATCCGAGTTCTCTGCTTCCTCTCTTTGAAAATTAGCTAACAGCTCTCACATCTGCAGCAGCAGTGAGTGCATGGATGAGATGGGTGGCCAGCATGCCTTGTAGCAGTTCACTGTGGCCTATAAACTCTACTTTGCTGTGCATTTGTTTCACGGTCAACATTTCAGATATCCAACTACAGCTATTTTCCACTGGTTGACGTGAACTCATTCTGCCTGTCTGTGTCGATGGCCAGTCCAAGAATGCAGCTGTGTGTGAGAAGGTGGAAATTTTGAATTGTGCAATTTTTACATGATGACTGTCTGAGGCCTTTGAGAAAGAAATCTAGCATGGGAGGTCTTGTGTCAGACATTTTTTAAAACTTTTTGGGAAGGAAGTGATATGTTGAAAAAGGCTGAATAGTCTGACCTACATAAGAGCAGATAGAGGAAATCCTGGAGGAGAGCCAATGGAAATATTTATTTGTTCCCCTAGTTGCCTCTTGTCTGGGTTTATAGTCATATCTAGTTGCAGGTTTGATGGCTGATAATTGAACCAGGCTCCTTATCACGAAGAATGTTTGGCTTCACCAGCTTCTCTCAAGTGAAGTTTTTGATTTGGAAAAGCAAATCTTATTAATTGGGAAGCCCATATTTTATTTGAACTTGGTACCAAAGATTAATGATCTTAGCCTTTAAAACAGTGTGCAGTGTATTATTATACACGTTCCCTGTAGAGTGATATAAACTTTTATTGAAGTTCTCCACTGTTGGAAGAGGAGAGAGAAACACTGGACAGAGAGATTAATGACTGAAATTTGCAAGTTGGATTGTAGCTTCTGCTCATTTGATATAACTCAATTTTGGTCTTACTTGTGTAATTTTTTCCTATGAGGAAAAATGGGTTCAGGAAGATGGCAACATCACTAAAAATGTTTAAAAAAAGACTGGAAAATGATATTGAAAGAGAAAACAAAAGCAAACAGTAAGATTCTTGATCAAACTGTCCTTTGTAAGCATCAATCACTGTGAACAGATTAACATCCTGGTCCATCTTTGCAGTCGGTTTGAAGTTTTAACCATTAAAAGACTTTGCACAGACATTTCAGTTTTACCTCCAAATAGAGTGGTTTAGACAATGTAGATAAACCGTTGGCTTGTTTAAAACCCATCTGATGTTGCTGAACAGCTTGAGTTTTTCAGTCTAATATGACAATAAGGCCCATGTTTACATGTATCTGAATCATCCCTTGTCCTTGAGCAGACCACTGAAAGGCCCTTACATTTAGCTTGCATGTACTTTATTTTATTTATGCAAACAATAAGCCCTGCTTCATTGGGAGCGTAACATTGATCCACAACCTTAACTAGCTGCATCAACTAGCGTTGTATTTCCTGTTTATATAAAAAAACAATATAACTCCACATCCTATTGCTCCCTTTTATAGTTCCCCTACCAAGGAGAGGCTTACCATTAATTAGTGACAGCACTATAAACTGGTGAAGACCTGGGGGTTTCTGTAAGTAATTACAGTGAGGAGCCCAGTGACACATTTTCTATGTGGCGTCTTCTGTCTGATCAGCAGCAGATTTCTGTTTTTGCAGCTATTGCTGAGTCAGATGGACTGCACACCACAAACCATTTTAAAGATATCCACTGTCAAAGAAGTGCTTTGTACACGGCCCATGTGATTCTGAATGGGTGCATGGAAAGGCCCAATGAGCAGCCTCATTAATGCGCATCTCTGAGGAGGTCTGCTGACTGCAGCAGGATAAGGATCTGTCTGCAAACAATGGTGATGACAGATCCACAGCTGACCTCTGCTCATAGAAAACTATTCCAGTGATTCAGCTTAGTGAGTTTAGCTGCATGCCACTTTTTAAAATTCATTTGGATGTATTGCTTTGCTGTGGCTTCATTAGCCATGACACATAATGAACAAGCCGAAAGCAATTGTCTAAACACAGTGTTCAGCACAACATCATGTTGGCCTGATGTTGTGTTGAACACCCTGTTGAGCTGAGTATCTACCAAGTAAAGCTGAGAACATTGCCACCACTGTCACACCATGTAGCACAAGGACAGGAGAAAGAAGCAGCTAGCCTGTGGCTCTGTTATTGGTTACCATTGGGGAGTCATTGCTGGTCACTGGGCTGCTGATCCAGACCAGAGTAGTATTTTTTTTACACTTCTATTTTTGTATGATTAAACAAACAAGATATCCTGTGTTAAATATTGAGCTTTAGATGTGCTTGAGGCAGGTTTTGTGCAATGTGATTTTTTTGGACATTATATTTAGCGTACAGACACACAAGTGGTATCAATCTTCTCATCTAACTGTCTGCCAGAGGTAGCTGGGAAAGATCATGGGTCTTTCCGCACATAAAAATGAATCTATCTGGGATCCAATTTGATGCTTGTAGTTAACATGTTCTTGTAAACATCCATTCACACTAGTCATCTGGAAAGCAAGCTGCTGACTACAGTAACATCTGACTTTGGTGACTCCTGGTGTGTTTGCAGCACGGTGGCTCAACTCCAAGTTCAACAGAGAGAGTTTGGTCACCTGTGAGTGTGGCGCACACCTTTTGCACCTTGTTTGAGGGGGAAACGAGCGTGAGGATCAACAGAACAGAGAAGGTAGCACAAATTTAAAAATTTGCTCCACTTGTTCTCATTTTCGTCCGCATTGTGTATGTTAAAAATAACGTTCAAAGGGGAACATTTTTGGGTCCGATCTAAATGTCTGCTTTATAATAGCTTCTTGAAGGAAAAAAAAAAACTCAAAGCAAAAAATGATAAGAAAGGACAGAAAACAGTCAGCTGCAGGGAGTATTTATGCAGATCTGAAAAGAGATAAACCCCTGACTTCAGAGCGAGCTTGTTTGTGTGGCATGTCTGGGTGAGGATAGGGTCACTAAGGACATTCCTTTGGCCAGAGCTTAATATTTACTAAATCTCAGAGCATTTAAGATGAGTAATGACCACTTTCTGAGCTCCAGCATTTAGTGTCAGCGCTCTGAATGCAAAGCTTTGATAGCAGCTTACACAATGCAGACATTTGAGACCTTATCCATCATGTTCATGAGATTAGGCCAGTGCAAGTACAGACACCAGACACTACATAAAACAACAGCCTTTTACCTATTTGTAATGGGAGTGAATGGACTTGTTCCCTTTGATGCTAAGACTGGCATTATAAAGGCAGAGCTGCTGACTGGCATTTTACATAATCTACAGTGGTATCAGTACCAAGCCAACAATGGCAGCAGCCTCTGGTTTCAGCTTCAGGAGAAATGTCAGCCTAAGGTGTGTGCTTCCTTGAGTGTGTTGAGTGGCAACAGCAAGTATTTAGATTTTGACAGAGGAGAAAACAAACAACTTTTAGGGATGCCAGACTTCTAGTTGATACAACTGTGTTTCTCTTAGTTGGACGGTTAGCACGGTTGTGTCTGTGCAGCTTCACTATCCACATAATGATCTGAATCTGTTCTATGAGATATAATGATAGTTTGCCTGCTATAAGATTATTGACTCTCCAGCCTCCAGTAAGGCTGGAGCAAATGGAATGCAGCATAACAAGCATTAGTTTCTGCATAGAGGTGCGTTTATTTTCTCATCCAGGAGAATTATGGGTGGAAGGAAATTTATGAGAGCTAAGTAAAGCTGTCTTTTCACTGTCAGGCTGGAGACAGCAAGGAGCCAAAAATTCCTTCATCTACCTTTACTGGAAAGAAAAAAATACCTCTATTGAGGGAAAAGTAATGTTAGAAAGACTTCTTTTTCAGATATAAGTATATTGTATCATGTATTAGAGCAGTGTCTCCCTGCTTCTTTTTTGCTTGTGACCCCTTGAAACAAAACAATGGCTTCTTCTGATCCATATATATGTCAAATATATTTATTTTTAGACACCGGGAGAGGTTAAAAAAAATGAATTATCCTCTGGAAAATATGCAAAGACTCTAGGAACATCTGAAAAAATAAAGAAAATGTATCTTTCTTTTCAGGTTCCTGTGCCTTAAATGAACCCACAGAGGAGACTCCTTCTGTTTTCTCAGGCTCTCCCATTTGTCATGTTAGTGTGTTGTTGCTTTCTGTCAATGCAAATTCAGCACTTCATCTATTTCACATAAAAGCACTTCCAGCAGTTCTGTGGGTATACAGTAATTCCTGAACTTCTTGCATAGGGTTTTATTATGACACAACCTCAAGAAATGTTGACTTTCGTTAACTGCAGCTGCAGAAAAGTGGAAACAATTAAAATATGAATCAGTGAGAGCAGTTTTTCTGTTAGGAATAAACTCAAAGCAGATTATGCTGAGTCAACGTTATTAATGCTGCGGAAATTTGCATTATGCAGATTTTACCACACCAGCCACAGGCACGCGTAATTTGTTTTTTCTTGCTCTTTTTTCCCAGAGTTTATCTGAGACTGGTCTTTATTTGGTCAAACAGCCACGACCCTGGCCATTATTTGAGTACCAGTTTTTATTTGAACATTTTATGTGGCAGTTACTGAAAAACCTCCAAAACAGGCTTTGTCGGAGTAAATGCAGAAATATCGTTGTAATCGTGGCACATCATAGTGTTGCTGAGACATTAAGAGATCCTACCAGTGTCGTAAAGTGGTTTAATTGACTAGTTGATTTGTCAGTGTTTGACTGCAGCCCCCATCATCAGCTGTCCATATGAACTTGAGAAAAACACTGAGAGCAAGAGTGATTGGTGTGCGACTGCGTACATGTTGATGTTCAAATGGCACAAACATCCTGTAAAGCAGCCAGCAGAACATCACTTCAGTGCAGATGTATGAGAAATAATTTAATGTTTCATTGGAGTTGCTCATGTGAAGGCACACCATCAGGCCTAAATTTGGGGTTTTATATTCCATTTACTCTAATCAAGAGGTTTTAAGGTCCCAGAATGAAGAGAGAGATTAAGTAGAACCATGTGTGTCTTTATGAGAGGGGATATGGTAAGTACCCAAAAGTGTGTGTGTATGTGTGTGACGGTGGTGGTGGGGGGGGGTTGTTTTAGAGTTCTGACATTTATTTTTCACACTATAATTTGGATCACAAAGACAAACCCATGCGAATGAAAAATATGGCATCAATCATGGAGCTGTGATCAAAGTCGTAGAGTATATACAGAACACTGAAGAGCAGGACACAAGCTGGCTGCTTTGGCCGCTCATAATCTTACTCATGAATGTTTTGGGTGGTCTGGCTGCTCTGGGTCCTTTGTTTAACCCGAGCTTAAACAATATAATAACATGCCCAGTAATAGTCCCATAGTGGCTGGCCAGAGAATAACAAAGAGTTACTTTTTCTCAAATATATGCAATCTGTAATTCATCAGGAGAAAAGAAACATTGCGTATGAATAAGTAATTAGGTGGAGGTTTCATGTGCAATGATGTAGCGCAAACTTTCTCCCTCTCTGTAACGCTGGTGCGATTCTCTGGCTGGCCTTGCCTCCTGGTTTCAACAAGGAATGCTAATGATGCTAGCGAGCCATTTTAGGGAAACAAAGTGGCAAGTTTTTCCTATAAAGTGACAAGTTCCTGGCGGAGACAAATAATCTGCTGAATTTCAAAATGTCACGTTATATGCCCTTAACCTTGGCTGAGAAGAGAAGTGAGGTCCTGCCGCCTGCAGTTTGTATGCATTTGGATTTCGGCCACATCAGTTTGTATCATTTGGATTTCGGCCCATCACAAGTCCCACAAGTCCCCGAAAACCGAGTCCATTTCTCATTGGCTAAGCATGTTGAAGGGAGAAGGCAGAGGATGAAGTCATATGACGCTATATAGCTATAAAAGGGTGTTTAGCAAGAGTAAGGCCATTTTATTCTTCTGTATCTCTGTCTGAATTAAAAAAAAGTGCACTACAATGTGTGCATCAGACAACGTGGCATTATAAAAGTCCATGCCCAAACCTAAAGTCTCTAATCCCTAAATGAGCAGTTGAGAGCTCTAATCATAAGTCGAGCAGTTGAGAGCTCTAATCATAAGTCATGATTTACGAACAAGAGCAATCAAGGCCAGGATCCCACTAATCTAAACCTGCTGTGTGCAAAACACCCTAAAACATGCCTGGAAAATGCATCAGATCTGTTCAAGACACACAAGGTCATATGCTATAGAATGGCTAGCACATTCATTTAAGTTGGTGCAGATGCAAGGTCTGTTTAGCAAGAAAATGAGCAGAAAGGTATATTTCTTTTAAACTGGTGAATCTCCAGAAAGTTCTTAAGAGCAACAAACATTTTCAGACACTTCAGGTATTTCAAATAGGACCATTTTTATTTGATTTGAGCAAACATTGTGACAAATCAGGTCACAATCAGGTCAAGATGTTCACGTCAAGATGACATGCAGATGTAGATGTTTTATCGTGAGTCCTGCCTAGAACCTTCTGAAAACAACAGAACAAAGAAAACAGCTAAGAAGCAAAGAGAGAAACGAGCATTTCCATGAGAAGAACAACGTACAAGAACAGAGTAGATTATCCTTCCTGTTGGCTCCTCCATTTCAGCATGGGGCGAACTGGAATTCATATCAGAAAAGCAGTGTAAGTGAAGTCATTAATCATGGCAGGGGATGAATAGCAAATGTCCCTGCAGGTCTCTCTCATGCTCTGCCAAAGTGTATGGCAGGCATCATCATGTTTCCAGTCTCATTATGAATTTAGTTCTATGTTTTTTGATCAAGCTTCAGTCACATCAAAAATTAGATCACTTAAAAAAAGAAAGCTCTCTTTATACAGTCCACCACATCAAGGAGGGTCAAATTTATTAACAAAATTAAGGGGAGGAGGTTATTTTCCAGTTGTAAGCGTGCAGTGACGTCGAGAGGAGTGCAAACCAGACACCAGACTTGATAGATCATTTTCAGGTGCACCTCTGTTTTTTGGTGCTTGAGCTTCTACGAGTATTTAATCTTACGTCCTCCTCAGATCATCATTCTCCAGCTGTGGGACTCAGAGATCGACATGAGTAATGATTGATATTATGATGATGATGAATAATGTCTGTTTTCCTTTCTGAGGTTCCTATTGAACTGAAGTGGACCAACAACTGCACCGTGGCTGAGTGCCAGAGACCTCGGGGGCAGATTTAAAACAACCTGTAAATGCTCATTTCCAGGGGGACAGGGAGGAAGGTGTACACAAGTTTTACAAGACAGTATTTCATGCACTGAATGCCTGTGTGACACGTTGTTAAAAACAGAATTAAACTCTTTGTCTTTGTCAAAATGCGTCTAAAACACTGATTATATAACATTTGTTTATGATATATCAGGTCATTAGTTTCAGGGCAAAATGTGCAAAAGACTGAATTAAAGTTTATCACTACATCTTGGAAAGAAAACAGTGTAATACATGTTTAAATGGTACAACTGTTATTAAATTATCATTATGATGTTGTATTCCCTAGTAACACAGTGTGGTGGTGATACTGCTGTAAAGCGTGGGAGACCTTCAGAGAATGCAGTGCTAAAATTAGGAAAGGCACTCACTCTTGAACTGATCCTTTTTTGTACCAAATTACACAACTATCCATCAAATAGTTTGTGAGATATTTCACTCAAACCCACAAATGTGAACATCATAATGACGCCATAGGAAAAGACGCGATTATGAAGTCATTATGATTCATCCTCCAGGGACCATGAATGTAAAAAAGTCACTGTAATCCATTCAATAATTGATGAGCTATGTCAGTCTGTCATACTGTCAGACTAACATTGCCTAAAATGACTACAAATCTGGAGAAACCCTACAACCCCTCCCTACCCCAAGGTTGCTAATGGTACAGTCTTATCTGAGACTAACAAAGGATTATCATAATTGAGACAGAAAGGAAACTGAAGCAGAGAAGTTATAGAGTCAGAATTCCTCAGCTGGTAAAGTTTTAATGTTGGAAATGTTTCCATTGTAATTTTGTAAACGTTTCCAGGCAAAACACTAAAAACACATTGACTTACTCCTCGGAGGCATCAATACATTTATGGTTAATTAAAAATAAAATAAATAAATAATAGTAAAAAAAAAACATGGAAACGATAGCCCCTCTTTTATTTTCCTTACTTTACAACTGGTTTAATAAAGTGTCCTATAGTCACTGCCACTTTAGTGAGAGCTTGTGGTTTTTGAAGGTAATTATGGCTTTATGTAATTTTATGTAATGTTTTTGCAGAGACACTGGGGCTCAAGAGCCACTTGACTGCTCCTTTGCACATTTGTTGAGAGGGATTAAATCGACGGCTGATATATTGAGTTTTCAAGTACAGTGTCGTACTGGTTTGGTCTCTGGTCTCAATTGTTTTTGAGAGCTGATTCAAAATAGTGTGGCTCTTTGTCATAGATACAAGCCCTGTTTAAGACTCAAATAACAAGCCTTCAAAAGAAGTCTTTATTCACCTGACATCATTATGATTACCTTTCTGTTCTGACGATAGAAAATTTAAAACAAATATACTTTATAGGTCTATGTTTTAAGCTCAAAAGGTTTGTCACCTGTATCTCAGTACAATATGTGCTGCTTGAGACTGATCAAAGGTCTTTGTTCCTGGTGCTTTACTGTGAGTCATTTATCATAATTTTGATATTCCTTGTAATTCATACAAATGAATATGTAATTTATCATTAACATTTGTGTTTTTATCTTTGGCTACTTTTCTGGAATAATAAAGCATCCTGTGATTGAAATTAAGTTTAAAGTGGAGCTGGAAGTTTTTAAGACCTACTGTGTGAAATAAATTACAATGTGAAGTGTAATTATGAAGTGCCTGCAGTTCTGTCGCAATGGGATTTAGAGGAAACAAAAGATACAAAAACGATAAACAAGGATGAAAGATCAAAACCTCCAAGCCTCTAACACTGTTATATAATTATAAGATGGGTTGCAAATACATGATGTGTTTTAGTTTGACAGGGATATCAGTCAGCTGGGTAACCTATGGAAATTCAAATTGAGTGGAATAACTATAACGAGCCCTACCTTCAAATGATTTGGATTGCACTAGATCACAACTTTAGAGGGTCAGGAAAAGTGGACTGGTGAGAAGAATAAATTATATTCCCACATTTTTTTAAAACGGTCTCAAGATGACAATCTTCGCATTATTCAATTACTTTATGGCACAAACAACACTGAGCTATGTTCCTTTGTCAGTCACTCCCACATGTTGATGAGGTGGTGTTGGTCCAAAAGAATAATGGCAACTGAGCGTGCGCCCAAACATCATACATTATGAGCCCATTGCTCAAAGGGCTGTTATGAATAGAGGCTAGACGGCCAAATGCATCACTAAACAGAGCACAAAAAATGAGACTGTGTAACTGATCTTTCCCCCATGTTTTACAACTAGTGCACACTCAAAATTATAACTGGGAGACCTGAAGGGCTTTTTTTTAATGAGAAGGTAAGAAAATGATGTATGTTGCACTGAATCACATATAATAAGAAAGGTCTTTCTTCTTGAATGTGCCACATAGGCCTTTCAAAGTGTTTGAAGTAGTGAAATTGAAATACTGAAAACACATCAAAACCATGCATTTCTAACACTTTTAATTATGATAAATGAAGATTTGAAACAAGCAGATGTTTTTTGTCATACAGATCACAGAGACAGAAAACAATACAAAATAGTGCAAGCAACCAGGATCCAGCAGCCTTGGAGTGGGTGATGTTGAGGCCATTCGAAGCTGCTCTGTTGCCATAAATGAGGTCTTCAGGCAGAAAACTTATGGAGTTAAAGACCCTCTGTAGTATAGCTGTGAAGCCTCTCCTCAGCAGCTGATGCCTTTCTGTTTTCTTTGTGTCTTTGTTTCTTCTCGATTCTGGTTTTCAGCCTAAAAAAAAAGTGTGCAGGTATATGCCAACGATGGAAAACATGTTCAAAGACCTGAACTGGGTGTAAGTCAGGCAATAGAATCAAAAACTCTGTTAGACTGTACTTTAAGGCTTAGTGCTGCTTTGTGCGAAATGCTAACTCCAGCACTCTTTTTTTTTTTTCAAAATATTTTTATTGAGAAATGTAATGAGACAATGGCAATGAGAAATACAATCCATTCTCTTTTGGGCTTTTCCCCATATATACACATAAGTATGCAGGCATAAATGCATACATATATGCACAGATATATGCAAACAATTAAATACACCTGCACATACACATGTATGTAAAAACAAAACAACCCAAGCAAAGGAACAATATAACCCCCCACCTCCCACCTCAACTCAGCATAATATGACTAACACACAATATTGCCTATTCAAGATTTATGAAACACAAAAACAGGCACACATTCAGTTTGGAAGTAGCTCCAAGTTTGTAAAATACGAGATAAATGGTTGCTATTTATAGAAAAACTTATCAGTGCATCCTCTGAAAGTATATTTTATCTTCTCAAGTTTCAGAAAGACTATGGTGTCTTTAAGCCACCGGGAGATGGGAGTATAGTTAACAGATTTCCACTGTAATAGTAAGCAACGTCTTGCCAGTAGGGATGTGAAAGCCTTTTGGTTAGAATTTAATGCAAGAGAAGCATCCAGGATCCCAAATATAGCAATCAATGGGGAAGGCTGCAAATTTACTCCAAGAACCGTGGATATAATATTAAAATACGTGGTCCAAAAACCATTTAGAGCCGGGCAAAGAAGAAACATATGGCTGAGGTGACAAGGAGAGCCGTGACATTTATCACATTCATCTTCCACTTATATATATATAAGTGGAATATATTCCAAAAAGTCTGGATTTAGAGAAATGGACCCTATGCAGGACCTTAAATTGAATAAGTCCCAGACGAGCACAAGAGGTGGTAGACTGTATCCTATCTATAGCATGCTGCCAGAAGTTTTCACTTAATTGGATTCCCAGTTCCTTTTCCCATGCATCTTTGATTTTGGTACTAGAATGACTGCTTAAAGACAAAATGAAGTTGTAGATGTTAGAAATCAAACCTCTCTGGTAAGGACTGCGTGAGAGCAAATTTTCCCAAGGTTGTCCTGGAGGTACAGAGGGGAAATTGGGGAGACTATTGGAGACGAAATTACGAATTTGAAAATAGCGATACAAGTGAGTAGGAAGGGAGGTTATACTTAGAGGACAGGTTACTGAAAACTCTCGAAGACACCGCGTACATATAAAGTTATGAATTGTTTAATACCCTTGTCGAACCATGCTGAGAATACCAGGTCCAAAAGTGATGGAGGAAATGGAGGAGGAAAAAATAGGTTGTTGGTTAATGGACCTAAGGAAGATGTGAAGTGTGCTAAGAACCACTTGATTATCGGTATATAATATATATAGGCAAAGAGGTATGAAGTAAAGCAGGTATAGAGGAACCTCTACAAGAACCTAAACTCCAATTTACACAAAGAGGAACTTGGAGAGTATACCACATTCTCTAAACGAGATGCAATTACTTTAGCTAACACCTTTACATCAGCATTGAGCAAAGATAACGGTCTATAAGAGCCACAAGAGGTTGGTTCTTTGTCCTTCTTAAGAAGGAGAGCAATAGTAGCTTATGTCAGGGTGGGTGGTAATAAACCACGATCCAGGGACTCAGTAAACACAGATAAAAGTAGTGGTGCCAATTTTCCAATAATTTTTTTAAAAAATTCAATCGGAAACCCAACTGGGCCAGGGACTTTGTTGGATTGCATAGCTTTAATTGCATTTAATAATTCTTCAAGAGAGAGTGGGGAGTCCAATTGTTCTGCTGTGGTAGGGTCAATGACGGGATTCAATAGATTTTGAAGAAAATCATTCATTTTAGTATTGTCTGTCAGAAATTCGGATTTATATAGTGACGAATAAAAAGATTTGAAAGTAGAATTGATTTCTATGGGATCTGTAGTAATTATATTTTGCGTGTTTTTAATACTAGGTATCAAATGGTAGGTGGCCTGGCGCCGTAACTGATGTGCCAGCAAACGACTTGCTTTGTCACCATGTCACCAGTTGAGTCATTCTTATTAAAAGAAAGAAACTCATCAATAGAATTTGAGGTGAAATTGCAGAATTCGTTATCTGCCAAGAGAAGAGAACTAAATCGCCAGAGCAATGGGCTACATTTTAAATTAGATAGCTGAATGTCTAGTTGTAATGGTGCATGGTCAGATATCATGATACCCAAATATTCAGAAGAAGGTACACATGAATTAAGGTTGCTATCTATAAAGAAATAGTCAATCCTTAAATATGACTGATGCACATGGGAGAAGAAAGAAAATTTTCTCATAGAAGCATTACGAGATCTCCATGGATCAACAAGACCGTTTTGCCTCATAAAATCCGAAAAAGTTTTAGACATAGCAGATTGAATCAGATTACGTGGATTAGACCGATGCAGAGATGTGTCAAAAACACAGTTAAGATCTTCTCCAAAAATCACTGAGTGAGTATTTAAGAAGGGAAGGTTGCTCAGTAATCCATTCGCAAATTCAGCATCATCAAAGTTTGGGGCATATATGTTTACCAGCAAAACTTTTCTTTGCATTAGGGTGCCAGCTATAATCAGATATCTACCATTCTTATCGGCAATGACATTAGTGGGTGAAAACTGTACGTTTTTGCTAATTAGGATAGCAGCTCCTCATGCTTTTGAATTAAAGTTTGAGTGAAAAATTTGACCTACCCAAGGGGAGTGTAGCCTATGGTGATCTTTAATCCAAAGATGAGTCTCCTGCAAGAATACTATCTTAATAATAAATTCCTTCACAACACCGTTGTATGTGATACGAAGCCGGGCGGGGTGGAAGAGTCCATAGCGAACGCCATCAATGCCACGAAGTTGTCGCCTGACCTCTTTGAATGCAGCCCGTATGCGGGCTATCTTGGCAGTGTGGTCCGGGAAGACTGAGATGGTCAAGTTCCGAACTTTAATCCGTTGAAGCTCTCTCGCACGGCGTAAAATGTCAACACAATCACTGTAGTAGTGAAATCTGCACACAATGGCTCTCGGTCGCTCACCAGGCTTTGGCTTCGGTTGAAGGGTCCGGTGGGCCTGGTCTAAAAGCGGCTCTTTTTGCAGATTGAATGCCTCCTTTAACAAGATGGCTACAGCATCCGTAGTGCAGGAATCATTGCCCTCTGGAGCTCCCACAATCCTGATCTGGACTCTTCGCATTTGTTTTTGAGCTTAGTCATGTTATCAGAAAGGCACTCTATAATAGTTTTCATCTCGGCGATGTCATCGGTACACCCAGAGAGTGCATGCTCCATTTCCCCCACAGTACCTCTTAGCATAGCCATGCTAGTATCAATAGCAACTTTATCATGCGCCAATTGTGTTTTCACAGCCTGCAGGTCGAGCTTGAGAGTTTCCTGGAGTTCCTTTTTAAAGATGTCAGCAAGATCTTTCCTCAGCGAAGTCAGCAAGTCGAGCTTGAGAACAGTGATATCGTGGCAGGCTTGCGTCAAGGTGGACGTAGGTGACTGCAGGCAACTCACCTGGGGACACGGTCGCGGTGTGTAGACCAGGCCTCAGTTGTGTCTGAACAGCCTTGTGGGTTTTCGTGATCTTTTCAGCCATTTCAACGCAGTGCAATATTATATTTCCATACAGAAAGCGGAGCGGGATAAGATAGGGCTAAGTATATCAGCGAAATGCGCAAGTAAAATGCAGTTTTGATCGAAAACGGCAGGAGCTCCCAAACTCACGTCTTACTCCATTGAAAGCTCAGCCATGCCCCAATTCCAGCACTAATTACCAATGAAAACATTAAGACACAGATGTTTACCAAGAATAATGTTTATTGCGTCCATTCCCTTAGTTGAGCATATGAGCATGCTGGCTACAGGTTTCTTGTGGCAGGCTCTGCAAACACACGAGTGCACCCGCACATGTCCGTAAATATGTAATTGAAACATTCATTTGACTTTCATTTGACTGGCTGTTTTTTAGAAATGGCCCTTTTCTATGAAATCTATTTGAAATACAAAAAAACATTTCATTTATACCACTGAAACAAACATTTTAGTGTATTTGGAAACAATTTGCAGATCTTAAAAAAAGGGATTTTCCTTCCTTTTTTCATAATATTCATTGCTTTGCTTTATTTTTTTCATCATCACAGTAGTCTTTTTGTGTAGCCAGGATTTGCTATTGCCCTGGGGCAACATACTTGGTTGTTTACTGATGAAAAACCACTTCATTTTTTGTTCACAGAAAACATACTGGAAAGAATCGTCTTGTTTGTATTCTCCCACAAATCATCTCTGATGACTCACTTGGGAATGTTCTCACATTTATACATGAAACATCAGAGGGAAAGAAGGTTGAAATGTAGAAATCATAATTATTGTATATGGGTGGTTGCTTTGCCAAATCACATGAGGTTTATGAACTTGAACCATATGAACCACTGTGATGTGTCTGTGATATGCAACCTTTCCCTGGGTGGGGAACCTATGCAGCTGATCCTGGGGTTAGTGTATAAGGTTTCAATATCTGAGGTTCTCCAAGATATCTTCTTATAGTTCATGTATCTTTGTGTTTATTCAAGTTGGTTGCTTTATCAGTCATCAGTAGTCTTTGTTTTTGTCCTTTGAACATTTCTTAGTTTTAAATTCTAATTCAGTCTTGAGTTTCTTTGCCTTGAATGCTACTTTAAAGTTTTTAATTAACCTGGGGTTTCTTAAACAGTCAGTCTCTGACCCAACAAAACAAATACAATCTGAGATCTCAGGGAAAAAAGTATAAATAAAACGTTACCTTCCTTAGTTAAGTTTCCTTTGATTTGGTGGTTACCTCCCCCCTGGAGCGGCACCAGATACAGATGACAGTGTCCAGACAAGATGAAAGCATCCACCAGTAGTGATGACAATCCAGACAGCAGACAAAGTAGTTCCACATCATTAACATTTTTTTTTTTTTTAAAGTTATCATACAGTCTGACTTTTTCCTGTTTCACTGGCCATCATATTAGAATTTCTGATTCACTTTTTTTTTTACTTTTTTTTTTTACAGTGCATACACATCTGCTTTAACAATACAAATGCACACAAATGACCTGGAGCTGCAGTGGGAACTATACATGATGCACTCAGCTTAACTTCTAGGCCACAACTGGGCTAAAAAGAAGTGGGCGGCTAAACGGCCCAAACAGCTATACATACCTCACATCACACAAAAACTTATATCCTGACTAATAGTTTTAGTATGTTTCTCAAGGTAAAATAACACAGTTCAATTCTCTTGTAACAAAATCTTGCTAACTTTGAAATAAACAGGATAATCCATTTAGGCTAATTGGAAATTAACACACAGAATTCCTCCAGACCATAACTTCTCTTTCAACAGCCTCTCTAAGGCTTAGTGGTTTTCTCCCTTTGGCAATACTGCCAACTCCACTCAGTTTCAGGTCTTGGAAACCTTGCATTTTGTACTTTTCTTGAGTCTAAGTTTCTTATTTCACTCTTCTCAAACCTTACTTCTAGCTTGTTCTTGTTACACGTAGACAGACTGCAGTATTCTCGTAGGTGCCGACCAATAGCTTGCTTATGAGGTGTTTTACTGAACATCTGTAACTCGTGGGTACGGGAAATAATGCAGGTTACACCAGCACTAATATGCAGTGCAGCTTGAACATCACTGACTTTGCAGATGAGAGAGGACAGAGCTCAGCTGTGGCGTGTCTGTCTGTTTTGGGTGGATGAATTGGAGATAAAGCCCCATGAGAAAGTGAGCAGAGATTGCATGGAGAGACTTTTACCCCTCCATCCCACAGCCAGCTCTACAGTGATATGGTGGAACACTGTTTGAGTTTTAATGTGAGCTGGACACAAACATCAGACATATGCTCTGTTTTACATCAAGAAATCTCCAGACCCAGGGATTCTCCACATGTTTGTCTTTTTCGAAAGCAGGGAGTAAGAACATGGTACAAAATTGGCTACCTTAGTGTCACAGGAGAGGATGGTTTTTGTATATTATTCTGGGATGGATAATAATGAAAAGATTACACAGATAAACTTATCTCACTCTTCTAACCTTATCTGAGTTGTCAGCAGTAAAGAATCCATTACCCACAGGGAATTAAACCTGAAGCCAAATGCAGATTGCAAAAGTAAAATATGAGTTGATAAGTGATATGTATTACTAATGTAATATTGTGTGTGAGTGTTGGTGGGACCTTCCCAGGAACATTAAAAAATTCTTTTGGCTACGTTATGGTTTGGAACTTTGCCTCGGCTGGCGTGTCTCCCTATGTGCTCTTACTGGTTGATAAATGTCCCAGGAGAAGTAGGTCTAATGGTCAGAAAACCCACAACTATAGCCAGAGTTCCTTCAGTCCATGATGCTTTCTTTCAAAGTATAAATTATGATTGATGTTCATGTTTTAGCCGAAGAGCTGAGAATGGTCCCTCAGGTCAAGGTCGTGACACAGTGGGCTGGGAAATGGTTTTTGAGGAATGAATTTGCTTGAAGACGTTGAATTCCTATAAACAACATTCCAGCTACATGGTCTGGCTTGCCACAAAGACCAGCATGCTCTTTGTAGACCCAAGTATACAAGAGCTTTAGAGATTGTATCTACTTTATGTATGTATGTCTGTATGTATTTGAAGAACCAGTTGTCATTTGTCCTAGTATTTTACACACATTTCGTGAAAAAAATAACTTTACATCTACGGTGTGGATGTGAAAGTGCATTCAGTGCAAATAAATTATTAAACTGATTGAGCTTATGATTCAAATTATCAAAGTCCAGTCTAAGATTTATTTGTTATCAGAGGTAACACACACATTTCATAAAAATCTGAAACAAACTGTAAAAGTGGAGTGTCGGCCTGGAAACAGTTCCAACAGAGATCAGCGTGGTTATGGATCATGATTGGCCCTGGATAACCGGGTTACTCAGTTTTTAGCGGTCCCTGGTTGGCACTGGTTGTTGGCATGGATTTCGATATGCTGAATGTTTGAATTTAATGGACATGTATAAGAGTAAAATTTGTTAAATTGAGCAGAATTTTGTACATTGACCAGTTCTGTCCATTTTTTATCCAAAATTGAGGTTTATAATAGCTCTGCTGCCAGAAAGGACTTTGTCTGTTAACTGAAGTTGAAATTTTTGTAGACTATAACCCTAACTTTAACAGCATTTGATAACCATGTTTTTGACATACAGCTGGTTCTACGGGGTCCACTGGACAGATTTCTTGACATCTTTAAAAGTGAAATCCTGCAGTGTTATATGCAGATTTACAAGTAAAGTGCCACAAGTAGTCTACTTCCATCTACAACCTGATTTGTTTATACGGTTTGTCATTATCTTTTTTTTTTAATAAAAAAAAATCTATAAAGATTTTATAAATATGTGAAATGAGAACAGACTAATCATTTAACATCATTTAACATTTAAGTGATATTTATTCTAAAATTGTTGATGGCTCATGGATTTTATTTCCAATTGCCTGTCCAAAGAAATCATGCAGTGCCTGCATGCAGTGCCTGCATGATTTCTGTTTTCAATTTATTCATCATGGATGTGATTCACTTCCAACGATAACAACCTGTTTTGTTTCCCCTCAAAACAAGTCAACCAATTCAATATGGGAGACTATATATCTATATATCTGTTTTGAGAAGTCCTTTAAATATATAACGGTTGGTGGATAGTTCAAATTGTGGCCCAATACCATCAACAAGACTGTAACCTATTTATCTATCTATCATTTCACAGTATCAATATTATTTTTTATTTATTTTGTTATAACAGTGCATGCCTCTCATTTAATTGTTTCATGCAGCCTGCCGTGCGTTGGTTTTTTAAAGAATGTGGTCTCATAAATGTGAAGCCATTACCAGCTTTTTTTCTCCTTTATTTTGCTTAACAGATGAAAAGCAGATAGACTTGTTTGAGGAAGGTTGTCTAAAAATATTTCCTCTGTGCCAAGGAAATATCATGATAAATTATATTTTTACTCAAAACTGAACAAATTGTTGCTTGCTATTGCCCCATTTACCAGATAAAATTAAGATAATTAGGTTGGCACAGGAGAAAAACAATAAAATTAGTTAAATGATATTTTGACATTAGATGTTTTATTGGTAAAATTCAGTCCAGAATGTTTCTGCTGTTGTGTACATCAATAGAACATTTTAAAGTTAAGTGCATTTTAAAAAAGTTTCACTGTGTTGTAATGCTCGGTTCAGTTTAATTATTCAAACCTATTGGATAAGTGGTCAATTCAATGAGGCCAGTTACATTTAACTTCATAAGCAAATATACCATATCAAAGAATGTCATTAAAAGTCACCTGATGCTTACGATCACAACTCTTGTTGTAAGAGAAACTTTCCTCTTTTTTTCTAAGTTGCCCCATGACGTAGGTTGCTCTACACAAGCCTGTAACTGTTTTCATGTGTTCAGAAAGCAAATGTGTCCTTTTTTTCTGCTTCGTGGGGCTGTTTACTTTAAGTTTCTCTTCAAGTTTAATTCCCCAATCAATACATATCATTCAACAACAAACACTGATTTAGCTGAATTGTGCACAGAAGCCCCACAGAGGCTTCAACCTTCTTTACACGCATGAACGCAAACAGTAGGATCAAAAAGGCAATAAAGTAGTGTCTTCCTGTGGGACCTGTCATAGCTCTGGTTTTCATCAAAGTCTCAGTGATAAATATGGAAATGTGGAGCTCTGGGACACCTGGCTCACAGCGATCAATGATCAATGTCTTCCTCCTCATGAAGCCTGCTGGAATGTAACGTGATTAATATGAATAATCGTTCAAGCGGCCAGAAAAGTCTGTAATAAAAATGCAATAGGACTGCACAGTAAAATACTGGAAAGCCTCTTGAGATTTCTCCCGTGGTGAGCACAGGGGTGAAAGGATACATGTTTCTGCTGACTGCTGAGTGCAATGACATTTGGTGGCAGTGATATAATATATTATATATGCATATAGTATTTATTTACCTACATTGATGATACAGAAAGATGACGGTGTTCTGTGCTTTGCAAATGTTTCCACTATCCTCTCGTGTTTACTGACTGGAATAGCCAAATACATGACGCTTAGGAAAAAGGTATTTATAGCTGTGTTTGAACTCCTTGTTTTGTTAGTGTAGCTCCTGTGATTGCTTTGGTTTTGGCTGATCGTCCAGTGTAGTCACCTAACCTATAATAATAGAAACTTCATTTGTTTAGCACTTTTCAAAACACAGTTACGAAGTGGTATAACTATAGGTCGCCTCTACACTTGACTGGATGTTACTCAGTCAGCTGGTAACCAATCATACTGTGCATACTGTGTGAGACAAAATGGGATCATGCAGTGGATTTTCTGTTTGTAACGTGGTGAGTTACTGCACATTAGTCCAGACTGTAAGCATGTCTATTAACCTGAAATTTCTGCCAAGGTCTCTTTGTTGAGTTCACTTTTTCCTGCAAATACAAGTACACTCAAGCATTTTCACTCTCTTTTGACTTTGAGTTTTGTTCTCAGTTTTTACATGGTAATGTAGAAATTACTGTACAATTCTTTTCGGCTGTCCAACAAAAATGGTAAAATATGAGAAAACACACGTTTTGTAGTTTATACTAAAAAACTTTGTCACAGAAAACCAGCAAAGCACCGACAACCTGCAATTTCATACTACCTCTTATGACTAAATTGATCTTAGGAAGAACATTAACTCCTCTGTTGTAAAAAAGATCCTCTAATTATCACATTAAAACCATAAAAATCCTCTGAGAGATACTGATGAATAGCTGCATACTGTGTACTTTAGAAGTGCATTTTACAGAGTAGGCCAGTTCAAACAGCTTATCAAGTGCACACATGTCTGGCAGGATATTCATCTTTTTTGTGTCCCTCACTCGACACCCCTGCAGTGCCTTGACCCACAGGCTCCGTCTGGCTGCCTGCCAAAGGCGTCAGTCAGAGAGACTCGAGTTCATCCAAAACGGATGTGGATGTCTTCATTATGGCTGTCACAGCAGCTCAGGGCTCTGTCAGCATGCAGACATCTTTGGTTTCCCTTAAATGCGGGTGTGGCTTTGTGTCTGTGCCAGTGTGCCAGATACAGGTAAAGGGATGCCACCGGTATATGAGGTCAGTTCAAACAGGACGGAGCAGTAAATGTTTGACTTTAGTGACGTCCTACAAACATAAGACCTGCAACTGATATCCTGGACTTACTCTGCTGGGATTACTCTGAGCACGTTTGATTCTTTGATCTCATTTCTTTTAATACACTAGGATATCAAGTTCTCAAATAATGCATATGGTGGAGGATTAAGGGCCAGAGGTCTTTCTTTCATAGCTCAATAAAGAAAGCTTCAAACCAGAGTGTTAAATAATGAGCTAGAGACAAGTGTGCAAATTGCAGATAAGGGAAGTTTAGTTTTGAAAGCAACAGGAGACTGTAGAAGTAACGTTCATGTGTTGCACCAGCTCTTTGTAACTTTAAACCTAGCCTTACAATTTAAGTGAAAAATTACATGCTAATAATAAAGAGGGGCAGGAGACGTCACAGTTTTGCAAAGTTGCAGTTGGCAAATTAGAGTATGTTTAGGCAGGATACCAGGGAAGCTTTCAGACTACGTTGTAAAGAGTAGATTTTAAAACCTTGGTAGTGACAGCCGGTAGCTGAGAGTCTCCCTTTTGCCTAATATTCAATTTTAAGTGGTGAGCAGAGAAAACCCAGTTATGGAAGAAGAAGGTCAATCCGGACCACTGTGAAAGTTACATCAATTAGCACAAGAGTAGTGATGGAATTTAAAGGCAACAGCAGGACAGAGATTAGGGTGTCACCAGGCTTCCTCTCAAAGATGACAAGAGGCTTTAGGCAGAGACAGAGCAGAGTAAAGTGGTTAAAGGGGTTAGAGAGGGTAAAAGAACATTTCTTGTGGTAAGAAACAAACTGTTCCTGGTTGTTTCACAGAGTTCTTTACCACACTGTGAGAGAAGTGGGTCACTTGAGAAGTGACTCATTGACTGCAGTTGCAGTGGGACCTCAAAATGAATTATCCATTCAAGCCCACAATAGCATAAAAACTGGATATTGTTCAAACATAGGATATCCTGAGGATAGAGGATATCCTGCTTTTACCATCTTCCTTTAAGTTGTTGATGGCTTGGAAAGTGGCGTAGAAAGTATGTTTGGATGTGTCTGAATTTGTTCAGCGTTTGGCCTTTTGACCATCAGTCATTTTTGGATTAACACATTTCAACAGAACTCACACAATTCACATTAAAAAAATTACAGCCCAATCACCACACTCTCATGCAAAAAGTTTATGAAATGCAGCTGTCTGATTTCTGAAAGCTGAGTCCCAGAGCAAAAGTTCCTGTCAAAGCTTGTTTAATCTGGATCAAGGCTTTTTGTTTCAGTGAGAATCTTAAAACAGACAATAACAGATTTAGCTGATTCCTCCACTTCAGTCCGCAGAGCACACACTCTACAAAATGTGAAATGTAATTTATATAATAGTCTTAAAGTTTTTTGCTTCTTTTAGCTGATAACATTGGTCTCGCAGTTTTTGTAATTGCTTTAGTCTCAATGCTCTCATCAACCTCACTTCCAGCAGCAGCAGGTGGCAGCTGTTCTCAGCCAAAAAAAACCCGCCAATATTACAACTCCTGACTGTCGGACACCAAATGGCAATTAGTTAGACACTAGCAGGAGTAAAGTCCAAATGAGAGCAAGAAGGAGTGTGACAGTTGGACTTACATGTGTTTGGTGGCGATAAACATGACTCCAAATGAATGCTGATGTTGCGTCATCACTGCTGGATTTGTAGACATTTGTTTGGTAACATATTCACCCTAACAATTCATATAGCAGTACTATGTCAGGTGTCTCTAAATTAACCATTGTTAGTGTCATTAGCTACATTAGCTTTTCCTGCTACGACAACCCCTGGATTCAAAAAGGTCAATTTGTAATGTACATACCAATTTATCTTGGGTGGTCTTTTGATAAATATTTAAAAAATAAACATGATAAGCAGTGATGTAGTTACATTATAAGATAATTACATTAAGACAATGATAAGTTTAAATGAAGATACTTTTTCAGATAGACTGAGCTGGCAAGTACACAACTTTTATTCATGTTTTAAATATACGTTACGGAAAAGCTAATTCATGAGCAATTAGACACTAATAATCAGTTGTTTCATAAAAAGCACAAAGGTCATGAAAATTACACAATTACCTGCTTGTTTGCTGCAGTCTGAGCTTGAAGTGTCAGTAGGTGTGTCCAGAGTGACCTCACTCTGAGGACAACTGAATCGTGGGTAATTTATTTAATTATTTGTGTGTAGTGTATGCATGTTTGGTTGCATGTCTGCGCTCAGAACAACAGCTTGGGTCCAGAAGGCCCCAGTGTTCCTCACGGTGCCCTCCCTCCACCCCCAACAAATACACACACACACACACACACACACTCTCTCTCTCTCTTTCTCTGTCTCTCAGCTGTGAAGACTAGGCTGACATCTCTCCGCCCTTCACCAAGTGACTCATTCGTAGAATATTCTATTTTCCCCTTCTCATTTCTTTTTTTTTTCTCCCAAGGCTAAGGCTATCCATTTTATTTTGCAATGTCCTTCAAGCAGCTGTGGTGTAACACACATTTCTTCAAAAGTTGCACATCAGCAGCAGTTTATTGCCAACACACTGCTTGCAATTTACTGTATCTGCTCTCATGTACAGTTGTGAGTACAACAGCATTGATCCTGTTCAAACCCCACAGTTCTTGCTAAAATAAGTTAGTTTGATAAATTTGGATTTGTTACACGTATTAAATTAGCAGTGCCAACAGAGAGTGGAGAGAAAACATCTGATCATAAAAAAAGCATCATCAAAGGTAAACATGCAACCTAATCCTACTGTGCCCTCAGTAACAATGCTGGCGACGGTTACCTCAGCCAAACTGCAGTATCTGCTCTCTGTTCCCGACTACAGTGTAGCACGCAACAACTCCAACCACCTGCGAAACTCATTAGCTCGCGGCAAATTGGTTCCACATGTAGAGATGCACTCCCACAAATGGTGTGTCACATAAAATGGAAATCTTGGCATGAAATTGTGAGAGGAAAAAAAAAGTGGTAAAACTGTGTGAGAAACATTGTTGGACAGCGGCTCACTGGGCCGAGCTGGTTTGGGTTTTGTACCTTCTCTGTGAAGATTTCCTGACATAAGATAGAAAACAGGGCAAAACAATGTACAACAGCCTTCAGCACAAAATTTAATTCAAAGGATCAGTGGATCGACATACTAGCTCCCTTTGAAAAAAAAAACAGTGCTTAAAGTTTAGTGTTTCCATTCATCCTCACATACAGGTGAGTACAGGTGTAGCAGGTACACTGGGTACACTATGTTGTACTTAAACCAGTTGTCCTGTAATTTTTCCTTTAAGGAAACCTTCAATTACCTCAATAAAGATATTCTATAGACCTTTCCTAAACCTTTAATCTTTGCTCTACATGGGGGGTTTACTGTATTCAACATGAGGGCGTCAATTACAGTTACAGATTTCCAAGCTCCTGGGTGTTTTTGAGTCTGGGGGAAGTTTCGTCCCCACCATTGATTTATCTGCAGGTGTTAATCTGCTGTCAGGTCCTACAAGTCTCTGTTAGCATCCTGCGTTAAAACAACAGAGCGATTCTGTATTGCTTCAGGTATCTCTGAGATAAGATGCAGGAAGTCCAGGAGATTTTCTAATTACAATGTTTGCACTGGTGTTGCATTGCCAGCCTAAACATGGACTTTTACACGGCCTGTTTACTTTTTCACCTCTTCACACTTGACCAATTGCTCCTGTTGTTGGTTTCAGAAAGTTACGGAAATGGGCTCCTTCACTGTCCACTGTGGAGCAGCCAGACATGCACAGGCACTCAAATCTCCTCATATTTCAAACAAATACACATTCATGAATTCACAAATACACAAATATACACACACATATAAAAAAAAGGATCAAAATCGATGCAGCTGATCCAGAGATATCATCTCTTTTATTCCTTGTCAATACCTACATTACCCACAATACAACAGTACAGTACAAGAGATTTGGGTGTTTTAAGCTAGAAGCAACTAAAGCGGCCTCAAGGAGAGATGATTTCAAACCTGTTTTCTCCAGCCCTAACTGATGCCTCAAGTGACATCACCTGGAGCCACAAAAAGCTTGGTCCTTTTTTTCTACTAGTACTGCCCAAGACCTTTGAACAGACCTTGATGTGAAATTCAATGGAGTTCCCCTCTAAATAGTTGCTTGTGTCTCTTCAATGGGAGGCCTGAGTCATTTACCTCCTCCTCCAGATCTTTGTTCTGCCATATTGTGTTATTTTCCACCCGAACACCCACACACCCACAGGGACCGCTGACACACAGTTTACTCAATTTACTCTCCAACTAATGAACATTTGGCGGGAAACCGCCTCTACTGATGACGTTACTATGATCGACAGTGTCTACGGTAACTGTTATTAGTCAGGATGTGACACAGCACAAATAAATAATGAAGTTCTGGTGGTTGGAAAGAAAATTATATTTAAACAGCTGCAGCAAATTCTTTATTTCACACAAGCACAGAGCTTAAAATTAACACTGCCTGAATCCACAAACATTTATAATAAATGTAAAGGAAAAGCAGACAAAGGGAAGTTTGATGTTCCTGTATCTATTTGATGTTTTGCTCACTTTTGCTAATTTACATAATTCAGATTTATGTGGATTATGCAGTTTCCTGGTGTAGCACTACAAATAAACTGCTTATGTAACCCATCTATGGCAACTGTAAAGATCAACAGATGATATCAGATCAGATTTTTAAATATATTTAAAAGAAAAATATATAAATGAAAGTGTTACAATGAAAGAATAGGCTGAGTTTAAAAGCTTGATATGAACAAATATTAAATGTTTTCATGGCTTTTAAATGAGGTGATATCTATGCGTCTGTTGAATTATGTTATGGGGCTCTGCGTGTGAGGGCAGTAACCATATGGAAACGGCTGTAAACAGCAGGGGTGGTTTTGCTAAATGTAGCCCAGCAGGGCTTTAAAAATGTAAATTACAATGAGTTCATTTGAACGACTAACTTTTCTCACCTGGGAATCTGTAAATGTTTCGCTTTTTGCTTTAAGGCCAACAAACCCAAGCTTGAACTCCTGCCTGCAAACCATTTACAGAAGCCTTATAACCTTTAACACAAGGTGCTAATTAATTCCATCAATCTGAATGGATGGTAATAGTTCCTACTTAAGCTTTAAGTTAATCCCATAATGGTGCAGTCAGTCATATTTTTTCTGCCAACACCAACCAACATTAATATTATAATAATATGGATTACATAAACACAAGGTAACAAGAGATGGATAAAATTCATCATCATCTCTACGAGGATCACAGACACAGTATAACAATACTGGATTTCCAATAGTCGGTACAAGAAAGTACATTAAGAAAAAAAAACGGGCAGATGGTGCTCTTCTTTTAAAGAGACATCATCATCATCCCTCTGAGGGCTTTCCAAGCTCACACACGCACTGTGGTCACACATTGGGCCGAGCTCAGAGGCTAACTGAACAAACTCTTTCCCATTAATCTCCACGCCCACATCTGAACACGTCTCTGGATGGTGGCGACACTGACCACAGCTGTAATGAGAACAGCTGCATCGAACAGACCTCTCTCAAAGAAATTGACTCTCCCTCTGAAGTTAAACCACATCTAGAGACGATCTGGATGTGAGAACCATGGTAATGTCAGATGCAAAGGACGCCTTAAGTCATGACTGTCAACAGGAATCAGTCAGCGCAGCAGTCTCCTGGTTGCTTCCTCGCAGGCACAGTGGATTCAAAAACATATGTGGACCTATGAGGTCCTCATATGTACCTGGACATACGAGGTGTATCTGGATCGTTTCTTGTCACTTTTGTGGTCAGTGACTGCTGTTATTCCCTGATTTAACAGTTCATAACGGAGTTGCACCCCGTACAAACAGTACAATCTGCTGAGCAAGCAGAAAAGAATGGATGTGGAGCTCATCCAAGAATCTCAGCTTTGATATATCCCAGAGTAATTTTTAAACCAGAGAGCAGGTTTTACAATATGAAGGATAGCTGCCAGGAGTGATGAAGAGGAAGGAAAATATAAGCTAGCATCAAGGCCATGAAACAAGGGCAGTGAGGAAACATTTAAGTGTGTCCTTGTTAGCTACAGTTTTTGTTGTTGTGAAAGTTCTACGTGCGTTCAATGTGGGGCTCGGTATCAAGAAGAAGTGCTGATTTAGAGGCTTCTGCTTACAGGAATAGTTTCATGATGAGTATTATTTACATATTCCTTTTCTTGCCAAAAGTTAGATGAGAAAATTGAAATCACTTTCATATCTGTCTATTCAATACATAACAACAGTAGCCAGCAGCCAGGTAGCTATACATATGACTGGAAATAGGTAGCCTGGCTCTCTTAAGAGGTATCTAAATCTGCCTGCCAGTTCCTCTGAAGGTCACTAATACATTGTCTGTATCTCTCTCCATATATCTCTATATCTATATCTCTAAATAAGCAAAGAGTAAACATTACAGTTTGTGGTTTTACAGGGAGATATGTGCAGGACTATTTCTTAGAGGGGAGCAGTGACTTCCTGGAGTCTCAGCTGATTGATTACAAGACTTCAGGAAGCATCATGAATGGACACCTGACAGCCAATCAGAATAAAAACTTTTAATTGATAATTTTTAAATATTGTTTAAAGAGTTTAAATATTGTTTAAAGGTTACTTTACTGCTAAATAAACTAAATATCTACATGTCAATTAAATTCTTTTGTCTCTTGTTTGAGTGATAATTATTATATGAAAGCTGAGCCAATGAGGATATTGTGGTGTTTAAACATGTCGGGACCACATCCCCTTCCATCTTAGTTTAAGTTTCATCTCCGCAAATGAAAAAAAATAAATCAGTCATATTTTAACAAAGCACATCTGTTGCTATTGCTCCCTCTTTAATTTGGTTGGTTGAAAATGTTTAAGTGTTGTCCTGCATCCAAACCATATTCTGATGTTGGATGGGAACAGTTTAATGGTTATGTTTATAGAACTACAGATTTACAATTAAAGTGGTTTTATGGTCATTTTTGATGTATTTCCTTCTAGATGTGGTTGCTGTATGTTTCCAGGGTAATGTTGTCAGATAAAGTTGTGGGAGGATTTGTAGTTTTTGGAAGTCTTTGCACCAAAATCTGTTGAATTTGAGCTAAACATTCCCACTTAGACAAGCAACAGACTGCATGTCTCGAGGTCAGGGCTCCATGTTAAATGAGAAAGCCAAGTTACAGTACAGATAAGGAAGCTGTAAAAGTCTTAGGCATGTAAACAAAGTTAAAAATGATGTACATGAGTACTATCTGGTTCAATCACTAAAGTTGGTAGAAATAAGCAGTGGCAATTACATTGAAAACTATATATCTGTTTATTGCTTGAACTCCATGACCTCAGAGGCTGTTTAAGATGTTTTGCTCTACGTGCAGATTTTCAATATTCAACGTCTACATAATCAAATGAGACTGTATAAACAGGTTCTTATGCTGACAGACCAACAGCAGCTGCAATGAATGTAGTCAAACAATTTGGTTTACTCCAGATAGATACAGAGTGAATTCTGTCCAAGGATGTGAAGCCTCATGTGGTCTAAACGGGATGGATCGTCCCCAACCAGCTAATGAAACGTGTCAAGAGCAGCCTGATAGGATGAGGGGTAATGGCATCATGGAAAAGACATCTGAGCCAACGTAGTGCAATAAAGCTGCCCCTGAGCTCCAGAACAATAAAGTGTCCTTAAGCTTTGGAAATAAAACAGTGCTTGGACATGAAATACACAAAATAGAAGTTATTTTTCAGAATCAACATGGAGTTAAGTCCTATCAAATGATGACATGGATGTCTGCCAAGTCTTCCTAATGGGTTTTTGGATGATCTGTATGTTAGTTTCGAGGGACTCATTTCTATCTTACTTTTATATTTTTCTCTGGGATATGAGGTCAAGCATTGGTTTCACACACAGTCAATAAAACACTGAGTAATATAATTAATGATAGCAATTTAAAGAATGAATAAACAGATAGATTTCTTTGTTGTCTCAGTTTGAGCTTTCAAGCAAATTCACAGATGAGCATTGTTTTGTAGATTTTCGATTACCCTTTTTATTTCACTGATTTCAAAAGATTGAGAGTAACAACACAATATTCTACATTTTGGTTCTTAAACTTAATATATTCAATTGCATAACACATCCATCCATCTTCCTCCGCTTATCAGGGACCGGGTCGCGGAGGCAGCAGTCTGAGCAGAGATGTCCAGACTTCTCTCAACCCAGACACTTCCTCCAGCTCTTCCAGGGGGACTCCGAGAGGTGTTCCCAGGCCAGCCGAGAGACATAGTCTCTCCAGCGTGTCCTGGGTCTTCCAACGGGGCCTCCTCCCGGTGGGACATGCCTGGAACACCTCCCTAGGGAGGCGTCCAGGGGGCATCCAAAACAGATGCCCTGAGCCACCTCAGCTGACTCCTCTTGACGCTTGAAGGAGCAGCGGCTCTACTCCGAAGCTCCTCCCGAGTGACCGAGCTTCTCACCCTATCTCTAAGGGAGCGCCCAGCCACCCTGCAGAGGAAAACGCATGATCTTGTCCTTTCGGTCACTACCCAAAGTTCAATACCATAGGTGAGAGTGGGAGCGTGAATTGACCGGTAAATCAAGAGCTTCAGCCTTTCGAAACTTAGCTCCTTCTTCACCACGACAGTCCGGTACATAACCAACCACATAACTGCATGGAGGCTGCTCCAATCCAGCCTGTCAATTTCACATCCATCTTTCCCCACTTGTGAATAAGACCCGGACCTCTCCACCAACCCGGAGAGGGCACGCCACCCTTTTCCAGTCGAGAACCATGGCCACGGACTTTGAGGTGCTGATTCTCATCCTAGCCACTTCACACTTGGCTGCAAACTGCCCCAGTACACGCTGAAGGTCATCATCATTTGCAAAAAGCAGAGATGAAATCCTGTGGTTGCCAAACCTGGACTCCCTCCGGCCCCTGGCTACGCCTAGAAATCCTGTCCATAAAGATTATGAACAGAACCAGGTGACAAAGGGCAGCCCTGCCGGAGTCCAACACTTGCACTGGGAACAGGTCTGACTTACTGCCAGCAATGCAAACCAAGCTCCTGCTCTGGTCGTACAGAGACCAAACAGCCCTTAAGCAAAGGCCCCAGACCCCATACTCGTGGAGCACCCCCAACAGAATACCACGAGGGACACGGTCGAATGCCTTCTCCAGATCCACAAAGCACATGTGAGGACGTTGGTTGGGCAAACTCCCATAAACCCTCAAGCACCCTGTGGAGGGTATAGAGCTGGTCCAGTGTTCCACATGACCAGGACGAAAACCGCATTGTTCCTCCTGAATCCAAGGTTTGACTATCGGCTGAATTCTCCTCTCCAGTACCCTGGCGTAGACCTTCCCGGGGAGGCTGAGAAGTGTGATCCCCCTGTAGTTGGAACACACTCTCCGGTCCCCCTTTTTAAAAAGAGGGGCCACCACCCCGGTTTGCAACTCCAGAGGTACTGTCCCCGACCTCCATGCAATGCTGCACCTCAGAGTCCTCAGCCTCCACTTCCTCAGTGGAAGGCAATGGGATTGAGGAGATCCTCGAAGTATCACTTCCACCGTCCAACAATATCTTCAGTTGAGGTCAACAGCTATCCCACCCACACTGTAAACAGTATTGGTGAGTACTGCTTCCCTCTTCTGAGGCGCCGGACAGTTTGCCAGAATTTCTTTGAGGCCATTGAGGCCAACCAATAGTCCTTTTCCATGGCCTCAACGAACTCCTCCTCCCAGACCCGAGTTTTTGCCTCCAGAACAGCCTGGGCTGCAAGCTTGCTTGGCCTGCCTGGTACCCGTCAACTTTCGTCAGGAGTCCCACAGGCCAACATGGATAGCATTCCTTCTTCAGCTTGATGGCATCCCATACTTCTGGTGTCCACCACTGGGTTCGGGGGTTTGCCACTACACGCACCAGAGACCTTGCGTCCAGAGCTTGAACTGCCGCGTCGACAGTGGAGGCAGAGAAGATGGTCCACTGACTCAATGTCCCCAGCCTCCCTCGGAATCTGTGAGAAGCTCTCCCGGAGGTGGGAGTTGAAGACCTCCCTGACAGAGGGCTCGGCCAGAAGTTCCCCGTGCCACGACTGCTACCCAAACCACATCGCACTGGCCCCTCAAGGACCTTCCTGTGGGTGCTGAGCCTACTGGAAGGCAGGCCCATGTTGCTGTTTCAGGCTGAGCCCGGCCAGGTCCCGTACCCGGCCACCAGGCACTTGCCTGCAAGCCTCAACCCCAGGCCTGGGGTATACCCTATATTATAGTTAAGATGGATAGTGTGTTTAATTTTGTGCACTATGAAACTTCATCTAAGTCCTTCCTGTTTTCATTTGTTTTGACTCGAAAACATGCTCTGCGTATGTTGGAGGGCACATTATTGTTGTTTTCTTGTTGTGAGATTGTGTCAGAAGTTTTTTTCTGGTTCTGAGAAATAAAGTCTGGTGTCAAGAAGCTGTTTCAAAACAACATGGAAAAACATCATAAAACATGGAGGGCTGAAAACCTGAACGCTCTTACATTACCATTGTTTCGATGATAAGTGTACGAGGGAGATAAATTCAATTATCTTTACTTTTCCACACTTCATCTACACACACTACATCTTTGGTGCATCAAATTTCTTTCACATCATTAACAAATCACATAATTACAAGAAAGGATTTTGAAAGGGTAGGAAAATATTGATTCAGGATGACTGCGATTCACCTCTAACACTAATACTGAGAACGGGACTGGGACTGGAGACCACCAACATGGAGATGCCTTAAGTAGAAACACCTGATGTTATTTGCTTAGATAAAAACAACTTGCATTTTAAAGCTTTATGGGCTTCACCCATGCTGGAGCGGGAGATATGGGGAATGTGCCGACAGAGGTTGAAGAGGGTAGAGCTGTAAACAAACTGACATGGCGAGTGTCTTAGGTCACTGAGTTCTTTGGTGAGACCAAATGATACAATGTGGCAACACTTACTCATACATCCCTCATAGGTTGTACGTAAGGGAAGACAGAGGCTGCTTTTCCTGGAAATGTCCATTGTTGCCCATCTGAACAGCCCAAAACAAAGTCAAACTCTCTCTTTTCCAATTTGAAGTACTGTACATCTATATCATAAGCATGTAAATAACAGATGTAAAGATATTAAGGCCTGGATGATTTAGTGCCTGCAAAAAAGCTTTGACATAAATCGAGGTTGTGTCCGTCTTGTAGGGAAGGAGAGTGGCTTTAATTAGAACCAAAAGGCTTGAAAGCTGCCAGTGTTGTAAAGCTCTGCCTCGCCAAACCTTGGCGCCTGCGAGCTCTGCACAGCCTGCAATTTGTGTTTCATCTGCACCATCACAGCAAAATAAGAAACATGGGTCCAGGCTTGTCGTATGAATAAAACAAAAAGCTGGCTTGCAAAAAAAAAACAAAAACAAAAAAAAAGTTTAAAAGAGATCCAAAAGGAGGGGTGATGATTCAATCATGTTACACAGAAGATTCAATAGAGTATAATTAATCATCTTAACGGAAATTACATCATGTTTGTGGAGCTATAATGCAAATGTACAAGGAGTACTACCAGTCATATTACTTTATAGTGATTAAATCGTGAGTGAAAGGTTGGATTAATAAACAATGTGCCTGAAAATCATTTTATGAGGTTTGAAGAGCATTTGTGGGTGGATCCACAAATTTTATGCAGGAACCTCATCTATCTAACAAAAAGTACGTGCTAAAATGTTTTTTTTTTTTTTTTAATTTCCAAAATCATGTTTTGATATTCACACCAACAAATCAGCACGTGATTGTGACATTACAGGATTCGGGATAATGGTGAATGTAAATCAAACTAAATGTCACAACTTCTTTGTGTTATATGAGCCAGTGGTCACAACTGCATGCCAAAATGTGGTTATTTACAGCATGATGAAGCTTAGACTTGGATATGATACAAAGAGCACAAGCATTAGCGTGTCTGTCCGTGCTGGCACACAAGCATGTTTTCATGGGGACTTTTTTGTTTGATATATTGTGAAACTAACAGGTCACTCGAGGACTTTGCCCTGAAACAAGAGTCGGTGGCTTATGTTGCTTTAAACTCAGTCTTCATTTCTTGTTGTCAACCATGTGAGGGGCTGCAGATGTTCTCAGTGTAGGCATCATGAAGTAATGTGGTCTACTGCATGCGTAGCATGCGTTGCTGAATTGAGGATGAAGTATGCTCTGGAAGGACTGACCCCTTGGCCTGCACAGCGCTTCCTGCTCTATAAAGGGCAACCCCGCACATGTTCAAGTCAGTTTTACTACCTCTGGCAGGAAGCCCCTCAGGTGATGCTCTGTAGGTGACCTGATGGAGCCAGTGGAATTTTACTGTGGTGATAGACTGACTCATGCCTCTACTGACTCACTGTTGACTATTGATATTGTTAAGCCTGCCATTCAATTAATAAAAATGTTTGTTAAATCTTTTTCAAACAGAAGGGCATGCTGAGCAGGCTTCTGCTATGATCTGGAAACAATCCGAATGTCATCATTCACTGAAAATACTGTAAAAAAAACAAACAAACTAGATAACAGTTCTTACTGTTGATTAAAGGTAAAAAACGAAGCAAACGTATCCCTGTCATTATCCATCAGCAACACAAACAGTATGTGTGCATGTGAAGTAGAAGTGTGTTTGGGTAGTAGTTTTGATTTGATTGCATACCGAGCTAAAGAAACTTTTTGGTTTATTGCAAGTTAGATTTTATTTTTGCAGTTTTGGCTATCATTTCTAACAGTTATAATAATATTGCATTCTCAAATATTTGCTGATATATGAGTACATTGCAACATCAGTACAATGAAGTCCAACAGGACAAACACCTGTGGATCAGCTTAGCTAAATTATCGTCATCGTTATTGTCTAAGTCAGTGCTAATTCCTCATTTCACAAACGGTGAAAATTGTATACATGTAGGTGACTATTTAGCTTCTTCTTCAAAATATTTGTGGATAATCTGGGTTTTTGTCTGAAACCTATATGATCTCTACGAAAGGTGAGGGCGCCAGTGCAACAATAACTCCTGCAGTCAATGTTGCATAATGACCTTTTTAGTGTAGCAGGTTTCTTCAAGAAGTGGTTTTTCCAACAACAGGTGTAATCAGGGGGTAATCTTCTAATCTTATAATCAAGGTTATTTGGGCTAATATGGAAACTTGGTGAGCATGATGTTTTATTAAATATTAAACTCACTGTTGTATGAAACTGTCAGTTGAGTGAGTCGGCCAACGAAAACAGTTTGCAATTATAATTTTAATGCACACGTGGGCTGTCATGAGTGAGTCCTACAAAATCTTTAAAACCAAACTTCGATTCCAGACAAACTGCTTTAATATTTTATTGCCTATCATAAAGTACAAAACTGAACTCTCATATTCAACAATAACACGTGAGTGTTTGGCAGCAGGATGGAACTCAAACCCAACACACTCACATGGATGCCAGTTTTCATCCCAAACACAGCCACCACCCTGCATGCCATTTCCGGAATTACAGTGAAAACCGAGTCAAGTGTGTAAAAACAGTTGCCAAACTCTGGCACTAATTGATCGCTTACAGCCAGGAAGAGGCAAAAGCCAAAAAAATCAACCACAAGGGCCTACACACGTGGAAACTTGCACCCCCATTACTCCACAGCAACATGTAGGCCAGTTCATGACACGACTTCAGATTCCTTTAACAGCCATTGTGCGGTAGATGAATTCAGTTCATGTCTGTTTGTCCAGAGTTGATCCACTGACAGATCAAACTTGAGCAATGGAAAATACACATGCCTGCAGTGGTGCGCTCTGACCCACATCCCTTTCCTCCTGCACGTCCTGTGAGAACACAAGAGCGACAAACCACACTCAGCTACAGGAGGGAAGTGAACGCTCTCACAGCCGTTGACAGAGCTTTATGTGGGGATTACATGAGACAGAAAAAACACAGGACTCCTTACTGTACTTCAAAACCTCACATCACCCACTTACCTGCCCATATGCTCATGAAAAGGAGAGTAAACAGCATGTGAGCTCTCAAATTTACTTTAAAACAATCTTGACATGATCCAACTTTTGATGTTAGATATTTCACATGAGATAGAATACAAGGAAGAGGAAGACAGAAGAAAAAGAAGCCGAAGAAGAAGTGGAAAAAATACCCACAATATGTTTCTATTAGGAAATATCTGTAGGAGTGCATCACATAAAACTTAATGAGCTGCTCATTAGTCTCGCTGAAAGTGTCAAAACATTGTTTATTAAAGGAAAGACTTACTGCTGGTAAGTTTAGAACTAAAAATCAAAGAAAATTTATGTTTTGTATTTTTTGGTTGTATGACAGCACCCATACTTTTGCATTAATTTACTGTTCCATCACCGACGCTTTATTTCAGTTTAGCCAATCACATCTTCCATAAAGTATATAGTCATTTTAGACAACAACAACCCACATTAGATTTCCTACTTAAGTTTCTTCTTCTCTAACTCAAAAACACAAACACATCTTGTCCTGCACCATAGCTTGTTAAACAAGCCACCAAACAAACAGTCATCCAGGAAAAGTTTACAGGCTAGACAGTTAATTAGCTGCCCACCTGTAGCACATTAAAGAGCATGTAAACATATCTGCACATGTCCCTTCGGTCTGGTTAGATGCTGGTGTGGCGCTCACTCTTCAATGCCACCGTCAACACGCTGTCTGCCCATGACATGCAGGCTACAGCGCAGGTTTGTTCACTTTCTTGCTTCATACGGTGTGGCGTCAGGTGCTGTCAATTAAACACAGAGAACAACAAGCCCCTTTGACCAACTGAGGCAAAAAGGAGCATTTTTGATATTTCCATAAGACCTTTTTTTCAGTAATGAAAACAATACACTTAAAAAACACGCTGACATTTGCTTTGACTTTAAACAGGAACAATACATGTGATTACATTTGGACTTTTCAATGTCAGTGCCAGTATGAGACAGGTTACAAATTTGTGCTGTAATACAGCTGGCCAGCATGAAGCTATGAGGATTGAACAGCTGGTCTCATGGAAGAACCACATGTACGAACAGACTTATTCTTAAATGGCCCGAATGAACGATTTCAGAGAATTTGTGGCATTCACCAAGTGACCATGTATTCAGAATTTTCTAACAAAGTTCTAACAAAGTTTCATCCCCTTGACTGCTTTTTATACTCGGCATGGACTGCTGTGCTTTAGAAAGACGTTTTTTGGCACCTAACACCATGTTAAGTGATTCTTTCGCTGGGCTGCTCTGATGACACATCATCAGCAGCTGTACTATTCATTTCAAATTGTTCTGGATCCTCTAAAATGACTGATATTACTAAACTTCTAATTTCTGAAATTAGAACTTTAGCTCTGTGTGAACAGTGTGAAAATCTTCTTTTCAGCATTTGATACCATTGAACAAAATGTGAACGAAACCTTCCCACAAACGGGATGAAACCTGACAAACACGCACCTCCTCATGAACAGGTGGCACTGATCAGGCTGAAACAAGTGATTTAAAACAAGATTAGAGAGTTTTGTGACTCTGAGTTTTAACGCTCATATGAGCACGCCTCACAGGAAAACATGAGATAATTCCAGGATAACAATACAAAAATGTCATTGCACAAGGCCCATTGTCTGCTTCAGAAACATCTGTCTGCATCCCTGTTGTTTGCTGATGATGTCGTCCTTTTGGCCGCATCTGTAATCTCCGGTGTGCGCTCAAGAGGTTTACTGCCAAGAGTGATACGATCGGGATTATAATCATCAAATCCAAATGTTCCTTTTTAATTTTTATGGCTCCACTGAGGTGAGAAGTAAGCAAAGGCCACAGCATGGATCTGCTAATAGACACAAAGAATTTCAAAGGCGTAACTTTATGGCCATTTAATCCGAGTGTTTTTGTTTATTTATTGTTTACATCATTGTGTCTTGACTTGTTTGGATTAATCATCAATTTACTTTTATGTCAGGCGTACAATAGTGATTATAATGTTTATGTGGTTTACTCTGCCACTCTGAAACCTGTTAGACAGCTGGGCTCTTAAGGAGCTGGAACCAATAAATCCCTGTCATCTAAAGTGCAACACTTTTGTCATAGAAGAGATTTGTTTTCATTTGTTTATGGAAAATGTAAACCACATATCCTGATGCCAGCCTTTTAATGTCACCACTTGGGTAGAGTTTCATTAATTTTCCCCTTTTCACCCCAAAGTGTGAGGCACTGAGAGAATCACATTGTAGTCTAATTTATTATCGTTTGAGCTGCCCATTAAGTTTTTACTAAGTCAGACAGGTCCTTGTAAATTCAGAGGACTGCCGATAAAATATGTGTTCTATTTTGCTATTTTGGAAGAAATAGTACAATAGTAATCTTTGGACTCAGCACAGCACCATGTAAGGACATTTTAGTCTGAGGGAAACTGATTGAAAGCACCTGGTGGTAAGTGCAACAGACAGACAGGTTGTCGGGCTGATCTGGCACAGTGAGCCATCCAGCAAGCTCTTAAAGGCTTAAGGAATGAGGCCTTTCTAAATGCGATTGTTTTTCATGTAGAACCTGCGTTAAAGTTAACTTTAAACCATAGTTAACACGTGACAGTTCCAGGTGAACTCATTGAAGCTGCACTGATGCTGCAGTGACACAAGAGGCTTCACAGTGGACGAGAGGGCGGCTAGTAGAGAGTACCATTCTCTCCCCAGTATACAGATTACATACAAATCATACTCTCTTTGACCTCTTCCTTTAAACCTCCTCTCACACTAAAAACCATAAACTGAAAACCATTATCAAAAATATAAAGTTCTCATAGTAAAATAAAATAATTAAATCCCTGTGTTTTATTTTTTAAGTGGAACTTGTATTGGAAATCACTGAAATGACACTGAAACAAGTGTTTCAATGCAAATGTTTCTTTTTTCAGTTCAGGTTTTGTTTTCAACGCCAAAAATCTCTGTCCTTGCTCCATACTACGTTGTTGCTCCACGTTGTAAAAGTGCAGCTGTGGCTTTTAAACTTTTATTCTTTGTCATTCTTGAAGGAAGAGCTGTGTGCTTCATGCATATGTCTGTGTGTGTGTGAGTGTGTGTCTGTGTGTGTTGTGTGTGTGTGTGTGTGTGTGTTTGTGATTACTGGAAGACAGCGCAGACGGGATGACCAGAGTTCACTCCCGCAGTTCAAAGCTCTGGGTGTCTGAGAATTAAGTGTTTTGTCTATGAATGATGGGAGGACTCATAAAATCACAACGCCCTGCAGAGTGTTACTCAAGCCACTCCGCTGGCTTTCTTCATAAAATGGCGCTGTCTGGCTGCGCATGCTTAATTAATGCGCCACGACAACTCTGGGAGCATGTCACAAGGTCAGCCTTGTTCCACATACTTTATGCACAACCATGAAGTGTACTCCTCCATGCAATTACTATATATCACCAGTCAAATAAGCACAGGTTGCATGTTGTCTGTCATAAAACTGATCTCTGAAGTCCGTGTCTGCACTCAGCAGGATGTAAACACTGACTCAAATCAATCAAGCAGACTAGTAACATATAGTAATATTATAATGTATCACATGAAAAGCTCACATAACGCATGAGACACAATAAGCCGAAAGGGGCTGTGTTATATGTCTATTTTCAACCTCTTTGAAGGGGACCGCTGCTCATTAGGCCACATTAAATCCACCCTCCTAGTTCAGGCTGTTGACAGTGTGTTATTTAAAATACCTGAAGCATCACTTTTACTTAGATTTATGTGGAGCAGCAAGTCCCATGTTGTGGGATAATTAGTATAACTAATCTTTACAGGCTACATAAAATTTTTTCTCATGATGTTTTAACTGTAAATACAAATCCATTTAGCCACTAAGGACCATAATATACCAAAAGAAAGCATGCTGACGTGTAAAGAGTAAAGTGTAAAGAAAGCTAATGACGGCATCCATGTTCCATACTGCTGTTCACTTGTTCCAGTGTCCGTAGACTTTCCGCTGCTATCTCTCAGGGGAAAATAATGCCAGAGGCGAGCTAATCTCTTGAATCATGTGTTGTGTTACGCAGCCATCAGTGTGGTGTTGTTACAGATTGATGGGGCCCGGCGTTTCAGACCCCTGGGGTTCCTGGGGGGTTGACTCTCACAGCCATGCTGTCATGGAGTCAGGATCACATCACAGCAACCCCAAACGCTACAGCACATTTCCATGGCTTGGCAGGAAAAACAGTCTTCAAACCGGGCAAAACAACACTTGCTCTCTTGAGTGTTCCAGTATCTCTGAAAAAAAAAGAACAACTGGAGGTTCCCCTCCAAGCTACACCCATAGAGAGTGAGGGAAAGACTGTCCAGAAAATACTGGAGGTGAAACATCGCTGCTGGGCCAGTCATCTGTTCTTTAAGTTGCTTTGTTCTGGCAGCACTAACCTAAATAACTTCACCCCTGAGAAATGATCAGCATGCCCTACTTCGCCTGAGTTACAGTAATGCAATTACTATTTTCAGTAACAAGTAATGTAAAGGACAGAAATTAAAGTCTGTTATTTTGATTTACTGGGAAGAAAAAGCCAACATTGGTTTGGTCTCTCTGTGTTCAGTAGAAAAACAAGTCGCGTGCAAGGGAGTTTGGCAGAGGGGCTGCAGATGTGACAGAGGGATAAGCCCCTACCAGCTCCAGAGTTGTCTGATTTACATGTTGTTTTATTTCTGTTGCCTTACTAACATATGTTAGTCACTCGTCTGTATTCAGGGATCACTTGATTTTACAGGTGGAGTGTGTGGACTCTGCGGCTCCACTGTGAGGACGGGACTTCTGGAAAGCTGCAGGCAACAGTTGAGTAATCTGTTGATGGTCTTTAATTACCTCAAAAATTGAGGGTGCTTCAACCGTTTGTCTCACATGTTAAACACTGAAGAGGAGATCTGTGGGTTTGAGGACTTGAAGGCACCTTTGATGAAGCACACAAGTACTATAACATGTAAAGCTGTTTGTAAAAGTAATGTCATTACTTTTTTCAAAAAGTAATATGTAATGACTAATTGATAAAAATGTGGGAATGAACCACCCTTAAAGCCAACTTAATCTCATATGAAGTAAATGTAGGAATTCTGCATTCACAATCAGCTGATCACTCAACACTGATGCAGGAAGTAGAATGACATTCGTGTTATGACCAACGAGGGTCCATCTGTCAGATCTGCCATCAACATCGTGTCCCATCTCATCCAAGTGAGTTGACATTAGTAATATTAAACCTCGACAGTGGCTTAGTTTTACCTGCTCACCTGCTTTCCAGCCTGGATAATGATGACATGATTGAAACCTTCATTTCATTCAGAAGTTGGTCCAGCAGATGTTCAGCCTCTACGTGAACTTTTAAATTGTTGTAAACATTTAAAAGTAAATATATCTGTCCCTCATAGCTCACAAATCACATCCATCTGAAAGCTTAGCACTTTACAGTGACAGTCTCACAGTGTCACACTTACTTTCTTCTTAATCATCCCAAATACTGTTTGGGGTCAATCAAGTTTCTTATTAAGTGATTCCAACCTTATTTTGGTAAGCGAATATTTTAAGTTGTGGTTACAACTAATGAAACACTCAGAGCTGTGACTGCAAGTCAGATCTGGTTTAGTTCACTGACAATTTTTGTTTTTTTATGTGCAGTGACTGTAATCATTCTTTCTTGAACATTCACACTTCTTCGAGCAAGAGGACTGATTTATTTGCAGCTCTTCACTTCAAAGAAAACATTCCCGCTCACACAAAGTTATGTTTTCCAGACTCTCTGTGAGAAAAAGGGCAAAACACCCCAATGTTACCTGGATAAGAAAGTAATGAATGGACCCTGCTTAAGAACATATGAAACCAACATCAATTTAAATTTAATGCTGATGATGTATTTACTGTTTCAACAGTAACGGACAGTATTGCTCATTGGCGTGATTCTCACAAAGAGTTTCACATGATCTTGGTAACCTTTACACTATTATCACAAACAGACATTTTGCCTGAGGCCCCTTTACTAAGTACAGACATAATCCTACATGGCACAGCTATTTAGAGCAGTAATAAGAGTTTCTTTAATACCAAAAGGACTCGTTGCACTCCTGTGGATATTTTCTGTAAACACTATATACTTATAACTTTTGTTGTGAATTGGCACTTAAAACTTAAAACTTAAAACTGCACAAAGTTTGTCAGTCAAAAGAAGTTTTGTGTTTCAGGGTCTCAGACTACTATTTCTAAGACATCCATATATGATATACTATAGATTTGTTATCCTGTTCTGGACCCATCGTGAGAGATGGTCGAACCCTGCTGTCGAGCTGCACACCGTTTGGAGGACATGCTGCTTTAATAGCTGTTTCTGGCTGTGTCTGGTGACGGGAGAAAATGTGTCACATTACATACTATAGCAGACATAATTATACCTAATATGGGTGAATGCAGAGCTAACAATGACACTGACACAGTTGTACATGATGAAGCATTAAATAAATTCCAAGAGCTCCAATCAAAACTTTCACTCATAGTAGAAATTGCTTCTATTAGTGACTTTTGTCATGTGTCGTGTGAATCTTTTTTTTTATTAAGACAAAAAAATAAAATCAATAATAATAATAAGACTAACCAAGAGAAGAAATAAATAAACAAAATGATGTGTCTTTTAAAGGAACAGGTCCATATATAGCACATAGTCGCTTTCATTTATGTCATTACATAAATCAGTGTCAAATTTGATGTATGCTGATTAACTGGAGCAAACCAGAGTGGATGTAACTGGTACATCAGCAGGTATGTTTGTGATTATAAAATCTCAATCTGAAACCAGCCTTAATCTCGCTGTTTTGTAGTGAGAACCTGACATTTCTCAGGGTCTCTAAAGGTTAACAGACCTTCAGTCATCAAAAGGGTTTTGCTGATTCGCCAAAGTCAGACAAGAGTGAAATCCAGTCTCTTTTCAAAAGGGGATTAGCATCTTTTGAACCAAACCTGCCAACTGAAAAATAACAAGTCAAGCTTAAAAACTGGCATCAACTGTGGAACAAAGTGAAAAATGACATGAAACAAAGGTTGCCCCTCTAGATGACGGGGGGGTTAGAGGAGGGATACAAGAGCTTTCGTCTGTCAAGAGCTGAAGGAATGATGACAGCATTAGCATTAGTACCCCACCAGCCAGAGAGCTCAACTCTTTCCACTGTTCATATCTGTCTTCAACCACTCTTCTTATCCCTGATATCACCCTTTTCCAATCCCTTTTAATTTCTAACCACATTTTTTTCCAATTCTCAAACATTTAAGATTTTGGAAGACTGATCCAAGGTTAAAGCATATTTTTACAATTGCACAACATTTTGCACCACATGTCCAAATTAGGAAAATATGTTACACAACTCATAGCGCATTAAATTATCTGTGAAAGTAAACTGAGTGCAATCCAAAGCATATTATTTAAATCCTAATGAAGGATTTGTGGACCTATAACAGCAGTTTCCAGAATTCCAGAAATACCATTTTTCCTCTGTTTTTGGAAAGTTTTCATAATTCTGGAAGGAGTGATACTGAGTAAAGATAAATTTGTCCAGTTATTCCTGAACTGCGTGTGGCCGTGCACCATGATATTCATATTTCTAATGAAGGATGATCTGTTTCAGTATAAAATAAACTCTTAAGATGTTCCTGAAAAACTTGGAGCTTCAAAGCAAACATCAATATCACAGAGATCCTCTGCGTCATCTGTGAAGACCCAGTCCTTCTTGAGTTGGCATGTCTGTTCTACAGACATGTCACAGACTAATCAAAGGCCTTTACATCCCTCACCGAGAGATCAGGGCACTTTGTTCAGCCATAAAAAACTCTGTTCCCTATCTAGTTCAGTTTCCACCATTTGAAACTCTCATTTGGTTCTAGTTTGCCAGCTTTGTTACTAAAGAAATCATCTCATATGCCTAAATTTAAAGGTGTGTGTGAAATCATTTTAGATTTTAACATTCACAGATTTGTTCACAGAGGACAATCACAGAGGGCATTCACTATCACGGTTAACTTGCACTTAAACTCACATTCCGGTGACCATCTGTTCATCTATCATTATGTTATAGACGAGGCTCAAATGTGTGCTTCACCTGTGAATAAATTATAAAATCTGGGAATGTCTCTGCTTCTCATGTACAAGAGAAGAGTATCAACTTTCACCTTTTCAATGGTGTTTTTATGAAGCAGTTAAGCTCAAGCTTTGAATGGATATTCAAAATATGGAAAACATTTCAATATTGCACTCAAAATGGGAGTCACAATGAGGAATATTTTGATAAGCAAAGACATTTATTCTGTATTTCGATTCAGTTGTTAAAATTGTTCTTTTGTTTTTTTTTTCCCTTTGTCAGTGTGGAGTTCATTATTCAGTTACTGGTATTTGTAAAGAATACACACACTTGTCTTATTTAGTTGTATTTATCACAGTATCAAGTGGCCATGCTCAAAATTACATTTTCTGCCACACAATAAATTTAAATGAGATTAACTTTTTTTAATGTTAACGCTATGCGGCATATGGAGAGTTCAGTTTGGCTGAATAATATTAATAAGCCTCTTAAATGTGGAAAATGTCATACGGAAGCAGTGCCTCAAACTATACATCTTTGTAGACCATAAAGACAAGATATGGAAAATGACTTAAAATAATTGCCACTGAGATTTGGGAGATCTGACAAATGCAGAGAGGACTCAGCCCTCCTGTCCTGTATTAAATGCACACACACACTCACACACACATATTCACACCAACACAACACCTGGCACTTGAACATAGAGTGCAACGATAAAACCAGAGAACTCGTGTCCTTGATGTAATTGTCAAATAAATGTTTGCGCATGTGTAATAGTGTGAAAGAGTGTGAAAGCTTCCATCTGCATGAGGATGAATGTGCGTTTTCCACCTGTCCACATGTGCGTCCTGACCCTGCTCATCAGTGAACATGCCCCTAGCATTGTTTTATGACTGGAGCTCTACCAGTTCTGAGCCTCCCAACACCTGTACAATAAATCACCAGCCTACTCCTGTAGGTGTTACATAATCCAGCAGGGGTTTACTGATGCCAGACGCAGAACTGCCTGCGGTGGGGGCCTGACGCGGGGCCGGCAGGAGTCGACTTATCTTCTAAACGAATGGGTGGCTCTGCAGTAAACTAGTGTCGCGAAAGTTGCGTCACATTATAACTATATTATTTGGGGTCACAGAAGTTGTCCAGGATCACTTGACTTAAACCTCTCTACCCCATCTCAGGACACATGGCGTCCAACAGAGCTTGCTATTTCACTCTGCTTTGAGCCCGGGCTTTTGCTTCCTGCTAGTTTACTTTGATTTTCTTCGAGTCTTGAAGCATGGAACGTCTCGAGGTGTTTCTTGGCCAACACCCTGTTTCCTCTCCCCCTGTGCAGATTGTAGTCCAGGGCTTGTCTTGCGATGTTATTTGTGTCTTTCCTAAGGGTATGACCTATCTATTTCCACTTTATTCTTTTCACCGTGGTAGTTATGTTTTCCTCTTTGGTATTCCTCCACAGCTGCTCATTTGTGGTTTTGATGGGCCACCACAGCTGTAGGATGTAGTGTGTTTGTATCTTGCTTGTGAGTGCCTCGGTGGTCGTCCATTCTTGTCGTTTCTCGTTGTGAATCTCTACGAGGAATTTCAGCATCAGTTTATTCATGTTTTAGGGTTCTCATCCACAACTTTGCAAAGTGTTGATTTTGGCAGCAGGCGATTGTTTTCAGTGAATGAGCTCAAAGAGGTGACTGCCCGGTGTCAGAACAGCAGTCAAAGGTAGCTACTAACTGGTCAACACAGTGGAGCAATCAGCAGGTAAATTTAAGTACCACAGTTAGTGGAGAGCAAAACAGAGCTCGGAAGAGCACGAATTCTGGATGAATACCTGACTTAGATTCAGTGAGTGTCCAGAAACACGACTCCAAATGAATGCTGATGTGGCTCCGTAGTGGCAAGTATCTGAACAATGTGTTATGGCCACAGTATAAGTCACAGTATTGAGAATTTTCAGTCTAGTTTTGTCATGTGTTTGGCTTTCGCTTCTCTTATTATCAGCTATTTATCGTATAGTTACAAAACCACTAAAAATCAACAATTCATCTTGCAAAATCTTGAAGGTGTTGCTCACAGTGATGTATAAGAATAATCACCAGTCTGTAGTTCCTCATCAGCTCCACACAGACTTTTAGCTCCTTTTAGCTCATTGGTTTGGTTTTACAGCCCACTCTCACCAACTTGGTTTCCAGCTGTTTTCAGTGAAAGATTTCTATATCCCTGCTGTGAACAGCCCACCCAGCCCCAAACTGCAGTCAGACAAAGCTAGTGAAGATATCAGTTCGAACATCAAGTTAGCTGAAGTGAGCCGAAGTCTCTCAGGAGTTGGTGAAGACCAAATCTACAGGAGAGAGTTATATTCATCAGCTTTCCGGAAAGACCACTCAAAATTAACAAAAATGTTGCTCTGTAACTGCTGGATGTGTAAAAAACCTGACTATAATAACTTAAGCTTGGCCAAAATCCCCCAAAACATCATATGCAGCTTTAACAAAACCAGTTTAGGACTGTGTAAAGAAAAATTGACTGTATTGTTGCAGTTGTCATGTGAGCAAGACGTCATCAGAACAAACTGTTTCTGGTGGTGGGTAGCTATATGAATTTCACATGTTGGGTTTTCAAAAACAGAAATGGAAATCCTCCGGTTCAAGCTGTGATTACAGCTCCACAGCTGGGATGTAAACCAGCTGCAGTTTCCATAAGAACAAAATAAATATATGTCACGCAGAGGGGAAACAGTAATGTGAACACAAACTCAAATAAATAAGTCACAACATGAGGGTGTTTGGTGTGGACATGAGCTCATAAGATCTATTTTCTGCAATCATAGCCCAATCACAGCGACTTGCCGATGCATCAAAGACACTTAAAGACTGAAAAGTTGATGTTTGTTCGATAATGGTTTGGGGGGGGGGGGCGCTCCTGTTCCTGAACGTTTGGAGAGTTTGTGCCTCATTTGTGCAGATCCCATCACTTTCTGCTGAGACTGTTTAGCCGTGGCTTAGAGCAAACTTCCAAGGCAAGTTTCAGAAAGTCCCTCTCCATGGAGCCAAGTATTAATGCAAACCCTTTGACTCCACAGGAGGGAGAGTGGAGGGAACCAACTCAGGCTCAGGAGCAGCACAGATGAGTGATATCACCTCTCTCTTCATCATCCCTGCATGAGATGTATGTGATCACAATGTACAACAAAAAAACATAATCGGTATTGGGTATTTCATTTCTGTGAACTTGACTTTGGCAGAAGGGTAAAAACAAGCATAGGGGACCACTTTGCTCTGCTCTGAAGTTCTTTGTGTATTCAATTAGTAAACATATTGTTATTTGTAAATTCCAATCTTCTTAAAATCAGCTGCACTCAATCAGTTTAATTAGTTGCAAGTAGTTGTTGACATGCATCCATCCAAGTGTGTAGAATTAAACCTCCTGATTTATTAGTGATTGGTACAAAAAACAGACAATGTCAGATTTTTGTGAAAGTTGGAAAAGCAACTTCTTTGCAAAATTAACTTACCAAATTATGCAAAATGTTAATAACATATTTACGTAGTTACATATCACATCATATATTGCAACAGATATGTATATCACAAGTCAAGTCTTCTATTTCACCAAATCTTTTCCACTTTCAAAGTAAGAATATGGAGATGGGAGAGCAGCCCACTTGTTTAAAATTAATAAGAAATCGCTTGGAAATCAGAGAGGAAGTGAGACTCAAAGTGTAATTTTCTATTGTAATATAAGACCTGCAAAAGTTTTTTTTACATATTGAATAAGAAAGGCAGTTTGGCAGACTTTACTTTTCCCTCTCCACCCAGGCAGCCAAACCTTTCTGCCTGTTGGCATACAGCCTACTGAGAGTTTTCCTGCTTCGTGTTACGTCAGTATCAATAGTATGAATGATGGTAGAATTAAATCCTGACAGACGATGAGGTGACTGCAGTCCTGCGTCAGCACTGGCTTCAGTGAGGTTATTCTGCATTATGTCAGCTGTCATGTGTTTTCTTCCTGCGTTGCATGTTGCAGCAGCAGCTCCTCATCCTTCACACTCTACATCTGAAATCAGAAAGAGAACATGCATCCTCTGAAGTCGAGGCTGATGTGCGACAGTGCAGCGATGTCAGCCTGAAGGTTTTGTCACTGTGGCAATGACACACACACACCATTTATCACTGCTGAGAGACTGATGTGGTTCACCGCACTGCCCCCTTATGGCCTCAAAGAGCTGACTCAGCCATAATGCAAAAAAAAAAGACTTTGGGTTGGAATTCATAAAAAAATTACTTATTGTAAAAGAATCAAGATCACCAATAATACAATAAATCATTTTACTACTTATAGAAAGCAGGATTTGTAAAAGAGATAAAGAATAACAGCTTCTTCTTTCACAAAGAAGAAACTGGTGTTCTCTCATGACACCAAAACACAAAATCTAAAATCATTGCAGTATATTTGAATTGCTAAAATGACATTCTTTGATTTACCTATTCTTCACTCAGTATAATGTACATCACTTTAGTTTGAACTGAGTTCTTCTCTTTAAGTGAAAAAAACTACAAATCAGATGTAGTAATACAATTAGGCATTGGAATATAGACAAAGTCAAATTCACAACAGTACAGAACAAATACGATCTGGTGTGACATCATTCAGACTTAACAACATGTTTTAGTCATTCATAGAGTGTTAATAGTGTTGTAAGCTGCATGTTGTGCATTAACAAAACAGACCATTGTGTTGTGTTACCCGCTCATACCTCTGCTAAAACCTGTCGGCGGCTTGGTTGCTGGTATGTCATAGCTTTCGTCTCACACCTTAGGAGAGCAGTCACAGCCTAAATCCAATTACAGCGATTTCCCAGAAGTCCCAAAGCTCCCATAAAGCCATCAGACCTCATTTCACCCAGGTCACTTCACAAACACAAGTGTGAAGACCTGACTGCTACATTGGAGTTTTATGGAAGGTTGATAAAAAAAAGTCATTTTTTTTGCAAGTGTTGTCGATGGGTGAGATGGATATGTACGGCGGGTCATAGATGCCCATAATTGTTGTTTCTCCACTGAGCATGCCTCTAACACCACAGACAGAGCTGTATAACACGGCTGTCAGTAATAAACTAAAGAATTTAATATTTTCCTCATTAAAATTAACTTTATAATAAACAAATACTTTACAGCCACCTCTGAAATACACTGGACAACTGTTTCACATTAAAATCATGTCACAAAAGTGTCACTTTAACGACAGGGTATCACCTTTTTGGGGGTTTATTAGGTGCTTGTAATCATAATAACCAGCAGTCAGGAATTGTAAGGCGTTTATAAGTTGCCTTTTCCCATCATGAAATAATACTATAATATGACATGATTGGTATGAAACTGACAGCTTATGGGTTTATGTTCCTGATTTGTTACTATTTGTCTAGATTACCTCATTTATCTCACAAAATTTGGATGTGGACTTGTCTTGTTGAAATGCCATCTGGGGAATGCTCACCTAACGGCGTAGACTCCGGGAGACACAAAGTCTTGAGGATGTACCTGGGGAGCAATACAGTCACAAACGAGTATTTTATTCAGACTTTGTCAAAACCAAAGGAACTTTCTGTATTGATGTGTTGTTTGTTGACTGATGACATTACAAGAAACTCTTGGCTGTGCCACTGGGGTGACATTTTTACAATTTTATTGCAGCAAGCTTCCTTTTCGCTTTGTTATAAGCACTGTGATGTACTAAAGTTTCTTTATTTGCACCTTCACATCTGCACATGTGCAGTGTTATGACTGTATGACTGTAATATGACATGATTGGTATGAAACTGACAGCTTATGGGTTTATGTTCCTGATTTGTTACTATTTGTCTAGATTACCTCATTTATCTCACAAAATTTGGATGTGGACTTGTCTTGTTGAAATGCCATCTGGGGAATGCTCACCTAACGGCGTAGACTCCGGGAGACACAAAGTCTTGAGGATGTACCTGGGGAGCAATACAGTCACAAACGAGTATTTTATTCAGACTTTGTCAAAACCAAAGGAACTTTCTGTATTGATGTGTTGTTTGTTGACTGATGACATTACAAGAAACTCTTGGCTGTGCCACTGGGGTGACATTTTTACAATTTTATTGCAGCAAGCTTCCTTTTCGCTTTGTTATAAGCACTGTGATGTACTAAAGTTTCTTTATTTGCACCTTCACATCTGCACATGTGCAGTGTTATGACTGTATGACTGTAATATGACATGATTGGTATGAAACTGACAGCTTATGGGTTTATGTTCCTGATTTGTTACTATTTGTCTAGATTACCTAATTTCTCTCACAAAATTTGGATGTGGACTTGTCTTGTTGAAATGCCATCTGGGGAATGCTCACCTAACGGCGTAGACTCCGGGAGACACAAAGTCTTGAGGATGTACCTGGGGAGCAATACAGTCACAAACGAGTATTTTATTCAGACTTTGTCAAAACCAAAGGAACTTTCTGTATTGATGTGTTGTTTGTTGACTGATGACATTACAAGAAACTCTTGGCTGTGCCACTGGGGTGACATTTTTACAATTTTATTGCAGCAAGCTTCCTTTTCGCTTTGTTATAAGCACTGTGATGTACTAAAGTTTCTTTATTTGCACCTTCACATCTGCACATGTGCAGTGTTATGACACAACATCGTTTGAGACAGAAAGCTGGACTATACCAGGACAATGTATCAGAACCGTGACAGTATATTCTGATTTCATCATGGCAGTACAATGTACAAAGACGCTTTTGAAACAAATTTGGAACAGAAGTGTAAAAGTCCTGCAGGCACTGTGCTGCAATCAGAGTGTGTCTCTGTGAACTGCAGTGGTATTTCATCATCAAACTACACTGTACATATCTTAACCTCCACCAGCACTGTGTAATCACATGCTGCTATAAAGTGGCCCAGTGCTAAACTGAATTCCTCTGTGATGTTACCCTCAACCCCTCTGGATTGATTTACACACACATTGCAGCACTGCTCACATGCCTCTGTCGACTCTCCTCCCGTGTAAAGGTCAGGATAACTAATAATGACTATGTGTAATTGCTGAATGCAAATCAAATATGGCTGCCTTCCCTGGGCCTGATACAGGATCTGCTTCTTGCACACTCTTCATGGAATGACCTCATACATCCTCACACACACACACACACACACTGCAGGAGAAATAATCCAATGTATCCTCTAAAAACCTCTTCCCTCCACTATACCTCCTGTACTGTATATAATGAAGTAGAGTCAGTACAATAGATTATATACATCATATATATTATATTATATAGAGTATTTCCAACACATCCACCCATTAAGAATGTGCAGTAATATAATATTACTTTATGTCCTTTGAAGGGAAAAGAAATACCGTATTTACTCCCTTGAGTTACTCTGTTGTCTGTTTCTTGTATCTAAACAATTTCTCAGATCAGTGCTCTTATGCTATACTACTGTTTAAAATGATTATGTTTCATGCTGTGGATGATGCAATTAGACCTATATAGGTTGTAGTATAAATCAAACCAGGAGCTGTGGCCGGCATATTACCTGTTTAAACAGAGAAGACTCCGAGCATAAGCCTGGCCTTTGCCCAGGGCTTACAAAGGCTAGTTATTAAAATGACAGGTGTTGTCACGTTTTACACTTCCTTTGAGCTACAGCCTGTAACTACTATCATGTAAAGAAACTGTACTAAGGGTGAAGAAAAAGCTTTACGAGCGAGCGTGTTGCATAATGTTAAATTCGACCCTCTCCCTCATCGTCCGTTCACAGGTGAAAAAGAGAATTCACACTGACGTGCTTCTTTTCATCACCCCGAGACAGCTGCTGTGTTGAAGCTGCAACACAATCTCTGCATGCAAGACAGCTTTAACAGCTTTAACAGTATACCTAATGCATGTTGGCAGATGAGACATTACACTGCTCAGACATTTTAGCCCACAGAAAGCGCAGATATGACCTTAAATGGTTCATTGAAACACTGCACTGAATTATAGAGATAACAAAAACAGCACATTTTTTTCCACTCAGATTCAGAGAATTGGACTCAGAGTTAAGATCTTTAGTTTTGGTGCTTCAAAAAATGTAATCCATTCTGTCACGAATCCCAGAGAGTAAAGATCCCTTAAGAGGAGCTATAAAACTAGAAGAAAAGACCCCTCCTCAGCACGTTACTTAAGTCTGAACAGTTCTGACAGTGTTTTGACATCTTATTTGGCACCAGTCCTTGTTACTTATTATGAAGAGAAAATGAAATACTGCTGCAAAAATTATGTTTGTTTATTCAGGCTTTTCTTAAACCATTGCTCTTTTCTTATGCAATATCGAAGAGTTTTACCTCTCCAGGACTCTAAAATGAATTAAAATGAAAATATCCAAAAAGCAGACACAACTGTATTCATATGCCAGTGATGAGGGGTAAGTGTATATTGTCTATAAATGGTGAAAAGTCGTTGTATGAGTTGGAAAGTGTTGGTAACAGAGCTAACCAACCTGCCCATGACAGCCACTAATTACATGGTACAGAGTAAGCAGTGAAGATACAAATATTTTTACCAAACTTGCAGTAGCTTGCCCTATTTCGAGATCGTTGACATGGTAATTTGTGGTAGAGGCAAACGTTCAAATACATCCAACCCCTGAAACACATACCAAGCTGAGCACCTTGACCTCAGTAAGAAAAGTCTGTCAAAATGTCTCTGTCTGTTTTGACTGGCAGTGGAGGAGCGGTGGACTGGACTTTCAACTTTGTTCCAAGTCGCCTGTGGCAGCGAGCAAGAAGTGTCTTTGAGCAAAACAGTCAGCACTCAGCAGCTCCGGGGGGGAATCTGGATTTACTGACCTGAGTTGCTTCGGATGGGAAGGACTGAAAGGAGAATTTGCCCTTCAAGGCATGAAGAAAAAACAACTTGGACATTCTTTGGTCAGTCTTTACCTCACAGGTCTTTAAAACAGGTGACACATTTACACTGGACAAAATAATGGAAACACCACATGGGGATGGACATTTAGTCACTACATTAAAACAGCACACAATTTTAAAGGTGAGTCCTATCAGCTCATGACAATTAGCATAAGGTTAACATTTTGACATGCAGGTTTGCAAAGCATGACCACAGAAAAGAGCCCCAAAGTCTGTTTTGTTTTGTTAAAGCTGTAATCAATATTTTCTGATAACAATTCATCAAATGACTGTATGTAATGTGAAAGTAAATTCTTTGACTCTTAAATCTGCAGCTCCCCTGAGATTTATGGAGCGTTACAACGTGTTTTAGCTCATCGGCTGTCCGGCCCACAACTTTACTGTTACTAGAGTTGTTTTCAGCCCCAGCAGGCGGCTGTCAGAAAAAGATCCCTAAAACCCCTCCAGTACACTTCATGTTCAGAGACAGTTAGCTACAAGCTGGTAAAAATAGTGGACTATTTGACAGCAAAAGAAAGATCTTTTTGTTCCGACTTATTGTAGCTGCAGGGCAAAAAAGTATCATGTTATGTTATAGTAGTACTATATATAGTACACAAACATGTAACATCTAAGTGTGTTTCTATTTTCTTGAAAATTGTTCAAAAATGTGTCAAGAACTTGTGAAGATTTACTTATAATCATTGCAATAGGCTTTATAACATCATGTTTAGTTTGTAGAAACTCTGGATGAACCTTCAGGGAACTTGTCAGGAGCTCAAGAGTCATAAGAAGTTACCAGAAGTGAGAGTGACGGATGGTTTGACTCAGACAGTGGTCCAAAGGTGGGGTCAGGAAGAGGTCTACATCTCACCTTTCACTCTTCCCAACCATGAGGTGTCACATTTCCACCTCTGCTGAATAAATTCATCCGTGTGAATTTTTAAATCTCAGTCCACTCTCAGGACAGCTGCCTACCTCTCCATCCGCTCTCACGCATCTTCTTCTCATTGACCTGAGACACTGGCTGAACAGTCGAAAAAAATGGGACGGGGTGGAGTAAAGGCGGGAGGATTGCAATTGGATAAAGTCATATTGCGACTGAAATATGTTATTGTTTTCCAGAAAATTTGCTCATCTGAGTTTTTCCAGTCTAAGTAGATGGAAGTAGGGCATTGAGGCGGAGAGTCAGCGCTCCTTGAAGGCCTCACTGCACATCTGCACTGTGCAGCAGAGGACACACCGCTAACAGGAACCAGATTCACTTCATCTAAAGGTCAGATGCTAGAATCAGCGCTTAGGCACGCTTACACTAGGAGATGTTCATGTGTTTCTGTGTTACACTCAGTCATATTCCATCATTGTTAGATGTTATTGTAAATGACAATACTGGTGATCTGCACAGACTCAAAAATAATCCTGTTTTTAATTATGTTTTGTGATAATAACTGCAAGATGGAAAAAACACAAAATTCAGATGCAGTACACACACACTTGTTAACCTCAGCTGGTGATACTCGCCTGCTGTGAGTAATCACTACATCTGTGAGTGTGTGCACAAATGCGTGTGAGTATGTACATTCATGTTTTTAAAGATGGAATTCCCCCATAAAACTCACTCACCTCATGATACTGCAGCTGCTGGTCTGCTTTAGTTGGACTGTCAGCACTCTGGTTTAAAGGTTGGACTGTGGTCAGTGAGCAAAGTGTCAGTGCTAGCTGGCACGCCAAATATTGCGCACATTCACAGGACATCTGTTGTTTGGCACCATGAGGAGTCATCAGGAGTCCAGCTCATCATCATCATAATGCAACAAGTCCTCCTGCATCATCTTATTAATGGCTCCTCCGTGAGATGGGACACTATGAGCCTCATTCCGAAGACAAAAAAATATTCTGCAACCCAAACAGGCAGGACATCTGCTTTAAAGGCTTTTACTCATTAGTCTACCAAATATCCTGAAACAGTAGCAAGAAACAACATCCCATATGGCCTGAATGCAGATGGTAGATAGTGTGACTAAATAGACCACATTAACCTCTGTCTGAGTGTCCACACACCTACTGACACACTGAAGACCTGTGAATCATTAATCATGAATATCTGTGAAACTAATTTTCACTGTATAAAACACATTTTAACAGCCACATGGTGCATGTTGGAGTCATCCCAGTACTTCCATTTGTACGTCTGCAGGAAAGTCCCCTGGATGTTGCACCACTTAACAGTCTGTACAGACTCTGATATCTAACTTAGGTTGATGGGCTTCTGATAATATGTTGGATCAGAGATTTCAAAAGCTGAAAGGAAATAGTAGTAATACTCTAATATAATAACACTAATACAAAATCAGCTCTGTTCAATACTAGTGACAACAAGCTGACACACACAATGACTGGTGTAATGTTGACTACTTTATACCACACAGCTGAGGCTGATGGGACTATCATTAGATTTGCAGCTACTTATTTATACACCACAGTAATGGACAAATCAGGATTTTGGCCTAATGATGGTGGTAGAGGAAAAGTCAGAGGATCATCAAAGTAAAGTGGTGGGCCGATCATCACGCCAGCATCTCTGTACCCAGAGCCATGTTGCTAGCATGGCTACAAAGGAATCTGTCTTTGTTAACATAATTCAAGGCCTTGAATAAACATGACTTTTTACTTTATTTTATTCTGAATTTAATCTGAAGTGGCTCTGTACACCTGTGGTTCATCGTGCTCTCAACAAGTGCCTAAACCGAAAAATAAGATGTAATTTAAATCACTTGGCTGTGAGTTTCTTAGGGCAAAAAGTGCCAGCTTGACTCTGAAGATCACATGACGTGACACATGAGCATCTCAACAGCAGATAAATAGGAGAAAAAGCCCAACAGTATGTGGTAAGAGTTGTAAATGTGATTGTGCAAATGATTGTTTGGGATGAGCAAAGTTTTCAGAACATGGTAAAAGTGCTCATTCATAGACATCTGAAGTAAAACTAGTCTGGGTAGAAAGAAAATAAATCATGTTTTGGAATTTGTAATGTTGCATTCTCCAAATTCAGCAAAAGATGGACTATGAAGGAGGGATTATTTAAAGTGTTGATGTTAAAGGTCTTTTTGTAATAACAAAATCAAATTGACCAATTTTTAAAAAAAAAAAGTTTTAAATCATTTTTAAACAAACACAGCTGAAACGTGTCAACAAATCCATTATTAATAGTCTGACGTGCGGACTGCTGCTACACATAGGAGTCAACACGTCAGTCAGAGATTAGTTATGAATTTTCACAGATGTTTGTCCCATTGAGAGATTTGTGGTGAAAACACAGCTGCTTTGACTCTGAGATGTATGGGGCCACCATCAATGCAGCTTGAGCGTTTTGTCTCCTCCAGTTGCCAGTGAAGTCCCAAGGCACCAGACAGAAGGTGGGAGCTCGCCAACATCAGCCCATGATATCATGAGAAAGGAAGTGAGTCGCGCTAAATGTTCCTAAGATCCAATGTATGATGTGAACTGCACGTGGAAACGACACTGACATCTGACACAAGTTCCCATTATGTGAGCACCAGCATCAGAAAAATGACAATAATAGATGCTGTTTGCATTGTGTTATCAGGTATTCTTGTTATTGTGTCAACCCTCTATACAACTTTACCTTTTAGACACAACATCCTCTTTAAGATTCACAAAGGTAATATTTTTTGCAGGACTATTAGATTGAATCTTACACAGCTTCTGTCTCTTTCTATCACACCTGCTGAATCTCACTGCCAGGAAGTGAAACACAGCTGGAAAATAAATAAACTGACTGATGATTACAGATGTGCATTTAACCGGAGTTAGGTGATGAGCAGACAACACTTCCTTCAATGATTTTGACATAGAGCTAAATAGTCAGAAGTAAAAACTGCAGCAAAACTGTCCATATCGCTATCTCTGCACTTACTAAACACTGAACTTCTTACTATAGCAGATCTCTTTGGGCATGTTTCTAATGAAGTGATTTATCAACTTTTGGCAGAAGCCTCAGTTTGCCTTCAGCCTGGAGGCAATCAAACATTCCCTCAAAGTGGTCAATATGTTGTGGTGCAGCACCTGTAAATATAAGCTGTTGTAATCAATGCCTTAGCTAAAATCATCAAAGGGTTGATGTTTTTTAAAATGACGTCTAATTTTTGGAGAAGACAGAGCAGAGGGGAAATATTAGTCGACTTCAGTACTTATTGACAACAGTGGAGGATGAGTACCAAGATGAGTGTTTGCACAGGACACACAGCAAGACAATGTTTAGTGGATTAAGAGGGGTCTCTGTCAGGCTGATGTCATGTAGCAGAGTGTATCTAACACAGTTCTGGTTATGGTTTAACAACCGTCATTTTAAACTTGTTACATGACAGCAGTATTGGCCATATTTTACCCTATTCTCACACACACAAACACTTCATAGGTGCTGGGGATTTCGTTCGTCATTTTTCTTCATTTGTCAAATATAAAAGGAGCATTTTTCACCACGAGTTTCATAAGTCATGCAGTGAGGTGTTAATCTGTCTCGCTATTATAGCCTCATCAAAGAGACTGTCTGTGAAGCAGAGAGTATTAGTATCCAAAGGCTGGTCGGGATCAAAAGATCATGGGAAGACGATAACACAGCCTGCACTCACTTTTGTTAAATCGCTTTTTATTGATGAAATTTCAGTCTGTGATCTTAGCTGAGTCATTCCAAGTATGTGAGTCAAATGTTAAACTCTTTTCACTCACACCTATGGTGCTCTTAATATTAAAGTCTGACTCATTTTTTTTTGTTAAGGACGGTTCCCACGGATGGTCAGGTAAAAGCAAGTCCAGATTTTTCAGTCCTGCTATCACGGTGGTCACTTGAAAACATCACTGCCTGTGCCATTAAAAACTCTAATTATGACTATCAATGTATTGTACTGAGAACCAGGTTCTTTTTAGAGAACTTACAGAAGAAATGACCTTGCACGTCGTTTTAGAGCCGCCATCATGCATCTTTCTATCACATCAAACCAAAAGTTAAACCTTACAACTAACTTCAGGAGGCTGGTTTCTCAGAAAAGATTAAGTGTGAGTACCCCCTTGATAAAAAAGGGGGCTTTCTGAAACATCTTGAAGTTGGAATTGCTCCTTTAAACTATGTAATCTTGGACTGAGATGATATGGTTAAATTCAGTCTCCCCAGTTAGTCCTCGAACACGAGGGTTGATCTAAAGATGCTCACAAAAGCTGCACCGGGTGGAAAATATTCATAAGATGATGGACATTGGGGGGTAAACCTTCGTTATCAGCTTTGGCCGTCAGATAGGAGCTTTTATATTTCTTTGAATGAGCACATCAGTCTAAAGTTCCCTACAGACCTTAATCGGGGCTCCTTTGAAACTGACAGGAACTAAACCACACAGCTGATTTCACCAAGTGTAACACATCAGTCATCAGAGGAAGGGAAGTAAAGGATGGAACAAAAGCTTTTTAAAGTAAAAGGTTTTAAAGTAAAGGATGGAACAAAAGCTTTATATACAATCCCAAAACAGACTTCTCAATACATTTTAAAGGCGTCACATAAAAACAGTTCACCACATGAATTGATGATTTACAAACATCAATAAAAAAAAGTCACATTTCTGATGGAAAACACAAACACTGATGTTAGGTAGAATCTCACAGGGCTCCATGGAAAACTTTGAAAAGACATTTAAAACAAGATATCAATGAATAAATAAAAATCATTAAAAAAAAAAGATAAATAAACAATAGCAGCTACAGACCACATACCTGTTTGCCAGCATGTATCAGTAGCCTAAATACCTATTTTTACGCATATTTATTGCTCTTAATCCCATGAGTCAACTGGCTACTGCTAAAACAGTCGTTGGTATTGTAATTGATACATTGGCCAGTTAGCACAACCAGTACAGTTTCCTTCTGACAAGTACCCTTATGTTAGTCAAGTCAAGTTTATATTACATTTTTAAAGCAACATGAACCTGATGTGACCACACAGGGGCGAACAACACTGATCGATCATGTAATGATGGGTGTCATTCTGCGCCGTGACCTCGAGTGACTGCAGGCCATTACGATTATATAATGTATAAAATGTCTACAACTGTGAGGAATCAGAGTTTTGTCACGTACTGATCATATGTGAGGATTTTCCCTCTCTGTGTCTTTGGCCAGGCTCTGCAGCAGAGACCTCTGGAAGACCTCGTCACACGACTCAGGGATCAGAAACTCCAGCAGCAGGTCACAGATGCAGTAGATCAGATGCCTGCACATAATCACATAAACAGGGTTAATGACAGACTCACATCAACTGTTATTAATACACGTTTATATGGATAGTGTGGAATATGAACATTTAAAATACAGCAAATTCATTTTTGTATCTTAAACATCAGGTGACTGTTCAGTGCGGTTCATCCTCAGTTACTAGTTCTCGGTGCAGCGTGAAATAAAACAGATGTTCCTTGTGTGTTATTTTTACCTGAACCTGACACTGTGCACAACATGACAGAAGACAGGCAACTGAGTTAGGGACATTCTCAAAGGTGAACGCTAAAAGTCCAAGGGAGTGTTTGAAAAATGTTATCAATAGCTTTTTTATTTTCTTTTGGACATTTCAGATGAAATTTATTCTTCCTTCTCTCCACACATAAACAATCTCCCTTTTAAAATAATTACTCTGTTAAAATGACCCATGAGCTTTTTAGCCCTTTTTTGTTGATAGCTTTCTCATTTTTCATCATGGATACTCCAGACCATTACATTAATCCGAGCCTCCCCCACTTAAAAACACAACATCCAAGAAAAGCATGCAACATGGCCCAGTGGCCCAGATTTTTCCCCCACTAACCTCCTGTTCTAATTTCATTTTTATTTCCACCAGGACCTTTGAGAGCTTTAATTTAGACACTGTTCAGGGTTACTTTTTTATTTTTAAATAATTTAGTTAATAATTGTATTATTAAATAATTCTGTGATATGGTTAAGCTGTTATTTTATGGCAAACGTGGATATATACGAGTATAAATACTGAAGCAGATTACCCACTTTTAGTAGAATCCAAATACAGATACAAATAAGGATATTTTTGTGACATAGACAGACAGACAGTAGCTTTGCATTGCACTCTTTGTAGGTACACTGTTTAGTGTATTATAAATATAATAACCAAAGAAATGTTCTGTCTTCACTACTGATACAGTCGAGCTCCTGAGTGTTGGCGTCTTAAAATTGCAGAGTCAGACGTGTGTTTACTCGACAGTTTGGTTGTTGACTCACTTGTTTATCTGATGGTCCTGTAAAGACTCCAGCATGGTCTCCAAGCTCAGTCTGTATTTCTCACTTCCCAGCATGTCAGTGATGAGCTCTGCTCAGACACAAATGATGAAACAGACCAAAAAGGGACAACACACTACAACACAGGGACACCACTGCTACAGTCTGAATCTAACAGCTGTTACGTACCTGGGAGCAGCTGCATTAGACAGTCCAGACATTGCTCCTTGGTTTCCTCTCTTTCTGCGGCACTGCGCTCTGGCCTTGGTTGAGCTGGCAGCGTGCCGCCTGGCCATACAGCTTCCTGAAGCACTTGTAGGTAAATCACCCAGCAGGGGGCACTGGTAAGGTGGGCGACTCCTACATCCAGCCATCTGAAACAGAAAACATTAAAGCAATAGTGTTGTTCTGGGCATGAATGTGTTTTTTCTATTAGTTATCAGGCACATGCAAACAAGTGTAAACTGACTGGGAAAGAAGGAAAGACATGCACACAACAGGGAAGTGACACACAAGCATTCTTAAATCTTCTATAAACCATTGTGGGAGCGTGAACATTATTTACTGACAAGCTTAGTGAACCTTGAAACTCCCAGAGGCATTGGTCAAGTCCAGAAATGAAGGCCAGTGTAATCAGTTAATGACAGCAGAACACTAGAGATTAGAAGAGCGCGGTTCCCACAGACTGTGCGGGAAAAACAGGCCCAGTGGTAATTCTAGATTCCCAGCAAGACATAAACATTGCACTTAAAAGAAATAATATTTTGAAAGGCAGTCTGAGAGAATGTCATGCAGACTTCATGTGCTGCAAACCACTCAGTGTTTCAAAGAGCTGCCCTTTAATATTGCAAAGGACCACATTGTCACCTTCTGGCAAAATAGCTCCACAGTCACATTTACATGTTAAAAGGAATATTTACAGATAGAATCTGGAAGAAACTCCTACCTCTCAATGAAGGTACCAAAAAGCAGTCTGATGGTCTTCTGTATGTTCTCAGTGCACAGCCAGCTCCACTGGTCTTTCATCAGCAGACACAAAATGTTCAAGGCAACATCTGCCACAGCTGTGTCTGCAGAAATAAACACAAACAAGCCAGTGGGTCACCTTAAAACATATATGACATACTGTAGGAACAAAACACATCAATGGGAGTGATTAAAAGGAATTCTCATCAAATGTCTAAACAAACAGTGGAGTTTTGCTGCACTCAAGTGGTGATCCTGCATTACTGCACATTTGCAACACTTCTGTACCGACATTGCTTATAAAACTATAAGACAGGGCTGTGGTGTAAATCTCTACCTGTCCCATGAGTTTTCCCTGAAGTCTTCTTGTCTTCACAGCTCTGCTTGGTCGTCTCTTTCCCATTCGGTCCACACAAAAGTCTTTCTTGCTCCTTGACAAAGTTCTCCAGGCCAGACAGTGACATGCCATTGAGCATCTATGGAGCCACAGTGAGCAATGAAAACATGTCAGCTGTGTCCAGTATCTGTTTCAAACACACATTTATCAATCAGAGATGGTAGATACAGCACGGTAACTTACAGCACTGCCCTCACTATAGCAGTACGTCACTTTAGGATGTAGGTCAGGTATATTGAGAGATGGGGAAATCTTGCTTGGGAACATAAGCCTCCTGACGAATGAAACACAAAACCAGAAAAACAGGGTCATTCAAAGTGTCCCTAGGTGTATACTGTAGTGATTAACATCCTGAACTGTAAGTATAAACTGATTATTTAATCAGTTATGAGAGAGAATGAGACCCAAGAGAAAAACATTCCTGCTGCACAAAATAAAATGTCTGTCAGATTTTCCTTTATTGTTGTATTTTTTCTTGTAAATCCCTGACTGAATCTAAAAAGGGAAATAACAAAGGGAATCTAATAAGGTAAAACAACTCACAGGCAAAACTGTGATGAGGGGTTATAATAAGACACTGCTTTGGGGCCACATGGCAAAAATGTTGAGGACAATGGTATTGGACTGACATAGAGCTCTCACCTGTACTTCCTGTTGTCCATTGTTCTTCCATCAGGGTCACCCTCAAGGTCCTCTGTTGGACTGAGGAGCTCAGGATGAGGGAAAGCAGTCTTCAAAGTGTCTAAAGCATTTTCCATCATCTTTAATGCCAATCAGGTAGGAGAAGACATTAGACAGAAGACATCAGTTTCCTTTATTGAAAAAAATGCCAGGGAAAATACATAGCTTACACTTTGCATTTAATCTGTAATTCTAATAAGCCCTAATCCTAACTCTCAGTCTAACTCTCTTATTAATCAAAGAAAAAAAATCAGATCGCATTCTTTGTTTCTTACAATCACTCTCTCTCTCTTCACAACAATATGTAGATTCTCTCTTACCTTATCAATTCTTGACCTGACAACAGGCTTCCTTCCGAAATACATGCAAACATCTGAGTTGAGAGCCAGGAACTCCTGCATGTCCTCACTGTTGGAGGTCTCAGGAATACTGTTTAATTGCTAGAAGAAAAAATAAATCAAATTAACAGAAGCACAGAAATAATTTCATTACCAATGTTACAATCCCAGTACCCACCTTAAGGAACGTATCCAGCTGGCTTTTACGAGCTTCAACCTTGTCGCTGTCTGCATTTCCAAATGGGAGGTCAGGGAACATTTTCTTTGGGCCTTTAACATCTGAAAACCATAACATTGCATTGATGTATCGGTCTTCAAATATTAAAGTATAATTAAAGCTGAGCATTATTTCTTACTCTTGATTGCTTTCCTGACTTCAGGTTTCTCCTCTAAACGTGTTTGCAAGTTGAGGAATTCACTGTATCTCCGGTTGACAGTGTGACAGGACGTGGGTTGCAGACTGGCACCATGCTCTGCTTCAGCCACAGTTTCAAACTGAGCAACAGAAAGTGGAGGGTAATGTGCAATAAGTTATACAAGTTCAATTATCAGTCAAACGTAAAAGGAAGCTGAATGTGGCATTACCTTTACAGTGTAGAGAGTATAGGGATGTGTGGTCGTGCCACGTTGCTCCTTTGCAGTGACAGTGCCAGAAATGTGCACATTCTGAATGTTTACAGGCGCAGCTTGACTGTTGGGGCTATCAAAGTTGCAGGAGGTTAGACAAAGTCTTCTTGGAGAACAAACTGGGGATTTATCTTGGGCTATATCAGCTGGCCACTGGGAGTCCTCAGGCACCACCACCTTTGGCCCGAGATTTTTCAGAGGTCCAAAGCAGCCAACGGCCTCGTCATCCTTCAAATTGATCACGTTACAGAAGTTTGTTGGAGGAGCACAGTCGCAAAAGCTTCCTGTCAGGTCCTCCTCTGAGTCTGACTGAATTAGGGAGTCCAGTGAAATAATTTTGGATTCTGATGACTGCGAGTAACGGCCAGATGCGAGCAAACAGCAATTCACTTTGCAGGGCATGAGCAAACCTGAGTGGCAACTTTCTACTTTCCCAGCAGATGTCAGGCTAACCATGCTGCTCAGAGAGGAATCCCCCTCTGAGAGCGTACTCTGGCTCCTTGCATCTTGGAGGTCAGAAGCACTTTTGCTGCTAAGGCCGGCTTGTTCAGAGGAAGACAATGATCTGCAGGTGGTCCAGGACTCCTGCTGGATCTCACATCTGTAGAGTGCAGCTGGTGGGAGCTCATCCACATTGATTTCCTGTGGTTTCCTGGACCTGGTGATTATGTCTACAATGGTCTGGTTGAGCCAGTCAGGATCAGATACTCTGCTTATGAGCGGCAATAGCACATTGCAGGAGATGAGCTCTGTAACCATGTAACCTCCAGTCCTGGTTTCCATCTGCGGGTATGGAATGAGCACATGTAAGACGAGGTTAACTAGAGCTCTTGAGTAGCTGAGCTCAGCAGCTGCACTACTCACAGCTGGGTGAGGGGCATCTACTTCACTGTAGAGCTGCCAGAGGCTGATGCTCTCCTTTTGTGTGGACTGTATCTGTCTGGCTGTCATGTAGCTTTGTAAGTGACAACCATACAGCTCCAGCAGCCCTTGAACCAGGGCTTTTCTGTCCACCTGCCGCGCACGCTCCTTTAGCTCCATCACAGACTCCAACATTGAATTACGCACCGCACATTCAAACTCCCCCTCCACCTCTGGAAGCAGAGTGCGATACCACGAGGACACAAAGTCTCGCACCGCTTTGTGGACAGCACTGTGGATCTCATGGTTCAATCTCCACTCATGGTCAGGTGAATACAGAGGTGGGTTGAGATTGCCCAGGGGAAGGAAGTGTTCCAAGTGGAGGAGGCTGTTTGCATCCAGTAGGGCACGGGAGCCAAGCCAACCCCCGAGAACCACCAAGAGACTAGTGAAGATGCAGAGCAACCAAACGTTCACAAGGAGATGGAAAAGGACAAGCCAGGCCAGCAGAGCTCCAAGCCCTAACAGTCTCCGCTGCCCAAGCAGCTCTGATAAAGTCCAGTGATCAGAGCTCTTTGTGGAAGGCATTATGGTCAGCAGCTGTTGCAAAAGACAGTGATATATCAGTTAAATAAGAAGGAATTAGAATAAGATGACTTTGGATTGGTTGTTTAATTTAATTTATAAACTCTAAATAACCTGAAAATACTGTTTAATTCCTCACATGATGAAGCCAGATGCAACTCTTGGTTGCAAACATTAATGAGGAGTGAGGAGCAGCTAACAAATGTTTTCACTATCAATTAATCTGACTATTTTCATTTCAATCTGACAATTTATTATTTAATCATTTGGTCAATAAAATATTAGAAAAAAGAGAAAAAATTAAATTCCCATAATTCAAAGTGACAAATTTCCAAAACTTAAAAATATTCAGTTTATAATGATATAACCCATGACCCTGTGAGACAGGATAAACGGTACAGGAAATGGATGGATGGATAATGATATAAAACAAAGAAAAGTAGCAAATCCTCAAAAAGGACAGACTGGAACCTGAGAATCTGGATTTGAACTTAAGCAATTAATCAGTTGCTGATAATTAGTTATCAGAATAACTAATTGATGAGTTCACTAACCTTGTAGCTCTATTGCTATTACATAACGTCTTGCAGATCTGATACTTAGTGCCTGTATAATTTACTGTATTTTTGATCTGAGACTCTTAACTCATTTATTCCCACTGTATAGTACCAGAAATTAATTATGAACAGATTTGTTATTAGCTATGTTTTACTGGTTTCAAAACACTGACCTAAAAGCTTGGTCACTCTCTAATGAATCAGTCTATAATATTCCCAACCACAAAATCAACACTCCTACTCTAGTAACAATAGTTAAAGTTAACTGCACTGAATTAAAATAATGGCAACAGTAAACAAGTTAAATGTGGTACAGCATGACCACATGAGAGAGCTGATGTCATGATAAACAATGTTGGACATATCGCCATGGCAATTCGTAAATTTGAGTTATTCAACTGCCTATCTACAAGCTGGCATTGAAGCTGTTCTTGTATTTTTCCCCTTGCATTCTGACTAAACTTTTAGAGACATGTTCCTTGTATAACTTCTTTACTGATCAAATACACACCTATTGCCTTTAACCGAGCTCACAGATGAGGCTATTGTACACCTAACACACACAGAGTTATATTCAGAGTATACTCAGAGTTTGTTAGCCTACAGCTTGCAGATATTAGACTGTAGTTATGAGGAATATTCATGTTGTAAAACCAGAAGAGAGACAGCAAAGCAGGCCTTACCTGAAAGGCTGTAGGAGCTCTTTAACATGAATACAGGCCATAGAGTATGTCCACCTCCTCCTCTAGGACATGGCTTTAATCCTCTGACAAAGATTATCTGGATCAGGTCAAGATAGACACACAGGGCCCATATGGACACCTAAGTACTGTTAGGTGTCCACTTGACCTGCCAGCACACAGTGCCATGAACGCATCAGTCTACAGAATATGAATGTAAAGATTTTACCAAGAGCAAAAGAAAAATACTAACACCAGTGGACGGCACACTCCCCCTGCTCTGGACACTGCTGCTCGCTAGGGCAGCGGGAAAGGTTGTCAGCAGTGGAGTTCTTTACCCAAGACGTGACCTCAACCTTGAAGGCCTGCATAGCAAGATACCAGCAGGTTGTTCTGCTATTTGTGTCTTTCATCCTCTCAACCCACATCGAGGCCTTGTGGTCAGTTTCCAGAATTACCATCTTCCCCAGAGATAATACCTTAAAAAGAGTCCAACGCCCATTTGATTGCTAGCCACTCCTTTTCCACTGTAGAATACCGGGTCTCTCTAGGGCATAGCTGACAACTAATGAATGCTATGAGACTGTGATCCTCTGAATCTGCAAGATGAACGATTGCTGGAAGTCAGGGCAGTGCAGCACAGGATGTGCACTAAAGGCCTGCTGCATGTCCTTGAAGACATTCTTTGCCTCATCAGGCCACAAAAGCTGGCTCGGTCCCTTCAGACTGGACATATCAGTAAGCACAGCACCTGCCTTTCCCAGGAATGAGTTGTCTTCAAGTCTCGGGCAAAGGGCTGGTTCGAATGGCCAGGACTTTGTGGACCTGAGGTTTAATGACCTTGCTGCCAATGATACAGCTGAGGTACTATTTCTTCCTGTTAGCGAGGGTAAATTTGGCTGGGTTGATCGTGTCAATCAGCTAGGCTTTCTGGTGAGGTCAGCATGTGCTCCTGGGCCAACCTGGTTATTTAGTCCAACTTCTTACTCATCTGCAGATATAAGAGACAACATTTATGGGTTATTTTTTACCCTTGTCACTCTCCTAGATTTCCCTCAGAAGTGTTAGGAGTCCTCTTACCTCATGGCCAAAGAGCAATTCAAAAAGGTGAGAAGGCTGTGGAACTTCCCTATAGCCAAAGAGAAGATAGAGAGGCCCCTGGTCCCAGTCTGAGCTGCTTCCACTTACAAACTTATGTAGCATTTGCTTCAGTGTTTGATTAACCTTTCTGTAAGTCTGTAAGTTTGTGGTTGGTACAGTGTGGTTCACAGTCCACATGTCCTTGAGCAGTTTTGACATGAAGTTGGTTCCTTGATTATTCTATTTCCTGGGGAACACATCCTTGTGAAAAAACTGAATTTGGCAGAATGCAATAGTCATTGCTTTAACTTTAGCTTAATCTGTTACCTGATTTGTTCTTCTCCATGGTGCCTACAATGTCCATAGTCCATAGTGTCCAGGTATACAAAGGAGGTGCTTGGAAGGAGACTGAAAGGGAACATGGCTGAGGTTTTCTGGCATTGAGGACATCAATCAACATCTTTACATAGAGTTAATACCTCCTCACTGACTGTTTTGCCTGGGCCCGAGTAAGAGCAACATTGCAACTGTGGGGTTGTAACAGGTCCATTAGTACTGGCAGGTCATCACCTAATATAACAACACTAAAACCTTTCAGGTTTTAGGAAATTTACATTTTTCACTCTGTTGTTGTTATACATTTTACATACACATAGGAAATACACATACATGCACATGCAACTGGCAGAGAGATGCCAGAGTAAGGGGGCTGCACCTTTAGTGCACCCCAAGCAGGTTTGGGGTTCGGTGCCTTGCTCAAGGGCACCTCTCCAGCCTACCAGTCCACACTCCATGAAGACTTGAACCGGTGACCCTCTAGTTTCCACTCAAGTCCCCACAGACTGAGCTATTGCCGCTCTAACATTTAGCAGGTAAGTTTTTCCTTGCACTTTTATGTAGACATCTGCTTTAGGGTACTGTCTATCAACTCCATGGACGCAGCAGATGAGAATTGTCTCCCATTTTTGTCAGGGGAGCCAGGTAGGCCAAAATAAAAACTGTTATTTGCAACTTAAACCCATGTGACATAATGTTAACTAATGACACTCAAATCAGAAACCAAATCATCACAAAGTAAATAAAGTGTGTAATATTTGAACACAAAAGACTATGTGTACTGTTATTATTTGGGGAAATGTGTGAATGTAAAAATGTAGCCAAATGCAAAATAAAAATACTAACACTGGTGGACGATAGCTGATGGCTTTTACACTACCACAAGGGCGAAAAATGACTTTTTCATAAATGAATGAATGAATAAATAAATGAAACTGTCATTTAGTTTATTTACAAAAATAGATAAATACCATTTCGTAAAATGATTAAACCAACACAGCTTTCATTTGATGTTCCTTGGAGTGCACAACAAAAGTAATTTGAAAAAAAAATAATAATAATAATATATATATATATATATATGCGTAATGTGTGTGTGTGTGTGTGTGACTTTAATTTGGAATGCAAAAAGGCATCATTTAGGAAAGTAAGTAAAAACATAGATATGTTTGAACAAATGAACCCTTCATTTATAAATAAAATATTAAACATAGAAATGAATGAAGAGATACATAAATAGATACTGGTAAAACTATCTTCGGTTTATTACTACATTACTAAACTGGTATTTATTTATTCATCTATTTATATATTTACTTATGTATGTTCACATTTATTAATATATTTCTACCTTTATTGCTGTGTTTCTGTGTCCGTAGGCTAAAAAGGTAGTAGGTAGTACTAACGTCCCTGTAGGATAGATCTCAGGCGTTTGCTTGATTCAACAATTGACTCTACTTCTGCCTGGTTTGTTAATTACAATATCTATGATTAACTGATGCATTTAATTATTTATTCCTGCATTTATTTAGATTTTTACTTGTTTCTTTACTTGGCATTTTTTCCATCATCCATAAATGATATTAATGTGTGTACATGAAAAAATATACATCCTATATAGGCCTACTGTGTTTAATTTTACTACTGGAATAATATAACAAAATATTATTGTATATTGTACTAACATCTGCTCTAATAAAATAATCTGTATTAGGTATACATTTTATCTAATACCCTACTATTTTGTAGTCCATATTGGTGGAATTGTTATGTTTACATGTTGCCTGTTGTGCACTTCCTGTTTTATTTTGTAGTCTCGCCTCTCATCACTTGTGAGCGCTTTGCTTCCTGTCCTTTTGTGTCTCCCTCCTCATTTTGATTGCCTGCTCCGCCCCAATTGGTTTCACCTGTCCCCATTAGTCTCCAGTGTATTTAAGTCAGTCCTTCTCCTTTTGTTGTTTGTGGTGCTTACCTGTGCTTACCTGCTATTTTATGTCGCCAACCCGTGTTCGGTTCCTGCCTTGTCCCTGTGTTCTACTGCGTTTTGCCTTCAATAAAGCGTCATACCATCTGCATCCTGGGTCCAACTCCACTTCGCCTTGCACCAACCCTAACAGGAATGAAGCTAAATACATTTACTCAAGTATTGCATTTGAGTAATATTTGAGGTACTTTTCTTTTAATGCCACCTTATACTTAAAGTTCACAACATGTCAGTGGAATATATCGTACTTTTTACCTTTATCTGACACCTTTTGTCACTCATTACTTCACAAATTAATATTTTTGTAGAGAAAACAATCAAAGACCTTCTAAATCTGATGTTTGTTATAAAGTAAACTACCCAACATTATATGTTTAGGTACAGCTGAAATGTTTTGTCGATTAATCAACTAATCAATGGACAGAAAAAATAAACGCTGAGTATTTTGATAATCATTTCAGTTACTTTTCATATAAAAACATCCTGGTTCCAGCTTCACAAATGTAGGGATTTTTTTTTATATTCTTCTTTCTACAATAAAGATTAGTATATAACAGTCACAGAGGACACTCACTTTCTGATTATACTTTTAGACGTTTACTTAAATAAGACTTTCAGTGCAGGACTTTCTGTATTGTTACATTATGGTATTACTGTTGCATGTCTGAATACTTCTTCCACTAGAGTGTACGTGTTTTTTATTCAGCACAGGAAAAGTAAACCTCCACTCTCTCTCTCTCTCTCTCTCTCTCTCATACTGAATTACATAACCATGTTACATAACGTCGCTGCTGCATGTGCTCTGGTGAGCAGTCTTTGGTCCAGCAGGACGCAGATGCAGATATCCGCAGCCGTATCCATCCAGGACACCCGCAGACATGTCCCCGGTGAGGCTCGACGGCTCAGGTAAGCCTCCCGATCAGAGAGAGCGGAGAGAGCAGCTCATTCACCTGCTGCTGGAGAGACCTGCGCACCCACCTGACACGTTTGTTAAACACAGGTCATGCTGCTGTTGAAGCTGCTCGGTGATGTGTTGGCAACAAAGTGTTCTCGCTCAGATGAACGTGGGGGAAATGTAGCACAGAATATAAGATGTAAATCGATGGATTATAGGCTCCTGTCGCCGTGACTGTCACATACAGGACAGGCAGCGGTCCCGGGAGAAGAAAGTTGATCTGCAGATGGTGAACTGAGGGAGGATACTTATGTTAATCCGGAAAAAACACTGTAATGAGCAGGGCAGTGCCCAGATTTCAAAATACACGGTATGTAGAACAATAGCTAGAAATATTTGTGTGTTGATCTTTCCATATATCTGCTTTATGATGGTGTTTGTTTAGTGACAGGGCTGTCTGCCTGGTTAGCATTGTATTAACAACTTCATTTCCACACGTTTTAAAACATAAATAAATACTCTAAAAATTATTAAAATCATACATGCTGTTTGCCCCTCATTGAAAAACCGAGATATGAATATGCAAATATTCATTTAAAAAGTTTTACTGCACCACACCAGATGTCAGCAACAGGTCCTCTCTCAGTGTTCGTAAACTGGGGTGCTCAGGTTTGCACAATCAAACATGTGAGGTGACAAAGAGCAAAATAGATTTTTAGCAACTGTACGAGTGGCTTCAGTCAATGGTAAGAGTGGAGCTGAGTGTGAACAATAATTTAAGTCACATGTCTCTGTTAAAGCTGGAATCTGGCACAGGGAGTCATCATTCAGTTTTGTTCTGTGCTTGTTCAGGAGGTTTTAAGTGAAGCCCAACAACACAAAGTTACTGTGACCCAGTTATTCACTCACTGAAGAACTGAACATGAGCAAATTGTTCCCCAAATGACAGCGACAAGATGCACGTTTGACCTCTGCATGTTTGTCTTGTATATCAGAGTTTCACTGCTGTCAGTCATTTTATTGACTTCACTGGTAAATGTAGGCCTATCATTCACCTTCTTTATGTATCATTAGAAAATAGCAAAAACAATTAACTTATCATCCGAGACACATGCGACTATTACTTATTTGTTGTTTCAGAACATTGGACAGTGCTGTTAGATGTGTGCAAATGACATGATAATCATTTAAAAAAGCCACAGGAAACCAAGCTAACTTGTTGTTTGTAGTTCAGTTTAATCGATGTCGCCTAGATTGCTTGTTTAAATATATCTAAATAAGTAAAAGTGCAGTCAAATGCATTGTGAAATTTTTGGCCACTATATATATATATAGTCTCCGTAATGTCTGCTTTTGGGTACTATATATACTTTTAATACTGTATATGTACATGTTTCCTACAGATGGTACAAAGCCTACTAACAATGGCAAGGCCAAGGGATGCATGGCCACAGCACCAAAGGGACTGGAGACGATTGCCCCACTGGTCCGCTCTGTAGAGGAGACCCCTGAGCCAATCTCCACTGAAGTACAAGGCACCATCCCCTCCTGGATCAAAGGCAACCTCCTCCGCAATGGCCCCGGGAAGTTTGAGTTTGGGAACACACAGTGAGTATAAAAAACCTCAAAAAACACCACCACACAAATGAAAAAAAAAAGTTTCCAAATTGATGTGATTAAGCCTTTATGTCTTGTGTGTCTTCACAGCTACAACCACTGGTTTGATGGGATGGCGATGCTACACCAGTTCAAGATCGAGCAAGGCCAGGTGACATACATGAGTCGCTTTCTGAACAGCGATGCCTACAAGAAGAACAGTGAAAGGGACCGTATCGTGATGTCAGAGTTTGGTACCCTCGCCATGCCCGACCCCTGTAAAAACTTCTTCCAGCGCTTCCTGTCTCGCTTTGAGATGATAGGTGAGCAGACTGAGTAAGAAGAGGGGGACTAACTGTGGCAAAATTCAGCTGTAGTTGGTTTGCTGACTCATTGTGGAAGAACGTTGCTTCATTTTATTTCTGTCGTGCTCTGAGGTTTAAATGAAACAACAAGCACAGATGTTGCCTCACAGAGAGACCAGCTTGGTAATTTGAGAAGGTGCGGGAGAGCCATGACAACTAGAGGGAGAAAAAGACAATTTGTTCAGTATCAGTGTTTGTACAAACTCTAACATGAGTACAGTGGGGAACCAGCGAGGCATTTCCTAAATGTTTTTACATTTCTTTACTTTTCGCTGCAAGTTGAAGCTGAAAATCATGAGGCAGGATGTTTTCTTTCTGACCAAGAGCAAAGCTGTCATTCATTTAGAGGTGCTGTGTGTTTTTTTTTTTTTGTATTGCAGAGCCCACAGACAATGCAAGTGTGAGCTTTGTGAAATACAAAGGCGACTACTATGTCAGCACAGAGACAAACTTCATACACAAAGTGAACCCAGAGACCCTTGAAACATTGGAAAAGGTACCAGCAATGTGCCATGGAGAATCAGATGTTAAGATTAATAACAGTTTTATTAATGATATGCAACATTTGTACTTATTGTCTTATTGTTTTATTATTCTTCTGTGTGGTAGTCAAGCCATACCATCCAAGATAATCACATTTCACTGATGCTTCTCGTTCCCTGTTGTGTTTTGTAGGTCGACTGGAGCAAGTTCATTGCTGTAAATGGAGCCACTGCCCACCCACACTATGACGCTGACGGTACCGCCTACAATATGGGCAACTCCTATGGAAGCAAAGGTTAAACCCAACATCAAGAAGACTTACATTAAGATTGAAATAACTCAAAAAGCTCCATTATTTGGTTCTCTTTCTCCATCCCATCTCCCACCTTATTTTTTATCGAAGTCAGAGCGAATGTGTGTATGAATGTTTATAGAAGTTAGAGCGAAAGCTATTTCAAGATACATTATTATCCATTTTATTCCAGGCGCCCTATACAACATAATCAGAGTACCTCCTGAGAAGACGGACGCCACAGACACCCTACAAGGAGCTAAAATACTGTGCTCCATTGTGCCTACAGACAAGTCCCATCCCTCCTACTACCACAGCTTTGGTAAGGCAGCACTCCTGGATATCATTCATATGTGATGTGTGTATCTTTCATGCTGCTGTCCTTAGCTACAAAAACCCAGCAACAGCCTCCTCTCTTGTGCCTCCAGCCATGTCTGAGAACTACGTTGTGTTCATTGAGCAGCCAATTAAGATGGACCTGCTGAAGATTGTCACATGCAAGCTGAGGGGGAGGGCTCTGAGCGAGGGCATCTACTGGGATCCCAAGCTGGAAACAGTCTTCCATCTTGTTGACAAACAAACAGGCAAGGTGAGTTACACTGTGATGGTTAGTGATGCGGATTTATTTTCAGCTAACCTTGATGGAAATAAAAAAAAAAAGTTTTAAAATCCTCCTGTTGTATAGCCAGCTTCATCTAATTGTGTATTCTGTGCCGCAGGTCAGCTCAGTGAAATACCACACCAAAGCTATCTCCACCTTCCATCAGATCAACGCCTTTGAGGAGAACGGATTCCTGATGCTTGACATGTGTTGCTCAGACGACGGCCAAGCCATCAACAACTACCTCATCCAGAACTTACGCAAATCTGGAGAAGCACTAGATGAGGTCGGCATATAATTAGCCTCAGACACTCTTGTTAGATATCAAAGCAATTCAGAATCTTTTAAATATCCTTTTTTGTCTCTTTACAAAAAAAGACAAATTGTAAGAGATAAATCCCTAAAATCAACACATACTACATTCTTCCTGTACTGTGTCTGTTCCAGGTGTACAACACCCTGTGTAGGGTTTACCCTCGGCGTTTTGTTTTGCCCCTTCATGTGACTGGTGAAACCCCAACAGACCAGAACCTGAACACTCGACCCTCCAGTGAGGCAACATGTGTCAAAATCAGCAAAGATAAGGTGAGATGGAAGCTGAGTTGTAAATGACAACCTCTACAGTATGAATTTCACATGAGTAAACATATGTTTACATTCCCGTTATAACAGAAATATTGGTTGCAGTGCTCAAAAATATTGTGCATTCATGTAAGCAGCATTTTGCTGTTTTAGCAGGTGGAGTGAATTTTAATCACTTTAGATACTACAGGGTAATTTAATGTATAGCAATGTATATTTACAATATTAATCTGCACTATAAGCAATAAGTACAATTACAATACAGTTTCCCTCTGTGGAGTAAATTTACTTAGTTACTAGACCTGAATCACTCTACACTGAAAGTTGTAAAAAGGGAGAAATATGTAACAGTAATGGGATTGTTAAATATAAGACATTTATTTTCATGGATTTAAATGGAGGAGGATATGCAACATTGGCACAATTAAATTTTTCATGTCCTTCTAAATGGTTTCTACGATGAGGTGATTTTAATCATGTGTAAATCTATTTAAGGAGTGTCACAGTAATTGAGAATACTCAGAGGTACAACTTCAGTCAACATTTCCACCTCCCACACTTCTAACCACCATCTTCTCGTGTGACAACTAATTCAAATGATCAAATTCACAAGATCCACTCGATGAAACGAATAATACTCAGCACAGAAACAATGAAGTAGTTGGATTTATTAAAGTCAAATGCCAAAAATGAACCAAAAGTCTCTCCATGCCCAGTGAACTTGTGGAGGGACATCAGATTTCGCTGCAGTAAAAACTGAATATAGCCGACAATAGACAGTCAATCCTCTCTTTGTCAACAGGTGTTCTGCCAACACGAGGATCTCCATGGAGACGACCTCCATGAGTACGGTGGCCTGGAGTTCCCTCAGATAAACTATGGCAGATGTAACACACGACCCTACCGTTATTTCTATGGCTGTGGCTTCAGACACCTGGTGGGAGACTCTCTGCTCAAGATGGACCTGCAGGACAAGACATTCAAGGTGTGTGTGTGTGTGTGTGTGTGTGTGTGTGTGTGTCAGGGATAATATTCATTACAGTAAGTCGTCCTCTTAATGCAAAACAACTCACACCATGCTATACTGGAAATGACCTATTTCATTCTAACACATTAATCACCAATATTTAATACTCTTCTCCCACTGACAAGCAGAAGTAGAATTCAAAACTTATTTATTATGATATTGATTGATGTCAATATGAACGGCTGCTACTGTTGCTTCATTGAAGTATCATTATCTTAGAACAACATTTTTTTGTCAGAATGGACATATCATGCCCTTCTTCAGCCTAGAACACATGTAGTCAGTATACAGGTATATGACATTACAAACATTAAAGGAAGAGCCTGACATATTGGGAAATCTGCTTTTATGCCTTGTTGACCAAAGTTAGATGAACAGACTGAGACCATCGATACTCTATCTATATGAAACCACAGCAAGTAGGTGGTTAGCTTAATTGAGAACAAACACTGAAAATAAGGAGAAAGCTTAGAAGCACAGAAGCACCACCTCATCCTAGGCACACTAACATGTTATATCTCTTGTTTAATTTTTACAAAAACAAAAGACATAAAAATGACAAACTGTGTTACAGGGGGTTGTGGGACTATTTCAGGGGAGCCATGCCAGGCAATAGTTAATTGGCTGGCGGGACCGGTTTCATATTCACCTCCAGATATAGGGGTTGTATGTAATTTTCTCATTTAATTCTTGGTAAGAAAGAACAAGCACAATTTCCAAAATGTCAAATTAGGTAAAAAACATTATTATTATGGTAGAATTATATACAATGTGAAAGGTAAAGAATATTGTACATTAATGCTGTTTAGTTTGTCTGAATGATGAATACAGTAACAGAACAATAATAAATTCTATGATGTCCTAATGGAGTAATACGAACAATAATCTGGACTCTTTAAATTTGCAAATTAAGTAGTCAAGGCAAAATACAGAGACATTAAGCATCTATTATTGATTATGATATATGTGTGTGTCTTCAGGTGTGGGAGCAGAAGGGTTTCTTCCCATCAGAGCCCATGTTTGTGCCGTCACCTGATGCTGTGGAGGAGGACGACGGTGTCATCCTCTCTGTGGTTCTCACCCCCTCACAGGTAAGACCATTACCAAGTTTACTGGTAAAGGTGCTGCTCATTCTGGAGTTGCGGCAGTGTTATAATGTGCCACTTGTTAGTATATATCTTTAACTTAAATGCAACAGGACATTGTGTTTTCAGACATACATGCTGCAAAGTTTTAGTTACCAGCAGGCCTGTAAGTCAACCTGAGCTTGGTTAATTTTCCTTTCCAAGTCTGTCATTAACCAGACACATAATCCATAATAAATATTCACAAGGGAGATGAGCAGAGCCATAAATATTCATAAACTAATTTACACTAACTGAATTTTGATGAAGTTTCTAATTACAAACAGAAAAACTAAACTTTTCTAAAGCATTGCAGCAGAGTGTATTTTCTTTCTGTGGAAGAGAAACAGACTCTACTGTTGTGTAATACTCTAATATATAAAGTAAACTACCATGTCTGCAAGATTTTTGTACATCTGAAAGCTAATTTCAGCAAATAAGTTTGCTCTACATATTACAAACTTTTAATTAGTAAAATCCTATTACTTCTATTTTAAGAGGTGTTGTTGTTATGCTCCTTCCTGACAGCATGTCTGGCAGCTCGAATCTTAATTGTGCTACGTTTTTTTTTATTAATCTTCTCTCTTCTCTTAACTGCAATGTTTCAGAAAAGCACCTTTCAAAAGCACACGTCACTGAGCGCTTCACAACGAAAGACAAAAAAAACAAAAACAAAAAAAAACAAATTAAACTCATTACCAGCGGCAGTTTGATAGTCTGGCAGTCAGCTCTGTGAAAGACTTCGCTAAATATTTCTGAATCGTTTTTTTCTTAATTATTCATGTATTTACCCCTTCTTCTTTTTTGGGATAAAGAACAGTATGTGTCAAAGCAGTCATTCAAACATTCACCACAGATTTGAATACTCTGTGACCCACATGCACTTTTTTAAAAGCTGCTCCTCTGAAGAAGTCTGTGACTCTAAAGCACACAGGACCTGGTTTGGAAATTGTTTAAATAAAGCAAACAGTTTTGGCAGGTGTGTGCCGAGCGGCCTGACTTCACATCATGCTCTACTGGTGCTGACACCATCCTGATAATAGGCTCTCTGTGTGTTTTGAATGTTTCTCTACAGGATAAAGGTACATTCCTCCTGGTTTTGGATGCCAAGACATTTGAAGAACTTGCAAGAGCCAACGTGCCTGTTAACATGGCGTATGGCTTCCATGGTACCTTCAACGCCAACGCATAAGCCTGTTTCTGTTACGTTCAAAGTGTTTTTGACACCAAATATAACACAAATACTTAATGAAGTGTTAATTATTATAACCACTATAACGGTACTGAGTTACTGCTGCACAATATGCTGAAGACGGATGAAGTGCTCTGTTACTGACTGAATGCTGATTGCTTTCTTTTCTAAACTAATTTCTGGTTTGTAACCCAAAGTTATTATATATATTATTATATATTACTGACTATATTCCTTTTGTACTAACCTGAAACTGATATGGTACTTAAAGATACACCAAGAGGAGCCTCAAGACTTAACATACTGAAGGCATCAAAGCTGTGATTCGGCTCAGGTAGTAGGATGCTCCAATCATATGTGCCAAATGAATTTTCTTTAAAACATATTAAACATTATTTTGTGCTCTTTTTACTTAACAGCTTGGATGACTGTTGTACACTCTGTTTACCAATAAAATCAATTTATACTTCTGTCAAGGGTGTTTACAAAGTTGTCTGCATCCCACACACACAGAATCTTCTGAAAGATAATGTTCAGAAATGTGCTCTCATATTTATATTGCATTGATGTTATACAGATAAAGAAAGAAAATAAATATTTTGTAATTTTGAATTTTATTTTTTAACCTCTGAATATTTCTATATATTTTGTAACTATATTATTTTTCCCCACTAAAATTTATATACTGTTTGATAACTGAAAAAGTATAAAGAAAAAAGTATAATAAGTCATCTAGCTACAGAGACCTAAAATCCAGACATAGATCTGCTTCTTTTATCTTTTTTGGACTTTTCTTGTCCAGCTTCTTTCACCTTCATATTTGTCGCTGATTTAAAAGTTCCTCAAACAATGATCTAATTTGACTCTTTTCTTTTTACAATCTAAAAGAGGTAAAAAAAAAAAAAATTGTACACAGTACACAGTATTTTTTTAAGTCAGATTTGTCCTATAAAAATGGTCTGGGAAATGTCGATGCTCAGTTCAGTTACTAACTTTTATCACAGGTAAAGTGTTAAAGCACAATTTAGTCTTTGTAAATAAATGGATGGATTTATCCAAGTTTTGAAAAAGATAACCAGCTCTTCAAATGCCATAATACATAAAACTGCAGAGGTACTTTATTGTACTCTTTACATAACAGCTGTGTGAGAGTCTCCATTAAGTGTATGTATTCTGAATTGCAGCTATAAATTAAATACAGGAATTATTATTTAGGAGGTTTGTTACAAGAATTTATAGTAAATTTATAATAATACAAATTGGTGCTTGAATGAAGGTATGCCACTCTACTTCAGTTATAGAAATCTGAACCACACTATTAAACAAAAGCTATAATTATTAGGAAAAGTAGTAGTTCAGGAAACCAATTTACTGGGTGGAGAAAATCCTCCGAGGGTATGAAATCATTTCAGTTACTCTACAAATAATCAGAGGACTGATACAAATATAACACAGTGATTGCTAACTCAAAAAAGCTTGTTCAGCTTGTGTTTTCTTGAAAACACAAAACCAATAAGAACGTGTGCTTAATAGCTGCGACTGCCGTTTCGTCTGCTGTAAGACATCCACACATCATCCACTAGAGGTCAGCATGTAACCCCATTTCAGGTGCTGTTGTTCACACTGTGAATCTGCAGAGTCAGGAGCTGAACTCAGGACCTGACCGGGATTTATTCTTATAAACGTCAAGTAAAGAAAAAAGAAAAAAAACTGTTGCGTGATGCTTTGTGTTGTTTGTGTGTGTTGTGTGGATTTGGACTAGAGGGAGAACTTGGGTTTGCGAGCTGCAACAATGCAACTTCTCCCTTCACTGGCTGTGTTTCGCTCTCTGCATTGTAAGCCTGGTGAACGGCGGGCCTTTCTGCTTTCAGCTGTATGATTGTGAATCTTAATGGATCTACTTTCTGGCTCATACGATTGTTTCAACAAAGGGGTGAGGCAGTAGCAACGTCCCTGAAGGAGGCGGACTCAACGTGGGCACACTGGCTATAAGAGGGATCAAACCACTGACCTCCTGACAATTGGACAGTCTGTAACTGCTGGTCCACCCTGCCATTTCAAAAATATACTGCAAACACTGGAGGAGCCTGGCATTGAACCTCAGTGGGGTTATTTCCAAGTCTGTGACCTTAACAACTGCATTTCTAGGACAGAGAGCACCTCAACTGGAGAAAAAACAAAGACAAGATGCAAGGGAAAAAAAAAAAAGATTTGTGGTATTAAAGTAAACTGGAAGGAGACAAAAGCAAGATCACACCTTGCACCTTGGTTAAAAAAAACAGAGAATAAAAAGATTTGGGATAGATCAAAATGGAAACAATGGATTAAAGCAGAGCACTAACTGCAGCTTGCCAATTCACTTTTCAGGCTGCGTGTGTGGCCAGAGAACAGATGCACATTTCCATAGAGGAGTGAACAAAAGGGAAAAGGGAAGAAAAAAAAAAACTCTCTGTGTGTTCCTGACAGTTAGTTAAAGCAACAGGAACCAAACTCCTAAAAGGAAACCTCTAAAACTACATTTTTCTTCTAGTCAGTTTTTAAAGTTTCAGAGATGCTTTTGAAGTAAGACCATGCATTATTGACAGCTACACTAGGACCGCAGAGGGTATGTTACGTTAGATCAGTGTTTATTTCTAAAAATCAAAAAGCGTTTCAAGAACAACGTGACCGTACGATACATACCACACAATCACTGTATTCTTATGCCAATATACTTTGTTCAGTCAAGTGCAGGAAATATGGAATGACAAGACAAAATAAAGCCATCAAAAATAATTACGACGATAAATCAGAAATTTGACGTGATTTCAGATTGATCCACTTCAGTGAGAACAGCTCATTTAACAGGAATCCACCAGCTGCTGCTTCTGATTTATTTTGCAAAGAGAAGTGCTGACAGATATCTTCCCTGTAATTCCCCAATAATTATCAATTTAAAATAGGTTTTTAATGCCATATATGATCTCTGTTTGTTATTCAACAAGCATTAGACCTGAACTGGAGCTGTATGCTTTGTGTTGTTGCTGAACTCAGTTTGGTCTCCTGCAGTCAGTTGGTCAACGTTGGTTTAGTTTTCTTATTTAGCACAGGCCGACTGCTCTGCAGGGAGCGCTCTCTGTGGCAGCAGTTATCTAACGTCTATTGAAGCAGTCAGTAATGTCTCAGGTCAGGAATAGTGATTTTCCGGCAGAGTAGTGGTTTGTGATCAGCCATGGCATGAGAAGTGCGGCATTTATTTTTAGTTTGTTTCTCGTTTTTGTGATATGAATAGCTCTGAAAGCTGCTGCCTTTTGTGTAAACTCAAAAAATGTTTGAAGTCAGATGCCACCGAGAGCATCTGTATTACCGCAGTCACCACAAGCAAGTTCAGCTCCAGTGAAAAGCATTTTCTAACGGAGATAAATGCTGAAGTGCCCTGTCTAAATACAGTTAAGTGAGGATTGTGCACTGCTCACTAAATTATTTCCACCTGAGATAACAGCAGAGCTCTTTACAAAAACCTGCTATGACTGACTGTAGGGCCACTTGTTTTGACTCACTGATGTATTAATGCAACAAAAAGTCAATAACATATTTGCCAAAAGTGGCTTTTTAAACTTTGAAATGAGCAGCATTAACATTCATTTGTGTCCATCTGATGAACGTAAGTTACATATTCACCCTCTTTTAACCATGTTTTACTCTCCACTTACTCCTGAGAAATATTTGGCTCTTTAGCTGCTAACTGCTCCACTACGTCCACCAGCTGCTGTGGCAAGAAAAAAAAACGCAGAAAAGGAAACAATGAGCTGAAAGATGCTAAAACATATTACAATTTCCTGCAGATTTGTCACTATGAGCAATGCCTCCCACATTTCACATTAGTCATTTGATCCAATGTTTATCTAAAAAGATTGATTATAGAAGCTTTAATAATTAGAACCACCAAGACTCATCAAAGTCGATCATGTAGTAGCATAAATTCAGCTCAGTATATTAAACCTGGAACTGACTAACAAAACAAACTCATACATTTAAAATAACTTAAGAGTAAATATAAGTAAATCTAAAATTACCTGCACCTATGATAGAGGTCCAATTGTGGCTCTGCACTAAAATGATTTGCCCCTTATGTAATTTGATATTTTTCCAGGTGTGTGTACACTTATTCTGGCTGATTACACCTCTGCTCAGGTTGAGGGGAGGTGGAGCTAAGAATTACATCAACGCTACACAGCCAATTACAAATTAAATAAACATAATAAATAAAAATAAAGGTGTAAGTATGATAAAGAGGAAACGCACAACTACAAATACATCAGACTGACAGAGAAGTGAGACATCAAAAGTTCCACAGAAGTTCACTAAATTTGCAAGTAAAGTCATGAAAAGCTTACAGGTGCAGGAAAACCAAAAGCGTCTGTACACACTCAGGCGAGGTCTAATCAGTGAAAGTGAAAACACCTGTGCTGCTGTGTCAAGGGTATGTCGAAAATCTACTGTGCGTGCAATAATGTCAATATAAAACACATTCGAATGGTAAAAAATGACCGTCATTTATAGCATGCGCACGATTTTAATCACAGCATCAATTAACCAAGTGATTGTTTCACAGACAGAAACGGACAGGATGTATCACTGCTGTATACTTTCAGGGACGCTCGAATTGAACCACCTTCATTTACGTTGCTGATAACACCTTTACTGTTTTTACTATGTCAGAATGTCTGCTGTGAAATGGCTTATCTCTTCAGGTATAATACTTTATAGCTGCTATAAGTAAGTACAACAAAGGCCAGGAATACAGATTTCAAAACATATTTACTTCCAGTTTTAAGGAATTTAAAAAAAACATATATAGATTCAAAATGACTTGATTTGTAGATTCTGCATTGTGTTCTGTGTTCAAATAATACAAACAAACTACAACATGGTAATTCGTCAGCTTTAGAGGTGTTGTAGGCGTGTTTTTGACCTTTGGAGGGAGACTAGCCGTTTCCCCCGCTTCCTGTCTTTATGCTAAGCTAAGCTAATCAACTCGCACCTTGAGCTCAGTAGCTAAAAGACAGACGTTGGACTGGTGTCAATCCTCTCATGTAACTTTTGACAAAAACACAAATAAAGTTATTTAAGAAAACATCACACTATCACTTTAAGGAGGAACAGTTAGCATTAGAGCTATTCCTGGTTGTAATTTTAAACAAAATCATGATGAGCCTTGATAATACCGGTGATCACTTGCTAGCTAATGAGATATAGCATGTAAGAAAATTTCGAAGAATATTAAGGTTTTTGCTTTGTTTTTTTCCTGTTTTGACAGGCTAGCGGTTTCCCCCCACTTCTATTCTTTGTGCTAAGCTAGGTCAAACGACTCCTGAACCTTATCGTCTCTACACCGGACAAAAAGTGATGACACTGATGTCAGTCCTCTCCAGCTGGTGAGATCGCAAACACGCTTATCGCTCAAAATGTTTGGTTTTCCTTTCAAACCGCGGCTCTGCTTTTAGACGATAGAGAAAGAAGGAGAGAGTCAGGCTATTACAGGAACAACTCTTAAAAAATACCGAACATTTTGACTCACTGAGGTAACCCTGTCAGCGAAAATAGAAAAAAAAAAAGCTTTTTGTTTCCCTCTGACAGGTTAAAAAGGAAGGATCAAAATTGCCTGACAGATTTGTTTTGAGATCCACGGCATGTTAACAACTGTGCAGCGTGTTTTAAATACACTCCAGCGCCCGAGCCCGCTTTCAAGTAACACCAGACTACTAAAACAGAGCTAAGTTTTTCACTCCTGTTTCTCTTTTGTGCGCTGCATTCTCCTGATAATCACGCACATGTGAGGAATCCTATTTCCTATTTCCACTCTATACTAGTCTGTTTTTAGTTAGTTAATTACTACAGTGAGTGCAGGCTCTCTATGTGTGTGCGCATGTGAGCATTTTTCAGTATCGAGAGCACTGCTTGACCTCAAAGTGCTGTGTGTGGTACTGTATGTCAGTGTGGCATGTTCCCCTGGCGCACTAACACTGTATGGACTTGCACACACACAAACACACATGTACACGCACGTCCACACACTAAATCCCTGCTGCAGTATTTTCAATACATCCAGCCTGATTCACGTTAACCCATAAAACATGTCTGACATATTAATCAGGTCTGCATGTGGGGGTAGCTCTACTATTGCGCTGCTGTTAGGGGGGGGAGGGCTCTCATTGGGCCATCTTACGCATCCTAGCGGCCAATAAGAGAAGGCTGAATCTCTCCTCTCCTAGCAACAAGACTCCCTTTCTCCGAGCGGCGCAATCAGCAAACTGACACCCATAATTTTACAATGTGAATGATTGCAACTTAGTAGCTTTGCAGCAGAAGCAGAGAAACACAAGTTTGTCCGTATCCACATCGCTAGAAGATCTCTGTTTTTCCCTCCCTCTCCCTCCTCCTCCTCTCCATCTTGGCTGCAGCTCTGTCTCCGAGTGCATTCAGGCAGCTCCTGTCTTACCATCTTAAAGGAACAGCCCTGCATATTTAAGTTTTTTTTTTTTCTTTTCTGTTCAGGGGCATTGTGGGTAATGGTCTGTACTTGTTGACCTCACAGTGCTGAATGGCGGGGCCTCTCTAAGGAGGGAGAAGAAATACCTTGGCACAGAGCTATCATTTCCCCGAGACACTACCAACCTCTCAGCTATGAGCTCCTCTTTCTGTGCAGATGTTACGCCCGCAGCTCGGCCTGTTTAACATTTAATAACCGTTTTGATAGAAAGTGGAATAAAAAAGGAGGCTAGAGTATCTGAGAGGCAGTACTCATCTACAGAAAGAGGTTAGAAAGATTAACTGTGGAAACGTCTTGTTAGATAAAAACAAAAGGAGATGCAGCTTGATTGAGGAGTTTAATGCAATTTTAAATGACTTGGCGGGGGCTTCTTGCACAGCACCTGTTGCCAAGCTACAGCAGTGCACGTGCACATGGCTGTCTGACCCCTGACCCCGAATGCATTCCTGTCCTTGCCCCTCTGGGAGTTGGGGAGAGCAGAGCACATGTTACATGTCTGCAAAACAGCCTCAGATAACCAGAAATATGCTGGATTTTTCAGCTATCGTGTTGCTTGTCGTGAGCTCAGGTACGGATTGTTATATGTTATGGTTGGGAGGCGTCTCACTCTCTGGATATTATTCAAATTAGAGTAAGACGCTGCAGGGTTGGATGTCTGAAGAGAAATGCCTGCACTCCGTCTCATGGCTGTGTGAAATTTGACATGTGGCAATTGTAGGAACAGTCTGACCTTACACTTGCTAGACTTCTCGAATTTAGCAGAACAATATCTCATGGTCATTATAGGTCAATTGGGGTGGCATACAGACAGCGTCTGGCAGTTTGAGAAGCAGATAATTAACCACCCATATGACCTCCTGTCCTTTTCGGCATCTTCCGTCAAGTCTCTGAATTGTCTAACAGCAGGAACAAAAGCCCCCACAAAGCTCATTTAGCCTGGTTTCAATGAGGATAGACAAGGAAAAAGCGCTCCCTCTTTGAAGTGTGTTCCCTCCGTCCCGCTCCGGCTCCACCTCCTGTCCAGTGGATCAGACCGTTACAGTACGAGCGACTCTAACACACAACTGCCGTTCAACCTTAGGTGACCCTTGCTCTCATCAGACCCGCCCTCCTCTGGAGGAATGCTGCTGATGGGAGTTTTTAATATTCCCCGGCCCTGTGTGCCCTCAAATTTGGCGGTGCGGCGTTAACACAAGCTGACACCACAGATTAGCCACAGACATCAGGAATGCCGCTGCCTTTTTGTGCCACGTGGACTTTGGCCAAAAGAGCCTTTGGTTGCAAAGGCCACAGAGACCTGCAAAAAACAGGTCCATGACAGAAAGACGGCCGCGCCGAGGAGCGTCCGTCTTAATGTTAGCTAGCCAGCCAGCTACAGACACGTGGACGGTTTCAGTGGCGGAATACAACTAAGTATTTCCTCGAGTACTGTACTTCAGTACAAACTCAAGATAGCTTTAGTTAACTTTCCTGTCCACTGAAAATTTGGTGATTTTGAATCTTTCTGATAAACCATTAAATATTCCTTTATGTGTTGAGAAAATTTTCCTCTTTCTTAAGCAAAAAGAATATTTAAAAACTCGAATTAGCTGTGAAATGCATCGTCACAAAGCTCATGGAAAGTTCACATGATGATCTTAAAGACCATGATGCATTACTGTAGGTTAACTAGTCAACAGTATATTAAGTAGTTAAAATGAGGTCAACCTTAAACATCTTAAGCAGAAAATATCACCTATACATTAATGCAGCAGTAACATTAATCCAGAAATATCAGATATAATAGTGAAACACACAATAAGTACTCTTATTTTTGATACTTTAAGTACATTTTACCAATTATATTTATATACCTTTACTTGACTAAGTGGTTTTTAAATTCAGGTCTTTACTTCTATAGCTTGTGTAGCAGAGTATTTTCACAGTCTCATATTAGTACTTTTATTTGAGTAAAGGACATGAATACTTCTTCCACCACCAGACAGCCGTGGACACCTTCTGTTTATTCTGCAATCCCAAGAGTAAAGTATCTGTGTTGCTACAAACTGTACTTAGGAGATCAGTGGGTCAAGAGTATGGACATACAAATCCAAATAGTAAATCTTTGGCTAAAATACAGCATAAGAATATGACACCATTTTGTCAAAGAAAGATGCACCGAACACCTTTAGTGTCATCCCATCCTTAAGGATTCACAAATCCATAACTTTTCTAAGCCTTCGCTCATCTGATTTAATAACAGTATTAACAGCAAATACACTCTCAGGAAGACCAGAATGACCACTTGACCACTGATGAATGTTCATATAGGTTGGGTGAATACAAAGAGGCAGTGGGGATTTGAATTCATACAGAATTAAACTAAATTTCCTGATTTTCATCAATAGTGACGTGAATAAAAAGCACACACCACAGTCCTTAATCTGTGAATAAGATGATGAATTGAGGGTGTGTCATTCTGCCTGTTTTAAGTTTACAGACAGAGCACATCTACAGCAGCTACACTGAGCTACAGTCGGCCTTATAAAACTGTGGACCCACAGACAAGTTTTTGTGGCAAACCTCTGTTGTTATGGCATTATTTACAGCCAACGTGTATTTCCAAACACAGATCAATTATGTGGCAAACTTGTGGTTGTTATCTCAACAGTTGCTGCAAACCTCATAAACATCTTGCATGTTCTGGTTTCTAGAGATTTCTACACATTTGGTTGCATTATGTTGCTTTACTTTCTGTAATTAAAGTGCGGTAAAATCAGAAGAATTTTTAAAAGCATCACAAAAAAATGAGGCTCAATTCACTGATCACTACATCCAACAGCTGCTTTTAGTTTTTAAGGTGAGAATTAGTAGCTAAATTAACGCTGATGTGTTCACAGAGCAAACATTTTACTAAGGGAATAAGGTCAGTTAAAAATAATGTTTTTTTGTCGAGGGTCTTTCAAATAAGCTGAAATGTAAATGTGTTTGATATCAGACACACATTGATTCATCTTTAGAAGAGGAGACTTTAAAGTAAGAAACATTTGTCCTGCTTTTATTGGTGGGTTTCAAGTTTCAGATTCCTTGAAAAAAACCTATAGAAACAGTCCTATCAAGGCCAGAAATAAACTTTATCAGATTCAAAGACAGCATAACTAATTAATAAAAAAAAACTTGTGGTTACAAAAAGGGACAGTTTATCTCAGAGTGCAAAGACACTGAAGGACACCTTGTTACTGTAGCCAATTGAATTACTTTTCCTCAATAAAAACTGTTTGATATATGTACTGATAATAGTGAATTGCCAAATGAAAATCAAAACTGAATGAACGTTTTGCAGTGCATGAAAAAAGCTATAGAATGAAGGGCAGGGGAAAGTGGACTTGACCCTGCGGTTACTTGGAAAACAAAAAGATGAGGGGTCAAAGCGCAGAAAGAAAGGACCTGCCAGTGCTGAGGAAACACTGATATACAGTCAACCAATGTCACCATCTTTTTCTTCAAACTGTGAAACGAGATACATCTGGTCGACAAGTTTGTGCTGCCGCTGTGGAGCGAACACAATGAGACTCATTGCACAGAGAGGAATCAATGTGACTCTTTCCTCTGAAAAACTACAGAATCCGAACACACCATTGGCTCGTTACTAATGAGAGAAACAAGATGATCAGTGAACAAGGGACTTTTGAACAAAGGTGATTAAAGTGTGTCTGTGTAATAGCATAACCTCAAAGCTAAATTCTTCTGCAGCATCAGGAGACATAATAAAAATAATTGAATGAAACTCTCTTCATGATATTTTCATCTAAATGCACACCAATGCATATAGTTTACAGCTTTTACACATTTCATTAGTACTTGTCTTCACTAATTGCCTCCAACTCTCAATACAGTATTTTAACTACAGAGAACGGAGGTCAAGAGAGGCAAATCGTCAAATTAAGAAACACATTCATCACTTTCACAACACATACAATGCATAAAGAAATACAACACAAATCCAGAAAACTTAAATAATAAAGGAAGTTTCCAGGGTCGCTAACACAGACACAATTTGGTGTTGGAAAAGGGGGGGGTTATTTAAACTTTAAACAACAAAAGAAGTTTCTTGAGATATATTTGACATTTTTATTGCATTAACACCAAACCTTTCCCTTTTACTAATTACTAGTGTGTAAATTTTGTTATTGTAATCCAGTTCTGAGTTTTCTTAGTTTTTATGCCACTTTGCATTGTCAAATAAAATGTCTAAATTGGCTTTTTAAAAAAATCATTTGCAGGGTTTCAGTGTGTTTACAGTGTTGATGGAGTTGTTGTGTTTTTGGATGTTAAACTTTAAATAAATGATACCTAAAGGTGTTTCTTAATATTGATTGCTGTTTATCTCATTAGGAATATTTGATGCCATAGACAAACTAGGGGGTAGCAACTCAGCGGCTCTTAGGGAGGATGTCAGCGCTGCAAAAACTGACTATTCATCTCTGCCAAGGGTAATAAAAAATGCCCATCACAAGTTTTGAGAGCACAAGGTCATATCACTAAATACCTTGTTCTGTCTAACTAAAATTCTAAATCCAAATATGCTCAAATTACAGTGCTATAAAAGATGATAGAGATGGGATGATAGAGACAAATCCTCACATTTGTTTAATGACTCATATTCATGACTCAGACGCAGCAGGTTAAAATTCAAAATACAGTCCTTACTTAACAAGTAGAGGTCAGTACATGTGATGGCAGTCAGAAAAGGCAGACAAATCAGGCAGGGAGAGACGAAGTCCAGAGAAAAGTAAACCAAAAGTCAAAAACCAAGAAATACTAACACTAGAAAAGACGCTGGAACGCATGACGCGGTGGACAGACGAACTGGCAAAGGGAAAGGGAAACACACAGACAACATACACACAGGCCGCCGACGCTAATGAGGGGCAGGTGAAAGTAATCAGGGCGGGAGACACACAAGGGCAGGAAGTGAAGTGTCTGAAACAAGGGGGGAGGTAAGTAACACAAAATAAAACAAGAAAGCAAAACTGAACTGAAACACAACACAGCAAGAATAATGCAGAGGAGGGAACAATTTGTCTTCTTGTATGAATTAGCAGCTCTGACTGAAAACAGGATAACCGGAGACTCGCTTTGCTCTTCACACAGGTTCAGTCCAACTGTGTTACATGACTGTAGGTAATGAATGCAGATATTTAGCATATGTGCTGCTGATTACAAGGTAATTACAGGGTGTTTACAAGGACGTTAAAGTTCTTAGCTCTCCTTTGCTGATTTATTAAGTTTATTTGCCAATCTCCATATTTTATTACATATAAAATAGATACAGATATATAGTTTAAGGGAGGCACATGCAAATGCACTAGCAGTCATAACTCATCACTTTATCACCAAGCTGCTCCCTGACACCAACGTGACATAAACACATCAGAGATCATCACCAACCTCCGGATACACAAGTGTGAAAATGACAAACTGGATCAGTACTTTGTTTGGTTTGAGAGCAGCTGTTGGTAGGGAACCGAGATCACAAGAGCTCGGTTTCAACGACCGCGCCAGCAGCTGCACTGAGACGCTCGATGCAGGGAAGAGACCTGAGTTGGGAGGATGCCCCGTGTGGCGAAAAAGCTCCATCTGCTCCTTCAAGTCTTGGATGGTTCTTGAGCACCAGACTAAAACGTGCCTGGGTGTTTGTGATCTAAGTGTGCATGGACCGGCCATGGATCAGCTCAGAGCCCTGGGTATAAAAACTGTCTGGAGTGTCTGAGGTGCCAGTGATATATGACTAAACTCTCAATTTCTTCTCTTCTGCTTTCTGTTAAATTAATGGCAGCCTAATTGCTTTCAACTGGCACGATTCTTATATTTTTGCATTAAATCCGATGAGGTAGAAACAGGTCTAGAAGAAGAAATGCTGATTAAGAAAAGATGTGACAGGATAAAAAGATGGAAGCAAAGTGTGAAGCTGCCTGTGGGGATTTTGTCTCAGAGTCCTCTGCCATTTATGCCTCCACCAAGAAGTCAAGTTGCAGTTTACATCCATATATGATGTATATTATGTAGTGAACACTTTGAAGGAATTCAGTAAAAGGTATAGATGTATTTTTTGGCAAAATATAGGTTATCACTACATTGACACTATATTGACAGGAGGCTCCCCTGTCCTTGTGGTGGAAGAGGAAAGAGAAGAGGTGGAATTATACAAGTATCTCTGGGTGCAAATCAATTAAAAAAAAAAAATTCTGAATTCTTGAGTTATGGCCAAAAACATTTTTGTAAAGCCACAGTGACCTTTGACCTCTGACCACCAGATTGGAATCATTTCATCCTTGAGTCCAAGTAACCATTTGTGCCAAATTTGAAGAAATTCCCTCAAGGCGTTACCGAGATATCGTGTTAATGAGAATGAGACAGACGGATGCACTTCCAAAAACATGATTTTTTAAAAATCACATACAGGCCTCTGGCTCATTTCCATGGCAACCTGGAGGCTATTATCGTACCTTGCCATTCATTATGAAAGGACTTCCGTTGACGTTGAGTGAGACGGGGTGGTGGAGAGGGGAGGATGGTGTGGTGCATTTTCCCTGCTCATAGCAGGGAAACAAAAGGAAAAGCAATGAATGAATGAAAGGAAAACTACACCATGCAGCGTAGTGCAGGAAAGTCCACTTGACACAAATGGTATAACATTTTATTGGTGTGAGGGCTTTTCTGTTTTGACAGTAAGCTACTGCATGGCAAACCTACAGAAGGTCTTAACAATGCTGTATTTGTAATTGGTTAGTGCATTTAGTTCATGTGAGCTTGACAGGCTCAGCATTGTCAGCAAGCTCCAGAATAAATTTGTATGTGGACCTTAAATTTGAGATTTGTCGGTGCAAAAATATTTCTTCTCTCAAGTCAATACCATTATCGGTGAATTAAACTATGTTTAACAAAATAATTTTACTTATTTGTTTTAGAACTATATATGTACAGTGCAATTTAGTTAATGTTTGCAGTTATTTCAGGACGCTTTGTTGAGGTGAGGAAATATTTTAAAGCATGAAATAACTGTTTTGCTGTTCATAGAGTTGAAGAGGTTTCACTGACTCTATTTCATTAAATTGGTACAATGTCTAAAAAGCTCAACTGGTGAATCTGTTCATGAGACACTAGAAACACAGCATACATGAGTGAAATAAAACACAGAGCACGAATAAAGGAAAGAAGAGTCATTTTCCATTTCTGAATACCTGCAAAAGCAGAAAAAGAAAATCTTTTTTTCTTGAGTTTTTTTTATTGTTTTCAATTTTCCAGACTGAATAAAATAATCAGATCAAGGAATGACACACAGATCCGTTTGGTTTGGTAAATTGGCTTCATTTTCCTTCAACTGTGGTGACCACAGTTTAAATAGAAGGACATCTAGAGGAAGTTAGCAATTTTTCTTCACTGAACCACAAAGAAAATATTTTAATCTTTCTCCCAATAGTTTAAATCTGACACAGAGCTTGTTGCTAAACTCAACAAAGACAGTTCAACTTGCCAAAATGTAGCTCAACATTTCAGTGTTTGCGAACATGCTGTTTATATAATCCATCCGTTATTTGTGGAGGAACAAATATAACGGTAATGTGTCTACAAAAACATGAATGTGGCTTTTAGATTAGGCTGGATATAGACTGAAGAAAGTATGCTGTAAGTTCTGCCTCATCAGCTACTGTCTGTAAATGTATTAAATAATGGAACAAAGTGATATAGCTTTAAGTACACACAACAAATAGCCCACCTGACATAAAAATAAATAGGATTTAGACCTGCTCTTAATAATCGAGTAAGCTGTGAGTGCAGTTACATACTTTCCGACGCTTGCAGTAGTGCTGCTGTTGCTGACTGAGTGAGCAGAGTGAGCGGGGTTAGTGTGACAGTGCATTAGCAGCCAGAGTCCATTCTCTGCGTCCCCAGAGAGACCAGAGCAGGCATATTAACATTCTCCTCAGAAGGGCCACAGGATCTGCCTTCAATGCCGTCTGAATCCAAACAAAAGACGGTGTGTGTGTGTATGTGTGTGTGTGTGTGCGTGCTCCATGTGTGAGACACAGAGACAGGCTGGGGGTGTGTGTGACTGTGTGTAAGACGAGGAGAAAAAAGCAGGGAGAAGGAAGGAGGGAAAAGGGGCTACAGTAGGAGGAGGAGGAGGAGATGAGTTTTAGTTTGTATGTACCGCTGGCTGCCGTGCACAGATTTACATTAGTCCTCGAGCATGCCTTGCAAAGGAAAAAAAAAGCAAATGATTGATTTTCTTGTCACTGCTATGGGGTGAAATCTATCAAAACATTTCCAAGCTAAATGTGTGTGGCTTTGAAGAGTTTTTAATGACAAATGGCTGGTGAATGGCTCGTTAAATCTCACTCATGACGTTCTGGCCCAAGAGTGGTAACATTATAGCCCTGTCCTTTTATTTTCAGGTTTTGACCAATCACTGTGATCAACACCCGTATCGACCGCTCTGGTTCTGAAGTTTAATAAGTACTGCTTTATGAGAAACAAGATTAGTTGCTATGCAAACTGTAACCAAGGAATTCATGAGTAACTCCTCTTACTTATGGACTCACTCATATACTATTTCTATTTTTATTTATGCACTTCTGTTTATGCAATGTTCTCTTAAGACTGTTTGTCAAACGAAGCACACATATCAGTTATATACAAGCTGTAAATATGTGAAAGGGCCCTCTCAAATTTGATTATACAGTAGATACCAGCACTGGTGCCTGGCTGCATCACTGTCATACCCAGTAGCAACTGTAGACAATTGACTTCCTAAGCATAACTCAAACATCTGGCCTTCATCACCGAGTGCCTGAAATCTTTCTACATTCCATGTGCAAACTGCACCGTGTCATGCAATCTATGTCTGCTCCACTGACGTGAACATAATTCACTACAGTCTTACTCTTTTATTCGTAACTACATTATGACAGCAAGGGTAAAGACAACAATGACTAATCAATTTTGATAATCAATAGTTTGCTTCATGTGATTTATTCACACTTCCAGAGCACATCAGGTAGCCGCTCAGAGTGTGATTATAGTTTGTTCCTCCTGCGCTGCTTTCAATTGATTAACTTTTATTATTAATTATTATTAATATATCATAAACTTATACTGTGTGAGCAGGAAAAGAAACATACATCTGTAAAACAACAAACATTTACATGAGAGTTGCAATTACATGAGGCAGGTAGTGTACAGATGATAAATACTGGTGGAAAAATGGTACCACATAAACAAACTGCACTACTTTCTACATAAACATCACAGTATACAGACAAAGATAATATAACAATTAACAGTACAAAACAGCACCAATTTACAGTACTGCCATTTCAATATGGAAATGCTAATAGTTCTGTTCTACATTTTCAACATCTTAGGTTAGCATGTTATCATTTTAATTGTGTCGATTAACACTCAACACGAAGTACAGCTGAGGCTGATGGGAATGTTGTTAGTTTTATTGCTACTTGGTTATAATTTAAAGTACTGGACAAACTGACTAACTAACTAACTCAGTTAAATCATCATATAGGATAATGAATGTCTGCACAAAATTTCATTGCAATCCATTTTGTAGTTTTTGAGAGATTTATCTTAAAACCACCTCCTGGTGGTGACACAGGGAAAATCAGAGGATTGTTAAAGTCATAAGGCTACGTCATCTAAGAAACACCAAAGTCTTGTCCATGTGAGGAAATTTTACTGCATAAGTGAAAGATCTTACCTGTTGGTGGCGCTTTTTTAGAGGACCACCAATATCATTAGAATTCATCCTCTGAGCACCATGGACATCTTTAAAGAAGATGATCAAAAACTGCTTTGATATTTCAGTCTGGATCAAAGTGGTGGACTGACCGGACCGATGATGTCATCCCTAAAACAGGTGAGGTAAAAATAATGGCTCTGAGAAAACAGATCTTATTGCCTGTGTTTTCCAAAATAGTTGCCTTAATCTCTGCCTGTTGGGACATATCCTGGACCACAGAGTTGAAAAACAGGAAATATTCAAACTACAGTATAACACAACAAATCAAAAGGCAAAGACTGCCTAAATGTATTTGTGTTTTAAAATATTAAAAATCTTTGACTGTAAGTTTTGAGTCTCTAAACTGCAGCATTTGCTGTGTTGCTGTTTCTGACAGCTTTATATGATGAAACACTCAGTTATTTTGTTTTCTCTACTTGTCAAACAGCCTCTGTCTTACCAATGATGATTTGTCTCCAGAAAATCATTTATACATATATTCTAGTGATGTAGCTGATACTGATATCAGAAATCATTTAAATTCTGTCCATTCTTTGCTGCTTTCTTTTGAACAACATCACATTCAGATTACATGTGATTGTGATGTGCATATTACTAGTAGCTGCGTTTGAACAGCTCTGAGTTTGAGTCCCAGCTGGTGGGACAGGGGGCTGTCCCCAATGACCTGAAAGAGTGAAACATCAGATAAAAGCTGACAACATTTTAACAGCGAGGCAGCCTTTTGGCCTTGCATTATACAGCATCACTGCAAAGCTCCATTGCATGTATGAGACACGAGTAAACAAATGAAACTGGCAACCTCAGATATATGGATGTATTCTCGAGGGACAGTTTGTTTTCTTCAGACTCTTTATGATTTCATTAGTATAGTTTCTTCTTGGCAGAGTGTCTGAGAGGATCGAAGCCCTTCTGAACTTGCTGCTGCATCACTCTGGCCTCCACCTACTCACAACCACTTGTTTTTCACCAAAGCACAGTTTAATGCAGCAATACAATTTCCATACTGCAAAGCTGAAATATGCTTTTTGAGTTTGTACCCTTTGCTTTATTAAAGGTTTATATTTCACCCAAACCCGATTCTGCTGAGAGAAGCGTGGTGCACTGTGTAGTGCCTTTGTTGTACCACAAAAATACTTTAAAGGGACAAGTGCAGCTCGACTCCAGACGTTTGTGAATAATTTATGGCAGTTTATCTATACAATCTAATTATATTCAGACTTGTTCTGGGAAAATCGTGTGTTGTGAGCGAATGTGAGCATGTGTGAGGCAGTCATTTTATGATGGAGGTCCGCTCTGAGCACATATGGTCAAAAAGCACAGTTTCTGCCAAACAGAATTAGAAAGAGGACTTTCTTACTGCTGCTCAGTTTCTCTCTCCTGCCTTTCGTCTAACACATACACACACGCACAGAAAGATAGCATATATATGTGCCCATGTACATAGACTGGGCTCCATAAACAGAAATGCCTGAAGAATAAGGGATAGATTATGATGCATGTTCTCCTTCAACAAACAACAATGAAATCCTGTAAAAAGGAGATGGCACTTCATCATTTGTAAATTAGTAAAACAACCTAAAGCTAATAATTTTAGCAAAGTTATGACTGATTACTTATGTTTAGTTTGCTGATTGTTGTAAGTCGTTTTATTTCTTTTTGCAGACGGTTACAATCAGGTTTTGGTCATGGTTTTGCTAACTCAACCAGGAGACCCACAATCTGCATTTGAATGTATACTTTCCTTTTTGTATTAGTAAGTGAGAACGTCACTTACTAATACATTCTGTGACAAGCAGTCAGGTATAAAGCACACCCAAAAGTTTCAGGTGTGTCTGCCTCTGCGCAGTGATAAAATGCGTCCATTACCTGGATGCAGTTCTGTGATAAGGCTGTTCAGAGGCAGGATTGGCATGAACATAACAGCAGTGGCAGGAGAGAGACGCTGGCAAACACTTGATGCTGGGTTCGACAATTTGGTTTGAGTGCAGCAGAGGCGGGCAGACCGGCAGCACAAGCTGTAACAAGATGGCGGCGGTCTGCAGCAGAGAGTGTAGTAAGCTCTGTCCGGGGAGAGAAGAGACAGAAAGCCGTAAGCGTAACCTGCTCAGGGCACCTAGGTGCCAAGTATCACAGTGATTTGGAGCCAGTCCCTTCCACAGGGTGGGGCGGGCAGAGCGGAGCCGGCACCCACAGGAGCACCGATAGGTGAAGGGGGCGCGAGAACAATGGAATGGCTGCCTCCCAAACAGAGCTGCCGTACTGCAGTGATAAGGGAACAGGAAGGAGGGGGGGTGGGGGGAGGCACAGGAGGTAGACACACCTGCTCCTGCCGCTGGAGCAACAGCAGCTACTGTAACAAGCAGCACACGGAAAAAGACTGAGCTGGATTCAAACGCAAGTCCAGCCTCTCTTCCGGCGACCAGAGGGCATCTCAGGACTCTGTGAGAGCACGAGTGAGATCACAGCACAGGGGAGGAGCTGGAAACGACAGATGAAGGAAGACATAAAGCTGACAAAACCATACTCACCGGCATATGCTGTACACTCACAGAACAGATGTGTTTATTCATGCATTCAGACATTTAAAATAAAAAAGCAACTGCATCCTAAATCTTGACGTTTACTCCCCGAGAATGCTATATAAAATCACAGATTTACAGTGTAACCTCATTCATTTGTGCATTCAGATGTGTTTTACGTTCAGCACATGTTATCTGCTGTTACACTGTTAAGTTCTCTGATCAAATTTTGAGCAGATTTACAATGAAACCCCACGAAACCTGTTTTTAATTAAATGACAATAATGCATGCAGGCCTCATTAAATCATGTTGTTGTAGCTACCCCAGTCACATTATCTTATTACAGGCAGAGTCCACAACTGACTGACAGCAATTCAGACCTGCACACGCACTCGGCAATGTGATAAAATCATCTAAATAACATACATCACATACTTGAGTAAGAATTGTGTAATGCAGTCACTGTCACTCAAAAGTATTAATATTTGCTTCGTATCCTTATCAATAACATTTTAACCACTGCAGGTCCAGCTGTGTGCACTGCCTGTACAGTGTGATGCTGTAAAAACATTCACACTAAGCAAACTGAGCGAGAGACACCCAAAGATCTGCAGCTCTCTCAATAGTCGGCCATTTTACAAGTTGGAAAAAAATCTAGCAGAGGCTGGGGGGCAAGGCTGTGGTGGGAGGTCTTAATAACATGTCATGTGCACACACACGCGCACACACAGTGATAAAAGTACAGTGTGAATGCTTGAACTGCACACATGGAAGTTAGCTGGTTTCATTTTCCTCACAGTCCTTCGTTTTTTTTTGTAAGAGCAGAGGATGACATTTCAAAACCAAGCAGAAATCATATCTACAAATATTCAGTGTGTTTCTCCTTCCTCTCCTTCCTGGATGTCCTCTTTCACTGCATGTTTTTTTTTTTTTTTTTTGCTGAACAAACACTGACACCGTGACCTACTGCTGCAGACCTGCTGCTCCAAGTAGGAAACCCAGCTGAACTGAGACGACATCACAAGACCGGATTTACATTTTACCACCAAAAATCTGAATCTAAAAACAACAACAACAACAACAATGAATTGTGCACAGTTGTACTGCTTTCTCTAACTGATTGTCTTTCAAATGCAGATCTCAAAGAGATTGAAAGATGGCAGTACAATATCACAGACAGAAACATCAAACCCCTACAGCTAAAATATCTCAACATGCATATGATCACTTGGAGCCGGAGACCTCAGCAGTGAAGTACTCCAGCCGTTGAAAGATCAAGGTGCGTAAGAAATGTGGATTCAAGTCCTAACACAGGTCAGACATCCTTTAGAAATAAGAACTCAAGACTCTACTGTTCAGGGCAGTTTGTCTGTTGTTAAGCTCTGCTGCAGAACAAGGAGGTTAAGAGATGATTTAGGAAATCATATGCTTGTGTACTTATATAGAAATTGAACCTGCATTACATGCTGCTGGAGTCATTCTGAGGCAACCTTTCTTACAGCTGCATCCTCTCACACAGTAAACTGAAACCAGGCTGGGGAGCAAAACTCCCAAAAAGATATGAAGTGCGTGACAATGCGAATGAGTTGCAGATTTACAGAAGTCATTGCTCATTAGAAGCCTTTGACCACATAGTAAAAATGCCTATTTAATGAATCCCTAAATTCCTCAAGCGTGGAGGAATTGTACCAAAAATGGCAGCTCTTTCTTCAACCACTCATCTGACATGGCTAAAAATGCCTTCAAATCAAAGCTGAAACCAGAATCCAAGCTCAAAGCTACCTGTCACTCAACCATATAATCACCGCATCATATCCAAACTAATGAAAGAATGAGGACAAAACATCAAACAGTATCGCTGTTCAAACGTTGCCGAAACTGCCTGAAAGGCTGAGAGCGGCTTCAGAGTGGCTGAAAAAGAAGAGGAAGAAGAAGAAGAAGAAGACGTGTAAAGGGTTACACGCTGTAGGTGTGGATAAAGGGAGGGGAGAACTGGAAATGAAGCTGTTACTGTGATCACAGATCACTGAGCAATTATAGCAACAGACATTTGCCTCCAGACACATTTCAACACACTGAATGTTGGATATAGGAGAACTGTGAATACTGAAACAACATTACATACATATATGTGTGTCTGTGTGTGTGTGTGTACATATATATATATATATATATATATATATATATATATATATATATATATATATATATATATACATATATATATATATATATATATATATATATATATATATATATATATATATATATATATATATATATATAAAAGAGAGAGAGATACATAGATAGATGGATAGATAGATAACGATATAGCATGAAACACTTAAGTGGCACATAGTACAGTACATATGATATTGCATTAACAACCTGGTCTGATCACATTCTACCCCCCCAGTAAAAGGGGAGCAGATAACACAGAAAACACAATATACAGCATCTCACTACATCCATAGTTTAATGACTTTGCACCCATGGGGGTGACACCTTGCTTCACCTAACAACAAGCATCCTACAATTCTCATTCAACCATGCATTGAGTTCTCCTATTCAGTGTGCTCCATTCATAGGTGACAAACAAAGGCACACATATAGGTAAAGAAGGAAAGATGAGAATTTTCATGAGATCAAACACAAGTGTACTGAGCTTTCAGTGTCACGCTCTCACCAGTACTTTGTGCAGCTCTCAAGACATGATGAGTCTGTAGACAGCTTGACAAGTAGATATATGAAGCGCAATGATAAATTTGTGACTTCTCTCTGTTATATACTTAAAGGTGATTTGCAATTCGCGGAGTGGTATCACGTGTCTCCAACATTTTCCTGCCACATATAAATGAATAAGTGTTTATGATATATTGTCAGTGTGTTTGTGCAGATGTATGACTGTATGTCTGTAGTGTGGACACAGCAGTGTGTGTCTACAGCAGGTTTTTACAGACTGACTGAGGTCCTTGTGCTGCTAGCATGTGTAACATTAGTCACTGTGGGTGTAACCTTAGTCACAAATTCCTCATTCATTCATTGTACCTGCCTCCCCCCCCCAAAAAAAAACAAGGATACTGTAAATATGACAGCGTTTCGCCATATCACCCCACCTTGTCTGGACACTCCTCCATTCCAGTCACATGTCCTTCATAGCCACATTCCTCTATCCATCTCCACCTCTCCCCCACCCAACGCCCCACACGCTGTGCCTGCCTCTGGGTCCAAACCCCTCCATAACCCAACGCTCTTCCTTTTCGTCCCCCTCTATCTCTATTTTCGCGTGTGTGGGTGGATCAAATGAACATTCCCTGTCACCGTGCCTAGCTAAGAAAGCGAAGCCATCCCTTCTTTGCTGCGTTTTGTGTCTTTCCGCCATGTTAGTTTTTACCCTTTTTTTTTTTTAGGTTACAGAGATGTGTGAGTGCCCCTCGCAGCTCCCAAGAACCCAACCCGTGCACATCACAGCAAAACGTCACAAGTTAGGGTCTCAGGGAATGAGAGAGGTACAGATTGCTTTTCGTCTGGCCTTTCCTATGCGACATACAGTAGATCATCTGCTGCACGAGCGCTATAGCTGAGACTGGAGCAGACAATGGCAGCTTCCTCTCTCCCTGGTTTTGTGCTATGCTGTGCCCTAACTCTCATTTCTGCCGGTCTGGTCTCGATAAGTCGGGGTCCGCACGACCTCGTCACATATGCATTTGTTCATCCATAACACATTCATGCAGCAGAAGCCAGTAAGTATCTTGATATTCTGCGAGTCAAATACCGATACACGACGTAAATCACAAGCATATCACATCACACATAAATACAAAGCTGAGCACAAATCAACTTATTGCAACACATGCGTACTGCACACACTAGTAGTCACCACTGAATGGCCACACACACCCAGACAGACAGCACTTTATTATCACATGATGTTCATAAGAACGGCTCTGCCTCAGCGTATTTTGGCCTCCCTGTCGCCGCCACAGCCTGACTCGGCCGAACCTATGGTATGATAATCTTTGATTTTTCACTTAAAATTCCAAAATCCTGCACTGTGCACACGCACAACAGTACCAGCCAGACAAAAAGGGCAGCAGCAGAGAATGAAAACGGATTGCCATGATCTCACGAAGATAAAAAAAATCCCCCCCATCATTAAAAAAGCCAAAGTGCCTTACCACTTACATTCTCCCAATGAGATATCCCATCTCCAAACAAGCAAGGATTGTCAGTCCTCTGAGACCACACCTGTCAATCATGCGGCTCTGACTTTATGGAGGGAAAGCTCATTCGTCAGGTAGACAGAGTGAGATCTGACTGCCCGCACGATGACGGAGGAATTGGAGGTTGGGAGGGAGATGAGACGAGATGCGAGGAAGGGTAGAAGGAAAGAAGAAAACTCACCCCGCTGACCGTGGTGGCGGAGGCTGCCGCAGTCCTCTCTTCGTGTGTGTGTGTATGTCTGCGCCGGTCAGCCTAGCAGAAGAGCAGAGGAGGGGAGGATGTGGCGAGACAAAATGGAAAGAGAGATATGTAAGAAGAAAAAAAATGAAAGAAAGAGAGCTGGAGAGAGAGGAAGAGATTTTAGTGCCGCTAGCTCAGGCTTTGTTGAATGGATTCAGACTAGCACACGAGGCTGCTGTGGCAGATTGCTGCTGTCTAGCCGTCTGCTGCTCAGACATGCAAGACTATACCATGTGCAGCCAGAGAGAGAGCGAGAGGGAGAGACAGAGAGGGAAATACAGAGGCTGAGAGAGAGAGAGAGAGAGAGAGAGAGATAAAAGGGAGGGCAAGTGTGAGGTTAAAGGGTTAAAGTAGCTGAACAAGACAATCAGTAGAGATGGATTTACACTACAGCAAACGTAGAAGGTACGGAGGAAAGAACTCATTATATAAATAATTTAAAGCAGCAAGAGAAAGTGTAGAACATAAAAACCTAACCTATGTCTATAACAAAATCAGAATGCAAGAAGAATCATTGTGGTGGGCACCGGTAAAAAATGGCATGCACAAGGAAGACAAGAGAAGATCAATGGGCCTTTACCGCTACATGCAAGCTTACTAGTGCAGGACAGCAGGAACGAATGACAAATGAGAAACAGAATAAAAAAGAACGGCATGAAGCTAAGAGCAGAGGAAAAGCAGTATTAAGGTTAGGTAAGCTAAGGTAAGATACATACAATATTTCTTTAATTTAAAAAAACAAAAAGCTTTTGCAAAAGCACCACAGTAAGAAACACATGAATGCTGCATTCAACCCAATAAAGTAGACATGGGCCCACAGTCTCAGCATTCCCTAAAGTTCTCTAAATAAATCACAGCTTTACATCAGATCTTGGAAAAAAAAACAACCAAAGGATGTTCTTGTGATCATCTAAATTTTGCAGATACGGTTAAAAGAAAATCACACAGAGAGCTCAAAAACAGCCACAGTAGGGAATAATAGGAAAAAATGTGTAACGCCTGTTGCTGTAGTGCCTCTGCCCGCTTCTACTCACCCTTCTTTATCCATGTGACACCAATGCCCATCTTTTTCTTCCCTTGTCTGTCTGTCTGTCGGTCTGTCTGTCTGTCTCCTGGCTCCATCTGTGTCACATTTTCTATCTGCTCTCGCTTGGCGCTTTCGTCTCGCTGTATCACACACCTCTCTGTCTGAGCCTCTGTATTTTCTTTCCCTCCTCTGCCGTGCATGCTTCATGGATTGCAGGCTCAAGTCCCTAGGGCAGAGAAACTGTAGAGCCTCTGCTTGCCCCCCCTGCCTGTTACACACGGCACCGAAACAGCAGCAGCAGAGCGGGGAAAGAGAAATAAATATCATCCATTCATTTCCTCCCACAGCTGAAATCACAGACTCTAAAAGCCTGCTATATGCAGAGAAGGAAAGATAAGGAAAGATACAGAGGGAGAGGAAAAGTGGTTAGGACAACACGAGCACACAGTAGCAGAGGAAAGAAAGAAAGAAGGCAAAGATAGACGATCACATTTTTATCTTACAATGTCTCTTTTCAAGCTCCTTTTCATTTAAAAGAAAAAAAAAAAAGCCTCCTCCAGTTGGCAAGTCCGGTATGCTGTTACTGTCTCTCGCTCTCTCTGTGTCTGCGAGAGTGACTGGGTGTTACAGCATGCGTTTCATGGAGAAAAGGAGGGTGGGAACAACTAGAGAAGATTGAAAGAAAAAAGGAGGGAGTAAGGGAGAGAAAACGCACAAGTTCAGGGAGCGGTAAAGGAAATGTAACTGGAAGCCTGCTGGTGTGGTATTCTTATATTCTATCAGCATTAGCCCCTGTAAAGCAGCAGAAAAGGCTTGTGAAAAAACACAAGAGACAACATGGTAAGAAAGCGAGACAAATGGAGAGAAAAGGGAATTACCGGAACAGGGTTCTTCTGACGGACAACAGACAATGGGCTGAGATCAGCGACAGGAGAAAAATGGCCTGTGTGGTCCCACACTATCACCCTCCTTCACTCTACTGGTTTAAATTAATTTCTTTGAGAGTCTTTCCTCTTTCATTTCAAGGTCAATTAGAAAATCATAAACAAAAGCTCTCACCTCATCTACATTTTTTTTTGTTAGTGACGAGAATAATAAAAGACATTTCTGACTCAATTCCAGACCTTTTTTTAAAGCAAATGCATCTCTCTGGGTCGCAGACATCACATGCTGCGGTGTCTCAACACATCACATGCACTTGAGCGTAGTGAAGGGTCCGCTCATATAATCTCAGTTTTACAAAGTGCTTTCTTCTTTACTTCCTCTCCGGCGACGCTGACACTTCCAGTCGGCCACACACAGAACTAACATTAGAACAGCTAACCGCGACTATTTATAGAAATTTTCAATGAAGACAGAAAACCTACACTTAGATTCCACAACGAGGCGGGGGGGGGGTGGGTGTGTGCTGTGGGGGGGTCACAAGGGAGAGCTCCTGTATGCCTCCTGCTGTATACTGTAACACACTACCCCATGGCCACGACAAAACATCTCTCACAGACAGAGATGCAAATGAAAAACACTTTGCTTGTAGCAGAGGAAAAAAAGACTAGACAGGGTAATAATGTACTTTGGGAAAAAAAAAATAAAAAACACAGTGGTGTCATGTTGTCTCTACTGTAACTGCTCGCTCTCATACTGCAGAAGCTGCCCCGTACCAAGGGCCCCTGCTTCATTCTGGCCCACAGAGCTCTTTACTCCACCTCCATTGAACCCAGTGGCCTTGGGACAGAGAGCGAAGAGTTTAAGTGGAAACAGTCTTTCATCATCATACCGCTCCATGCTCCACACATCTGCACGCAGCAGCACACCGCACTACGGGGATACCATCTCTCACTAACACCACTGCATCCACAGGCTCCTTTTATTTATTGGATTAGTTCAGACTAAAAACTGTGCAAAGAACATACTTTTATGGCAGTACAAATAAAGATGTAGCAGGAGTAAATCATTTTCACAACTGTGTTACTCAGTAGGAACTCTTGCAACTGTGGTATAATTTACAGCAAATGGCGCAAGTCAGTGCTTTATAACCTTTACAAATGAAACCAATGTTTTTTTAAAAAGAAAAAATTAGCAGCATTTGCTTAATATTCATGTAATTTGTATGTCACATTCAGCGTCTGTTGATAGGAGCCCATTACTGAAATTTCAACAAAAAAAGCAATGCAGCAAAAATATGTCACACGTTTTGTCACAAAGCACAAGAAATTCAATATGCTTCAAATAGAGCAATAAATTAGTGCATTTTACACCGCTGTCAGGGACCTAGATGATTTCAGGGGTCTGTGGTTTTCTTGGTTTGAAGCAGCGAAAGTTGTTACTGGCTGTTTTGATCACAGCAGTGTCTTTACCACATAGCTGCGCAGAGGAAATATATCGTTTTGTTAAGTGAAACTGAACTTTGTGCATAATTGGCTGCCAAGACCATGTTCTTCCCCCTGCGGCTGTATGGTGTTTCCCTTCAGTGGCATCTCTTTCACTAGAGCGGCCCACAGACCTCGCTGCTGCAGCATGTTGGTGCTTTTTCACCCTTCTCTCAAAATGTTTCTCCCCCCTCACGGTCCTCTGCTCAGTGATTGTTTTAATTTAGTCTTCCTGCCACAAATGATGTCATATTAGAGGAAATTTTCACCATGTCCATTTTGTCTTCATGCGTCTTATAAAAAAGCGGGAAATGTTGTATTTAACAAAATAAATTGCAAAAATTAAAAATCTATATTTCACTGCCAAATATGAATCCGCCTCATTTACAGACAATGTATTTATAACCAACTTAAAAAAACCCAGTGCGTAGTCTAATATTGGAGTTCTTGGGTGTTGGTGAAATAATCCATCAGTGTCCATAGTGTGTGGTGTGTCCTCAGGGAAAGCTAGGAGGCTGTACAGTTATCTCCTGTGGTGTCACTCTGAACTATACAACCTACTACCTCAACCTGCGGACCACTGGAAGAAACTGCGGGACGACTGCTCTGTACAGCTGGACCAAAACTATCAAAGCAAAAGCGATTTTAGGATTTATTGTAATTGCAAACTATATCATGATATAGGTCACTATGACGATAGCTGGAAATTTTTAACAAAATTTAAGAAACGGCCTCTAGCAAAGATAAACAGATACAAATGTTTCTTGCTAATCCATCCAATTACACATCTCAAAATCTTGTATTGTTATGAAGCAGTCCTGCTCATGTATTTGCAGCACTGACCCAATGGCCTAATTCAGCTGGATATGTCAGAGGTATTTTTATAATGTTATGCCATATCGTCATGTAGTCCAACCCTCCTACTCTGGGTGGGGTCTCTGCGTAAAGATGGGACACGTGGGATAAGTTTGGGGGGGAGTTTCCTGCCCTCACAGGCTCGGTGTTGTTCAGTCACGAGGACGCTGTCAAGAAGAGCTCGGTGTTAAAAATGACTTACTGTACAGATAAGACTGTTATGAAGTCCGAAAATTCCCATCTTTGTGACCATCCAGTCAAAATGATTACTCTGAGCTTTTTCTTACATAGGCATAGGGCAGGTTGCTGTATTTGCCAAGAAGACACATACCTATAGATACGAGCTTGTGCAGCCAGTCACCACAAGTTCGGATCTACGGGTTTGTGGCAGCTGGCATTACCCCTTCAAGAGCAAATAAAGAGGAACAGAGCCTACAAAACATGGAAGCAGCAAATCATTCTGCAACCTGAATCTGTAAACTCCACTCATTCAACATACAACCACCCCTTGGTGGGCATTCAAGCAAATGTGCCACAACACAGTAGAACCAAGAACCAGACTTAAAATGTTAACAACGTGGAACAACATCATCATATATCTGCCTCTTTGTGTTAGAAGATGTATGAATTCAGTGTGTTTTCACTGTTATAGAATATTTAAAGAAAAGATCATAGCACAGTGACAGTAAAATACAATATCTCTCGCAAATTTTTCATGTTTTTATATTAATCAGATCTTTTCAGTCTGGCTATGAATCACAGTTCCTTTTCTTACGTTCTTTTAGAGGAGAGCCTGAAATTAAACCATGGCACAGTGAAAAGGCTAGAGCACATGACTGTGAGATGGACGTGGTGTTTGTGTAACCTACTGATCAAATTCCTCTGAGGTCAACATTTATTTTTGAAATGTCAGACAGAATAATAAACAGTATGTTTCTTTTATGTGCGGACATCAAAATGCAAAATACCAGCGATTAATGAATGATTTGAATTCAGAAAACACATTTGTGCATTTTTGCCAGTGTGAGTTTTTTTTCTCAAAATGAACAAAAATGACCCAAGACCATTACGAGACCATTTAGATTCTTAGCAAAAGGACCAAGTGCAACTAGAATCACCAACAGACAACAAATCCAACATTTCTTGATTAATATTTTAAACTAAGACTAAATACGACTGTAAAATCATATTAAATCGCGCCTGTACAGAAAACAATATAAGATGCCAGTTTAAATCTTGAAAAGAAAACTTGTAGTTTATAAACGGCTTCTGATAAATATCCAATAAGTAATGTGTTACTATAATGTCTTCTAACACTATTTCCTTGACCTTACTACCATGTCACGAACGCCATCAGAGAACATGCATGTGAACAAATCTTTAGGTATACATCATATGGTGCGGATTATAAAATACACTAAACCAAGCTATCAGAGACAAAACTACAAATATTATAAATCGCCAACATACCAGTAGGGCACAGGCTGGAAATTATGGTCAGACATCCTCTGGAATCAGATGGAGTCAGGCTTGAAGAGTAGTGTAGGCCAATGCTTCAGTATAAATCAACAAACCTACAAAAACAGATATACAAATCATCAAGAACTGATTGGAAACAGAATAGAAACGCTGACAGATAAGACACCATTGCACACACACACATTCATACAACCACACACTTACGAACACGTGGTAATCCACGCACACCCATAAAACACATAAAAAGACTAAAAACTACAAGCACTACAACAGCGATTCAATAACCGTAAGAGTTTAAAAAAAAAAAAAAGCTAAACAACAAGCAAAAGTAAGAAGATAACATCCCCTCGTTCTCTCCCTGTTACGCCCTCCTAACCAGCTGTCCGGTGCCCATTTTCCGGGGTACAAAAACCTCAGATCGCCTTAAAAAAAAGGTACGGCAAGAGAGAAATGGCAAAAGGTTGAATGCGGTAAGATGTGGATGAGGAGGAGTCGCAGCGCAGGGCTGGCTAAAGAAAAAGTGGAATTTGTGACCAAGCAAAGGAAAGGGTGGTGTTTTCTTTTTCTTTTTTTTTTTTTTTGGTGCTTCATTCTGCTTGGCTTTTTTGGATCCCAGCAGGATCCTTGGCTGCAGCTCTGTCTCTTCTCAGTGCTGCCAAAATTTGGACATATCCCTTTGTCTTAAAAACTCTGTTGCATAAAATCAAATTGAGAGATGAGAAAAGATATAACTTAAAAGAGACAAGGGGAGAGAACCGGTCAACAAAACTGGAGCGCAAGTTATTAAAGAAAAGGACACAGCATGAGTGAAAGTGCACAGCAAAGAGGAGAGAGGCTTAGCAGCTGAACGCAAAGGGAAACAAAAATTCATTTAAAAAAAAAAGTCGAGATGGAAGAAGGTTGTTACGCGTCAGAATTTTTTCTCTGCAAACATATTATCTCCCAAGTGCGAGCTGCAAAATGTGTCTTCTCTCCTGCTACAACACAGCAGCCGAAGCCTTTCCAAAGCTATGCCACGTAGTGAGAGAGGGAGAGAGAAAGCAGCCACTTTTTCCTCTCTCCAAAATGGCTGAGGGCCGGGGGAAAGCTGCTATGAGCAGAGAGGAAGAGCGGTGCTCCCCGTCCTGCTCAGGGGAGGGCTGGGCGATTCAGCGAGCATCTCTCCCTCGTTCCCCTCTCCTCACTCATGCCCTTTGTCCCATTAGCCGTCTTTCAGGACTGGCGAATGGCGTACAGCTGTGTTGTCAGTCCATAAGAAACTCTACTTGGCCCACCGTGCAGGGGACGGCTACGACTGTAAACGAGTAAGGCTGATATGGCTTATTGTGTGTGTCTCTACCATGCCCACATCCTGATGCTCCACTCTGTGTTAATGTGTCTTTCTGACGATGCTCTACCCTTTATGTTCTTGTTCAATGTCTCCTGAATGCTGTGCAGGATGAGTGACTCGTTTAATCAGTATATATTTTTCCTACATATAAACAGAAAAGAAAAAATTACATATAAGTGATGGTTATTATTTTCAGCACTTCTTGTTCCATTATTTCAAATTTGGTATTTAGGATTGTTTCACTTTGTGCCCTGGTTTTTCAGTACATAATGTTGTCGCTTTGACATCCTTTGCATAATCATGTAGTCCTCTGTTTTGTATATATTCATACAGTATGTATTAATGTCTTCTGTCAATCATTATAAAAAGCTGATTTGCTTGAATGAATTGACTCCTCTCATCTTTCTTGCAGTACCTCACCTCAGCACCGCCTTTTGAAAACAACAACACCACATTATGTGTGGCCAGGCTGCTGCAGTACTACATCTTCAAAAGTGGAGTATCTCAAGGCTCTATCCACGGGCCGATTGTGTTTGGTTGTCTCTCTGCTCCTGTATTCCCTGAAGAGCTCGGGAGATTGGAGATAAGGTTTGAACTGAAAATTTAGGTTTGTTAAAATTCAAAATTTGGGGAAAAAAAAAGAAATTGAAGCAGACCTCAGAACATGTGCGACTGCTAACATTACATTGACCTGCTTAATTCTATATTACACTTTTTTAGAATTTCTATATTAATACAAACACACTAGCTTCCAATCATATCATATATTAGTTATATATTAGTTGGTATTTCCTACACAGACGTGTTGATTCTGCTGCTACCTGTATTAATCATGCCACTGTCACTTTACCATGTTATTTGTCTCCAAAACCTTGTGTATAGTTTCTATTTGTATTCTTCTTTTTTTTAATTATTTTTTATATTCCTATGTTAGTTATTCTTTTACCTCCATACTTATCTGTACTTGCTGCCATTGTGCTGCCACAACTGAATTTCACCACTGGGGATCAATAAAGGTTTATCTTATCTTATCTTATGTTGACACATAAATTAAAATGTGTGCATACTGCATCGCATAGGGAAATGTAGTGCTTTAGCACTAATGCTACTAGACTAATTTTACATGTAAAAACAACAAGAGGCTAAGAGACAACTGGCAATATTCAAAAGGGAAGGAGATTTTATTTTCTTAACCTAACTCCCCATTTTTTAAAGAATTTATGCAAATGCTTAAGATTATTTCATCTGGGCTCATCTTGGTTTTTCCCATTAAAAAAAAAAACACACACACACACACACAAGGGTGAAGGAAATACACTTCCATACACTGAATCCCGTTCTTCGTTGACAGAAACAGGCTTTCTGTTTCATCCAGTGCAATGCTTGTTCCTAGTTGAATATACAGATTTGGATTTCTACTGTTTTCACACACAACACTGCTCTTTTACAAAATATTTCCACCCAGCATCTGAGAAATGAACCCACCAGGTAGCCTGCACCAACATTGGGGGCAACATTTCTGATTTTTAAGTAGCTGTTCTGCACTGTTGCAGCCCAACCGTACTCACAGAAGCCCCATATTAGAAAGCAGCCACTCTTAAGTGTCCTTAAGCAGCACATAATAATCCCCATCAGTGACCCTGACTTCCAACCTACGGAAGAACAATAAGCTAATTTGTCAGCAATTTACTAGCAATTAAAATTTGCACAGGATTTTTTTTTTGTGCATAGACATTTTAGAAATACAAGAAAAATCATCACACTTAGATCCACCTGTGTCTGTCAGCTTGTTAGTGTTATGAAAAGGAACAAATATTGGGTTCAGGATATTAGGTGCCCTGGATACTAGCTTTGCTATGGCATGCCAATGGGCTGCTGTCCGCTCCATGGTCACCACTTGAATCTAAATGAACAGATTTGACTTTCAGGCCATTGCCAAGAACCCTGTCACAGTGCCGACACAGAAAAGGGCCTCTCCAAAACAGAAGGTTGAAGAAAACAGAGCGACCAACATGGGCATAACCCCAAACCTCTAACAAGGTAACCCCTTAAAGCCACTCTCCGAGCCTGGGAAAGTGGGGGAAAGAAAGTGGGCTGCCAACAATGAGAAAAAAATCATTACAATATTTTTTTATAAAACATAACGTCAGGACCGAGAATGCAGTGACAATCGAGCAGAGGAATCCAGGCCTGAGAAACACACATTTACACTGTATTTTTAATTGTCTTAGCTTTGTGGTTATATTTTGTGATTTGTTTACTGCGTCTTACTATATGTGCCGTCATTATTTCCAATCTTGGTTCTGATACAAGTTGCAGCCATGGCCTCACAGTAACATGTGTTACATGTGTTGTAAATTTACCCAACTTTAAAAATGTATAATCCTCCTCCCTCCCTTTCTTACAAGATTTGTGTGAATTCCTGCAAACACAACATAAATTAATAATTCAGCTAGTGATTTACTCATGTTCAAGTGAAATGTTTACTAATGCATGTCAATGGCACAGTTGAGAATGAGACGTTAACTCCCCCATCAGTGTGCTGGAACCCTCTGCACTTCAATCTCGCCCTAAATCTTGCATCAGAGAGCTACCATTAATAAAGAAGGGCTGTGGTGCGAAATCCCTCACATGCCTTTTGATTGATGGATGCGCAAATGACGTGCTGGAACTGTCCTTTATCGACGCAGCTTGACCTTTTAAAATAATGTCAGATGACAGAGCTACAGCATGTTTTTTTTTTTTAATTATTATTCTTAATCAAGTGTCACTACAGCACATCCGGGACTCCTCACAAAATGGTCTTACCTCAGTTGTCTTTCTGTGAGGCAGTCTTTATTTTCAGGCTTATCTCTATGCCCTTATGAGGGTCTGTGCTCACACTGCAGACTGCAGGTCACCAGACTGCTGTAGAGATAAAATGACTTAAAATGCCCGCAGACATCTGTATCACGAGGTGTATTTATTACCCAGATCTTTTATAGCACTTAGTATTCTGATGCACTCAAGACATTTGAGATGTTTTTATGTTCAGCCAAATTTTTCTTTCAGCTTTAATTTTTCATATTTGGAATGACAAGGACACTTAAACTTGAACAATACGGCTACTACCTCTAAATCTTCATTAGGATAGTGCATTAAACCGCATAAATGGCTTCATTTAAATGTGAACTTTGATCTATTTAGTACTATTAAGGATATCTTTCATGATAGTATGTGACTGATTTTACACTGTATATTATTCTCCTATTAATATATGGAAGATGCCAGGAAAGGCTACAAACGGCGTCTATAATTTACCCTCCTCTCATAACTGTCAGTTTTGCTTCTTCTTTGCTAAATCTCTATTTGTGTTTCTGCTGTGAATCACAGTTGAGTCAGAGTTGCAGGAAGTTTCAACAAAAATCTATACATGTCAGGCTACTCATTGGTACAAGTAACTTCTGGGCAGCTGGTACTTCCCGAAGCACAAGCATGTGCTGTAATGTTCCTCTTTCACACGTGCTTCTTGTCTATTTGCATTTTAAAAGAAAATCCACATTCTTTTGGGACCTATGAGCAAAAAGAGAGGGGCAGGCACTGCAAGCGGCTTCTTCTAATTGTTTGGATACAGCAGTCAAAACACGAGATAACCGCCCACAGTCCAGCCTGTCCGTTGTATTATCTGAGGGACTTGCACAAGTAACTTAAACCTACAGTAACCCCTCTGAAATCCACCTGTGCTGAGATCTCAGAAACATAAAGGTTGGATGTAGGTAGCAGCTATAAAAAACAAAAGAAAAACAAAAGATGCTGGGTACCTTTTGTCACTTTGGCGGCTTCCTTCTCGCTATAATATCACAGCACTCAATCTGTTTAATCACTACTCCAAGTTACATGCATTTATGATCTGGGTGTGTTTGTAAAGCCACTTGTCTACCTAAGAGTTGCTGCTTACAACTACCAATAGCAGACATAAGGACATTAGATACACCCATCTCCAGAGACGTCACTATAAGAACAATAAGAGAAGACTTGTGTACTTCACAAAATAAAGAGAGTGCATAATGATTACATTTGTACCTACAGTATGTCTCACAGGAACTTAAAGTAGTCATGTCGGTAAGTAAAATTAGCTGCAAATGTAGCTAAAGGAGTTGCATCTTTGCGTGTACTCACTAAAACATTTACTTCCATCCTAGATATGTTGTATTCAAATATATCTCTCTGTTTAGCTTTGCTGAGGTGTATATTTCAGCTGCCTGTGAAGGCCTTCGTGTGGATTGTAAGCCCACATTCAGCCCCGTGCAGAACAAATGTGTAAAGCCTAAACTGTAGAGTGCAATCAGACAAGAGAGCAGGATAAAGCACCAGTGGGAGACACAAGACAGCAGCAGTATTTATTACTGTACATTTTCATTCATGCTCATACATCTTTGCTTCTTGATGTTTCAGTCCATTTTTATCTTCTTTTTTTTTCAGCCCCCCTTTTCATCTCACCCATCTCTTGCAGTTGCTTGTCCCTCACTGTTCCCTCCTCTCGCTTCCCCCATCAAATATTCTGCTCACGCACAACTGCGGCACCCTTTCTCCAGTCCTCCCCATTAATCCACACCACAGACATCTTGGCCCACTGTCTCGTCTCTCTCTCAACGTGCACTCAAAACTCTCAAAGTCTGGGCCATTTCAGCAGAGAGTGCCCGAGCATTTTTCACAGGCCATGAGGCCCACTGCTGAACATGCTTTTTACTGTACAGACAGACGAGTGCTATATCACGCTCTCCCTCCCACCAAATACCACTGATTAGAAAAAGTAAGATGCCACCCGTGTCGAGGCAAAGGTCATATCAGGATACATGGCACTCCAATCCAGCACACACAGAGTATGCAACACGTATGTTCAGCCACGCTTAAAGCTCCACTTTTGCTGTAGCAGGAAAAACAATCTGACGGCCTGCTTCAGCCAGGTCTGTCCAGCCTGCGATATGTGGCTGGCTCTGCCCTGTTTGAGCCAGGTTTGGCCAGTCTCTAAAGACAGTGAAGACGCTGGCTTCCAGACAGAAAGCAACCAAATCTTTGCCACTGGAGATAAAACTTTATCCTCAGCATGCTCTGCTTGCTTGACAAGTTTTTGATTAGAAGAGATTAGGTTTTTTTTTTAAAGATTGCTCTGTTTGCTTTTGTGCAAAAGTAAGAAAATTTTTCTTTTATATGTTTGAATAGATTGTTGATTATAGTTTGGTTAAATCATTAACTAGTTGTATTCTAGTTGAATCACAAATATCAACTAGTTCTATTCTCTACATGTATTAATCTCACTTTAACCATCTAAATAAAAATTTTGTTTCCCTTTGATAGACTTAAATGAATGTAAATTAATCATGTCGTAAAAGTAAAAAACTTTTTCTAACTTTTGAAATCTTACATGGTTTTACAATAAATAAAGTGACTTTCAGGCCATTGTCCTGATTTTGATAGAACTTCATAAGTATTACTAATCGTGGTTGGACTGCATGGAAGTGTTTGACAACACACCAGTAAATTGCATTCATTAAGCAGAGACAATATACAAAGTAAAAGTCTCCATTATGGGTAGCACACTGCTTCTTAAGACACTTTGCAGATTGAGCTGAGAAAGGAGAGAGAACAATGACATAGCAGGGTTAAGGCTGTAGGAAGGAGAAAAAGGTCTAATTACTGTATTAATTACTTAATTTCTATTCATCTGCAGCATCCACTAGCTTGTACTAATCACTTTAAGAATGCAGCCAAATGCTCAATATTAACACATCTTCCATGACAGGAGGAAGAGTGTGGCTCTAGGAGGGAGATTTACAGGCAAATTAAAGCGACTAATGCCATCAGACTTGCAAAAGAAGCAGCTCAACATGGACATCAAGGAAGAAAAAAAAAACAGGGAGGTCACATTTTTTTCTTTCTTTGTGAAGAGCACTTGTTCTTCACTCGAATGCTGGCAGTGCACAGTAGCAAAATGCAGATGGACAGAAGCTGTATTTTCAGATATACCAAAGTATTAAAATCCCTAGTGGGCTGTGAGTTTACCCCCTCCATCTTCCCTCTCTGAAATAAGGGCTCAAGTTAAATTTTCCAGCAATGCTTAGAAATAGCCCACAGTGCCTCATCAGCCACCCTCCTCTCCTGCCATTTCTTTCTTTCTATCACCCTCCTCTCCTGCCATTTCAGACCCTTATTTCCCTGCCCTCCTTCCCCTCCCTCCTCTCTCTCTCATTCATTCAGTTTAATTTTGAACTCTGCACTGGTAGACAGGCAAAGAGGGTAGCTCCATGGTTACCTGGCACCAGGCCATCTCATTACACTGCCAATTGATTCTGGCCTGCCGCCACGTCCGCTGCCTACCTCCCCCACAGCCCACACCCCACACCATCCACCATCTCTGTACCCCAGACTGTCTGCAGCAAAGGAGATTTCAGAACACACAGGAAGGAACGAGGCAAACAGCTTCACTTGCGTACATCAAACTAAGGTCGCATTCACAGGCCGCTGCACACATTAAGAGCACCGACAAATAAAGCTGATGCTCACTCACATAAATGTGACATGGAAAGCTTTGTTCAAGAGTGAAAATGTGCACTGTATTTAAGTACTCTTAAAGCCTCGCCCCCATTCAGTGTACAAGTCAGTGTAGCTTGCAACACGGTCCAAAAACAATCATTTCTACACTTATCTACATGCTATTTATCAAATCCATGTGTCCAGAGATTAAATATGAACCCTGGTAAGATGGATAATTGAATCATCAATTAAAGTTTCCTCAAAATCATCTAAATTCTCATGGATGTGGATGAAAACGTATTTTTCAAGAATAAAGTGACAAAGAGTAAAGAGAACAAGCAGGTAGAAACCAAACTATTCTGCAAAAGAGGGAACATTGTCAACACAGTCACCACAAACGATGTTGTCAGAACTTGTAGAGAAAACAATAAAGCCTAAAGGTAAAACAGGGCTCCAAAATGTGTGAGAATAGAGGCTGAAATGGATCCTTACAATAAATAATCAAAGCAAGAATAACTGTTATTTTTGACATTTCATTATTCAAGTGTGGCTAGAGGAAAAATATATGTGTGTGTGTATATAACCCATGGCTGTTTGACTGAAACAGTTGGATTTTAATGCCATTTCAAACTTTTCAGTTCTTTTCAGTCATTTTCAGTAAAATTGAATGTTGGTGCAAACAGCTACATAATCTTCCACAAAACCACATCTGGAATCGCAAACACTTGCACAAGCAGGTTTGGTGTGTGTTGACCAAACACGCCAAACAGAGTTGGTGACCATGTCATCCTGAGGTGCCTCAAAGCTCACGGTTTGTCTCAGTGAAATTATTTTGACACTGCTCAGTTCTCACACAACGCCACATACTGTTGTTACAGACGTTTAGATAACTGCCTTTATTAGGCTGCATTGAGCAAACGCTATAAAATTCATAAGTTTGGTGTTAAACTCAAACTTTCATATTTTACAGAGACACGCATTTCATAGTGTTGGACCAAACAAAATCCTTGTATGGTGCTCCTAATATGTGAAGTGCCTGCTTCAAATAAGTGTGTGTAGCTTGGAGCCAAAGAAGTCAGGATCGATGTCTAATGACTCATCTCGCCCTGTGAGACTTTCAGTCAGCGGCAGCGAGTGCAGGGGCGGGATCGCTGCTAAGACTTCATCTTACAGAGCATCTGTCTAGGTGTGATTTAGACAGTCGGAGCTCGCCTCTCCTTCTGCCACTGCTGGCAGATGTCGGGGTCGTGGCCTCTGGGTCACCGGGGATTTGAGGGGATCAGGAGTCAAAGGGATCATAAAGCCATATGACAGTGTGTCTACTGTGCCTTCAATTTCCCCATATTCAACCGCCATTCATTCATAGTCCAGTTAAAAGTGTACAATTGTAGTTCATGTACGGTTAAGATGTTTTAAAGACCTGCGATGGTTCATCTGCAGTCAACAGAGCTATCCAACAATGATGGATGAGTCGTTTGTCATTTCAGGTTTTCTGTAATTTACATGACACAAACAGCATGTTAGAGCACTTACTATACATTAGACGCAACCTTTGCTCATTCACATCTGTGCTGTTATAAGCCCTATCTCCAACTGTGCGCTCTGAGTTAAGTTCTCTGCAGTTCACTCCCATTTTCTGCTCAGCGTATCATTATATTAGATCTATTCCATATGAGTTGCTGAAAAATGAAGACAGAGACTCAACATGTATGGTCTTCATTTGCAAATTTTTCCAGTTAATGTAGCAGAACTATTGCGGGGGGATAATTTCAATATGCTGACCCGTTTTAAGGTATACATGTTCAACAGAAAATCATATGTACATTTTTAGTGAATTTGCTATTTTTAAATAATTTTAAATAGCTATACTGCCATCTTGACAACACCCAGCTTCATTTATGCATGAATTACTAACCAAAAAGTGGGCTGAATCTAATCAGAACAAGATTTGGAGTGCACCCTAAAACATTTGCAAATCAAATCCAATCAAAAGGTGCTCTTTTCTTTATTTTAGTAGGTTCACACACTTAATTTGATTTAATTCAGCCTTGGGAAATGATTGTTACTGTTTTCGTACAGCAGGAGAACTGAACAGATACTGTACATATCTACAGTAAAATTAAGAGCACGTTGACAACATTTTACTGCCGTTCAATCTCCCAGGATTAATGTGGGACATCATTGCTTTATTTTAGAAAATTAATTTTACAAAGCTATCAGATGGACATCATACAGCAGATATCCTACTACAACTTTCTACTACTAACTGTTTTTATTTAGTAACTTAAGTGTCAGCATTTTTCCTCACAGACAATGTGACCACCGATTCTAACTGCTTACAAAGTCTGCCATATCAGCCAAATATACACAAGTGTTTATTTCCAAAAACCTCTGTTGTAGCACCTTATACCACGCAATCAAACCTTTAGAGTGTGAATATTGCTGTGTTGGATGAGCCAATGAGTATGGAAGGAGCCACTGCAATGTGTACTTTAACATAAGATTGTAAGCCTTAATTCTGTACCGGAGCAGTGACCTTGATGAAATGTTTTGGGTTTTTCTGCCTGCAAACGTTTGGCAATTTCATGGCTCATAGAGACATTACTTGTGTGGAAACAGATGGAGGAACTCCACTAGAGAGGAATTCTAATAAATCAGGTGCGCTGTGCATTTCAGTATAAAACATGAAGCTTGTGTCTCCACCTATTTATATCAGGTCTCACCACACTCCACATTATCCTGTAATTTCACACACACAAGCAGACTATTCTCAAGCCACGTAACTTTACTTTTACACAAATTCTTAATCGATATTGAATACTAATCTCTTTCTAGTAATAATAATCACACAATTGATGTAGAGAAAAGTACAGGTAACCATCTAAAACAAATACACATTTGACTATATAAAGTCAGGTGTATCTGTGGAAACTGTGCCACTTGTGGCCTTAAAACATCAAAGTGATGAAGCATATCACCACCCAAACCATTAGTTTAACTTCAAACGGACGTCATTTGTCTGCTGTCTATTTTTTGGCTACTGCACTCTCATGCCCTGTGACTCTGCACTTTCAGGACAAGGCCATAAATTTAATCCTAGCAGGAGCCACCCATCCATCCATCTATCCACCCATCCATCCATCTAAAAACAGAGAAGTGCCCCATGTTTCAAAGCACAGCACCTATAGATAAAGGGATGGGAGGTCGAAGTCCTGTACAAGTTATGATTAGAAATATATCAAATTAAAAGTGCCTATAAGTATTTTACAGCATGTGATGCATGCCTCAAAAACTTCACAGATATGGAACATCAAAATGAATCCATCATTTACGCTCTTAGTTGTCATTGTGTCTGTAAAAAAAAAAAAAAAAAGATTTTATAAACCCATTTGTCAAACCAGCACAAAAGCCAGTGTACCTACTGACTTACCTAGAGAAGCACCAGAGCCTTATAAGACTAATTATAAAGACAATCGTTGTGCTCAACCTGAAGATTTTCACAAAGAATCACAGATTTTAATTAGACAAAGCTCTCAATATTCTGTACTTTGCTACATTCTCTTAAACCGCGCAAAAAGGAAAAATATTCTGACAAACATTCGGCAAAATCCCAGACTATGAAAGAATGAAATTATCAAAAAGAGTCGCTACGTAACTATGTAGATTGCTGGATGCACTTAATCAACAAGAGCTTGTCTCTTTATTGAACTGGCACCATCAGGAGTCTGATAACCTGTATAGCTGACAGCCAATGTCAATGTGTGAAGGCACGTGTACTCAAAGTTATCACACAAATTGCCAAAATAATCAAAGCTGGATGTCAATATCCCAAATATAACAGGAAAAAATTATCATCTTTAGAATATGTATTTTCTTTTATTATTAAATATTTTTTAAAATGCCTCCTGTCTATTGTTGTAAACATGCTATCAAACATACTGTAGGTTTTAAGCATATTTAAATACAATATGTACATGCACTGTGTTTGTCTATATCATTTAAAAGATATAACTAATATTATTTTTGATGATGAGGTAATTATAACATGGAGTTTATCAATAAGGTAAAGTAGAGATTTTCCAGTGCGAGTCTGTCTCTCCAGAAACGAAGAGTTTTGAGATGGGCCTCCCCACTTTGGGGCCCCTTTCCTGTACATGCACACGGGTTGTCTAAGGACACAGTGAACCAGGCTACCCGATCTAGGGAAGGGGCCAGGCAGGGGGAACAGTGACGGGACGGCCAAGTGGAAGAAACTCTCATGGAATCCTAAGAGCTCAAGCTGCTGGCTTAATGCTAGAGGGAGCAGAGAGCGCTGGAAGAGGGTGACGGGATTGGTCGATGTGAAGAGAGGGAGGAGCTCGTTCCCCAGGAGCAGAGTCGGACAGATTTATGGACTCCACCGGTGGTGAGAAGGGGGGAAAAAAAGAAAAGAATAAAGGTTTTGGTGGAGTGCGGGCTGTGCAAGTGTCTTCAAATGTGACAATTTCGAAAGTTGAAGGTGAAACACTGTAGAGCATCTCTGATAGTTGACACATAAGTCTGAAATTTGAGACGTAATATTCAGAAAGACAAAGTCTGACTCAATGACTTAATGAACAAGTGTCATTTCAAATAAAACCTCAGATTCTGGCTCAAACCAGAGCAGGTTTGGGTTGGTCCACTTTTAGATGACAACCCGTCACACCTGCATTCTTGGAGTGGGGTGGTGGTGGTGGGGGGGGGGGTGGTTGCCACACAGACCTTCTCTTATTGCCCCCTCCTACCCCTTCTCCATTTTCTCTCCCCTTGTTACCTTGCCTCCCCCTCTCCTGTGTCCCTCTCCTTCTGTTGCTCCCCTTTCTGTGTGAGTGTGTCTGGGTCCTGCTGGAGAGGCTTTGTCTGTGAACACTGGAGCCCGGACCGACCCACGGGGGCCAGATCCATGAATACCCACACTGTGAGAGCCGCTCTTTCTCTTCACACCACTTTCTCTACTGGAATGCCTGAGCAGTGAGGTAAGGAACGCGCGCATGCACCGTCATGTGCGCACACACACAAGCATATAGTACAGGCGCACACACACGCATTTTCTCACTTTCTCTGCCTTACACACGCGCGCGTGCATCCGCACATACACCACACGTTACACACAAACCGAGTGAGTCATGCGGTGATGAAAAGCCAGTGTTTTGTGTGTGAACCCTCTCACCCTGGACTCACATCCTGAGAGCCTTTCTCCTCCATCAGTCCCTGCCAAGCTCTCCCTCTAATTAAAGACCATTGGGTCCAATAGCATTGGCCCAGCTTCCCCCCAGACCATGCCCCATCCCCAGCTCATAGAGGTCCCGAGTAGAGTCTATGTGGAATGTGAATGACTGTGGTGATTAACAACTTCTCAGGGTTTCTAATTCCCCAGTTAATGGTGTGCTTGGCCGCAAGACTCCAGCTTTACAGAGAGGCTGGCCTAATATATAGACTTCAGATGACAGAACACGGGCTGCGAAATCATCTCAAGGGACTTGTAAGTTGTTTGATCTGTTTGCTTTTGAAATTTTTGGTGCGCAGAAAAATATATTGACAATTTTTTATTATCTGTTATAATTCAAACATGTATTTCCCATTGAATAAGCTCAATCATTTAGTTTGAGTATATGCTGATTACAATATATATATATAAATATAAGGCCACTAGCAGGCACCTGTATCCAATAATGACACTTACGTGGGTGGTTGGGGGGGGGGGCTATGCTTGTAATCCATTCAATACTTTATGCACTGTCAGCTCTGTCATTTACTGAAGCACACAAATGATTTTTTATACATGTGCAGGTCATTCAAGAGACTGTGCAGTTTGCTCCATTTGGCTGTGATTATTGCTCCAGGACCTCAGCAGGCAAGACGGCCAACAAGCCGAGCGTGTGAGGGAGAGGCCATTCCATCTGTGCGAAAAGTATGCTTCAACTGTGATTGAATTGGGATCGGTCTGTTCAAGTACTATTTTGGGGGGCATATTCGTGGCACAGCGTGATTTGCATAAACGTCTCAGTGAATCAACCAGAAAGCTTGTGCAACTGAGCAGCAAACAATTAAGGGCAATTTGGGCAACTGCTAAACATAATAATAATAATGAAACAAATCAAAGCTTAAAAAAGGCAAAGATAACAAAATACTCGCATTCGACACCATAATTATCTATTGTAGTCCTATTAAGATGTTAAAACCCAGTATTATGTGATTGCATTAAATCACACTGTTAAAGAAAAAATTATGACATTTTCATGTGAGACACAAAGTCATGGTCACAAGTAAAAATCCTGACCAGCATCAGTTCTGCTGAGAGCTGGAACAAGTGTTGAAGAGCATGATAACTCAAAGCTCCAAAAAACTCAGACTTTCTTTGGAAATACAGAGAACAACATTCAGTCAAGAATTGTGAAAAGAAGCGTTATATATTAAACAGACAATGAGGCTTACAGTGACCATGTTTCTAAGTACAGTATGTCCTGAGCAGATACACTGGATCAGGATTGGGCCCCGTTCTGGTTTCTTTTCTGACTGAGATCAGCTATATAAAGTCTGTAAAGATCCATTTCTGATCCTGTTTATTTTTGTTTATGCAGATTATATATTTTTAATACAGAGATGTTGCAAATATTTAAAAAGCTTTAATGATTTTAATGAAGGTAATATAATTTAAAATACGATTGCACATGTTACACATACATCCAGTATATACAAAAGTCTGTGTATAATTAAACTGGATTAGACTCACTATCAGCAGATCATCAATATTAAACAATCAGATTGATATATGGGGCAAACTAGAATTACTGCTCTATGGTTTTATGCGTCCGCCAACCAGTTGAGTTGTAGTTAAATTTATGTCTGTCCAGACGCATGTAATATATGTAGAGATACTTTGAGGGAATTTAATAAAAGCTATTAATGTACTTTTTGGCAAAATGGAAGTCATCACTACATTTACATGTGTTTCCGATGAATAATTTCCAGTGAGAGACGTGTTGTCTTCACTTAGCAACGACTTTTACAGAGGAGTACAGAGCACCAAAATTTGTCACATGTCACAATCACCTGGAGCTCAGTATCAATGAGCATGTTGTTGATTACAATTGGAACAGGAGGACTGTCCTGGTTGTCATCCAGGGAGAGGCAGTGAAGATGAAGACTTATACCTTTGGGTGAAAATCAATAAAACAACATCATATTTAGTGTGTGAATTCTTACGTTAAACATGGTTTGTGAGGTCACCATGACAGTGAACTCTGACCACCAGATTCAGTTCATCCTTGAGTTCAGGTGGACATTTGTGCTAAATGTAATGAAATTTCCCAGAGTGACCTTGACCTTCTACTTTTGACCACCTAAATCTAAGCAGTACCTCCTTGAGTCCAAGTGGATGTTGGTGCAAAAAATGAAGAAATTCCCTCAAGGAGGTTCTGCGATATCACATTGGACAGACAACGCAAATGTAATGTCTCTGGCCATGGCTATCACTGGCACAGAGGCGTGAAATTCCTGCCCAGGGCATCCCTAGTTGTAGAGAGTCTTAACTGACAGACCTCTCTGCCTCTCACAGTCAGTTGTGGTAGTTTATTCTTGCTTGTCACAGCAGGCTACCTCCCCTTTGCCCAAATTTGGATTTGCACGCACACATCCAGGCTTGGAAACCTCCCTTTGGAAACCTGTGGGTGATGTCAGCACAGACACTGCATCCTTGTAGCGTCTGCAGTCTGTGGTCACGCCCGTCACCTCTAAGAAGTTACTCTTTTTCATTTTGGACATCACGCTCTGGAAGCTGCGTCACTGAGAAATTTTAATAAACAACAAGCGGAGCACTCTGGTTTGGAAAATGCCAAACATTACACAGACATTACCAGACTGTTACACATGTCTGCGAGTAGAGGAGGAACAGGACAGCCAATGATCTGAATCCATGAGATGGCAGCAATTAGTCTGAGAGAACGAGAGTCAGAGTCAGTCTTGTACAACAAACAAGTGGCAATTAACTTTTGCGACTAGCCATTCTTAGCCAATAACAGTCCATTGACTGAAAGCTAAGCCTGGGCAAGCATGTGACTTGGGCTACCTGCTTCATAATAAATTGGTAACAAATTTTAAAATCCTGACATACTTTGTTCATTTAATGATTAATAGCACCATCTTTTTTTTTCTAAAAAATGCCTGAGGTTCTGATTCTTAATGATGTTTAGTTAGGAAGGTCAAGTAATTTGCCTTTTCCTTCGATTTTGTTGTTTGATTGTGTTTGGGTTTATTTGTCACCTTCACAGTTCAATTTGTTTAGTTTGCTTGGCCTCGACCACCCTGAAGCCAATCCCATCTCCTCAACACCAAAGTCTTTTTTTTTCCTGCAATCTGTCTTTGTGGCTGTTTGGGACTTGGGGAAGATGGGTCTATTTCATTTTACCCCTCGGCCGCCTCTAGACAGGACATAACATGAGCGGGTGTCTCCTTTGTCTCCTCTCATTGTGATTTGTGGTGAGTTTGGTAAGTAGTTGGGTATTTTTCACTCCTTGAGTGAAAAACACTTTTGATTTTTATTTATAATTGCTTTGACAGAGCTAAGGAGACACTGCTGTTTCGTTTAAGGTCTGATAACTTTTTCTTTCCGTTTCTAACTAAAAGAAAGGCTGTCACTACTGTAAATGGCAGGGTATACAGATGTGAGAAATAACTTGGCTCTTACTAACTTCTACTGACTTGTTGAACAAGTCTGCACTGGATATCCCTAAGTTTAAAAATGTGTCTCTATAAACAAGAGCTTTTAAAGAATGGGTAGAAGCACAGTCTATACATATTGCAGAATAATATGGCTGTGTCTTGAATGGGGACTCGATACATCGATGATCAGTGGCATCTATTTTCAAGTATACTGAAAAACTTTCCTTTGCATACAGAGATCCATTCATCGTCACACTACCAAAGAAGCACAATTAGTGCCACTGTACTCTTCCTCAACTGTGGGTCAGTAGTTCAGAGGAATGACTCAACACACACTGACTGTGTCTCTCTTTAGAACAACTGCTTTTGTTTCAAAAGCAGTAAATCAGGCAACTGTGTTGGGTGTGTCTTTCCAATAGACATGATTCAGAACAGTGAAATGCCATTATGAGCAAGCAAAAATCCGCAATTTCAGCAATCAAGTAACTAAAGTGTGTGTGTGTGTGTGTGTGTGTGTGTGTGTGTGTGTGTGTAAAAGCGTGTGTGTGTGTGTGTGTGTGTGTGTGTGTGTGTGTGTGTGTGCACGTGTGTGCATGCGTGCAGTTGCAGGCACTAGGGTGTGTAGACACAATGGTTTCCTGTACTATTGTGTCTGTGTTTGTCTGATGACTCAGTTGCACTTTCACTTGTGGTGACCACATGAAACAAACTGGTCATTCAACCATATTTCCACCAACAAAACTCAGTCTGAATCATATCCTCGACCACATATACGCACACACACGTACCTGAGCAATCGGGAACAATCAATCACATATCTCTTTGTCATTGTCTTGTGCAGTGGTGAGGGTGTGAGGCACAGATCCAGCCAAATCTACACTGTACTGTATACTCAGCCTTTCCAGTGCACACAGACAAACACACAAACAACACAGAGAACACACACACAGACACACACACACGTGAGTCATGAACTATGGCTGCGAGGCTGGGAGGGAGGGAAAGACACAGACAGTGAGCAGAGGGTCTGCAGTGTCTCCCCTCAATGCAACTCCAACACAAGTTGCATCTACCAATCACGTCCCTGAAACCCCAATTACACAGCGACCCGCATGATGACGCAGTCAGCTACCAGACTCAGCCGCAGAGCAAGCTGCGTTTAAAAAAATCAACAACCATCACAATTTTTCATCAGTCCCTCTATAGTGATACAATGCTTTCATAAACTACTTGACAGAAATATGGGAGAGAACATTATTTTCTAAGAGAAAATAATCAATAATTCAGAGAATTCACTGGAATGCAGTTTTTTAAAAGATGTAATTTAAGCTACATCATAATTCAGTTCAACTCAGAATAACAGAGTTCAGTTAACTATGATTAATATCCTAATACTGAAATCACTTTGATGGATCTTCCACCTCTATAGACATGAACACAGCGTGTTTCAGATAGCTTTGTACCAGACCTCCAAATCACTGCCCACGTCTCTAATCGTTTCAGTGAGTCAAACAGAGAAGTGAACGGTAACGGCAGTGTAGTCTGATTATCATTTCAGGGACCTCTCGGTTTAATTCTGGTGAAAGGGACTGTGTGGTTGGTTTTTCAGGTCCTCGTGAGTTGAGGTGGTGAGATGAGAATTCAGAGACATTCTTGTCACGCCCAGTATAAAACAGTAAGAATCTCAGCGATGTGGCTCCCGTCCCAGTGGTGCTTTGAACAACACTTAGAAAAAAAAGAACACTAACATAATATTACTGAATCAAACCCAGATGGAAAGTAAAGCATCGTGATGCACATTTCAAAGGATTCCACACAGACCCGTCACCCTCAGACATAGCCGCAGGAAGGAGAGGTTTTACCCCCCACCCTCATGTGGGTAAGGTATAGTATGTGTATTATTTAGTTTTCTAACATGTTAAATTCCAACTCTCCCAGCCCCTGTCACCCACAATATATTCGTTTTAATTACTGTGAGCAGCACAAGCTTTCCAGATGATCTCTTTTAATGTTTTGTTGAGTGTCTTACAGTAATTTGTCTGTAGACCTATCGATCTTCTGTGTCAGAAAGGTCTAGAACAGATTCAGACAGCCTCTCTAGCATGAACTAAATATAGTTCAAATGCTGCTTTCAACCAAAAGCACTTAAAAAATGTGGATTTGTCACAAGTGACGACTCAGTGCTGTCAGTGTAGTTATACTGATGACTGAAGATGGCATTTCTTAATTATGCTGTTTTCATACTGTCATATTGTTTCGCTGATAAAACGTCATAGTATTCTTTCGAGATGTGATTTACAATGCTAAAAGGGTATTATAAAAGTGTGCAATTAACTGTAATGCTGTGGTTTAAGGCTAAATAACAAATGAACTGCATGCAAAAATAAAGAAAAATAACATTAAAACGCTTTATGAATCTTCATTCAATCAACAATCAATCAGCAGTCCAGTGGACTCTCTTATCTTGAACATCTCACAGAAGAAGCTGGAATATTGTTTGAATAGTGTTAAAATGTGCTTAGGCTATTTAGACATAATAATTTTATTGTAAATATATGTCAGAGGGAAAATTCTTTTTTTTTTTCTTTTAATAAGAAGTGAATCTGCAAATTAACTATTTTGAGAGACAATCATGGGATGCACAGCCCAATTTTTAATCTTGCTCAGTAGTTAATGATAAAAAGCAAAAATGTAGGAAAATCTCTCAATGTTAAGAAGTCCATTAAAAAATCCTTGACCTGCACCCTGATCTAGACACACACCGGAAACTAATTACTTGGTTTTTGACCCACCGCTGAACTTTCCTCCAAAGCACACAGAAATCTTTTATCAAGTTTTGGAAATACAAATAGGACTGAAAATATAACCTCCCTGTCAGAGGTCACAACTCTGTTGCGTTAATGAGGTCATTAACTAAACCTCTTACTATTTTTGTGTCAAAATACTTGTTTTTCTATCACATGACTGTGTTAGAGATGTGAGCACACTTTTTAACAAACATTGTGTGGCTTTAGAAAGTTACTATTTTACCTTTTATTAGCATATTTCTCAGAAAGACCCAAAAGCTCCAGTATCTACTCAGATCATCTACTCTGTGGGTAAATAGGTGTTTTCATGTATTGTTAATGAGTTTCTATATTTCTATATAAGAATGTAACTACCCACAGAAAGACATAATATCCTACTGTACATACTACGTGTAATATAAGTGACATCCATATAATACAATTTGCTGAAACATAACCGTTAAAAAGCACAGCAAGGTAAAACTTTGAGACAGCCACTGCCCATCTGAGCTCACAGGAAATACTCTCTCCTCATCACACACAGGAATAACGGCACTGAGGGAAGAGTGACACGTACAGTAAGGTCCACACTGATCTGTCTGCTGTCTGGCAAGTGTCTGCAGCTGTTAAGACAGTACTGCCACGCTGTGTCAGACGAGGTAAAAGGCTTTTTTCTGCTGTGACTGACTTGACAGTCACTGAAGCTGACAAGCCGCATCTCAAGATGATTCTTTAAGAATTGACAGCAGCGTTTGGAGTAAGAACAAGGCACTCTGCAGATTTGAGGTGGAGAGTCTATGTCCCTAATGGCATATATGGAGGTTTATTGTATGCCATTGTATGGCAGGATGAGATTGACTTCCTTCTACAATGCCCAGACAAAACTCTTTTTTCCCCTCTCTTCAATAAAAAGGCACTGATTGCTGTTACTGTGACCTTGTAAGAATGAATGGCTGTCATCCATATTTATTATGCCAGACAACCATATGATTCTGTCTGGGATCAAGGTGAATTGAGGGGCAATCCAAAGTTGAAATTCAAAGGACATGGAAATTAGGAGGTGGATGAATGAGGGAAAAAATAACCGGTATTCAGACAGAGACCAAACATCCCCTCTTGTATTTGTCTCCCTTTGTCTTTTCACAACAGTGAACAGAAGAATACGTCACTTCAAGGCAGGGTCAGCCACCCTATTAGCCATAGTTGTCAAGAATAACGGTGTGATCAGGAGGTGTTGGGCGAGATGTTGCTGGCTATAAGCCTAACTGTACTGTGCAGTTTCGAGAGATTCTGCAAAGAAGCCAGAATGTAGATCTGCAGGTACAAAATTCAATAAAAATAATAACTGTATCACATCTACTAATCAAACATAACGTTAGGTTCAGTTTTGTTATTAAATTGTAATTTTGTGATCTTGCGTGATTTGCGAAATGTGAAATGTGTGTAATGGCACAGTAAAGATGCCCCCTTTGAATAAATTCTCACTTTATTTACTCTTTTCTTCTTTCTTTTTTTTTTTTTTTTTTTTACTACTGCTGCTTTCTTTGCTGCAGTGCTCTGTGATTGGTTCAATACATGTGTCAAGTCACTTCAACGCTGTCAGGATGAGAATTGTTATTGGCTGGTGCTCCAACCCCACTACAACCCCGCCAACCACCCACCTCCTGAAGCCCATGGCGTAGATGAGTGGGCAAGCAGATGTGTGCATCAGGTGGGGCTGCACTCGTAATGAGGAAGAGTAGGAGGAGGAGGAGGACACACTCGGGGCCACCCCAGGTAACAGAATGGGGACAGTGGAGCAACTGGATGCTTTTCATTACCCTTGATATATTTTCATTCACAGAGGGGCGAGTGCAGGGATGCAGTGGAGGGCTAATGCACCTGTGCTTCGATTTTACACTGCTGTATTTACTGAGAGTGATACATTCAAATACATCATCCACATTCACTCCAAAAACGGTGAAACAAGGTCATATGAGGAAAAAGTATTTCAAGGAAAAAAGGATTTCTGAAAAAGCTGTTTTGAGTTCACACTGATAGTTATTTGCCATATGATGATCACTGACTAGAGGTCGCACCGCTCTATAATAGGACAAGAGACATGTTCATTTTAATTTGTAATCCACTTTTTTTCAGTTAAAGTTAAAGTCGTGGCCTCTCTCAAGTCTTAGTCAACCCCGTCTGACTGTATGGACTCACTGACAAGCCCCAAGCTCACTTGGGGCACATCAAAGCTCAACAGTACTGGCGAAGCTGGCATCGCACATAAACCTCACAATGACACTGTGTGGTAAAAAGACAAAAAAAAAAATGTAGGTCACGCCAGTGCTGTGAGTCACTTCATGTGGTCCTCTGCCATACACCGTTGACATAAATAGAACCAGCAGCAGGCAGACGGAACAAAAAGACGTAGATTTTCACTTGCAGCGTAGTACCAAGGTGAAGTGGCCATAAACAATCTGTCGCTTTGTCACATTGCAGCACATTTGGCAGATAGGAAGGGTGAAATGGGAGAGTGGAGATTTTTATTTATTTATTTATTTTTTTTAACAACAGTAGTGTTGGTGCTGGTACTGCACCTCGTGGAGAGCACACAGCAGTGGGTGTGACTTCCACCTGCAGGCCAGCCCAGGAAGTGAGGCTCAGCAAAGACTTACCACCGGGAACGTGGTCTCTGCTTTCCATCCATGACATAAGTTCGTATGGTCACCTGAGGAAGAGAAAAACAATGGTGAAGATATCATATGTGCAGAGAGTAGCTGCCCAAATCATCAAATGCTGCCTAACAACAATGCTGTCATTTTCTTTCACTCTGGTGCTCCATATACTTTGCTGCTGATATGGAGCCTGATTTTTTTTTATCAGGGCAAGAGTAGCTGTTTTGCAGATTGAGGTCAGGATTTGGCTCGGAGTGTTATGTAACCTGGTATATGGGCCAGAATAATAGTATTACGTATGAGATTTCAGTTCAAACAGGAGTCACGGTGGTGGAAGGCAGGCTGATGCAGACTGCGGCAGTGTCTGTGTTTTCAGGCCGTGGCTCGGCGCTCGTAACAGACAGACATGCCCCAGAGAGCAGTCTAAGTCTTTTTCTTCTTGCCTCGTTGCATTTCTCCTACCCCATCAGTCTGTGTTCTCCCCTTTCCTCACCCACGCTCCGCTATTCTGCCTCTTACGTTTTCGTTGTCTCAAATTCCCTCATGTCGCCATTGCCACACTTTGATGCTTCCACTTCCCCGTTTAGTCTCACTGTGACAAACTCTGACAACCATACAGGCAGATAAAAAAACAGATAAATCTAACAGACAGACAGACAGACAGACAGACAGACAGACAGACAGACAGACAGACAGATAGATAGATAGATAGATAGATAGATAGATAGATAGATAGATAGATAGATAGATAGATAGATAGATAGATAGACAGACTCAGTTCATCATCTCTGTATCTGGCATCTCATTAGGGTCTTGTCAATCTGTCATTGCCACTTCTGTTTTTTTTTTCTCTCTTGCTCTAGAAGGGTGGGATATCCGCATTGGTTGCTATGGCACCAGACAGCTCCTCGTTTCCTCAGACAACGGCTAACTATCATTGTGTGTGTGTCTGTGTGTGCATGTGTGTCCGCGCACATGCGAGTGTAAAAGTGCGCATGTGTGTGCGTGCATCCACAGTTTAATTGTGTGCACGAGAAACGTACGCATGTGTCGGGCCGCTTGTGTGATGAGGTGCGGCAAAGTGATAATCAGCCGTCTTTGGGTTTACTGCCTTCGCTGCAATCAATGACAAAATCCACTTAAGGTTCTTAATCTATGACAGATAAACAGCTGCAATTCACATGCAAAGCTGTGTTTTCAATAGGTCTCCCACCTGATGACTTGCTTGATTTATTCATGAGATGTGAATGGAATTTACAGCCAGCGGGCAACTATCTGAGAAGTATGTTGAATTTCTATCAATCTCAGATTTCAGAGTCTCAGCCTTGCCTCTGTTTCTCAGTACTAAATGTTAATCTGTGTGACTTCACAAACCCACACTAATTACCCTTTCTCCGCTGTTTGCACTCCAGCAGAGGGCAGTGTCTGCTTGACACTACACTACGCCTCTCCCAAACCACAGCCATGAATGTTTATTTCAAGCAGTGACAGAGCTTAATTTCTCAGAAAATTGCACTGAGATGTAATGACCTTGCATTTTTTATAAAAAGTAATTCAAAACTCATGCGCTTATATTTTCCGCTCACAATCAAGCAAAGCAGTCACCAAGAGTTTAGCAAACATTAAATTAGTAAGAGAAGAGGGGCTAAAGCCAGACACAAGTTTAATTACAATTGCCTGACATTTTCACAGAAAAAAAACGAAAGCTCACAAAATAATATTCACAACTACAATTCGCCTAATTCTTTACTCAACAACATGCAATGTATCAGGAAGGGTTAAGAACGTTAAATTGACTTGCAAGAGATCTTCAAATAACGATGGTGAGAAGCTGTTGAAACTACAAGAACTTGCTGCTCTGACAGCTGGGGTGGTAAAGAAAGGGAGCACTTGAGCACTTGTCTGTCTGTGTGTGCATGTGTGTGTGTGTGCTGTGTGTGAATGTTTGTGTATGTGCGTGTATGTGAGGAGGCTGTGGTGTTGGGTGAAAGAGGTGTATTTTTTTCCACCCTGTGGGGCCTCCGGCTGGGCTAGGGTGAGGCGGAGCTTCGGGGAGGCGCAGCATGGGGCGGGCTGTTTCAGCTGAACTCAGTGCACTGTAACAGCACTCGGGGCGGGAGGTCACAGAGTCCAGCATTCCTCCAGAGCGCTGTCTGTTTACACGACTGCCGCTGGGCCGGGGGGAGGTGGCAGCTCTGCATAACTACACCATCAGATAACACTCATTGCTTGTATTTATGTTCATCATCTACCAGGGAGATAAGAATCCTTTATTCATTGTTTCAAATGTTGAGAACTGTTCAGACGTTTTACTTAACCCTTTCATTTTTACTGTACATAAATCAGCCACAAAGGCTTCGCAATAGACTTAACGAAAGAAACAGGATTTTTGCCTCACTGTTGACCCTTTTGTTAAGCCCGGCTGTATAGGCATAGTGATATACTGTATGCTTCCTCCTTTCACCTTTGTGTTTGACATGCACAGAGATACTGAGGAAACACATGTGATATGATTACATTAACCCAGTTCAACTTAAACATAGCAGATTGTGCCTGTAATCCAAACAGAGCAATCTGTATGCCTCACCTTTCAGTTGAACCCTTGTTTATATGTGTACTAGTAGGCAATACTGTTTGGTAATAAGCAAAATTTAACTTTAACTTTTTAATTTGTGCATGCTAGGAAAATATATTGCTTGTGTATACTCAAGTGTAAAAAACTGTTTAATTCTTAGCCAAACAAAAAGTATTGTGTTGATCTAAATTCACAGGCATATAAACTCACTCAATTATCCAGCTTTGATTATGATTGCATTGTTAAAAATAGACTGTAATTTTTGTCATAGTGACATCAGAATTCAGATACCAAATTATGCATATCGTCTCTACATGAGCTTGACATTGTGCTCCGTGTGTACTGCACCACAGTGCATGTAAAAACAAAGGTCCAGATCCCACAGAGCAGCCAAAGTCAAAGTCAAAAGTATCCCTGAGCTGAGATTATCTGGGGTGGGTCAAACTAAAAAGGACCAGTTCAACCTCCACTCAAGTGGCTTAGCTTATCAGGTTATTTATGCAGGAATAGCTTGGACTTGACAGAGCTGACTTGCTGCTGTCCTCTCTGCTGGGCTAATCTGGGCTGAACTTTGACTGTGGCTCCTCTGTGCTGCTGCTCTCACATCCCAGAGTCTCGAAGGCAGCTGGTCAGCTCCAGGGGAGCACAACAGAGATGGGGGGTGACACCCAAGCCCTAGAGAGACAGTGCTCTGACTGTACTGTGGACTAAGGAGGGGGGTATGGCTGTCAAAGGCTCCATTGTTTGACAGGCCAGCATGGTTTCACGTGCAGTGCATGATTCTCACTGCGGGTCTGAACTATAGCCCAATCTGACCTAAACTGTCCGGGAGGATGTAGCTGTGGCCTCCCTGGGCAGGTTAAAGTGTAACCGTGTCCGTGTTTTCTCAGGAAAGTGTGTTTATCTAGAGGACCAGCACGGAGGCCCTTTTGTTTAACTAAGTAGCAAGGCTCGCCCTAAAAGTAAAGCTCTCTGAAACACACAGGAACCAGGTGGCCCTTCTCTATTCCATTTACTGCTAGTTAGGTACAGTTCACATGAGTGTGTGTGAAAAAGCAGAATGCACATAAACAACTACATATCTTTAGGTTGTAGAGTGAAACTTGAGATCTTTTGTTCCAGCACAATGCAAACAGCACACAATGAAAGTGAACACAAATGGAGGCGACCAGAGGAATTGATCTACTGAAGAGAGTGAAACAGCTGCTGCCAATTAAATGCAAATAGTGTGAGGTAAATGATCAGGTACAATGTGGCACTGTTAAAGGGAGATTCTGGTATTTTTCAACCTGTGTCTTGTTCTCACAACCGTGGCCATTGTGATTATCAGTCATAAAAATGTGGCAAACACAACTAAACTTAGCACCAAACTATCCAAAACAAGATTGAAGCTTTGGGGCACTTTCAATTCCATATGAATGCTAAATAAGCACTATCAAATGACTAAAGTAAATTAAAGAAAACTAGCTAGAATGGTTGGTTACCAAGTGGACTATCACAAGTTCAAGTGTACTTCACCCAATATTAATACACAGACAAAGTGCTTAATTAAAATGTAGAAAGAAAGAATTTGAATGGAGGCAGAAGAAGTAAGGCAGAAGAGGACATAACTGTGCTGTCAAAATGATGATGTGTTAAAGAGACTATGCTCACCATCTAAATTTGACATGTGATTATGCTAATGTTAGCTAAATTGCTCTAAAGACAAAGCACAGCTGAGGCTGATGGAAATGTCATTAGTTTTGCAGGTACATGGTCATAAAACAGAGTACTGGACAAAGTGACGCTGTAACCTGATGAAAAGCTAAGGGATCTCCAAAGTGATTAGAGTTCATCCTGAGGGCGACATTAATGTCCAAAAGTCCTTGTACCAAATTGCACAACAATTCATCAAATAAGTAGATGAAAGTCAGAATAATTCATCCTCGGGAGACTGCCAATATCTGTACAAAATTTCATGCTGATCTGTTCAATAACTCTTGAGTCTGGACCAAATCAGTGGACCATCAGACTACACAGCGCTATCCAAAAACCATGCTGCTAGCATCGTTAAACTCTCACATGCAACTGTTTCTTCTGTTAGCTTAATGCTGTGTGGTCTTACTCATCAATCATTTCTAACAACTCCACTGCTAAAAACATCTCAATGGCTTGTTAGCATAAGGTTCCCAGCATTAGTTTGTTTACTTTGTCTCTCCGTGCACTTGCCAGCGATCAGTATGCCAACTGCTGTCAATCACACACATACAATAACACACCACTCCGGCAGCTGAGAGGAAAATGAGCATTTATTAAAGTTCCCTAAAGAACTTTTCTTCCATTTAAGTAAAGGGTAATAACTAAATGTGCTTCCAGTTGGACCTAAAAATGTATTTAGCAGCACTTAAAGCAGACTGAATTAGTGGTTTGCAGCATTACAAGTTCTGGTAAAGCAGGACAATGTGGAGGAGAGTAATGTGTAAATATGCTCTTCGGGAAATGGGACATTCAGTATGCGGTTTTCAGATGATATGTGTAGAACATTGCCCTGAGGCTCAAACTGTAGAAAGCATTTGAGAATTCATCCAGCATTTTACTCTGGTTTGCATCTTTTTAAGACTTTTTCCTGGCAACTTTTGTACGACACAAAAGCTACAACTTTCTAAATGTCTGAATAACATTATTCATCCACATTGGACTGATAGTATAATCTGATTTTATAACAAACTGGGAGATACATGGTATTGGAATGCCTGAGAGAAAAAACAAACAACGCTAATAAAAATCCAAAGAAGATGAAGGCAAAGTGGTACAGTATTCTCTATAAACCGCACAGGCCTGTATAATTTTTTCCTAATTCAGTTGAGAGAAGTAAAATAGTTTTTCTAGTAAATAAAATTCACAATGCTTACCCACAGGAACACAACATCTGATCTTCCCAGAATTCTTTTTTGTAGTTTTAAATATCAGCTTGTAAAGTAATCTTCAGTTACCATAAAACAGCAATGATTATGACTCTTATAAAACCAAAAAGAAGCTGTCTCAATCATATTTGACATAATTTCTCTGCTTGAAATAACACTGAACAACCAATCAAGTACACTCATCTCTCCCTGGTCAGATCCTTTTAAAGCTGCATGAATCACTTTTGGGCCGTGAAGCAAAATGGGCTTACTGCGTTACTGGCCTTTCGGTGACATCAACACATTCATGACAAAATTTCAGAGCTGGGTGTTGGCTGCTTGACTGAAAGCCTCGTAGCAACTGTACACCTTTACCACCAATGTTCAGTTGTGTATGAAAACCTTGAAGCAATGACAAGGTCTGCTTCATTCAAGGCCTCACTGATACAGAAAAGTGTTCGCACATATGTGGTAACCGCAGACACCACCCAAATAACCCTTTCAGAGCAAATCATGCGCCTCGAAAATACCCGTGTTTGGTGTAATTGAGCTCAAAATGCTTACCTGACCTCAGTTTGTGACTCTGCAGTTGACCTGGGTTTCACACAGATCTGACATTGCACTGCTTTCGTATGCACGAGGGAACACAAGTTATTATAATAACTGTGGGCTTGGGGATCCTGATGACAGGGTCTTCCTGCGACATCCCCTGGTTTGAATTCCAGGAGGAGACTTTTGTAACATGTTTCTCTCACATTGTTTCTTGCATGTTCTTATACTATCACTTGTCTAAGGTAACCTTAAAAAATACTACATGGCTCAAGTACCAAGGCTGTCTGTATACTATCTGTGTGTGCACAGGTACAACCAAGTATTCACAATGGGTGAGTGCAGACTGTAGGTGTGATGCTCAGACATCATGTTCATGACATGTCACTATCACAGTGGGCAGGTAACTATCCTCTTCAATCCTTTTTATTCACTGATTCATATTCAGCAGCAGCGATCTTACCAACAGGCTTTAAGAAAATCAGGAAATATCCATGGGTGCTCTCCAAGATTAGGAGAAACTTTGGAAATGTAAACTTTTGCCTATTTGCCTCCAAAGAAAATGCCCACTCAGCAAGGATATCCCACATACTGTGGAAGCAGATAGAATGCCTTTTCTCTGGCCCAAGGCTTTGTATTTCCACTCATGGTGCTGATTCAGCCCACGGTGCAGAGGTTCACTATGAGGAATGGATAGTAGGATAGAGAGGAGGATGTTGGGCACTGTTGGCAGCAGAGGGAAAAAGGCAGGGGGAAATTTTCATTTCATAACCTAGAGAGAATATGAAGTCCATGGTAAAAAGATGAACTCCTTGAGATAGTAATGTTTTACCAAGATTATACAGATATTTAACTTGCTCCAGGTGATTGACAGCTACTATAGCTAGTGATAAATTACCATTTCTTGCAGTGATGGTGCCACGTTTCTTGTGACAAAAATGACTGTCCCATTGTATAGGTACTGTATCTATATCACAAAAAGACTGAGTTGTCTTGCAGAATATTCAGACACTGTAAGAGAAACATCCATCTCCAGTGTAATGTTTGGTGAAACATGTTCACTCTGTACTCCATAGTTATAATAAGTATATAGGTATAAGTTATAATGACACGTATCATTCTCTGCATGGGAGTTTTGTGAGAAAAAACATCTGCAACTCAATTATGCAAACCATTTATTTTACTAAAAGACCAAAAATATCCAAAAACGTTCTGACCAAAGTAAAATCTGGTTTCACAAAGATGCTGCATCTCAATCTCTTCAGACAGACAAATGTGCACCCTTGCACATCATAGAGACTGCAAAAATCTTTTGCTCTACGCAGGCAAACTTTATTTGCAAATGTGATTATCTACTTGCCTTAGCCAAGTGTTCTGAGCCACTGCTGGATGTGAAGCAAGACAGTGATGTTTGTTGTTTGAATGTAGTAACTCTGGATACTCAAAGGCTAGAATTGGGATTAGAATGAGAAGAACCAGAGAGTATGTTGCAGAGCACGCATGGTGTGGCTGTTGGAGTGGAAACATTGTGGTCTCACACGGAAAGAAATTCCTTATCTGTCAGGAGACAAGCTTAACAGTCTCCTGAGAGATCAATCTAAAAAGTGTTATGGGCCTTGTTTGAATTCTCCTTTTCTCTCTGTTTAACTGTAACTACACTAAATGAAAATACATTCAGATTTCTGATTCTGCCATTTGGATAATGTATATTATCACATTTTTAATTTTGATATTAATAACTTTACTGTTTTATAGTTACCGCAGCAGTTGAAAATAGGGTTGCCAGCAAGCACAAGTACAAGTGAAAAGCACAAAGCATAAATGAGTGTTGTGGTTGAAGGGATAATTGAATACAGCCATTCTTATGGGATGATGGAGAGCAAGAGGAAATGCAGGGTTACCCAAAACCCAGTGTTTGCTCTCTGCACATATGGTCGTTCCACACGCATTGATATAACTGTTTCCATATTGTACACGTTTATGCAACGACGAGTAACAGTATATGAGAGCTAGGCAGCCAGTCTTTTGGCTGATATTAGTCTACTCCAGATATTATCAGTGTATATGTACATGTGTATATAGGTCAGGCAACAGGTTACTAGAAACTGCAGAAATGCCAATGATATCTTTGATTACATAGTTTGTACACCTGAGTGGACTAACAAGTTAATTTTTCAACCGCAAAATGTCCCGCTCAGTTTATATCTTGGTCTATGTTAATATCTGCCTCCAAAATCCAATCCAGTACTGCTGAGGCTGTAAGAGAGTATACATAACCAGAATAATCATCAAAAATCTGAAATGATCTGAAACATTCACTTCCACACTAGAAAACATGTAAAAATTATATCAAGGTTAAAGGTCGTTAAAGGATTAATTAAATGACTCCCTGCAATGTGACAAAGTGCCAAGTGCTACTGATCCAACTGTCAATCAAGGACCCAATTGGACGCGCCATGCTCATTAGTTTGCATTTGCTAAACCCTCGAAACCACAGGCAGCAACTCCCATCTAACCTGCCCAGTCAGAAGTGACAGGAAATCCAAAATAGACACAAAGCTAGTTAAGAGAGTTCAACATCTAGCAAGATAAAGAGACTAAATGTTTCCCAGGAGAGGGCAGAACAACATAACTGTGAGCAAAGTGAAAACACCACTGCTAAGAAAAAGGACTCAAATGAGATGCTAATGTCACTGTTTTTGTGGAATATGTAACAAGGCAGTTGTTTGTTAATAAACTGAATGATGTCTGAATTCCATTTACCTGCTTCAGTTTCAGGGTCCTGGTATTGTTACCCTGTCATGACTTACTGTAACGGTCACATGGGATGGAGCCATCATTAATGTTGTCAGTAAAACATGCACTTTTACTACAATGACAAGTCAAAATGTCTGCTGTGGAGAAGGTCAACAGTCAAAACAGCTGTTATTGAATCTCTCTGGTATTAAGAGACTACTTCACTAATTTATCATTGTACCCCCATAACAGTCGGACTGAAGAAGGTGTGAAGGTCAGTTTGTTTAAAAAAATGATGAATGAATAAAAATACTATGTCCTAGTGAAACATATGAATGCAACATTCAATTGCAACAATTTTAATATAAAATATTAGTTTCTACACTGGATAATTTCTATGGAATAAAAAATGTATATGGGTGCAATCAGTCAGTTGGACCAAAATTATAGTGACATTATAGTGTCTATGTGATATTCTTAAATTACCCTTCACCTTTGTCATTTCATCCATAAGATTTAGGTATAAGTGTGCTGACTCATGTACTTGAAGTTCTATATGCTACAATTTAGATGCATTATTCATTTTTTAATCGTTTCTTTATTGCCAATGTGTGAACAGATTGTGACCTAAATTAGACTTTTCCCAATCTTCTCAGTTTGATTTCTATGTGAAGGACAGTTTTTTTCTCCAAAAAATCCAACGCAACACATCCTCACTCCCGACACAACACATATGGATGCTTGGTCAGGACCCCTTGGTGTGATTTTTTTACACACTGGTTGTTGTATCATTTTCCAACGTGCCCGATAATCCAGGTACAAACAGAACCTTTAATAAGCATCTGATCTTAAGAAAAGATTAAAACCTCCTTGCTCCATCTTTATAAGAAAATACACAAACAAAACAAAATCAATCAGTGATCTCTTTTTCTCTTAATGAAACTCACAGTGACTTCAAAGATTTAATACTGTCTGAACAAATGAGCACAGAGTCAGTTAATAATCTTTCTTTACAGTAGCCTCATACTTGTGTTTTTCTCGACAGCTCAGTGTGGGATCAGCTGCAGACACAGGGCCGGCTCCATACTGTCAGACCCTCTGCCTTTTCAGCAGGTTGATCGCACCAGCTGGAGTCCAGGACGGCAAAAAACAAGTTAAGAGGTTCACCCAGAGGGGTGCTCCGCATGAGCCACTCTCGCCACTCTTGCCACTCTTTGCTATCCTGCACACTACAGCCCTGTCACGTGTGTTACCTGAGGAGGATCAGGAAGGCAACATCTGGATATGTTCTGAGGACTGTAATTTTAGAAGCCCTCCAACACTCTTAATCCCCTGACAGTATGTTGTTTATTTTGGTCCTGTTCTCTGGTCAATAGCCAGATTTCTTAGAAGCAACCACCAAGTTACAGGGACTGACACAGTGAGGCCCTACAAAGCAGAAAGAGATCTGGCTGGTATGGAAACAGTCCCCTTGTACAGTTTACATAGCTTTTTTCCCCATAAAAAAAAAAAAAAACCCAGTCAATGGGCAAATTTGTCAAGGCAATTTATGTATGCTTCATGCAACATCAGGGGCTGTCTTTTTTTGAGAGGTTGTTTTGTTTGCATTCTCAAAAAAGCAGCTGAGCTCTTATGAACCACATGTTGGCTTTACAGGAAGTGCCTTGAAAAGTACTGTCACAGAATTAAAATTTATCACTGCCATAGTCAGACCCGTTTCCCCTGTGGGCCGTCTGACAAATAGGGCAGACACAACACAAAATCTACATATTTTTAAATAACCCCAGCACCACTGAAATAAAAATAACCAAGTGCTGTGTGGCTCAGATGAATGGGAAGTTGGTCCACTACATTTAGGTATTACATCTGTCAGCCTGTCTCTCCCAGTCAATCACTTTCGGTCCGGTCTGTCTAACTTACCTACCTGGATTTTGGATAATAAGTGGAGTGGAGCAAGACAGACAAACCAAAGACCGAAACTTAAAGGTAATGCTAAAAAGCTGAGAGAAAAGAGGGTGAAGACTATTATATGAGCTATTATATGAACTTATAACTCCATATATTATTGTTATTATACCAAAAGTATGTCATTATATTTATATTATACCATGTATTCATGTTTCGATATTATACTAATATAATAATGTTTACTAATTACTCTTCCAGGTTAAGGATAGTACATCTGCAGTGGGCAGATGACTGAGCCAGAGCAGAATGGTAGTGCTGTTGTGCCAGTATTTTCTCCTTCTAGGCAGCAGCACGTTCCCCTTGCTCTATTTTTCATTTATTTTTACAGCCTCTAGACCAAAAGTCATTCATCTATTGAAAAATTTTGACTAAATAAACCAAATATATCAAATACATTATTACATAACTGCAAGGATGTAGTCCTGAAGTCATTGTGATGTAGATTTATTTCAGCTCTTCATCATAACAACACCTTAAATTTGGGCTCATGTATGCTGATGTATGGCACCTATTACACTACGACAACTACATGCTGAAATCCGACAAAGGGACGAGAATGAAACAGTCTGCAGCAAAAAGAGGCAAGTTGTTGACAAAGGCTGAGAGAGGCCTAATAGGAACAGACAGAAAAGAAAGAAAAAAGATAAAGATAAGGGGATAGAGAGAGAAAAAAACAGGGATGAGAAGGGGTCAAAAGGGCAGAGAGTGAGGAGAGAAAAAGGGAAGCAGCTCGGTCATATTTTACAGCCGACAGCGAGCGTGTGGTCTGGCAGGCACACCACGAGTTAGTTTATTCGTTTCTTTTACGAGGGTCTGTCCTACCTTAAAAAAAAAAAAAAAAAAAAAAAAGAGCAGGTTCAGACCAGTCATCTCTGACTCTCCACTGTCTTGACACAAGGATGTGTCTCCATAAAGTAGTAGTATACTGATTTTCTCCTCATATTACCAATCCATATGTAACCACAGATTCATGTTTACACAAGAGCACTGTATACACAGATCCCCATTAATCCTGAGAAATGTATTACATACACTATATCACAAAGCTGCCTGACACCTGTATATGGGGTGTCAGGTCTCAGGCACAAACTAAAAAAGCAGTCAGCATAAATGTGTCACTGTGTTAATTAGTCAACAAGTTCTTTTCAAATTACATCAAATTAAACCTACAAAGCATGTAGCAGTATCTATTCTATAAGGATTATTATTATTGTTGGGAGCGTTTAATTCTGCTATATATCCAAACAGTTAATGGCTCAATTATTTAAAACTGGATAAAGTTGGTAAAAGATTGCCTGAGCTTATTTGAAATGACTGATCAAATGTGATAACTGTGATAATCAAAAATGAGCACTTATGAAGTTTCGGTAGTTTAATGACAGTGCTGCATAACTCAGATGAAATAAGACTGACAAACTCTATTTTTGTGACTTGTCTTCTAATTAAAATGGTTTTACACAACATTACATTGTTATTAGGAGACACTATGAGCAGGGAATGTGGGAAAAGCGGGCTTGTGATCAAGTCATAAACTGTCAACAATAACTGTAAATGTTATCTGACATAAACTTTCATTCAAGCTTAAATGTGCACAACAACAAACACAACCTTTCAAAAAACTGCTCTCCATATATATTCAATATACAGTACTACCGTATCGTGGAAAATACTAAAATGACTTACTGCTTCCAGTGTTCTCGGTATAAATGTGTACAAACATCAAACCAATATTAAAACACAGTACAAAAATCTAATGCTGCTATTTGTTCTGAACTTTATAGCTTCATCGTGATGGTGGCACAGAAATGAAACCGTTCTGTCAAGGACAAACAGGATTATTTTTATTAAGACATATGTCTTTAATATGCAATAAGCTGAGCAGAGGTTTTCACTGCCACTAATGCTTTGGCCGTTGGTTTGTTTAGGGATTACTCTAAACCATTTAGTGAAATGGGGTGTGATCACTGCAATGATACTGTCTTTTCAGGCCTAAGCCTGATGCCACTTACTGCAGGGAGACCGATTTTCTGTCACATCCTTTCACCCGCTGCCTGAGCTTAACTTTGGCCTGTGACGGTGACCTCAGACCTCTAATTTTTCCGGGCAAAGTAAACTTGGCCCGATTTGACAGTACAGATCCTCCTTATTCTGTTGACACATCACAATGACACACAGAGAAAGGCTTCTGTAATGAGTACCTTCTTGTATTCACACATTCAGATGCCTTTTATAGGGCTTTTGCTACCAATAATTCTCAGTAACTTTGGTCTTACTGTTAATATTAATGTGCATGGGATGGACAATTTCAAGGAACGCTTGAGGTCTAATACCAAGCAACATGGAAAAAATAATGTTTCCCCTAAAATGAGTCTACATTCATCTATCTTAGGCCAGTTTTTAATATATTACATATTTACAGAGCAGTACCGGACTTACAAATATCAAGTTTGGTACCAGTAACGAGCCTCAGCCACTGGCCATGGCAGTATGACCTTCAAGCCCGGCTGCTGTTATTTTCCATAGAGGTCAGCAGCTAAGAATGTGAAGCATGCAGTGCCTGAAATGTGCCTTTCTCTTCCCAACAACCCCCACCACTTTTTTGTAAATAATTTTGGCTGTTACTCCTTTACAGCACCTCTCTGTCTGTTTGTTCACAATAAATTGAGGTTTTAAAGCATTCTCTGAAGTCTGTCATCCTATATCTCCACATCTCGTCTTTTGGCCCACGCTTTGAACTTGCCCAGAGCACTGTGAGTAAGATCACTAAATATGGTGCAATAATGACGTTGGTCAGGATTTCCAAGAGCAGTTATCACTGGAGAGACCTCTGAGAAAATAGGACATTTTCATCTGTTTTCCTGCAGGATATCCTTGGACAGCACATAGACTTTCAGCTAAAGCTGATGGTCAGCCGTTCTGAGACCCCAATTGTGGGAATAAGCTTTGTTGAACTGTACATAATATGAAACAAATGACTGCTATTGCTATTAAATCATTCGTTCAGTTATCTTTACAGAATGTAAAGTATAATGGTTCGGTACCTAACAACATGCCCAGTATTTGAATGGCAAGTAGATGCTGTAATGTATCTATAAATTGCATACCAGAAAATGATGTACCAGAGCTGATGTGGCAACAAAGCTAACAATTAAAGGGGAAAGTAAATTAGTTAGTTATAATCAGCCGTACTTAAAAATGATCAGCTTAATGACTGATTGTTTCCTTTAATATACCCATTCTGTTCAGTCTATTCAACAAACAGCAGACAAATAAAATTAGTGACTGTCTAGTGCAAACGTATAACAAGTACAACTGGTCCATATACAAAAAAATAAGAAAATTCAGGCAGATACAGATATCGCCACACACTTCTATTGGGTCATAAGTAATGATTGAGAGACATTATTTTTGTGTGAGTCTATTCATGATGCTATAACTGCTGGATTAGTAAATACGCAACAGTTTGCTAATATTTTCCCAATTTAAGGCGTATCATACATCAGGGTCATCTCTTTGTCAGCTCGTTTGGGTACTTCTGCCCACTAGTGGCTAATAAGTGATTAATGGAGATGTAAGGCTGTTTATTACAGCCTTTTTATTTCAACTTCTTCTTTACATTCCTGATAAATAATGCAACCCAGCTGATCAACAGACAACTATTATAGCTAAAGGCAACTAATGATGACTTTAAGGATATTTTAATTCTGCCATGTTATAATATAGAGTAGAGGTCGTCACAGATGTATTTGGTTCAAAGTAATCAAGACCTGACTCAGGAAACGAGTTGGACAGCGTCCACATTATTTTCAAATAAATCAGGTAGAGTTTTCTTCTATTGCTATTTGGTCAGTCAGTATTTTATGACAGTGGATCAAAGTGGACTTGCTGCCTGCTTTGATCATATGGTGAATGCTACTCATGACCATTTTTGTTTTGTGTTAACTGCAGGAAAATAAATTGTGGCAAGACAAATAATGTAAAATGCAAAGTCTTGGGAGTCTTGGGTGTTGCTACAGTTTTGACACTGCTGTTCATTTAACTGTTCACACAGTCCTCGTTTTGGTCTGGATGTTATTGTCCTCAGGACAATTTCAGCCTCGCTGGTCTGGCTATTCCAGGTTTTGGACTGGATCTCCTTTGTTAAACCTGAATCTAGGCCCATCAAGTTTAGGAGGGTTTCCATGGATTTATTTCCAATTCGGTCAAAAAATGTTGTTATGTCCAGACACTATTGTGACCTTCAATTGTGACCTGCAACGTTTCTGATCTAAAATAACGTTATGTTTACCTCTGATGAACATTCATACCATGAATACAAGAAAAACCAATTATGCCCATTCAACTTCTAATTAGTGCCATCTTCTTTGTTCATTACTGCCAAAGTGATCAATTCTGCCCTTGTCTGTCAACATCCATTTACACTACCAACAAAGTTCAACACCACTTCTACTAAATGAGCAGCCATACTATTTTTACAGTTAGCAGGCTAGCTATTAACCACCAAATTCTCTAATGAACAACACAATGCCCACAAGCATCCATCATAACCTTTGGGCTCCCGTTCATGCTTACACATATTTGAATGTTGGCGTGTGAAACAGCAGCTCCAACCAATAACAATGAAAAAGGGCACAAAGCAACGACTTCACAGAGCGCAATACATTAACTGACCATGTATTTTTTGTTACAGATGTCAAGCAGCAAACTCTATTGTGTTGTATCATAATGGGAATAAAGGTACTATAGATTATTGATTCACAAGTAGCCTGCTGTTATTTGAACCAGCAGGAGTAAATCCTGTCTGCTCTGGAGTGAAGACATCACACTGTCCTGTTGCTTCCTGTGTGTGGAAGTGTGTGCCGGTGTTTATTTCTGGACATGTGAGATGTTTGAACAAATGAACAAGTGAAAACAAGACATAGCCCGAGAGAACCAGAGCAGCTGAGTCTAATCCACAGATGAACCACAGACCAGCCAACACATCGAATTCAACAAACACAACACATGCCCCCACAAACACACACACACACACACACGCGTGAGCACACACATACACAAAGAGATAAATAACAGCTCACGTAAAGAAAAGCTGCGCGAGTGCTACATCATTGTGGAGTTTACTGAGGGGGATTATAGCATCTGTACATCACGGTAGAAACTTTTATGTTGATCTAGGTTGAAATTAAACAAGCGAGAGCAACTTCAGCTGTTTGTGAATAACTTACCCTTTTCCACACAAGTCTGCTTGTTGCCAGTCCTTCATTCCTGCTGGGCAAGTTTGTTGCTCAGATTTCTTTCGTTTCAAGATGGAGGCAGAAACTCTCCAAACACAATTCCTGTGCTCTGAGGTTTTTTTTTTTGTTACTTGGAGTCTTCCAGGTCCAGCTCTGCTTCTCTCCTGCTGATTGCTGCACGAGCTGCTGACATGACAGCACTGATAAACAGCCATTTGGACAGAGAGAGACCACTGAGTGCTGGTTTTGTAAATATCAACACACAGGTGCATGCTCCCGGTGAACACAAACAGAAAAGAGGCACAGACGGCTCAGAGAAGCACAGTAATGAAACGGCTTCTTTGCCAGTGGTTCAACTTATGAGAGACTCAAACCTTACTCCACCTCCCTCCCCCCTCCTCCCTGCACCTCCCTTCCCTCCGTCACCTCCTATCCCTCCCTCCCTCCCTCCCTTACAAACAGCCCCAAGACAGAGCAGACAAGGACTCACAAGTTGCTGTTTCTTGAGCTTTTCCCTGTGAACGGTTGTAGGTACAATGTAGATCACTTTTCCTTCTGCTTGCGTAATTCAAAGAACAAAAAGAACTTCTTGTACAAGAAAGTTGAAGTGAAGCAACACAGAGGGAACAGTTTTTTCAACTGCAGTGTACAGAAAGAATAGCACCTTTTTTGTCACAGAATGACCAGAAACATTAGTAGAAACTAAGTTTCCTTTCTTATCAGTATCTTTGGAGACTAGAGGTACAAACACTAAATAGAAAATACAATCACTTATGTTTTATATGTTTAAGTTGTGCAGCATTTAAAAATGTTGTTGCTTTCAGTACACACAGGCAGCTTGTTTACCTGTTCATCACCATTTTAAGCTCCTTCTGATTAATTTAGCATCAAACTATTGAGTTGAGTCATCACAGAGATATACTAAAATGATAATGTAGTTGTGTGCAAACATCACTGAGCGTGGTGACATCATACCTTTGGTATAAAATTCACTGATAAACAGTGGTCATATTATAACTGAGGCATTGCTTTAACTGACCCTCATTAAGAAAACAACAAACAGTAACTATGTATTAATGTGCACTGTTATGTGAACCCACCAAAGGGGGTAAGAAAGATGTTGAAATTTCAGTTTTATAAAAAGAGGCAAGTGGGAGGGTCCATGGAGGCTTTCAGAAAAAACGCTAAATGCCTCCCTTGGGCAAAATCTGGCCTCAAACAGCTCCTGCTAGCTCTCACTTGTCTTATTTCTGAAAGTGTGCTCACAAGGGTCAAAGCATAACTGAAGTCTTTTCCAGTATCAAAAAAGTACTTTATTTGTCATTATTTCCATACTTGAGTATTTCTAAATGAAATCCATCTAAAGATCCAGAGTCAAATAAATGTGTTGATTTGAGATCATGCTGCCTGCAGTCACTTTTGCACCAGCTTCTCTATGCAACCAGATATATAATGCTGAAATAACAAGCCAGATTTAGGAAAAAAATAAAGAAAAACATACCTCTGAAGTAACAACTCAAGTTATAATACAGACTCTAAATACAACTTTTGGCCAATCCCCCACCCAAAGCTCAAATCAATACTTTGAGACGTCATATTAATGCCACACAGTGAGAGGAAAGTCTGTTTTTCTCACTGGAAATGATAAGCAGCCAGTGACAGCACTAATTACTTTTACACAGATTTGTTATTTTAATTTTAAGCATGGCAAAGTGGATGCATATTAAAAGTAAATGGAGGTATATTTACATATTTATTGTGAATAAAAGCCACACTGTAAACAGTAAAAGAGTTGGGGTATGATGGTAGACATATTAGTAAATTAAATTTAAAAGCTTTCAAAGCTTTTAGAAAGTATTTTAGGAATAAATTAGTACATATAAATGTATTCATTTAAAGCCAAAAAACTGACACAAAAATTTAAAAAAAAAACCATTATTACACAATTATTAACTGAGATTTATGGGTTAATTGGATCCAGCTTATAAGGTGGCAACTTGCTGATGCCAGATGTATCAAATTAAACACCAGTTGTTCATTGACCACTTATATTAACTTAAACAAATACACAATAGAACTAGTACAATAGCACTAAAAATGTATGACTGTTAGATTTGCAAATCACCTACATTGCTACTCCTTTTTTAATATTTCCAAACGTTTAAGAACAGAGGAAACAGAGACAAGTCCCAAACTATGTCAAAGTGTGTAGACGAGTGAGTGTGTCACTGCACACCTACCTGCTGCCTGCAGGGACGTCGGTCCTCACTGCCCCCAAACCCCTGTGGGGAAATGGATGGACGTAAACTGACATAACCAGTAAGAATCAAGTTAACTTATTTTACTTGTGCTTTTTATGCATCTAAATGTTTTCCTAGATATGTTTCGGCTTCAGATGTGTCAGTGGGATTAGTCAGCAGTAAGCATCATTTGGCTCTGCTGGCAGCTTGACTGATCTCATAACACAAACTAGCTTTGAGCTGATCTTTAGTAAAATAATATGCTTTATCTTCACAAATATACAGCACATGTCATGTCTCATCAGATAAAATAAAGGACATCTAGAATTTAGTGCATGTAACGCACATTAAAAAGGTTAGAAATTGCTGGCTCATGGTTGAAGTGTTCCTGTTTGCAGAATCAGGACTGCTGCTGATATTGGTCATGAAATAGCGCCATCCAGTGTCACACTCCTGCATTTGTGTGAATACTGTATGTGTGAATGTGAGGTCCTGCAAATTCGTTTATAGGCCTTTAATTTGAATCTCTGTGTGGAGGATTGTTTTTATCATCATTTATTCTTTTCATTTCTTTCACACAGTACTGTGAAACACATTTTCTAATATGATTACTTATCATTTAAAAAAATATCTTTGGAATCATGTAGGGCTGTGTGTGTGTGTGTTGTGGCTGTATTTAGTTTACTATGTGCAACATTTCATTGCACATAAGTTTCCTTTATATTAATTATGGTGACGCCTTACATATTTACAACATAATTTATATTTCAGAATATTTACATTTTATAGACAAACTCTTACAGAACTGCAAACCCAAGAAGAAATACTTGAAATCGAATTGTTTTCATTTTCGAAGGAATTGTGAAAAAAAGAAATTAATACGTTACAATTGGGAGAATAATTATATCATATTACAACATGACAAAGTATATTATAAAACATGAGTTAATGAATTTGATCAGTACTTCTCACATCTGTGTTACCTAGAAAAAGTCATTTGGAAGATTTAAATCCATATTTGTGCATATAGTATTGCACGTAAAAGCATTAAAGTAACTAATACCATCACTCACTAGTCAAAGAAAGAATACTGATTATTGTTAGCTTGAAACTGAGGCTACAACTAATCATTAGCTATTTCCATTATTGATTTGCCTGTCAATCACCTTGTCGATTAATTGATTAGTTGTCCGGCCCATCAAATGCCAACATATAAAAAAAAAAAAAAAAAAATGTTGATCACTGATCACCCAAGCCTGAGGTGATGTCCTCAAATGTCTTACCTTGTCCACAACCCAACGATGTTTACTTTACTGTCTGTCACAGAGCACTAAATAAACCAGTAAACATTCACATTTGAGAGGCAAAAATCAGATAATTTGGACACTTTTTCTTGATGATGCAAAACTATTAATCAATTATTAAAATAGTTGGCCACTAATTTAAAAGCTGACAACTAATCATTGCAGCTATTTTTGATATTAGTATTCTTCTTCTTATTAAAGTAATAATTATAAATACCATATTTTTCAAGCATGACCCAAGAAAAGAGACTAAAGCTGAACATGTTTAACCTGCCAGTGCTGTGTTTTCTTATTGTATCTGATCACCATATTGGTGTTAATTACTTTTGAACTCCAAAAAACAATATGAGCAAAGATACTTACAGACTGAGGTGATGCTGATGTGGTTTCCTGTGTTAATCTCCTGCTGCTAATCAGAAATACAGTCAGTCACAGGCGACTCTAACAGCTTCAGTACCTTGAAACTCTCCCCACTGATTATGATTATGATTTTCAGTACACAACAACAACAAAAAATTCATCACACGACGAAACACCACCTGTCTCACCTGAGTTGGCAGGAGGAGAGTTAAGCTAGCAGGCTAACTGTTAGCTAGCAGGCTAGCTGTTAGCTGAAGCCTGATTGAATTTATCCCAAAAACTTGTATTAAAAAGTCAAAGTGGGAAATGCTTTAACATTTCAAGCGTAGTAAAGTGGCAATTGTTCCACTTCAGGGACCAAAGTGTCCAAGAGTCAAGAGTCATTTCCTGTTGGGGGTTTAGAGACATGAAAAAGATGGCTGCACTGAGAGAAACCTACGCCAGGAAAAGTCTGAAAAACTCCCTCAAATAAAGTAAGAAATATGATGTATCAGTAACAACACTATACATTATCCAGTATATTACCTTAAAAACTCCGTTAATTTAATTATTTACTTTTAAGAAATCCAGAGTCTCAGCACTAAAAGCACAGCTGTAGTTAATACCATTAATGATGACTGTAGGAAGAGCTGTGGTTAGCCCTTTCAGTATTTAATGGCTTGGAGATATATATATATATATATATATATATATATATATATATATATATATATATATATATATATATATATTTCAGATACACACTGATTCATAATTCATTTCAATTCAATTCATAATCATCAAATTATTGTTACAAGTCATAATTTTAATTCTCACAATGCACATTTGTGCATATCTGTAATGACAGTTTTACTAATCATATTAGTAAACATAGTATTTCTTAAGATTCAGAAATACCTTATGGATATGTGGAATGGTTTTTCATTTTGAAATATATTGAAATATATTAAAATTATGACTAGTAACATCTGGATTTTAGGTGTCTGAAATGAAGTTTTTCTTAGTAAGAATTGTATTGCAGGTATCAATAAAAGATTCATTCTTGATATCAAAAATTGTAATTGTGGATATCTGAACTTGAAAGCCCAATACGCATGAATCTGTCCAACAAAAAATGGCATTGTGGATATCAGAAATGTTATTTTGACTTGGAAGAAGTGAATGAAATGTTAAAGCAGCCGCTTGTATTTTATAAGGTTTTAAAGGTATCTTAAATTTACTTTTGACCAGTACACAGTTGTAAATATCTTTTCATACAGTTTCTACTCATATGAATGTTATAGTGGATATCTCTAACTACATTATGACAAGTGACACTACAATTCTGTCTGGGAGAAATGCATTTATGGATATATATATATATAAGCTGTAATTACAGATAGGAGTGTGGTTTGATTAAATATTAAACGACTTGCCACAGTCCTGCTATTGAGCGTGTTTTTAACTCCACCTGTGCATTTTCTGCTACGACACGTCAGAATGTCTTACAGTCAATAATGCACGTATGATAGGTATGTTTTTTCACTTTAAGTTAATGAACTCTTTATTGTTGGAGCAAATGACAGCAAGGAAGAAAAAGAGCAGCCTCACAGCAGTTTGTGTAAAAGATAAAGAGCAACCTTCCCGCTGAAGAAGTGATTCTCATTTTTACAGAACACGACACAGGCTGATATGTATAAGCCTTCATAACTCCACAGCTTTGCTTTATTCTTTTTTAAGAGTGTCAATAGATTTTCTGAGTCATACAACATATAATTGGTATAGGCAGTGAGCACTTAAATCATCTGACAAAACCAAAAAGAAAAACCAAATGAAAAGCAGTGTGGTCAGGCTTACACAGAGTGTCAGGGTCGCGATAAACAAGCAAATGTTAAAGTCAATACACTTCGACAGAAGTAACAACCCAACAGGAGTTTGCATTTCATCGTATTAATCTTATTTAGTCATGCAGACTTGGTCGCTCCTGTGATGGTAATAAAAACTGAATTACAGGAAAGTTAAAGGATTCATGTGGGCACATAAAATGTTAAGTTAGAAAATAAATCACTTGATGATATGACATTTACAGGAATAAAACAGGTATCATAAACTACCCACCTCAACACCAGAAACAGTGAAGATCAGTTCTCCCCCTGTCTGATTGTCAACATTTTTTTGTGCTTGTTTTATCACAGGAGGGCCGTAGCTACAAGTTAAATAATCATTTCAGACACATGGAAAAATATTTCTGCAGTACAAGTCTTTTCTCATCTAGTTCTTGTCACAGTGTGTGAGAAGGCAGCAGAGCACAAAGTCTTCGCCGCCCCGCCCGAGGAGGAGGCACAGGCGGAGCTTAACGATGCCTCCCCATGGCATAAAACCTGATTCATCTGCAACCATCGAGAAATATCCGGATTTCTTGTAGCACCCCGACCTTCTGGGCTAAGATGTGGAACGTTGAGGGAGACGCCACAAACTGCCGTCCGATCTGTAGCTCATCTTTGCTGCACACAAAATGTATTATCTCTTTCCTGAGAGCAGTGCGTCTGAATACATTTGCTTGTTTGTTTGTTTGTTTGTTTTTTTGCATGATATCTTTGACGGAAGCCAGACGTGTTTTTTTTGTTTGCTGTTGTATTTTTGGTAGTATGGGCTGGGTTTTTAGCAGTGTGGGTTAAAAATAAATACTTTTTCAACAGTTGAGGACTGCCGAAAGATAGAGAGCCAAACAGCATATCCCTCAGTCTTGCATTAGCATTTCCCTCCAGTTGAAACTGTGATTGGGTCCATGTGTCAGAGGCAAGATGGGCGGGTCGACCAGCTGCCACACCCCAGTCTCTCCCATTTCTTCGCAAGCACAGAAACCCAAGTAAGGAATCTGCAGAAAAGGGAGACAGATGTGCATGTTACCAAAGAAAAAGAGACGAGCAAAAGACGAGAATGAAAGGGGCCTTGTAGCTAAAGAAAAGCAAACTGACCTTTCGGACCACTTGGACAAAGTCCTTGGAGTTCTGGGGGCTGAGTCCTTGTATCTGGCGAGTGCAAGCCTCCAGGGAGGAAGCATGGGCCACAATCAGGACCGTGTTTCCTGTGTGAAAGAGGTAGAGAACAGAGAAGCACATTCCAAAGATGACATTGGCTTCTTATACTGTTTATGGACATTTGTAGTTGATAACAAGCAGCTCAAGATGTTCTGGTTGTTTGACACAAGATCCAAAGCAAAACAAGCAAGCTAAAATAAAGTACTTATTAAAAAATACATGTTTTAATAGTGTCATACTACTCAGTGTAAAGGTTTTATGGTTCAGTGTCTACAGTCAAACACAGTTTCTTTGTGTAAAGCCAGAAAAGCAGGAACCTGTTTGCAAGCAGATCACATTGTTTAGTTCTGATCTTGTGCAGCGTACAGTGACCACCGGAGTTTAAATTTACTACAGGAAGATGTTAATTTATCATTGAAATGTAATAATTTCATCTCAAGAACGTGGCCACTGTATCCAGCGAAAGTTGCCAACATTTAGTGATTACTAAAGTTGGTATTAATTTGAAACCGTGGACACATGTTTAGAGTTGCACTTTACCCAGGTTTTTGCACTCTGCCAGGATCTCTCGGGTTACTTGGAAGCTCCTGCTGATATAGGTGTCATAGGACTCTGACACCACCAACTTGTTTATGGGAATATGAGGTCTACAGACAAAATGATAGATAAAGAAAGTTATAGTAAACCACAGCATCACAGATAAAAGCATGCAGATACTACAGCGCTAATGTTGCTGTGTGTACCTGTATGTTGTGTCCACACTCAGGTTAGCAGCGGCCAGCTCAGCTGGGGGGATCCAGGTGGGTAAAGATGTGCCTGAAACCCACTTTGTCCATTCAAACAATCCGGGCTCCACACGGATCTTTGTCTTCCCCTCCTGCTGGAGACCTGACACAGGGCGAAGCACAGAGACAATCTGTTAATACTCAGGTCACACTGTGCATATACTCCTGTCATTTTGTCTTGCTCTTTTTATTTCCAGAAAATCTATAAATACGTCCTTACATAATATTTTTTCAGTATTTCTAAAAAGAAGTTCTGCTGTGTTCATAGTAAGTAAGTTGATGTAAATTGATGGGGAAAAAAAGTTAGACCTTCTTTTAAACATTTTTTATTTCCTATCCTTTTTGTTTCCTAATAATATCTCTTGGTACCTAAGAGGTTTTTGCTTTACCTTATTAAATATTTATATAACAAGACAAATCCTACTGAGCAAAACTAATGGTTTCAGACCACTAACACTAAACACTAAACATCTCACATTATCATGCAGCAGTAACTTTTAGAAAAGCATGCATAACGTGCCAGCTGAAGAACGTGAATAGATGGCATGTAACTTTTCTGTCACTGGAGTCAGAGTATTGATGAGGTCATTGAAAATGAGGTCCTACCCTGCAGAATGTTCTGAGCAGTCTGGACGCAGCGAAGAGAAGGAGAGCAGTAAACAAAGTCTATTTTTGCATGGCTTTCCAACAGGGCTTCACCTGTGATGGACCAAAACACAGCATGATTCTGTGGTTAGACATTTAACTCTTCTTTAATTTGGGAAACAGCATAAGCTCTACTGTATTTAAAACTGAATCATTCTGTAATTTACGGTAACTTTTCATTGATAAATACTGAATATTACCCCTTTTCCACATATAACATCAAAAAAACTGTATATAAAATATACTGACCAACAAGACGGGCCTGGGTGGAGCCAAACACAGTAATTGGACAATCTTTATCATAGTCCCGCTGACCTCCGCCTCTAGCTGGCAGGCTAGGTGGCATGTTGAGATTAGAGCGAACGTATCGGCCTGCACCAACATAAATGAGTATTTTTACACAAGAAGGAAACACACGTCCAAAGTGTCCAAAGTACACCTACAAGTATAAAAACGTGTCATTAATCCTCCCTGGGCACTGACCTTTGGAGTCGAAGCACTGAGTGACCCAGTGTTTCCCAAACACCACATCCATCCTCTCCCCGTGGCGACACACAAACAGTCTCATCTTGGACAGGCAGGACTGACTAGTCGGCCTTGTCACCTGAGATAAACATTGAAAATGTGCAGCATGAGAGACAAGTTGCGCAGTTGCTGGACAACAGCAAGCTATATGTTCACTTAAGCTTGCAGGCTGATGACATATTTTTTCCTTGCAAGCCATGGGAAAAGTCACATAATGCTGTACCTGCATAGGAGGACAGAGGCCAGTGAGGCTGCTAGGATCCATAAGACTGTCAAGCAGCTTGTCATTGAGCTGTCCATCGAATAGCTCAGCCACAGTGCTGCCGGAGTTCGACGGAGAGGCACAGTTGTAAACAGAGTGAGACCTGAGGATGAGAAGAACTTCATTCAGCACTTTAAACACCGCACATTTTATCCACTGTGGTTTACAGCGCAGAGGAAGAATTCAAAGAAGACTAACTGGTACAATAGTGCTACAAGAATGAATACTATATACAGTTTCTATGATACAACATGACCTGTTCAAGGAGAGTAGTAAAGTGGATGAAAGTCAGATGGTTAGAGGGCTAAGAGCATGAATCATTTTCCTTTCTTTCTCTTGAAACATTCCCTTATTTGTGTACATTTTTGTACAACTGTTAAAAAAAGCACACTAAAGGGATTTGTGGATTGTCACTTTGATGCCAAATGATGTGTTTGTGAAGTGGTTACAAAAAAGAACTAAGGAGCAAACACTGCTGTCACTCCACTGTCTGTGCATTTACTTTGTCTAATCTAATCCAAACACAGTGGATGATGGACATGAATGTTGTGCCTCCCCTCCTTACCCATGGACGACCCAAGTGTCAGACTCATCAGCGCGGTTGACGTAGTTCTCGGGCAGCAGGCCCGACAACCCCGTGCTCAGAGAGGTGCCATACACCCAGCCCTCGCTGGCACCGCTTTGCTCCACCGGAGACATGAAGATAAAGTCCCCTGGCATCAGCTCAAGCTCATCATCATTCTGAGGCACATACGGGTACATGACTTGGAGTGTCTACAGGGAGGAAGACGGTTAACAGACATTATACAGGAGTACTGCATGTTTTCAGGGATAATTCAGATTTTTCTTTCACTTCATGTCTGAAAAATGTTACTGAACTGACAGGTGGAAAACAGGTGGAAAACTGAACAAAAAGTTAGGAGGAAGTGCTAATTTCAAAGGAAGCGAGTCTACCTCATGATTAGCAAAGCGAATATCCCGGGAGAAGAGCACAGCCAGCCAGTCACAGCCTGAAGACACGTCCACGTTTTTGGCCAACTTCTCCAAAACGGGAAGGTGACTGGCTTGGAAGTGGTATGCCAAAGTGACATGTAGTTGTTTCTTATGGGGCTCAACATGAACATCTGGACAAAAGAAAGAGAGGAAAATGTGCACACCAGATGCATATATATATATATATATATATATATACATGCGTATACTATGACAATGATGTGTTCACTTAACATTCTTTTAATTGTAGCATATCTCGACTGACAGAAAGATCTGCATGCATCATCTGGGGATACTGCTCAGCTCATCCCAAAAATATAATATGAACTAGTAAAACTTCATCATTCATGCTCAGACCCAGGGCCATCAACTTTACCACTAAGCACTGTGTCTACAAGATACTGTGATTTCCATTTCCATCAAAGGGATAAAAGGGGGCTCAAACCTGCTTTAGCTGTTGCTTCAGTGGCAAAATCCGCAGCGAAACTCTTCAGCACCTCCGCCACCTGCTCCTCCACAAAGAGGCCAATGAAGCTTGAGGAGGTGTAGAGCTCCAGTGGGAGGGGCATGGGTATACGACCCTTCCACTTGGTCACGGTGGTCTGGAGAGCCTCGGACAGAGCCTCCACCTTCCCATCAGCACACTGACAACAAAGTGAGGAAGTCGTTGAATGAATAGCTGCTCTAAACTGACAGCAGGGCAGTTTCGGGGTTAAGGAATGATACACACACACAGAATAAGACTGACCATGAAGAACTGGCAGAGGGTGATGTGGGGAAAGATGTTGTGTGCCTTGTTCTTGCCACAAGAGAGGCGGGACTGCTGCCAGAAGTGCGACAGCTGCTGGAGCAGCGGCCCACTGGGTCGCAGATACAACACGTACTCTCTGGGCAGAGGGTCATCCAAAAACGGGTCGTCCACGTGGGAGAAGAGCCTGGGGCGACCAAGGAGACCCAGAGTGAGCGAGAGGGTTAAGTGGGAGAGAAGGAGGAGAGAGGATGGTTCATGTCCAGCAGAGGGCGGTACTGCTACAACAGCAGTGACACATCAAATGCAATATTAAATAGTTTGGTCAGTGGATGTTGTGTTTACCATTACAAGAGTTTTGTTCTGGCATTAATAAGTGTTGGGGAGCGTGTGTGTGTGTGTGTGTGTGTGTGTGTGTGTGTGTGTTGCTCTCACCAGTCACAAGCTGCTGCCTGCACATTTTTCCCTCCTGTCGAAACCAGAGCTTTCAAGCTGCAAAGAGAAAGGGAGAGGGAGATCAAAGCACAGTCACAAAATCAATAGTTTCTCTTCCAGGCTGTGTTTATTAGGGGGAGATTGCTGTGCTTCTGCATGACAATGAACAGAAACCCGACATCCCAAGAGAGCAATCAGATTACAACAAGCGCACAATAATTCACAACAGGAGTTCATTATTCATACCAGAGGCTGATGAAACAGCACTGATGTACATCTTAAACAGCCTTATTCTTTGCTGTGAAAATATTTTTTAAACCCACTTGTATCATCAATAAAGTGCGTTCAGCCCCCCCAGACTATGCAACTCTGCTGCATTCGGTGCAGAACATGCAGAACACAGCAGCTCACTGTGTTGGTCAACAATTTATTTCTGCAGCAGCCAAACGTTAACATGATATGAGACATTCTAAATATGACAGTGACATTGAAAAAAAATATAATAAATCTAGTATGAGTGACGGACATTAAAAAGAAAAGCACGTCCTACAATGGGATTCTTCCGTGTCATTTCATAAACTGTAACCTCTGTGAAACAAGAGAGGGCTGATTGCGTGATTACTCTTGAGTGCTCAAAATCTAATTAGTGGCTTTTTATAAAACCTCTGGCTTCACGGGCCGCCTCTGAAGGGATTCAGTCTGATTCGAGCGGCTTCCTTCGGCTTTGACCGACACAGAGAATCTGGACGTGACTGTAATTTTGAAGGTTCACAGTGATGCCGTTTCTGCCCCGTTTTAAATCCATCCACACATCCAAACTTCATGTAACACACTGGACTCACATAAGGGCCCTGGGGCTATGAGGGTTCCGCACAGTTTAGTGTACAGTCACAGGGTGCTGGACCTCAAACGAAACCCTCCATGTATCGTGTGTAACTCTTATTTTATCTTCTTATTCATTTCAAAGCTTCTTTGCAGAAAGGAGATACAATTGATTGCAGCTCGGTGCGTGTCGGCTCTGTATACCACAGTGGACACTTGCCAAAGATTCATCTTTTGATAGTTTATCTCTGTGGTGAGAAACATCTGGGTACATTTCATTATTAAAACAACATTTTCTCCACAGCATTTAAGCTTTAGAACTCACATTACTACCATGCAATCCCATCCCTTTTCAGCTGACTCTCTTTGTGTGTTAATAAAAGCGCAGCCCAGTGAGAATTAATCGCCCATTCACTACATTAGATCACCAAAAACAAAGCCTCCATAAGGACAGCGTCCTTTATCTAAGGAGAAACAGTGCTGTCCCTGAAGGCAGCACTGCTTGTCACTGCTCTGAGCTCCTAATGAGCAGAACACAAAAAAAAAAACAACAGCTGATGGCGAAAGCAAAATGAACAAGCAGGAAGCGTTGCTATTTGCACCATCACAGAGCCACACTTTAATATAGATATAGGCCGCGTCTCTGTGTGTATGTTTGTACGACCGCGTTCACTGTGCCACTCTAGCGTTCAAATTCAATGAGCTATTTTTACATTCGTCCCACTGAGAGGGTCCTAGATACGGCAAAGTCCCTGAACCCTGGGGCAGTGCGCCCTGACCGAGCACAGCGAGCGGGATGGGAACGCCAAGGCTACAGCATCATACCAGATGGCTCGCAAAGATCTACTACAACACACACACACACAAATATATGCAGGGCGAACTTGAGTTAAATACGAGCCACGAAGGCAGAGAGGCAGGGACGGGCCTACAACTGACAATTAGAACATTTTACCATTTTTATTCCCACAGTATGAAGTACTACTGCATGCAGAAGGCTTAAGACAGAGAGTCATCCGGTGGCTACAGTCGACTTATTCAGAGATTCCACCTGGTGCTGTGTGGAGGAGGAGAAGAAGGGGATTTTCTCTCAGAGGGCATAATGGGATTACAAGCAGATGTGACTAAGACGTCACAAAATCCAATCCAGGCTAGAACATTATATTGCTTGCTTCTTATCTCTGTGGTATTTTATGAGAACGAGTGCTTATAACATGAAATAATGGAAAAAGGTCTTATCACTGTGTCAGAAGATACGAGGGTTGTTAATCTGATCCAGGTATTAATAACATTAGGGTTTCAGACAGGACGATACAGCATAGTGTCGCTTGCCATACGAGGGCTGTTAATCTGATCTAGGTATTAATAACATTAAGGTTTCAGACAGGAAGATACGGCATAGTGTCACTTGCCATTTTTACACTTTGATGTGGGACACACACTTTTCTGCAGAAGGGTAAATAACAGCCATGTCATAACAAAAAAAGACACTTTAATGTTTGTTTTAAAATGCAGTGCAGCAGTTAAGAGTGTAAATGTGTCATACATCACATGAAACAGTGGCTTGTTGTGGCTAACTCCATATGAAACTAACATTTTACTATCTGCCAAATTAAAAGTTGTCAAAACATTAAATGAAATCATAACGGTTGCTCCAAACCTTTAATATTCAGGCCAATTTGAGTCTGATCTAATATTTATTACATTTACATATCGTCTTTATACATATTACAGCTGCATAATTCATATTTAAGATAGAGAACACATTACAATTTGATTACATTAAATTACATTAAGGTTTGAAAACCAATTCTAAAACATCTGAAAGCTACTTTCTTTGTGAAAATATACCCTTTTCTTCCTTTGATGTCTTCCTGTATTATCTGTATAATATTCTACAGAATAATATTTGTGGAAAGTCAGTACCGATTTGCTCAGACAGGAGGCTGAAAGTCAGACACTCTCTCTTATAAGTACAACAAAATACTAAATGGCAGATGTGGACATAAATCAGAAAACCTCAGATAATTTCCACTTTTTTTTTAATTAAAAAGTGTAAAACGTAGTAGCTACAACAAACATTTTGGAGGAAAGCCTCAAAATTATGGCAGCAAAAACGAGATATCATTATGCGAACACAGGCTTCGGGTACTTTCAGGGGTGGCCCATGACAGACAGATGTATGGTCACATTGCACAAAGGACGACCACAACAAACAGAAATCACCACATTACTGCTTTGGCCGCAACAACCTGTGCTATACAAAGCACAACGGTGAACAACGCTTTTAATACACTTCTTTCGCTAGAGGATTCTTCTGCTTGGTGAGAAAAGAGAAGAGTTTAGAGCAGCAAGCTGGACAACAGCATTTCTTGTATGTTAGCTCTCGACGTCTGTAGCCCGATAAATAAGGTAAAGAACCTCCCAGCAGACTCCGCTGCCCTCTTTTCTGCCCACGTGTGCTTTGTTCTTTGTGACTGCTACCACACTTGATGGTTGGCTTGTCGTTTTCCCTCCAATTTTCCAAGAGATTACAGCACTTTTAAGTCTTTCTTGCAGATGTAACCCAGTCAGAGCGGCTCTCACTGTGGGAAGTTTCTCTGGTCTCGGGGTTAAAAGTGATGTTTCAAAAGAAAGACAGAATAAATCCATCTAATCTGCCTTATTTCTTCACCAGGGGTTTAACTTTGTACAGCTGATATTAAATCATTAGAATTGGCTGTTGGACATACTGGAAGTAAAATGTATTAAAACAATGCAATTTCTTACAAATGTACTTACATAATGCCCTTTCCCACACTGTTACAGGACACTTAAATTTATCCAACTTTTCTGTTGGTATTTTTATTTATTTAATTTCTCAATTTAACTTAAATATTATAGAATTTTTGTGTTTCTTGCAGTCATGTTCTCACATACTAATGGACTGAGGCCATGTTTGCAGATGTCTGTTTGAACCTTGTATGCAATAAATAAAGTTCATTAAAAGAAAGAGAGAGAAGCACATCCTTCTCATAAACCTACACTGCAAGTGAAGACAACTGGGGAACATCTGACCTGGCTCTGACTGAGGTGACAAACTGACAGGAAGTCATAGTACGCCACCAGACATGTGTTAAAGGCTGAGATGTCGTTTCACTCTTTCATAAACTTCAACATGCGCTACTGTGCTTGTACCATAAAAAAACTGGGACCCCTCAGAGGGCCCCGTCCCCACATCAACAACACATGCATAATGTGTTATGTATAAATAAATACATTTTAGAAAATAAATAAATAAAGTGGTCCATACCATATTCTAATGTTTTTTCCAGTTTGCATAATGTGAAACCTCACCATACATCAACCTTCATTTTTTCAACACTTTCACCATGTGACAGTTTCACTTCCAGGTTTACTGACGGATCAGCTGCTGATCCGCTCTCAGGCCGATCGGTTCTCATACACTGAAGCAACGCTGCAGCTTGAGATTCATTTCTATTATCCATTAATCTTTTGATTATTATCTCAATCAATCCATTTAAAGTTTGGTGGTTAAATGTCAGAAAATAGAGAAAAATGTCCATACAATCGCATTACACAGCTTGTTTTGTCCAACAAACAATCCAGAACCAAAGATATTCAATTTCCTGCAATAGAAGGTCAAGTAAATTTTCACATTTTGGAAGCTGGATCTCAGATTGTTCATCTGGAACTTCTCTTAGAATCTCCACCACCACTGCCCCCACAATTAAGAGACATGGAGACCATTTCTGTGCAGACCTAGTGTGGGAATTAAAAAAAAAAAAAAAAAAACTTTATGTAACAGAAAATAGTTTGTCTATTTGTCTTACCATATATTCTACCAACAACTATAATCTACTGATCATCCTGAAGGCAAACTTTAATTACAAACTTCTTCGGGGCCCATTATATTTAGGTATATTTGTATTTAGTTCCAATTTTGCCCCTGCTGGCATTTACACGGCACGTTTGACCGCGGGTGTACACCTGCTTTTGTATGCAGTGGTTGGCATGCAAAGGAAAAGTGTTGTCTCTCTCACGAGAGGCCGACATCTGCGACACGCTCACGGAACAGGAGAAGAGAGTTTCACAGGCACTTTCGCTCTCTTGTGGGCCAGCTGGTTTTTGGCCAGGAAGAATGCGTCTCCTGCACCACAGCCTCGCATGTAGCATCTGCTGTTTGACACTTGTTTTTGTTGAGCTTGAAAATTCATGTTTCTAATTTCCTTTTCTTTCTGCTCCAACATAGTTGAAACGCTCGTGGGCAAACTGTCCTCAGTAGCTGCCTCTAACCCTGAGGCCTCCCCTTTTTTGCTCTTAGCAAAGAACTGAGTAAGTTATTTATAAACTGCATTTCCTGTTCACAGCTAGACAGAGATAAAAAAGATTAGAGAGCGCGAGGGAGTGAACTCACTCTGGATTCGGTGTGGCTTCAAACCAGCAGCGACTGTTTGCATACACACACTGACCATTGTTAGACAAGGGTTGTTACTTCATTTGCACTGCTGCAGGAGATATTGCAAACAGCCTTTCAGTTATTTCACCCACATATGGCAAGCCTTTTCAGTTCCTCTCTCGACATTTGATATAACTAGAGATAAAAGGTTCTGCCTGTTGCACGTTCACACAGCAGCAGTTTTTGATTTTTCATATATATACACATTCTTCGTTGTGTATATTACTGCTGACCCTCTCTGCTGAACTTGGACATCTTTCAAAGTTATTGCTTTATATCAGGCAATCTATACACTTTTCAAAGTATTTCATGAGTGTGATCGCTTCCTGTAAACACTGTCTCTGAAGTTATTGCGATAAAACTCCATGACTGTCTAAACATCCTGTCGGGATGATTAACCAAGAACGAAAAAAGGAAATAGTAAAAGTGAAAGCCAAAATCTCTTCAATCTAGAACTGAAATTAACAACACCATGTCACCCTGATTCAACACACAAAATGTGCACACAAGCTAACGCTCGCAGCCTCATACTCCCAAGGGCCCCTCCCTGACTCAGCTCTATGGGCGAAACAACATTTCCTGTTTACAAGCCGTCGGCGAGCACTAACCACTTATCGCTCTAACAGCGCTGAGAGCACTGCTGCTGCCTAACACCAGACTGCACCCCGAGGAGAGCCCCGTCCGCAGAGGAAATACGCTTCCCTGCGTCCCCAGTCTGGCAGACTATACTCTATATTGGGCCAAACTCCAGACGTCACGGCCCCTTCGTGAGGCTTTTTGCTCGCCGACTGCCCAGTTTGAGTGAATTATGTTTAAAAATAACGAGAACAGTTTGGCTGATTGTAACAAATTCATTGTGGTTTTCTGTTCAGGATGTGATGTAGGAGACGAAACAGAGAGAAGATAAAAGGTGTATGTTACTCTTTAATGACATCGCAGCAACACTTGATACTTGACACTGATATTCTGGTTGTATTTGTTCTAGTTGTTGTTCAGAGCTACCGTTAGGAAGTGACACATAATGACATCAGTATAAATAATACACTTCTTTCAATATTTAAAACTCATTTGCAGAGAATCATTTTAGTTTGACACTAATGCAGCCTTTCTTACTTAAGAAGATTGATCTTATATTAACTAGGTATTAGCAGGGAGTTGATTAGCTTAGCTTAGCATACAGACTAAAAGCAGAGGGAAACAGTTAGGCTGGCTTATGCTAAAGGTCAGATATCCACCTGCCATCACCTCTCCAGCTCACTCATGAACATTTTGAATCTTGAAAGTTTAACATACACATAAAAAGAACTGTAAAAACAACAACAAATTGTTTTTACATTCCTGATTGTGTTGTGTGTTCTGATTGTGTCAGTAAGCACCCCTAGAGGTGTTAGCAGGCTTATTTCTTCTTTTCCAAGGTAGCTGTTTTGCTGTCATTGACAACAAAACAGCAACACCAACCTAAGCTAGCGGTCGCTGCATGTTTACCTTGCAGACACGAGAGCGGTATTGATCTTTTCATCTAACACTCAGCAGTTAAGTATCTCACAAAATGTCAAAATAGTCCATCATTGTTGAGAGAGACTGGTGGTGGGGGCCACAACATTTTATCTGGGGTCAGCAAGTGGTCAGCATGACTCATAAGGCCAGCTCTTGGTGTTTGCACCCCCATGAAGCTCGTCTTTCACGCTGACAAGGCAATGTTTCAGTCTCAAACAAAGCTAGCTGTGAGCAGCCTGTGTCTGGAACCGTTTCTTTTCTTCTCACTTCCCACATTATTTCTGGAGAAGAGTGCCATGAGTGCAAACAGCGCGAGTCAGAGATAGACACCATTAAATGAGCTGTGTGGGCCTTTGTGTGACAAAAGGATGCTCGCAACATCCTGTGCTGGGTTCAAGTGTCAGTCAGGTTTATCAGATTGAGCAAAGGATAATGATCACTGCTTTCAGCCAAACCTAACATGAAGTGAGCTGTTTTAGCAGGAGTGTTTTTTTTAGTGCTGCCTCACGTCAGCAATACGAGTCAAAGTGCACAAAGCAAATGTTTCACTGAGAATACATGAGGCGCCGTGCCAAAATAGTGATGCATCACACAGCACTCCTCAATGTCCCGGGATGTGTGGAACAAGGCTAACAGCACACGTTTGAGGGTTGGACGGTCGGCTGCTGATGTCTCTTAGCACCCAAATCAAGACCTGCCCATTTAAATTAGATTAAAAACCAACTGAAAACTAATCTGTCAAAACATTTTAAGCATTTATTCAGTCAAATCAGAGATCGTGACTAAGTTTGCAATTATCAGGCCTTCCTGAGACAGAGTGTGCTCGCTCAGATCAGATGTTTTTTTTCCTTTCTGCAAGTTACATGTGAACACCCCCCTCCCTTTCAGCTGCCTTCAAACCATCGTCTCAACAGTGCACTCTGTAAAAGGTCACAAGCCACTTCCGGAAATGGGCGACTTCCTCTTGGCTGTCTTGAACACAAGCTCAGAGTTTGTTCTTGCAAGCTGCACGCGCTGGCCCCAAAGTGTCACATGTATGAATAAGTTATGTGTTGCAAGCACTACGTGGAGCCCTCATATGAACTAAAATGGTTTCTCGTGATGCCTTTTTTTTGCATATGTAATAACAGTGAAGTGCCACATGTAACAGTTCTGCTTGACGCAGGACTTTTGATACCGATGTAGTTGAAAATTGCACTGATTTCCTCTTAAACAAACAAAAGCCTTCACAGAGTGACTGTGAGAAAAAAAATTTAACTTTATATAATATTATCTCAGTTATAGGTGTGTTTCTTCTGTATGAAATAAGCACCAAACAGCTACCTCACATACAAAGTTAAATTACCATTAAGAAACACAGAGCTGTTCTTGGTTGTGTTAAAGTGTCACATGGCCATCAGGCTCAGTCAGTCCAACAGGCCTCATCATGGAATCAGTTTACTCCTGAAGCGATTTGTCTATTAATCGAATACCTGATCAACAGGAGAATAAAATCAGCCAAACATTTGCTTGAGCCAGCTTGTCAAATGGGAGGATTTGCTGCTTTTTGCTGCTTCATTTTGTCATTGTCAATCGAGTATCTTTTGGCTTTGAACTATTGGTTGGGCAAAATAAAAAAACTGAAGGGAAAACTGTGATGGGCTTTTTTAAGATTTTATGACATTCTCTACACTAAACCATTACGACTTCTATTATCTTATAAATAATCAACACATTCATCTACAATGAATGCTATTGGTTAGTGGGAGCATAAGATCAGTTCCTGTAATGGATTTTGTAATAATAACACCTTGTCACTGACATGCAATCAAGCTTCCCCCATAAAATGTTGATTCATTTCAAGACCTCAGTGATGTTGTTGGAAAAAGTGACCTCTCTGCATGCCCCAAAAAGAAAAACACAAGTGCCAATAACTCCAGATTCAGATAGGTATTTATGTGAAAACCATCCACAATTTTAAATTTTCTGCCGTTACATCAGTGGTGTCTGTGCTTCTTTTCTTTAGTCAATCCTGGACAAATGAGCCTTCATGTTCAGAGCTATATTGTCTCTCTGACCTCTCAGAAAAGGGCCATTTTCATGATGAAAAAGTAAAAGTCAAGTTCAGTCAGGTTGTTATAAATAAAATGGGGTTTTCTGGAACATAATAAAGCACCATATGTGCTTCAAGTTCTAAGTCAAGCACTGGCTCTCTGACTAAACTAGTTGAATTTTCCACCCACCAGCGTCACCGTGAGAACATCTGTGATTGGTTTAAAAAAATCACATGACTTTGCTGTGTTGCCTTACGGAAAACATTTCTGTCTACTTTGTTTTAGCACCAGGCGGAGTGAAAAATTTCTTCTCCTGTCTTCATCGCCACAGCCAACGTTCAGTTACATGTTGGTCATCAACTTCCTGTTTCCCTTGCTCACAATCGCCACATTATTACCCAATGTAACTAATCCAAACAAAGCTGCAGTAGCTGATTATACCCAAATCTGTAAGCTGCTTCACATTCAAATGTATTTCTGTGTTAGTGCTTCATGCATGGCTGACACAAAGGAGCCACAGACAAGCTGTCTGTTTATTTAGGTGTTCTCATAACTTGGCACCTCATCTGTGTGTTTCTCCACTATTATTACTCTGCCAGTAATTCAGGTTCATCCAACCAGCACAGCAACTCCTCAGGGTCATACGTAATGATTCTAGTTTTCAGGTGTGACTCCAGTACGCTCAGTTACACACACACACCAACATGAACCAAGCCTCACATCACCACATCACTTTGACATACACACACCTCTCTTTCAGTGGCACCATAGATAACAAAGATGGTTCCTCTATAGATGCGCAAACACCCATTATACTTTACACAGTATGTTTGCCATGAAATATAAAGAAAAGCCAACCATGACCAATGACAAAGCAAGGATATTTTTGGGAGTTTGTTGCTGGCAACATAACTTCAGTTATGGATAATTAATATTTAACCACTGTCACAATGAAACATGGAAGTCCCCTTTACACAAGTGCAATTTGAGAAACGTCAGAGTATAGATTGTTTCCTCTTCGAAACAAAACAGAAAAAGCTAATCATTACATAGGAGCAGGTTTTCAGGGCTGAACAGGAGGACAAGAAAACAGAGTTCAACAAAGGGTGCAGACAGAGTTCTTTTAATTATGAAAAAGGTTAAGCTATTGAAGACTTGAGGGTCATTTCGTCAGTATTTTTTCATGGGAATTTGCAAGGTTTTAGCAACACTGTGAGATTTCACATTCAATAATTTAAAAAGAAATAGAAATGCTACCTCCCAACTATATTTTAACTAATTCAGGCCAATAAAACAAATAAATAAGCATGGATTCAGAATTTCTTCACAAGAATTGTATTTACTTATATTGAGAAATAAAACTGCAATGATTGATTTTACAAGTCTATAATTTCCAAATAGGTTTTAAAAAGTTTCTGGAAATAACTATGAACTAAGGACTACTTCTGGAGAAACACTTATTTTAGTTTATTTAGTTTAAGCAAAGTTAAGCAACGCTGCTTTTTAAGCAACTGTTGATGTCCAGGGGAATTTCCTTGAAAGAACTCTGCCACTGAAATAAAACTTGCAGGACAGACTTTGACATTTGGGGCAAACCTCGACTCCAGGCCTCTACAGCCCTGGTTAGATCGGGTAACGGAGGACGGACCCTAACCCTAATCAAAAAATGATTTTACAGCCATCAAACCCAAACTGCCTCAGAGGTGAGGAGCAGACTTGAGAGATGAAACTCTGTGCATCTGTCAGCTGGATCAGTTTCCAAACCTGCCTCTGACCATCAGGCCTAACAAGAGCAAGCAGAGGGACCACTTGTCCATCCGACTCCTGTCTGATTACACTGGTCAAGTCCTAAATGACTCAGCAGAAAATCCACCCAATTAAAATGGAGGGGCTGCCTCTGTATCTCTGTGTGTGTGTGTGTGTGTGTGTGTATGATTCATGCTCCCCACTGGCTGAAGAAAAATCCCTCAAACACAATGAAGCCCTTGTTCCCTGAAGCTATGACTGATAACATATTTTCCTATTATTCCTTCTTCCTTTCCCACCAAAACTCTAGGGAAGGGCCTGATAGCAAAGTGTGCAAATTATTTTGATGTTTTCCTTCAACGTGCGACGTCCCAGAAACTGGATTAGCATCACAGGCCAAATATGAAAATTCAAAGTAGTGAACCGAGTAACAAAACGTTTTTAAATAGTGACAGTTGGTACTAAATAACTGCACCCATTATTCATACTCTTTTCTTACTTACTGGTCGTTGGAGGAAACACAGCACAACAACAACACTCAAGGTTATCTTATAAAGTTGTTATAACAAACGTGTTAGCCGCTCTTTTGGAGACACCAGCTGCTTGTTGTTGCTGGATAAGTACACCAGGATCATTAGCGAGCTCATTAGCGCAAAAAAAATCTTCCCTCTTCGATAACTTTTTATTAAAGGCCATGATGTGCAAGAATGAAGAAAATACGGAGGGGAAGTAAACAGAACAGCAGAGATAAAACAGAGAGAAGCTCCAGGAAATATCATGACAGTCTAGCGTTAGTCTGGCAGGGTCGGTTGGACAGTTGGTTAGAACACTTAGAACACTTAGAACCCACTTACTCCGTGCGGACAAGTGAAAATAACTTTGTGGTGTGACCGTTATTTGAATCAGCCGCCATATAAAACAGGTCGTGAGCCGTCAAACCAACAAAAGTTAGTTGAAAGACGCTGGAAGGCTTTGTGGAGTTGTGAACCACGGTAAGAGGATAATTCTCTGTGGGTTCGTCACTACAAATGAGCCCTTTAACGCTACACATCGTCATTTTTTCCACTGTTAATTAAAAGGAAATCATTAGTGCAGCTTTAAGCATAAAAGACGGTTGGTTTCTTTTGGAGAAAAAACTCAAAAGTAACATATCACAAATGTATCTTACTTGTATCTTATGAATCTCTGGGGAAAAAATGATTTTTTTCAAACAATACCCAGCACTCCTGAGAGAAGAGAGACAACAAGATGTGGATAAACCCCATGTAGCCTCACCTGTGTTGACTTCAGGTTCACATGTAGGTATACTTTCTATTAGATGACTATCTGCATTTACTCCTACCATTCCTTTTGCGTCTCCACTGATATCAGACCAGACAGGCTTGCAGGTAATGACACTAAATTATTCTGCTTCATTACAAATTTATAGCCTCGATCAAATCAAAGTGTATTAGTCTGTCATCTATAATAGATGTGAGTCTGCAAATATAACCAACCCCAGCCACTCACTTTGTCTGCAGTGGTTCATTAGGTATGAGGAGAGAGAGCTGCAGTCTGGAGCGATAAAAGCCTGGATGACCTTAGCCAGTTTTGCGGAGGATAAAAAGGCTTAATTTTGGAGTCAGTGTATCTGTCTAGTTAAAAGAAGAAAGACTTTTGGCCTACTTAGCAACATTCAGATAACAGCCAGCATTCATTCCTAAAGTCTAGTCTCTTGTTTTACACGCGGATAGAGTTTTATATTCAGATAATGAAACAAGTAATATATCTGGGAGTTAATCGTGGCGCACTGAGATTACTGCCTCGGCTGACTGCGGCTCAAAGTGAACGATTTCAGATTTCTTTTGTTTCGTGGGACACAATTTTGAGGCACACTGCACATACAGAAAGGCTTTTGTGTGAGATGAGGCCATTCAAATCATTGGGGGCTTGATATATAATGTGGGAGTCACTGACAACACGAACAATGAGAAGGGACATCATGATTATAGATTATGCAATTAGGTAGAGTTCAAACAGTGAGAAGAGTCGTAGAGACGTAAAAACTGAGCCGGGCAAAATTCAAATGAAATACCTATTCGGTGTCTGTGGCCATAGATAGCATGTCTGAGGCTGTGTAGGTGTAAAATGATTCAAACTGGTGTTCAAAAAAGTACTGTAGTATTTTGACTACAGCTATGTATTTGGTAAAACAGCTTCCTGTTGTTAGTTACAGAAGTAAAAGGGGCTATGATGTGGTTTGTAAAGCATATTCTAAACACAAAAGTTCATTTGAGGTTGATTCGTGGCATCAAATATTAAGATTTTGTGACAAATACTGCTTCAAATGCTCACACTCCCCTATGAAATTCTTATAAATACTCTACTTTGGTTCCATAACTGTTAAACTGGGACGTCATGTTTGGGCCCGCAGACACCAGCAGACTACACTACATTTTTAATATAATTATATAATCCATAGACTACATTCACAGGCCAACTGACACAGCTTGTTTCCTGGCAACTTCTTCTCTCAAGGATGAATGAATAGAAGTGTTGAGGAGCACGCAGGAATGCCCACAGGATCAGGTTTTCATTGAAAAACCTAGGAGAGTTGGCGAGTGAAACGAGTGGCTCAGAAAACACTGAGCATCTCTTGTATTTTCCTTCTGTAGGTGGAAATGTATCCAAACAACACATAGACAGGTATGCAAACGCACAAACACACACACACACTACACCTGTACAATGATACTGCTGTAAACAGTAGCAAATGTATTAAATGCTAATTGTTAAGTGGAACTTCTGCTTTATATTTAAGTATTTCCAGAGGCAAGTTTTGCACTTGTGCATATGCACAACATCTATTTGCAGTTACTAGTAACTTTGCAGGGGACGCTAATAAAATATGTTTCTGTCGATTAAACTACATGACCATACAACAGTTACAAACAGCTCCAACTTCACTATCACCAACAATAAAATGCTGCTTCCATGTTAGAATTAATATAAAATATTAAACTGCCAACACATAGGCACACTTTAAATTTTAATGCAGGACTATTACAACGTAATACAGTTCATTTACACTGTGGTATTGTTACAGGGATCTGAATCCGTCCTCAGCCAGTGTGTAGCCTGGAACAATAACTACTACCATGGTTCAACAATTTATTGTAAAACATCAATGCAAGTTTATTTCTCTTTTCTGCTTTTTTGAATAGAAAGAAAACTAAAGCACAAAAACCTAAATAAAAGACACTGATTCCTACTGTATAACCCTTTAATGTGGCTGTGGACTCAAACATCTTATCTGAGCTGACCCTGTGACATCCTGCTGCAGAGACGCTCCACATGAGCTGCTGACCTGCAGAGAGAGATGGACCGTGAGGGAGTGTGAGGGATGCTGCTGGGGTTTAACCTGGTTGTAGTAGTATCTGTGTGTGTGTGTGTGTGTGTCGTACTCACGCCCTGGTCTTGGGGAAGCCCATGGACAGCAGCACGTCCAGGGTGGACCCATGTTTGACGGTGCTCGGCCGGGTCTGCCGCTGCCTCCGCGGAGTCACTTTGGCATACAGTTCCTCTTTAGCTGCCATAACTCACTGCTCCATCGGTATGTCAGGTCCTCGGCTCCTCCGGGGGTGTTTTCATTTATTTAAGAAAAAAGAACGAAAGACTAGGAGCGGCGGACTATTTAAACCGGGACGACTTGCGTTACGCGGAAGCGCGTAGAAAGTCCATTTTGTCCGGGTTGCACAGACGCTCTGAGCCGGATCGGGCTGCCTCCTGACACATGAAGTGAAAACCATCAGCAGGGGAGGAGGGACGGTGAGGTGGAGGGGGTTGTCAGTCGTGGGAAATCAGCCCTGCTTTCTCTCAGCCGTGCCCCCCCGATCCGCAGCAGCCCCCCGGACCCAGGTGAACACGTCGCCGCCTGCTCGCATCCGGTAGTGCTGAATGAAAAAATCAGATGTTTTCGTCTGTTCGGACTTCCTCTCAGCGCGATGTCTTATTTATGAATGAGTCCCGAGCGAGCGGAGCTTCTAAAAGCTGCCCCCCCCTCTTCACTCAACGCGCCCCCTCCTCACTTAAAGCGGCAGTACACCGAATGAGAAGCAGCAGCAGCTCGCTCCTCCCGGTCCCTCCGTGCCGTTGCTGCTTTTTTCACACACCGACATTAATCGTATTAGTCGGTGCTGGGGGGTCGGGAGAGGGGGGCACAGAGCCGGGTGGTGGAAAAAGTTGCTCACACTTCCTGTCTGCGAAAGTGGGCGGCGCCATTCTATCCTGTCGCGCACGCGCAGTAGTCACTTAAAGCAGCACGCCATCATCAGTTGCCATAGAAACTTAAGGGCGGCAAACTTTCTAAACATCCCGGTAAATATATATTTATTTGAGTTTTAGCTTTTTAATTTCACTATCTGCTACATTTTAATAGCATTTGTATAGTTTCTATTTCTTATCTATATATTTTTAACAGAAATGATGAACTAAAGTACAGCATTACTACTCATGAGTACATTAAAAATTTGACTTAAGGGAAAGTAAAAAATATTAGCTTCAGACATACTGAAAATATCAACAGTAAAATGACTTTTTATGCAGAATGGCTCTTATAAGAATAATATATATTATATTGTTGAATTATTGAATTATGAATGAATTATTGATGAATGTTCCTCACTTAAATGACACAAATGAAACTTATTTGAGCTTCTTTATGTGCTAAGTAACCTGTGAATCCTTCATCTAGGGATCATTAAGGTTTTATTATAATCCATAATATTACATCCTAATTATTTGTTAATTAAATTTGGTATTATGAATCTGAATCTGCAGTTACTAAAGTTATTAAGATAATTGCAGTGGAGTACAAAGTACAATATTTGCCTCTGAAATGTAGTTGAGTAGAACTGTGAAGTAGCATAAAATGGAAACACTCATGTACGAGTACCTCAAAACTGTGCCTAAGTATAGTCCTTGAGTAAACATACTCACCTCCTTTCTACCACAGACTTTTATTTATAATTTTTTAACTTTCTTTTTTTGTTTTTGCTTATCTCTATCCAAATTTTCATCAATAAGGGATTATCTTATCTAATTTTGAAATGTGTCTGTCGAGAGATCATAGACTTAACTTTTCTGACAGCCTTGTTGTGTGTCATATGAGGAAACTGTCTAGTCTTTACACCTAGCTCTGTTGAAGGGAAAACTAGCCTCATAATATTGCAATAAAAATAGCCCTTGGTAATTAAGCAAAAACACCCCATCATATATCAGAGCACCACTTACATAGACTGTATAATGCTGGACAGACACTTGTGTATCAGCAGGCTAATTGCTTATTAACTTCTACATTTAATTGCATGCATTTTGTTTTAAAACTTACCTGTGGTGACATCATAGACTGGCACAACTAGAGTGGCTTTATTTCCCTTAACTAATTGCATGGTAGTGTATCATATAAAGCAACTGTCTGATATTATGGAAATCAATGGTAATATTCAACACTTGTGTGCTGGACACAGTTAAAGGAAAAGCACAGCTATGTTTGGGCACTCAACTGAGGATCAGGACTCATGGAAACTTTGAAAGGCTGGGTGGACATGAATGTATTTATATTCTGATTGTTAGCAATACAAAGACAAAGACTCCATCAACATCAAATATATCCAGTATATACTGGGTTAAGCTTTCCTCCATCAAAGATAACAGGAAATGTGCACTATGACTGAAAACTTCACTTTTCTGTGGTATTTTCATAATTTAGTCATGTTCTCAGTAGCATAACAATAGTATATATACTGTGTGAGCATAAACGGATGTTGGAGATATGCATCATGTGCGGCTCACAAAGTAAATCTAGAGGATCTATTTATATTTTATTTACAGCAAAGCTGCTGCCAAGGCACGTGTGCATCTGTATGCATCATGAACTTTATGGGATCATTACCTTAGGAGTGATTTATGCATTTACTGCATGTCCATGCACTTGTAAGCATCTTAATGACGTAAAGGAGAAGTGCAGCATTTAGAGCAGAGGGCTTATGAGGCCGTTCAGTGGAGCAGTCGAGCAGCTGCGGTCAATAATGTCATTTTTGGTTTGTGTGTTTGATTCCCTTTGATATTTTTGTATATTACCGTATATTGCCGTCAGCCTTATTACCCCCAGTTCCTAATTTGCAGCAGGCTACCTTATCAGTTAAATCAACTTGTGTCATCTTACTGACACACACTTATCAAAAAGGAAAAACATAAGTAGCAAAGATAAGCTATTTATAATTTAGCTTAACTGTTTATGCAAAGCTCAAATGACAATAGAATCAAGTTAACAACAAAACTTTTATTTACCAACATATAAAGCAGAGTTACAACCACTGATTCATCAGCTGTAAAATGTCCTCAAAATAAAGGTCAAGCAATGTAGAAAACTTTGTTTCCCATTTTAAATATTATCCCTGATAGATTCTTTACACGTATGATATGTTCTGCTGTCTGGCCTTTTCAAACCTTTAAACCTGAGAATTTGTGGAAGTCAGTCAAACACATGACAGTCATCTTAGTGTCTGGAGGTAAACGACAGAACATTAAGACAATCACATCAGAACAGTTTGGATCAGTAATAATTATGATAAATCTGGTAATCATTTAGAACTTGTTTAACATATCATCTGTTCACATTGTCCAATTCATTAAGAATGAAGCATCACTGATGGCCTCCATTTGCTTTAACAATAAGTTTACTGAACTGTCAGTTTACACCCAATTCATCAGGATGTCTACAACCTTATATCAGACAAACACTTCCAGACAAATGTGATGCTAATTCAGCTAGAAATAGTTCAACACAATGTGGATAATGATAAAATCATAAAAGCAGTGGAGGGTCTAGTTAATGTGAAGTAGCTCAGAGACAACAACTGTAAGCCGACTTTCAAATAGTTTTAAATTACAGATGTAAAAACTGTTTTATTTACAAAAAAAGAGAAACTGAATAAACTTTATTAGAAAAAGAATACCCTATATTACAACAGTTTTGTGATTTGTTAAAAAAAAAAAAGATAAAACATCTTGTACAGGCACAGAGGTGAGGGGTCAGCAAATGTAATAAAATGTAATTGTAAAAAAGAATGATTTATCAAGAAAATGAGTACATCTTACTTATTTGTCTATTCTTCTTAGACAACTACATAAATTCATATATCTACATGTTTCTTATTATGGATTATGTGAGTCTGTCCTCAATTTGATTTGACCTGTTTACATGCAGATGCATCAATGTATCCGGTGTTGGGAGGAAGAAAAAAACAAAAAAAACAATAGAAACATACAAAATCACACACTCCAAACAGAGGTGAGGCCAAAAATGGGTCACTAGTGGCTGCAGCTCAATCTATTAAAAAAAACTTATCTACGTGTGAAAGAGCCTGTCTGGGCTAAATTATTTCTCGACACACGCGATGATGCATCTGAGACACAAAAGTAGAAGGTTCAGGTCAACTCTAACAACCACTGGTCTATAAAAACTGCAACTTGGGAGCAATTAAAAAGTACATGACTAAAAACTTCACACTGAGGAACAGTTCAAACCAAGGTGTTCTCCTGGCGCGACTGTTTTCATGCTGACTATACCACGAACGATGACTTCTGTTTGAATTCCCCCTGAAAACACAAACAACAAACATCAGAACTGGAACATTTTTCCACAAGCTGTCAAGTCTGTTAAACACTGACAAAAAAACATGTCTGACTGTGATATAACTTATAGACTTATACTTACATCTTCTTCGTCACCACCACCGTACAATGAGCCGGTGGGCTGGTAGACCACGCTGGACTTTGGTTTGCTGCAGGGAAATAAGAGAATAAAAAACAGCATGTTGAGCAAGTCACAGATGGAGCAGAACATCTGCATCTTTACTGAGGAACCAGTGTAAAGTCAGTCTATCTGCTGACTGTATAGAAAAGAAATCATGTTACCTCTCACTCTTTTCTGTAAAAGGGAAAAAAGAAAGGATATATCATCAGTAGGATTAAGTATTTGGTACATATGACAAATATCAAACAGTCTTTATGGTTGCAGCTGACAGCAAGTATGGTGTCTAATGAGCATGTTGTCTGTGTTGAAATAGAAAATTAAAGCCAATGCAATTGACGATGGGCCAAAGACAGTATTTAATACATCTATGACCAAAAAGTTGTTTTTTCAATAAACCCTGGCTGATATATGTTGTTGACCACCTTTAACTTGTTAAAAAAAGAAACATTTTGTGTAGCACTCTCACTAGCTACCTTTGCCTCATTTCAGTTTAATTTGAAATCTTTTAAGGTCCAACAGGCTGACTATTTAGAGATCAGAGGTTTCTGTTAATGTGTACACTGAATATAAGAATGTTTATTATTTAATATAGTGCAGAAAACTCACTGGGTAGGTATCCTTTCTTGTGGGCATACCAAATGCCAAATCCCAGTAGGGCAAATAGAAGCAAAAGCACTATTACCCCGGCAACGATTCCTCCAGTGTTTAGGTCACCTTAAAGAAAAAGTCACAATTTTAGGATTATTGGCTGAATTACAGTCAAACATCTTAGTGTAGTGAACTAATGCAAAAAAGAGAAAAAGGGAACTCAAATACTGTTGAAGTACACAAGTGCAAAGCAAAACTGAAAATGAAGGCTCTGTCTTAATGACGAGTACTGCAGTTTCTATTGGCTCCTTTGATGCAGCCAAACCAGTTTACTGACCTTTAGGTGTTGGCACACTCCACCAGCTGAAACCAGTTTAACATTTAATGTCTTTTGAATACGTAACCTTATTATAATTTATTTCATTTCATTTAAGAAAAAATTTAAAAACGGCTATGGCTTTTTTTCTTCTTTTTTTTTAATAAAGAAAAGAGCACTCACGGACTTCCATTTTCACGGCTTCACAGCGCTGGGGAGGACCAGCATTGTTGACAGCCTCACAGTAGTACTGACCATTGTCCACCTTGGCTGCACTGGGAAACTCCTAAAGAGACAGACAGGGTATATCTTTAATAATAAAGACCATGTGGACCATAACTATCACAATAAAGGTAGTGCAAAGTAAGAGCTTGTAGCTGACCAGCTGGCCACTGATGGTATTCAGCTTGTAGGTGGCATTTTTGTAGCCAAGAATCTTCTGAGGCTCAGGGGGCAGGGGGGTGCCATCTTTGTACCAAATGTATGTGGGCGGAGGTGAGCCGTCGCCATCGTAGCAGGTCAAGACAGCCATCCTGCCCGTCGTCACTGAGGAGGGGATCCTGCACAAGGGCGGAGATGGAGGCACTGTGGGACGTAACGGACAGTTTTCAGATGATCTCCACACACAGTGATACACAAGGTCCAATACACTACATAAACTTAAGACAAAGAAATTTTATCAGAATATTAGCGAGAATATGGTCACATTAGTGTGTTTGGGAGGATTTTAAATGGAAAGGTGTGTTTTCTGAACACACCTTCGTAATGACAGAAGGATTCTTACCCAGAACAGTCAGCTTCACTCTGGCTTCCCCAAACTGGCCATTGCCGTAGACCTCACAGTCGTACACTCCGTTATCCTCACGGGTCACTTTGGAGAATCTCAGGTTGCTGTTGCTGTACACTGACACTCGGTCAGCATATGGCTCTGTGGGAGAGATTAATTATTACAAAACAGAGTTGGAAGCATTCAGAGAGCATATACTCTTTAGGAAAACTTGGAAACTTTCAATCTGAAGTATATCATAGAACACAGCGACGATCATCATCAAGTGACAAGTTGACATCTTAAAACATGATGCTGCCATCAAATTTTGCTGGATCACTTGTATTTAGGAATTACATCAAGTCAAATGTTATGAGCCAGACTAAAACCTTTTTCCCCCCATCAACACTGGCTGAGATATATGCGTTTTGGAAACGACTGGACAATAATGTGTTGGCCAAGGAAGGAGTCCAGGAGAAAAAAAGATTTTTACTTCTATACCTCACATCTATTTGTGACAAAAAAAATCATAACTTCCTGGGGGGAAAACTGGAAAAGTTGTCAACATGCTACAACAACACACAGACACAAAAAAAGACTGCAAATCTACTCACTTGTTGGTTTCCCATCAAAAATCACATACGTCTGGGAGCCTTTTAGGTTATTAAATTTCCACTCAATTCTGGCACTGGAGCCAAAGTCACCTGAATACGAGCATTTGAGGTCAACCCCTGAAATGACAGAGTTCACAATAAATCAAAAAAGAAAAGCACAGCTATACAGAGATGTTTTTTTTACTTTAATTATGCAATACAAAATAAAACATCTTTAGTTTAAGCAATTACACAGTTACTGCATGATCCTCAAAGTTTTGAGAATAACTTCTAATTAAACTCTCTTAGGCTGTCATAACTGTCTTTATTGTAATGTTATGGACATTTAAAGATAACCTGTACAGCCTATAAATATAGCCATACAACTACTCCTCGATTATGTTGATGTCTGGGTGTCCCTCAGCATTTTAAAGTAGTTAAGTCCTTCATTCACAAATACAAAGCCATTTCCACTGCAAGACTTGCGATGACTGTGAGCATCACTGAAGAAAAGAGCTGGGAGCAGGATTACTGCTCAATAGGCTCCTACTGAGTTAATGAGACACAGACAACCTTCCCAATCTTTGCTCCTCTTCAGAACAGAAAGAATGAAAACACAACTACTTATATAATTACAGGATACAGTGGCACTATAATTTACAACATCATGGGGTGAAATCTGACACTCATCTCTATTTACAGAACCCACAGCAGGACCGCCAGACAAGAATAATGACACCTTTATTTTAGTTCATCATTTTTTGTGACTTGATTGTATCATTTGGATAAAATATTTTATTTCCTGGTTTATTCCCTACAATCAAATGATTTTATATTAACAGGACTCACCTTCATTCTCTTTCACCTGCACGTCTGGATTGCTGGTGGTGACTGAAAAGCCACTTACACCTGGACACATGCATTCAAATAAAACAAGTAGTTAGACTCTGAAGTTAAACAACATGCTGTCACAATTATACAGCCCTGTAATTTGTATTAGTAAAGAGATATTACAGTAGTCTATACAAACATGATAGTCAAGCAAAGGCAAAACATTATGTACACAATACACCGTTGACTGGTGAATCAGTTATTGTCTGAGACTTTTGTCTCGCACTCAGGTTGCTGAGTTGAAATTCTCACTTCCTTTAAGTATAGTTCTTGCTTTTACTCTGCATGGATATGATTATTAAGTCAGTGGCCTCTCTGTGGACGCAGCAGCAGCAGCAGTCCACATCCAAAGCCATGTTGGACTTACTGAGGCTCTCTCCAACATTGTAAAACCAAATACATACTAAACATAATTTATGAAATGTCAGAAGTTTAAAGACGTGCAAGTATTCCATAAGTGAGAAAAACTGCAGTCTATTAGGAAATCCTGAGTTTTCAAGTGGGATTGTAGGCTTGGAATATGAACAGCTGGAAGTCTTTTTTTAATCTCCCTTATGCAAGATTATGGCCAAGTAAGAGATTAGGTAAAAAGTACTCTGTGTTTTAATATTTATAAGGATGAACACAAGGAGCTGGTAGAAATGAGGCTGGGATGATTCAGTCTGGATGCAGATCAGATCTAAACTTCATTCATCAGAGAATAACATCTGAGGTTGGTGCTCTGCTGTCAAACGGGTTCCTACGCCATTTCCAGTCAAATTCAAGCTCACCTCAAACACTTTCAAGATGCTTTTTTGAGCTTTTCAAGCATCTAACAGCTGTGGTAAAATACACTTAAGTCAATTAGTCTCTCTCCAACTTACTGAATATTATTTCTTTATTTAAAAAGTAAACTACTCATTCAGAGTGATTTATTACATCAATACAATTAAAACTTGAAGTAGTTTCAAGCATTTTATCTAAAATCCAAGCTCTTTTCTAATCTTGAAAAACACCACATTAATATTCAAGCATTTTCAAGGATTTCCAGCACCCATACAAACCCCGTCAAGTACAGTTCTCAAATATATGGAGTGGTCAATTTGTCTGTTTTTTTTTTTTTTTTTTTATAACTGATTATTTCAAATTATCTTCAAGCACAACAGGTTCCAGCTCCTCAAATGTAAATATTTACTGCATTAATGCAATATTTTGCTTTTTGAAATTTGAATGAGTCAACTTAGCCGATGACAAATTATGAAAAAGCCTTTTATGCAGACTACATGATTCATTTCGAAAACATTTTTGATACTGCGCTGCTGTTAACCGACCGAGGTTCACAATATGACGTTCTGTTAAAGATCACCGGAAGCAGCACCTAAGAAAGAAGAACACACCCCTTATCAAACACTCGGAGCATGCTCACGATCCTTCAGGGTGTGGACACAGAAAAAAAGTGTCTCATTCCTGACTGCTGAGACAGAAAACCTGCGGTGAAACTGTCAGTATGGCTGAAACTGGATCTTTTCAGGAACACCAGCTACCACAACAGAAACACTTTAATTTAAGCATACAGGGCCAGTCTGTCACACTATAAATGTATTAATAATGTAACGCATCACTTTACATTACACTATTGCCTTTACATTAAATGTTGGGACTTTAACTACAGCTTTTATGTCTGACAAGCCCATGAAATACAGAGAAGCTTCAACAACTGAGAACAGCAGAAGCAACCAGTTAATCATCAACTGTGTAAAAAGCACACGCATCAAGAAAGACAAAAAGTTACTGGCTTTAAATTAACGTGTTTACCAAAATAGTATGTGTACTATTAACTTCAAATTGCAGTTCATTGCAGACATCATTTATTGCAGATACTTCAGACTTCCTCCACCCTGCAGATGTTTCGCCCAGGCTGTCTCAGCTGAGATAAGGCAGCACAGTCACAGTTTTGGTTTTGGTGAGATAAGCCTCCAGTGTAAAATGAAACCAGAGCACTGCATGACCTCTTTTGTTTGCATATTTCAGGAGTTTCAGGGTAGTGATGGTGCAGGATTGGGATTCTGCTTGTATTGGGAATACAAGCAGAATAGAAAGCCAGAGGAAACTTCATTTGAAGCCTGATAGTAAACTTCTTGGTTCGGTACAACAGGTCTATAAGCTACGTCGCACAGGGTTCGTTTCATACAGCAGATCGTGCTGCAGATGCGCTGAAAATTACACCAAAATCAAACAGTAAGCAGCTAAGAGAAATGTTACTTTATCAAAACACACCAGAGCTCTTAACCAGCCTAACTACTCTTGCTCAGTGGCCTATGAGTGCTAAGTGTGTGAAATGATGAATTAGAGTTACCTCAATGCATGTGGAAAAAAAAAAATCACACTGTAGACTTCAAGAAGTTTATCATAATCCTGACACTGTCTCAGGTCTAGATTGTTAATTTAATGCTGCAAGTTTATAGTCTGGATTTAATTTGTCCATAGTATTAATGAAACAGTGCATGACATTTCAAAATATGTCATAATCAGTAACTAGGTCAACTTTTGAGCTTACTCACTGAAAGTAATGATCCACGTATTAAAGTCAAATATCTTCATCACATGATGAGTGGCAGAGGGATTTTTGAACTGAAATATTTTCCAAATATAATTCAAATTCAGACATAAATGTAAAGCTACTGAATGAAAAGTTACATGCTGGGGTTGTTCTTCTGTTTGCTTTCTTAAAACAAAACTAAAAGCTTGGTAATATGAAAAGAAACTCTTTCTGGACTTTCAGTGAGTCACTACTGATCTAATTTAGCAACTAGAAATTATTTTCTTCATCAATTAATCTGTCGATAATTTTTCACAATTAATCAATTAGCTTTTTGCTCCAGGAAATGGTGAAAAAAAAATGTAGATCACTGTTTCCCAAAGCACCAAAGTGACCTCCTCAGATGTCTGTATTTGTCCACAACTCAAGATAGATAAAGATATTCAGAAAACATTCACATTAGAGAAGCTGAAATCAGAACTTTTCTTAAAAAAAGAAAAATAAAACAACTCAAACCATTTAATTAATCATCAGAAAGGTTGCCGATTAAATTAATAGCTGACAACTAATCGATTAATAGTTACAACTTTAATCTGATCGTGGCCATCACATTCCTCTCTGGGTATGCAGGTCTCAGGAACAGGAACAAGGAATATAACAACAACGATACCAAAACAATAATGTCATACAGGAGGAAGTACGAAATCTCATCTCTCCTCACCTTCCACATTTCTGTTTGTGTTTTTACAGCTGGTCGGCATTTAGGGTGTTTTCAAGGGACACCACAATAAAAAAATTTAACTGGTGACCACAAATGACAGCCCTTTTTTATGGCCACTTGTTTGAATTTCTCCTCCTCAGCTCGCACAGGCAGGTGAGGCCCACACGGAGCAGCAGGCCCGAGCTGCATTAGGGGCCCGGCCGCTAACAACAACACCTGCGGATACTTTATCTTACACCAGGGGCTGAATACCTGCTATTATAAACCTTACTGTCGGGTCAGAGGCCAGAAGAGAGGCTCTTGTAAGCGGACTGTGTGAAAGCTTTGATAAAAAATCACTCACCTGTACCTGCGAGAAGGAACAAAGCCACCGAAAACAACCCGCTGACCAACATGTCTTCGGCCTTTTCTTCAAAAAAAACCTCAAAAACAGCAGGAAAAAAACACGCTTTAAAAATTAAACCCTCTCTCCCGTCGAGTAAAACCTCGCTGCGCTTAAACTTCCCAAAACTCTTGATTCACGTCTCACAGCATACAGACTGTGCGCTCTCACCTGCGGAGGAATCCGCCCAGGTGACAACGGGCTCGGTGATTTCCGGTAACAGGATCCTCACAGGTGAGCTGAGTGACGACAGAGCAGACCAACAGGTTAGACCGAGACAATACTATTGTGACAAAGCACGCTTACATGGAGAGTGGTGGGGTAAAAACAAACAAAAAAAAAAAAAGGAGCAGGCTGACAGTGTGTACACAGACAGGTTCAGGACTGTGAACTCCGCCTCTCTCTCTCTCTCTCTCTCTCTCACACACACACACACACGATTACTTTCGTCTGTGGCCTCTCTCGCTTCCCTCTTTTCTATCTGTGAGATGTTTTTTCAGGATGAGTCAGACAGATGCGTGATGCATCTCGATCAATTGCACCATCCGATATTGCAGATTTCCTCGATCACAGCAGAAGTGAAACAACCACAAGTCAAAAAAACTCTCTGAAGTTATGACAAATAAGAAAACAAATAATATATACAATATACCACCACATTTCAAGAGACACGTTCATTTATTATGTTTATTAATCCATAATAACTTTGACATTAATGTCAAATAGACCAGTAGTATTAAAGTATGATAACTCTGATAAGATTCCTGGCATGTATATCAGCTTTTTTTATTTTTTCAAATTTCATGATCAAATTTATTTGTTTACAGCTCAGGAAACTGTGTTAGAGGTGCAACAAATGTAGGAACAAAAAGTAAATCTGATGCATCTTGACTGTTTAATGATATTTCATTTAAACTGCAGTCTAACATCATCACAGAGTCCGGTCCAGATACTCGATACTTACAGCATTAAAATCAGCTGCAACACATTTATTGTCTGTGTACACCTAACTTGCATTGGGGTTTGAGTGCAACTGTACATAGTGTTGATATAAATGAAATAGTAACACAGTTAATGTAAAAGCATTTCCACCTGTCCACTGGTGTAAAAAGTCAGGTGTGTGGTCGCACAAAGGGCTGGTGGTTGCGACCATTTAAACGCATCTGGGATTAACTGGAACACTGACTGTGAGGTCAGCATAAGCTCACCCGGTGCTCTTTAGCTGACTGTCAGTAAATCTCAGCGGCCAGGTTCCTAAATGTTGTTAAAAACAGTCCCAGAGGTGTTGATAGTGAGGCCAGTGGTTTTAAAATGAACAGTTGGGAAATAAAACACTGTCATGTTCAGGCATCCGCATACTTTATTTGGTGATGTGGTGTATCTAAGGGCATCTGATAAATATGTTTATATTTAAAATGTATTTATTTAAAGCCCAAAATCACAAACATTGTTTGCCTTGGAGGGCTTTACAATCTGTACAGTTGTGACACCCTCTGTCCTTAGACCCTCGAACCTGGAGTCAGGAAAAACTTCAAAAAACCCTTTATGGGAAAAAGAAGAAACCTGAGGAAGAGCCACAGATGAGGGATCCCTCTCCCTGGGACAGACAGACGTGCAATAGATGCCACATGTACAGAGAACATCATCATCAATCATATAAGGAATTATACATGCTGAGTTCATAGGTTTAGTTCATGTATGAGGTATCACTTGAGGTAATGGAAATGAGTCCATGAGTCCAGGTGCATCTCTAGATGTCCTCATATGGAGCTCTGGTCCACTCAACCTTCTCTCCCCAAGACAGACACAGATCATGTCCCCACCAGGGCGGTGAACCTCAGACCACAACTGGAATCAATGAGGAACCTGCAAGACTGGAGAGAACAGGGAGGACCTGGGGCTCCTGGCAGTAACATGCACTTTACAGGACATATGAGTATTCACATTAACCACATTAACCACATTAACCACTTTAACCACAGTTTAAGCCACTTTTAACCAGTTTATAAGCTGACTCCAGTTTGCACTACTACCATATCAAGTTTGCACTGTCTGTGATTTTGCCATGTCTTTGTTTTATTGCCATGTCTTAGAGAAACATACTTTCAATCCTTCAGCATGTCCTGCACATGCCGCCAAATTAACAAAAATGCAGACTTTGATTTTGGCTTTGAAATAAGAGTAGAGGAAGCAGAGAAAGTGGAAGCAGAGAAAGAGGAAGAGGTGCCCGGTGCATCATGGGAGCCCCCCGGCAGTCTAAGCCTATAGCAGCATAACTAAGGTTGAGCCTGTGCCAGATCACCCTAACTATAAGCTTTATTAAAAAGGAAGGTTTTAAGTCTATTCTTAAACACTGACACTGTGTCTGCCTCTCGGACCCAGACTGGGAGCTGGTTCCAGAGAACAGGGGCCTGATAGCTGAAGGCTCTGCCCCCTAGACTACTTCTGGAAACCCTGGGAACTACAAGTAAGCCTGCGTTTTGGGAGCGCAGCGCTCTAGTTGGTTGATAAGGAGTTATCAGTTCATTAAGATATGATGGTGTTTGCAATAACACTATTTAACAAATCACCATATTGCTATAATCAATTTGTGAAGACTATGGTAGTTGTTGGAGTTCTTATCTAGCACGATTGTAGACCAGCCGCCAAGATGAAATATTTTCAGGATATTGCAAGAACACAAAAACATTTTTCAGCCGGTTTGTGCAGTTAAAGGTGTTTCAAATTACATGCTGTTAATCTCCTCAGACCAGGTACTCTGCTTTGCATGTTTTTTTAACGTTGGCACCTCCTCATTCCATCCTCTGTCACGTTCAAGTGTCCTCAGTCCAGTTTGGCCCAGTGCTTCCCTCTACAGGACATCAGCAGCACCTTCAGCACAGCTGTTCACATGCATGCAGGAATCCATGCATAAACACATTCAATTTCATTGTTCCTCTCTGTCGATGCAGTTAAGTTTCAGTTTAGTTTATTGTCATTATTACAGTACATAGTACAGCAGTGCTTTTCAGTGCAATTAAATGATTGTGCTTTGGCTACATACCACCTACTCAACTATACGTATAAGTAAAAACATTATCAGAGAAAACCACTGCACCATAGAAAGCATATTCAGTGTAAATGTATAAATAGAGCCATCAGTGAGGATCTGGCTAAATGTATAACTTTCAGAGAGACATACTGTATATTTATGAGAACAAGCCTTGGCTGAACATGGATTGTGTCTCAGGCACAAGTGAAAAGGCAAAACAAAAAGTTTGTTATTTTGGTTTGTTACGGTAGAGTAGAGAGACCTTATACATTGTCTCCTCAGAGTAGTATAGAGATTTTATTGCTCATGCGTGCATTTGTTGTTTGTCAAAAAAAAAAATCAGTTTTCTTTGTTTCTCTGCTCGTCATTAGAATAAAGCCCTGCCAGAGCTGTATCTTTGTTCCCCTGCCCAGATCTTATCGATAAACATGACACAATCTTCCACTAGTGACACAAGGTCGCCTCGGTCTGCCCTCATCATCTGGCAGCCAAGAGGAGACACAGGGGACAGATTTCAGTCAGGCAAGATAGATTGCTTACCTTAAAGACTGATGAAACTCAGCAATAATGTCACATTGCAGAGTGCTTCGCATTTGAGCTGAGAAAATTGAAGACGCTAAAAGCAGTTTTCATCCCCCTTATTTATCCTCATAGATACTACTCCCTACCTTAGTATCAAGGCTGTAGGCTAAAGCTAAACATCTCTCTGTACATTGAATAAAATAAGTAGAATTATTGAAGGTAGATATTGAATATTACAGAATACAGACTTTCAGCTTTAAGTCACATTCATGCTTTTTACTCATCACCCTGTTTGTCTGTCAACACGGACTCAACAGATTTCTACTGTACATTTCAACAGCTGTTTATATGTGAGAGAGTACTGTAGAGTATAAAGTGTATGCAGTAGTACATGTGCTTAGTATTGTGTGCATGATGCAGAGTAAGCAGGCCTGTGACACACCAAATATATGCTGTACGTACATTCAGCTCAACTCATTGCACTTTGTGCATACACACAACTTCAGGGGAGTCCCGGAGCAGTCACCAGATGATCATGGGTGCAGCGCTAACGTATGCAGAAGTATGGCGCCTCGCTCATAGCCAGTGAATTTCCAGCAGCATGGGAAGTGTCATCAAGGTCAGCAGTAGGCCACTGCAGCTTTGTAATAGGACACTCCACGCTGAGCAGGGGAGGAGGAGTTCTGCAATAAAAAAAATAATGCAGGTTCAGAAGGGGGAGTTTGTCAGTTTCTCGTTTTCTTTTTGCACGTAAAATAACAGGATGTGCACAGCTGTGGTAAACAGTGCGAGTAAGTGGCTTACTTTTCTCAACCACGGAGGTTTTGGACACTGTGCCTGAGTCGGGAAGTTTGATGTTGCAGGTGAAGTTGGACTTGCCGTTGGGCAGGTTTTTAAACAGCAGGCGGCAGATGTTGCCTGGGAAGATGCGGACCTTGGCGCGTTTCTTGAAGGGGGCATGCTGCTCCTCATCCGGGTCGGTGGTGTCAAAGAGTCTTTCGCCTTGTGTATACTTGCAAAACGGCTCTGGTGACTCAGCGGGAACGGAATATTTGCAGTCCATCCTGAGGTGGTGCTCATCTATAGAGCAGTAAGTCAGCTGAACCACCTTCTGGGCTGACACAAAGCCTATGTGTAGTGTGACACCAAGAGAGGGTCAGATTTTTACTAAACCAACTAAAAACACCAGGTTATGAACATACTGCCACCAGTCCCAGATGAGAAACAATATTCATAATTAAATTGAAAAAAATTTAAATATTAGAATAATGTCCTCAATTAACATCACTTAAAACCATAAATGATCTTACCAAAAAGCAAAAGTGTGGTAAGCAAGAACATTCTCCCAACTTTCCTGCAACAAAAAAAGAAAAATATTGGATTAAATGGAGTGGTAGCAAACTAACACCAGTCACATACTATACAGCAGGTAGCCTATTTATTTTGCTCTCATGTCTGTCTTTGCTCTCATGTTACGTTATTGAGGTTGAAATCAAATAAAGCTGACTGTGCTGTAAATAGCAGGGTCAGATTTCAGAAACATGAATACCACACTTCTGCCGCTGCACAGAGGTTACTGTAGAAAAGTCACTGTGCCATATTACTGGAGAGCCGAGTACAATACAGCCTCACTGTTCACGCTGCAAAGGGAATGAACTGCAAACTTCACTGGTCACTTGCCAACACTGACACATTTCTGCACATAGCCTCCCTCGCGAGAGCCTTGTTTGCCTACTTGTATCCAATATGTTAAGAAAATACATAAAGTGGTCAAGCTCTCTCTCTCTTTTTTTTTGTTTGCTCTCCCTTCAAATATTTGCTATAGTGCTGACTCCAGTTAATCCAAACATTTCATCCAGACTCGGACAGCATGCAGAGCCCTGTTCAATGTGTCACCACGGCTCAGATCCAGCAAATAAGAGTACGTAAAATCATTCTCACCTTGTCTGATGCAGCTTGAGCCCTCTTCAGCGCTCTGCAGTGTGATGCCAGGGCTAGATACAGTATACAGAGGTCGGCTTATAGAAGAAACAGAGGAGAGAGGAAGGGGGGACAGAGAGGGAGGGCAGTGGGGAGAGAGAAGGGTGGGGGGAGTAAATGCTGCTCCATTGGACTTTGGGGACATTTCTTCAGTATTGTATGAGGATTTTTTTTATCGATTTGCGTTTTACCAGAGAACAGAGGATCACATGTCAATACACAAACCTCCGGCCACATATTGAAAGATTGAATTCAGGCTGCTGAATGAGAGAGAAAAAGGAAATGTTGTGATGAGGTTTTGATTGGGCGAGTCACCTCAGCAGCTGTTCTACGTTTCCTTATTCAGTGTCAGCAGTTTCTTAGCCACATTAACTGACATTTTAAAATACATACATATTAAATGCAAATGCCCGGTGGATTAAATTCAGCTGTGTTGAAGATCTATTACACTACATTTACATCTGCATACAATAAGAAAAACACATCATCAAGGTAAACACAAGAACAAACAGGATGATATAATATGTCTTTGAGTATTCTGCTAATAGGCTTGTTATTAATAACTACATTAATAGCACATTAAAACAGCAAAAGTGCAAAGATTATAAGGAGCATATGTCAATAGTGAAATGAAAACTGTGAGTCCAGCTGCTGTAGAACAGATTAGATGAGTGGCTAAAGAGGAGATTTCAGGTGTCTTACTGCAGTTTTGTTTTTTTATGATTCAAGTAGTCTGAAAATTCCCACGTGTGCGCATGTTATTTTCACACCCACTGAAAACATGTTTTAACAAAACTGAGTGTCTAATGTGATGCTAGCAGCTCTGCAAGGCTGACTTCAGGCACACCTATACTTAACACACAGTACAGGAGAAGAATGTTGCTACATTTTCAGGTATTTATATATAATCCAAACTCTTGGACAAATAATACATTTTGACCAGATGATGGTGCGACATGAAGAGTCTGAGGCAGGCATGAATGTCTGTACCAAATTTAATGCCAGTCCACCCAGTAGCTGTTGAGATGTTTCACTGAGTAGCACAAATGTCAGTTGCACGGTTGAGCTCTTGTGTCTAACTTGGGGGCCAACTAAACAATCACACCATCACAACACAAAATACACACATTTCACCACACATATGAGGACCCTGTATAGTAAGTAGTGAGTTGCCAGCTAAAGAGAGTCACTGATTAGCGTAGAAATACCAGTCGTGAGTGACAAGATCTGTTGCCAGTTTCAGCAAAGACTCTACTACTACTACTACTCTCAGAAATCAGCAGCACTGTATAGCTGAGTAAATATATAATGTGACTAAATGTCTGTCTAAATATTAATGACTGTGGCTGTGTAAAATTATGTAGCACTGGCTTATGTCGCCTGAAAACCATTAGGACCAACTAAAATTTCATGTCAAATCCACTCAGCTAAATCCTCTGTATCCTCTCACTGTATCCTCTGTATCCTCTCCACACTGCTCATCCATTTTGTCAAGGACCTTTCTGGACAGTTGCTGAACAACCACCACACTGAAGCAGTCTCCCAGGACACTGACAGAAGCATTGCAGAGGTCTCTGAAAGGCACAGACCACAGCGAACAATGAAAGCAGAGGGTATCTGCTACTTTGCACTGTATTTTCTTGAATGTATTATACAACACTGCATGTTTTTACAGTTTTGTCTCCTTCCCTTCGACTGTCAAAAGCACAGAAAGCAGGTGTAGTGGTCCCTGCCAAAAGTATTCATTAGAGATCCTGTGGCTGTGATCCTTGCTGCTCCTCTGCTGGATGCTGCTGTTGATACACTGCAGATGAAACACAGAGCCGTCACCTTTTCTTCTGCAATGGGGTACACTGTACTATGTCTACTGTACTGTACTGCCATTATAGCATGAAATTATAGTATTCAGAAAGCCCTAGATTGTACGTTTCCCTGTATTTCTTCTTTAAGGTCTATTAAAAAAAACATAGCTGTAGTTTCATGTAACAAAGGCAATCCCTGTCCGTGTGTGTGTTCATTTTCAGGTGTCTCTCTCTTCCCTTTTATAATGTTATTGTGCTGGATGTGGAGGGGGGAGGTTCTGACCTGTAATAACTGTTCAGGGGTGGGTTTTTGCCTCAGACAGGGGGGAAGTATTCCTGCTCAACAACAATGTGTGGCATGATGTGTTTTTGATTTTAGCCTGTCAGGTCGTAAACCTGTCATGTGTTTGTCATATTTAAATCTAAATATTTGGAAAAGTAAACAGACCCATAATATCTGCAATTGTTGGAATTTCTGTGTTTAAAAGAAATGTATTATTAACATACTACATGCTAAGGCTTGAACAACAAACATATTACAATGACACTCCATTTTTCTGTATTATTGCTTTCCCTTTGTAAAAAAAAAAAAAAACATTAAAAGGAAGTAATCCTAAAGTATTACGCTGCTGTTGACTGTCTGCAGAGACCTAGTGGTTCAAAGACATAACCAATATCTGATATGTGAGATCAAGTATCTTAACACATACACATTATTATTATTATTATTATTATTATTATTTGTAGTTAGCACAGCTCCAATTGTTTTACTTTGATTCTGACATTTCACACACATGAACACAGTTCAGTCTTCAACATTCAGCTCCAGTCTGCATAGAGGACGTCTCCAGCCCCCATACACAACACCTGGGAGCTTAGTTAGGGACCATCAATAAATTACTGTTTAAATATGTTACATAATCTGTTTCTCCATGTTTTTTTAGACTGATTAAAATTCATATAAAAATCGACTACAATATACGTTTTTTTATGAAGGTGTCATTGATTACTGTAATAGCAGAAGTGTTTCTATTTATATTCTTTTCCTTCAGTTACTGTGATGGAATGTTCTTTTTTAATTGATATTCATTTTCAGCATGAAGATAATAGCAGTTTTTTATATTTAAATATGTATACACTGTATATGGGTGTTTTATGTTTCCTTGTATAAAAAGTGTAGCATGTTGGTGTCTTCTTTTCACTGCATAACAGTACCAAAAGGTACTAGATATTAGTGCTTAATCTATATTTGAATATTTTAATGTAAAAATAAGATAGTTCCTAATAGTTTGTTATACGTCCCACTGACCCAAAACACAATGTAAAGACACTGCATTGGTGTGGTCTCATCTGCAGAACAGCTCATCGAGGCCTGCTACTGTATTATTGCTCTAGTTGGATACAGAAATGTGGTGCAGTTTGCACTTTGTTTGGATGTTTACTTTGTGGCTGAATGCAGACTGAAAGCTTTGTCTGTTTTTCTGCTTCAATCACTGATTGTATTCTGGGCTGCATGTGCAACTTTGTCATGATATGTTGAACTCTCATAAAGTCATAACATGGTGTGAAGATTATTGATCTGATTAGATGGGTAATCTTGCCTGTGTGCTCTTTTGTGTCCTTTATACTGTCAGCCTTACACAAATAAACCAGTAAACAAACAGTTAATACAGCAGTAATACAGTGACTATGTCCCCGATGAAGTTTTGTTTGCAAAGATATGCTTCAGCAAAACTACTCACAACTTAAGATGATGCTCAGTAAAAGTGTCCTGTGTTTTTTTGTGCACAAGTCACGGTTGGTTTACAGACATTCACTCACCACCTCCCTGCTGCACCATACTAAATATACTACAGTGAAAATATTATAAGAGAAAGATCATTTGTCTCTGGCTCTAATGTGACCAAAACAATAGTGTTAATTCCCAATGAGCTAAACCCTTCCACAGGCCTAATGGGGTATGAGGTCTGAATGTATGAATCCAGCAGTTTCACCCACAGTGAAAGTGACAGTTGTGGTTGTGCTTCCAGTTTTTGTCCTGCAGAGGGAGCCCTTTTTTTGCACCAAGACAGGACTGCTCCCCAAAACACAAGTATCTGGGTGTGGAGCCTGTAAAGGCTAAGTGATTTGTTTGCCTGCCAAGTCCCCCAACTTTTACATGTAATTCCATCATAAATCTGCCCATCAAGCCCGAGTCACACATGGTGGGTGATGGGTGGTGGGCATAAACATCTCTCGTCAGTAACTTTGTCACAGATTAATGAGTAAAGTTAATCTCCTGTGTAGCTCTCTTCAGGACAACACAGACACAGGTCGGTTCTTTGGGACGGGCGTTTATTGTTTCTACACTTCTTTGTAGCATCCATTGGTCACGCCGTGAAAACTATGTTAACGATACACATAATGCAAGTGAATTAGTAAAGACACATAGCATGTTAATGAATGAAAGAAAGTACAACATGACGCCATGCACTCCCAAAGAAAGCCAGGTCCTTTCTCCTAAAGCCATGTCTAGATCTTTAGTCTGGGCAAGTTCTTGAGGTGGTATTATTGCAGCCTTAACATTGGATACGAACTTGTGTAGATGGAGGTTTCCTGTTCTGCACAAAGCTCTTGCCTCTTCCACAAGACTTATGGCTTCAGCAGCTGATTTGACACTTATCAAGCCATCATAAACATAAAAGCCTTTCTGAATGAACCTGACGGACTCATCACTGAACTTTCCATGAACCTGCGCTGCTGGGTGTTTAAATCCAAAGTTGGAGCAGCCAGGGGATGAGGCTGCCTTAGATTGCTGTCCCCTTTGAGGTATGAACCTCTTTCCCATGAACTTGTCATTATGTAGATATGTCGGGTGTCTCTTCTGACATTTTTCACACGTGCCTTTGTTATCACACCTTCTTGAATGATGACCTGTCTTTAAACGTCCAAAGCAGAGTTTTTCTGCATGCACAAACATGACACAATCTTCAACTGTTTTTTCAATGAATTTTCTGCATTTGGCTAGGATGTGTCCTGTTCTTTTGCAGAAGATGCATGATGGGATGTCTCTTTGTGTTGTGTTTGTGGTCAGCGTCTTTGCTTGAACAGTTTGGTTTTGTGGATAGATACCTTGGTTTTTCACTTTCTACACTCTTCAGCGCTTGTATTGACGATATGGGATCACAAGCAAGATCTGCTTCGTTTGATAAGAAGTCTACAAGCTCCCTGAATAGTGGGTAGCCAGTGCTTACTTGTTTAGTTTCCATTGCCTTGCGGTTCCATCTGGATACCAACCAATCTGGCAGTTTCAGCTAAATTCTTTGACTCTCATTGCAGTCATTCAGTACTTCCAGTGTCTTAATGTGGGGCATTGCAGCCTCACAGCTCCTCAGGAAGTCTGCAAATTATCTTAGTTCGCAACCATCCTTAGAGCTAATCTTCCCAATAACGAATGGGTCACCAAAACACTTTTCTAAAAGCTGCCAGGCTGAATCATATGCTTCCTCTGTGCCTAGTAGGAAAAATCCTTCTGCTGCCTTTCTTGCAGCGCCTCCTAAGTACTTCATTTTCATCATTCATTTTTTTGGAATACCTTTTCTATCCATCAGTGTTTTGAATGATAGTCACCAGTCATTAAATTTCAAGGGATCTCCAGTGAATAATGCAGGCTGTAGTGTTGGGAGATATTTGGCACCTATAGCTTCTGCTAGTGCATTAACCAAATCTGAGCTATTCTGCACTTGTGGTATGGACATTGAAGTTGGTAGAGCTTGTGGTGCCAGTGTATGGCCTTGAATACCAGAGACTTGACTGGTGTGTTGAGGAATGAATGGAAGACTTGAAACATTATGGACTTGTGTTGTCAGTGGCAGAGATTGAGGAATGAATGGGGACTTTGTGGGGTAGAAAGCTTGAGTTTCTCTTGTTGGTTCAACATGATGCAGTGAGTCAACTACCTCAAAATTTTCTTCGATTTGATCATAAACCTTAACTCGAGCCTTTGCTGTTACGATTCCCAGGCAGAGAGGAGCTAGACCCCGAAATGCAGACCAGAGCAGACACCAAATGGATTGAAGCTTCAACAGTTTTAATGTTCTTTTCAATGAGTAGAAATCACAAATCAGAGTTTGGCCAGCCGTGGGCGTCACGGCTTGGCGTGGGGCTGATGCCGCAGGGGCAGAGAGCCGAGCTGCACCAGAGAGCTGCAAGGAGGACTGCAGAGGGGGAGATGAGGCCAGGAGGAAGACGAGGTAAGCCAGGGAGGCAGCCGCGGCGGAGCCAGGAGTCTGGAGTACAAAAAACAGAATGGGTTAAGGTACAGGCAAGAGTTCAATGAAAGAATTGCTAGAAGCCACGAAGTACCGAGAGAGGTAACTGAACGATCTGGCGATGAGTGGATGAATGAGCCGGGCTTAAATCCTGTTGGTGGGTTGATTGTAGAATGACTGCCAGGTGGTGCGGCTGAACCAGGTGTGGTAGTGAATGCCCTGGAGTTACCTCGTCCTCCTATGCGGCCAACAAACAGACAGTGACAGACAGGGGGAGACAAAACACAAGACAGGGATCCTAACATTTGCAGCCTTCAGCTTCTTCACCTCTTCCAGGTGTTCTAGCTTTCTGCATCTTTCTTTCAGAAATCCAAGTAATTCCATAGGGTTCACATACTTTTTCTTGCAACTGTACTTCTTAAACCTTTGTTGATGGTTTGTTCACTTTTTTGTGGGATTATTTTTCCCTCTTAAACCTTATGACATTTAACTATCATGAATACCAATACATTAGATTTATGTCCAGCATATAGGTTTGGCACAGTATACAAGGCAACAGACTTGAGTCATTATCTGCAATTTTCAAGTTAAGTCACTTCTCACGCCACCTTTTCATTTGAATGATGTGGCAGAGCACTTTCTGGCTTTATCCTGAAAAGTTGCGCTTTGACACAGTCTAATCACCGTAGCTTGTGGTCGTCATGCCAACAACGCACCGTGGACTTGCTTATCTCATACGCCGGATAGATCTTGACACTGGTTGGTTCTGTGGGACGGGCATTTATTGTTTCTACGCTTCTTTGTAGCATCCATTGGTCACACCGTGAGAACTACGTTAACGATACACATAGTGTAAGTGAATTAGTAAAGACACATAGCATGTTAATGAATGAAAGAAAGTACAACATGACACCACGCACGCACATGACGCCACGCAATACCTCGTTGTCATGAAAAGAGGTCTTTTAGTCTGTAAAATAAAATCTTCTGTGCTCTTTGCTGATAACTTCAATGCAACAAGTTGCTGTAAGCATAGTAGCAGATGATGTCGGCTCTCGTTGGGCTGCATGCTGTGCATCAGCAATTTCCGCGCAAAAAGTGCAACAAAGACATTAGTTCCGGGGCAACACAAATAAACAGTTAACCCTTTCCTGTCACACAGTAATCGATCATATAAAGCCCCATTTTAAACATATCGGACTCTAACCTTTCAACTATTATATGAACTTCATTATTTATGAATATATTTATTTATCACGTGAAATTATGAAAGTGACGTGTCATAAATAAACATTTTTGTAACGTCATTTACATCCTGCCAAAATCGGGCTGCTCCTGAGGAGGTTTTCTAGGATGAGCAGCCCAGTGTGTGCACGTGTGTGTGTGTGTGTGTGGGGACGCACAGATCCATCCTGAGTCTGCAGCCTGCGCCGCTCTGCTGCTGATGCTGCTGATGCTGCTCCGCATAGCAGCACAGCTCCAGCTCAGGACAGGGAGCAGACATCAGGTAAGAAACCAGGAGGTGTGTGTGTCAGTGTGTGAAAAATGGGTTTCGTATCTGTCAGACGCGTGTGTGTGTGTGTGTGTGTGTGTGTGTGTTGTGGGCCATCGGGCTTCTTTCACCTGCAGTGAGGACAAACTGTATTCTCACACACACACACACGCACACAGCAGTGTGAGGGGGAGCTCGTCAGATTGCTGCAGCACTGACACGCTGCATGGGCGTAGTCCTGTCTGCATTCGGGCTGCAGGAGGACGCCCAGGTCTGTCTCCACCGCGCTGCTGGATACTGCAGCTTCATGCTGCACTCGGAGGTTGCATGTTTACTTTGTGTCTTTATGAAGATTTAAATCTGCTCCTGTTTTTTCCCTATCACTGGTGATGTGGTATGCTGCGTGTTTTACTCTGTCATGATGTCCCGTGTTGAACTCAGGTCATAACGTGGTGTGAAGGTTATTGATCTGAGCGGACAGATAACCAGCAACCATGGAGATACACCTGCTCACCACGGCCTGGCTCCTGCTAGGAGGGATAATGACGACGCAGCAGACTCACAGTATGTGTGATTCTTTTATTTTTTATTGATTTGATCTCAGACTTGCATTTCAGTGCTTAACAAGAGGCTGGTATGTGGGGTTGCTGCAGCCAAAAGTTACATTGGATGTATGAAGGCTTGATGTAGTGGGTGATTATAGATATACATATATAGAAAATATGATGGATTGTTGCCAAAAGTAAATGCATGCTGTAAATGGAATTTGAAGTTAATCTGAGTCCAGATTCGTGACAGAGACATAAACTCAGAGATACTGCAGCAGAGGTGTCATTACCCAATTTCACCACAGAGATCAGTAAGCTTTCTTTAAGATTATGTAATCCAAAAGGGTGGAGTTATTTTTTACCCGTTACCTTCACACTGAATTGAATAAAGCATGGAAAGGGGGGATTAGGTCAAGCTACAGAAGATTACATCATCCCTAAAATCCCACCACACCCCTGGAGGTTTTCTTGAGCATTTATAGTGAAGCACAAGAAAACTGACTATAAGTATAAATACTTTTAATATATATACTTTTAATTTTAAAGTCAAACCAGGTATCTGCAAACACCTAAATCAATCATTACAAAAAATCATATAATCATATTAATACATTTTATAAAATTGTCCAGGGTGGTTTATAACTCAGTATCAATATGAAGAGGCATAATTGATGGCAGACTGCAGAAACTAATATAGGTTGGAATAAAAAGACTCACTTTTGAAAAGTCATGGTCAAGTCAAGTCCCTTTATTGGGACCTTTTTGTTGCAAACTTCTTTTAAGGAGGCAAACCGAAAAGACACAGCGATATCTAGTGGATCTGTTTTGGCATAACATACATAAACCAGGTGGTAGAAATGACACAGTCAAGTTCACTTGTTAACATGTTCCAAAGAGATATAGTGACTTGAAATGTCCTCAGTTCTGTGTCTGTGTTATTTGTCATTCAGAATAACTGTGACATTGTTGTTGGAGCTGTACTGGTTGCGTTTTGGTAGTAGTTGTTGAGCTTGCAAGTTTAAAAGATTGTTTGGCCAAATGAGCAGCAACAACACCGCTGTCATGAGAAGAGTGCATTCATCATTGGATCTCATATTCCAGCTCCCTTGCAGACTGTAGCAGAATTTCCTTCAGGATCTCTGTGTATTTTTCTGTATCTCTTTTAGTGAACTCAGTGACTACGTTTCTGTTCACGCCACGTGGGCCTCAGATGTTTCCGTGCCTAACCTACCTGGAACGAAACGTCAGGGTGGACTGTGAGTTTCCACCGACCTACCAGGTCCCCGGCCCCTACTGTGAGTACCGTCAGGACAGCCGGCTGGTGGGCAGCACTTACCCCAACGCTGTCATCTACGTGTCCATGGAGGACCGCAGGAGGAGCAACGTCAGTCTGGTCAGTCCCAATTTGTGCCGCCTCACCTGGGCGCCACTGGCCGATGAGAGGCCTTTCACCTACACCTGCAGGGTTTACCAGGGCAACACCTGGAAGGAGAACAGCATGGCCGTCCATCACAGTGAGTCAACATCAGCCTGTTTTTTTCTGTGTTTGTTTCCTCCACCCACTGACTTGATATCTGAACTCACATTCTGCTCTGTTCCAGGGATTCTTCCAATCTGCTCTGCAATCAGCGTCATGTTCAAATCAGCGCCATGGTTTCTGTCACTGGTGATGTCACTTCCTGTGGCTGTGGGGCTTCTGAGTCCATGAACTCTCACTTTCGCAGGGTAACAACGCCCCATAGACCGTTTTCACGTGGTTTGTGACTCACTGGCTTGGTGGTCGATTCTCTGTGGGATTATTTGATTATTTTCTATTTTATTTTTTTAAGCAGAGAGTAGAAGCCATGAAAATTCCTCTTCATTAATAAGATGTAAGATAAAATCAACCTCTCATTGAGCATTGGACTATTCTGTAAAAATGCACCTATGAGGTGTGACCTCATCCTCACCACTGTACCTTGAACACCATTGTTTCACTGTGATATCAGAGGGGGGAATCATGGTGATATCAAATGCAACAGTGAACAGTGTTCAGTTTTCTATTATTACGACTATTAAAAAAACTGATTACAGACAGTTTTTCAATCTGTTGTCTCGATCAGGTCTCTTGTAAATAAAATTCACTGGGACCTACCTATATAAACAATTATTTCGTTAATGGCCAAATAAATATTAATTTTGTTATTTGTATTTTTTAAACAGAAAAGCAGATGCTTCCTATAGATTTATATTGCATCTTATTGCTGTTCTGATTGTACACACTGACATTAAGAGTGGAGGTCTTCCCTCAGTACTATATGAATGGATATTCTAATAAGCTACAGAATCATAAAATAATGAAAATGTTGCTGCTTCTTTGTGTCTGTGCACCCCTTATTTTAATTTGGATTATATTACAGTCAGTACAGTACAGTACATATTACTAGTTTGCTCAACAATACATACTGTATGTATGGGACCTCAGCACCTATGGCAATTGAGTAATAGTAATGGATAACTGCTCAAACACTGTCTTTCCTGCAAGCAGAGTTTATCTCTGACACTTCAGTACCTTTAAAATAAATTTAAATGTCTGTACGCAAAGGAACTCAAAAAGAGTCTACACACACAGTGCAATATCAGAGTTTTATCCCCTTGGACAGCAATAAGGCACTTCAACACTTCACATGATTGGTGATGATTGTTCGTCACTTAAACACACCTCAAATGTGAGTTTCACTCCTTGATCCTCTCTTTGGTGCTTTGATGCTAACGTGCCCTGCAGCATAGTTTGCAAAGTGTGTTTCACAATGACGAGGCAGAGGTCTTAGCTCTGCAGCCTCTATATCGAGAGGGATAAATTTAGCTGAATGAGTAATAATGTAACAGATGGACGCACATTAGAACAAGAGATGGTGGAAGTGTAACGTTTTGCACAATAAATATTCACTGTAATCATCCTGGCTTGTTTAAATTAGACACTGCTCTCCTCCTGTATAAGTATGCATGTGTTAATGCAGTATGAAAGAATATTGTGGCTTTCTATGATTTTTCAGAGCTGCCTCTGTGTTAATATTTTGTGTTTTCACCTTTCAGACCTTCCACACTACTATACACACAGACAGTCCATGTATCGTGCTTACTTAAATCAGTCATGACTCTATTTTTTTTTTACTTTGAAGTCATATTTTAACAAAAACAATGTCCACAGTGCATTCTGTGTTGGGGTTTTTTTGCATCTATTTCTGGTGTGAAGCTGCTCAGTATTATTTGCAAAGTAGAACTTGTAATAAAGATGTCTTTATATTTTTTAAATAGACAAGTCGGCTTGTTTAGTTTCTTTTATTCTACCACCAAAGGTGTATTAAAATGCTATAGCAAAACTATAGTAACAAATAAAGTTGATGCGCATTAAAGGTTTCCTGTCTTTTCTCTGCATGTTGGGACAGACGCCCTCCAAGATCCTAAAAACAATAGTCCTAAGCGGACAGACAGTTGAAACCTGAGGCTTTTGAAGCCAATGTAGGCCTGAGGCTCTGGGTGTGTATGCAGCATGCCTCACATGCACTTCCCTTTCACACTCGCAGCATTTAGTTTCTGCCTCTTTAGTGGTTGTGCTTCTGGCTTTTGTCCAGCAGAGGGAACTCTTGTTTTATACAGTTTACATCATATTAGTGGTATTGAGGTTATACAATTTAACCACTATTTTCATCAGGTTCTACAGTTTTTTTTTTTTTTCATATAGCAAAAAAATTTAATCAATAATATCATAATGGCTAATTCCTAATCACTTCAAGGGTTGTTTGTATTATGCATGCTGCCTCCAGCTAAAGTATTTAGACTGAATTACTATATTTTTTCACCTGTGCAGAAACTAATAACACATTTGGTACCTGTACTTTATGCTACCTATTACATCTGCTACATTTAAAGCAACCACTACCTTTCACATTGAAAACTGACACTTTTACTCCACTATATGACAAAGATAGTTACTGTACTAGTTATTGCAAAAAATATCTACCCAGCAATACATAAAGACGTTCAAATGAGCTCCACCTTGGCGAACACATCGCATCTGTAATAATAACAAATGTAGCATTCTGAATGGGGTAATTATAAATAAATTTAGTTTTCATACTTCAAATAGGTTTTGCTGACAGCAACCTCATCATTTGTAATGGAATATTTTTACACTTTGCCTCAAGATGTTTTATGCAGAAATCCAGATCAGATGAGGAAAATCTTTTCCTGTTTGGTTGTAGTCCCAAAGCATTAGAGTGCTTGATGTTTGCTCTGTTTTTCAAACACACCTGCTTTGAGTCAGTTGGTGATCAAATCAAATCCTGGCAGAGGGTTTATAAATGCCAAACTTCAAACTTTAATGTGGGAGATGTAGGTTAATGGACTGAGAGTATTCTCCTTCGATGGCACATGTGTATTAACTATAGTGTGGAGGACCTGGTGCTTGGTCACGCTGTAAATACTGTGTTTTTTAGATCAGACATGTTTCAGGTGTCTCAGTGTTGTAAGGTTTGAGTTTGAGTAAATTTCTAGTTGTTATTGTGAGGTCAGAGGGAAGAGGTATCCCATTTAGTTTAATCGGTTTAGGTTTAGTTCTATATTGCATAAATAAAACAGTGTCACTTACCGTAAAGCGATGCAAAAGAATTGCATAAAGTGCAACTGATGTCATTTCCTGTGACAATAAGCATAGCGCAGATCAAAGAAACCAGTGGAAATATCTTCTGCATGGAAACTATAGAGGCTCCCTGTTCAGAAATATTGTGCTTGGCTTCCTGTTCTTATAAATAACCTCCAACTTTACATCACCAGGATGAACAACAACAACAAAAAAAAAACAAACAAAAAAAAACAAATGTGTGCTTATTTTGTAGATGAGCAGTACACTAGCACATTAGTTGCAATGATATTATTATCATTACAGATTATTACTTCTTAGCCCAAACACCTTAAAGGGCTATTTCAATATTTTTGATACTATTTCAGTATATATAACAATATATGTGTGTATATGTTATACAAACTCCATAGACCAAAGACCATAACCCTGGTGATGTCACTGAGGTTATGGCTATCTCACATTGGGTTTAAGGTTCAAATATTTCAACAAAAAGCCTGTGTTGCAAAATGTGGTGTGGTCAAATTAAGAGTCAACTAGTTGCTTTAGGATCCAAAGGTTTTGGAGTTTCACCCACACTATGAACTAAAAGATATCCCTGCTGCTGGACCACTCCTCACGCTGAAAATCCCCAGGTCAAAACTTGCATAGGTCAATGTGATACTGACAAAATGGATTTTTTGACCCAATTTTGTTTTGCTTTTTACATTACTGTTGGGTAATTAGTTGGATATTTACCTAAATTAAAATATGGTTACTTTGATCCACTGTTGGACATATCAACTTTATTTTTAGTCGTACAAATGCAGGTGAAACATTCAAAACTGCAGAAGAAACTGATATAATTAACAATTTGAGAGAAAGTGTTAAGAAATAACACTAACACAGTTTTCCATTGGTGCTATTTTGACCCACAGTTGGTCGATTTTGATCCAGATATTTAAAGTAGTATTTTATGAGTCGCCAAAAGTGTTACACTCTTCAGTACACTTCAACAACAACAACAATGCCATCTACCTTCTTCTCCCTCTCCAAGCCTTATTCTTTCACTATTTGTGCCTGCAGACCAAGCCAAACGTACTGTGGCTTCCTTATGTAAGAGCATTTTACTGGGGCAGCTTTTAAAATGACAACAACCCTTGATTTTATCACCCTGAGTCAAGACTGGACCAGAGTTGTCTGCACCCATACGACCAACCTGATTTCCTTGATTTCCTGTTCAAGACTGTGATGGGGCTCATCAGCTGCTGCCAGGTTAATCGCATCACGAATTAGCCTTCATCCTGGCCTCCCTCTGAGAGATACAGAGATGCATTGCGGGCCTGACACCGGGTGTGTGTGTGCATATTGTGTTTCATATTAGCAAAGCTCCAATGGCCCAGACCACCTAATTTCTTGGCTTTGTGCCAGGGCCACACAGATAAATTAGCACGGCCGCAGCTCGCTGTGCAGCCCCTCCAGGCCAGGAGAAACCATCACCAAATGGTCCACGTTATTTATACAAACATGGCAGCGATAATCTCCATCAGCTCCGAGGTGCATTAAAAACGAATTCATCCACCACTCAGTGCAGATGTTAATCGTGGCTCTGCTGCTTTTGACTTCTATGAGTCAATTAGGAGCAACAGCAAGGAGTGGGAGCACAGAGGGACACCTTTAAACCGCAACTGTCATGAGGTAATGCTTGTTGACCTTGTCCTGTGTGTTGTACTGCAGAATAACTATAATTCAGAGTCACAAAGAAAAACGTTTGTAATTTCTTAAATAAATTAGTAATATATTACAGCTAGAGGTTACACACAAGATGTAATCCTTCTTAGTCTCAGCACTATACATTTGAGTTTTAGGCATTGGATTTACGCTGCCATTCAGAACAACATTAAATGAGTGCAAGTAATAACTTTCAATAAATCACCAGTTTTACAGAACCCACAGCTCCCAGTTTCAATAGCACACAGACAACAGATGTAACAGATCTATGAATATTAATGCATATTACGTTGTGAATAATTATGTTTACTAGAGATGTGTTTGTTGAATAAATACAAATTGAAGAAATCACTGAATGAACAGAGGGCAATGTTCCTGTATCCTGAAAGAATAGTTACGTTGATGTAAAGCTACAGCCAGGAGAAGCCAGGAGGAGGTAAAAAAAAACAAAAAACAACAAACAAACAAACAAAAAAAAACCCCAAACAAGCAAAACTGTACATATTTTGACATTTGTACATTTTGAACATTTTGAAGCTTTAAGCTAACTTTAAAGGGCTCCAATGCTTGATCTCTACTGCAAGCTGAGATGTAGGTCATACATATGTTAGAGAGCCTGTTTTGCAACAACTAACGAGGCAGACAAGACGTGCCCCAGTCAAACAAATAAATGACAGCGGGCGTCGCTTTAACCCCACTCAGCCATCCACCTAGCCTCTCCTAATGCCCTTTATTGACCAGTCAGGCAGGAGACGTGACCCGACGGCTCTGGAAACAACCACTTAGAGAGCACCTTTGGGAACTGCCCCCCTCCCGTTGAATGCCTCTCATTGTGTGATTAATTGTGTGTGAAGCAGGCGCCGTGTGTTAAACAGGCTACTAAGAGATTACGTTGGGGTAACTGAGTACATGCAAAGTACATGCATTCCTCATGGCAGCAAGGCCGCTGAGATGTGCTGCTGTGTGTATTGAAACTGACTGTCAGTAATGACCAAGAATAAGTGCCATGATTGTTGAATTATTTTTGTTATTATGCTTTTTTTTAATTGATTACAAAAGTTGAAGACATTACATATTGCTTCTGTACACACAAGGTCCTAATCAGTCCTCTTCCATTTACTATTTGATCAAAATATAGAATTACAGTAGAGAAAAAGCCTCAGATGGCGACCGAAAACAGGCGACATGGAAGATGACATATTTACTGTTGGTTGACATTTGTGGGCATAAAAATCTTATCACTTTCCTGGAAGTAATTCTGCAGTTGTGGGTTGTCATGAGTTGCTGTCTGCTCATGTTCTCAACGCTCAACGTAGCCAGCAGCCAACTTTCACAGATGTTCAGGGAGAACTCCAAGATTTTAGTCTGGAACTGATAAGAATTCATCTTAATCATAACCTTCTGATGCATGAAAGAGGTGACAGATGATTGTAGTTTTTCAAACAGGGACTACATCATCTTCTTCTTGAGTTGTTTCATTAGCAATGGGTTTGTATTTTATGATAAACAGGCCAGCAGTGTGGGTAACCTGTTATAACTGGCAATTCTTTAATAACATATATTAAAAAATTCTGAAAGACAAGAAGAGGGGAGGACAGTCGTACATGGCCGGGTTGCCAAACATGCAGCGCCACAAACGATCCCACCAACAGTGAGTGGACTCTGAGCGGCACACATCAACCACACCCTTGACTTGAGGCCACCACAAAGCACAGTGCTGAAGCATAGAGAGATTATTAAAATCGTATCCTGTGCAAAATCAAGGCTAAAATGAACAACAGTAAAAACAATAATATAAATAAGATAAAGCACTGTTAGTATTTTGGTGTGAGGTAAACACTGATGAATTACAAATGATGTCTTTTAGGCTTTTGAACAGAGATTTTACAACAGACCCACTTCATAAAATTATTAAAAAACAGAATACCTCAGGGTGTTTGCACCCCTACTTTGGCCAAACAATATATTACTGAAAAAGCTCACCGTGGTTTGGTCTAGCTAATAGTGCTGCAGTGCAGTGTAAAGGCTGCCTGCCCTCTCACACACCTGCTCCACTTGAGTCAGTTTGTGCGTCTCACCTGATTGACCTCCTCCGCTACATTCAAGTCACCTCATTATGGGGTTGTGTAGTAGATAGTCATGTCAATTTTGTATAATAAAAATGCCACTAATGACACTTTTAATTGAATGAAGTGCTATTTTCCTGAGCGTTGTACATGACAAAGATGGCTACATGTGACCTGATGTCATTTTTGCTGACTTTGAAAAGCAGTGTAAAAATATGTGGACACCATTTACTGGGAAAAATGTTTAGTTTCTCTGTTGAAATCTGGGATTTGCGAGCCAAACTATTCCTTATATCATTCACCACAAATGAATCTCAGATTTAAGCTCAGAGTGAGGCTAATGAGTAATTCAGCTACATGAAGTCAAACGTACTTCAAATGAGAGATTCAGTCTGATTCAGAGATTCAAAATGAGAACAAAGTGTTTGTCTGGTCATCTAACAGTGTTGGAAACTTCCTTTCCGGCAGCAGAATCAGGGGGCTGCTTCAAAGAATTTCTGTAATTTCTGAAACTGACAATCCTGACAATGGTTGTTTGTTTGGAACATACTAGCGCTTTAACAGAGCCTCAGTCGGTTCTAACCAATGAATCCAGGGAAAGTTTATTTTTACTGCGCCACACACTTTCTGTTGCAGCAACAACTGCAGAAAGCCAGGTCAAAGCTCATTCAGTGCCAGGTAGGCAAAAAAACAGTGGAGAATGACTCACAGGAAGGAATGAAAATGTGCCCTGATAGTGATCAACAACCATGGAGAAACCAAAGAACTTCTAATTGGGGGCCTGCCCTTGGCTGATAAACTGGAAACTGTTTGTGGGCAGTGTGTTAGAGGTACAGTGTGTTTTTTGTTAGCTAATATAATGTGGATCAACAGCAACTTGTTTCATTCATTTATTGCACATCCCACAAGTAAACGCTTAGATGTTGTTTAGGATAACAGCTGCATGACTCAGTGGTTTGCTTTTATCGCAGAAAGACTTGCGCGCGCACACATACACACATTAACGCAGGTAATGATAGTAAATGATGCGTGCCAGTTAAATGAATCAACACTGATCATATCACCAGCCTCAACGAGCTTCCCTCTGCACGTACTGAACTGTAGTAAAAAGTAGGTCTGTCACTAGTGGTGCTCTTACTGATAAATTTGACTTCCTGTTTGATGCATTTATAGTAGTCTGCAGTAAGATGTGTTAACTACACTGGTGATACATTACCGTCTCACACATTGGAGGAAACTTTTTCTAAAGGCAGTGTAAGGACAGCTGAGGAACAAATAAAAACCTACCATTGACATGTCTCATGAATAAGATTTACATATGACATGGCGATATGTATTAAGGATTATCATTTCACATCTTTTAATGCCAGTGACCTTGAAGCGCTTACTGACCTGTGTGACCTGGTATGACCTGATATGACCTATGAGGATCTGGATCAGGGCATGTGGGCTGCATGTGGGCTTAATGATGGGTGTCCATCCTGCACGGGCCTCATTCCTCGCAGCCAGCTTCACTGTTTAAGATGCTCTAAAAGGCTAATAATAACTTCAAGTCACGCTATGTCAGGTTGTCCTTAGATGTTACAGTCTAGGTCTTCTCAAAGCATTGCAACTTTGAACTGGTGTAGCTCTGCGCTAGCACTAGCCTCATGCCCAGTCAGAGCAGAGGAAAAAAGCATAAACAGAAGCATATCTGTCAAACTGTATTGTATCTCATGGACATAAACATAAATCTGCATCCAACTTTGCACTGATGAAAAATATGATTAACTTTTCAGTAACTACAAAATTACAATTGTATTTCCATCTTTAGTAAAATATGGTAAAATACTTTCTGGTGCATTTCTGAAAAAAAAAGAAAAATGGTGTAAAATTCACCCTGAAACTATACTTTAAATAGACTTTCTGGCCTGCAATATACTTCCCAAAATGTTCCAGAAACTGGTAGGAACCCTGAAAATAATGTATGAATGGACAACAAAATAATATATATATAGTTAGCAGACTAAAGAACACTCCTACTTACAATAAATTAATCAGAATTTGTCACATATCTTATGTGCTTATATTAGATGTCATTCCATTGGCTCAAATGCTTCTAAAGCACAAAGACACACAAATAATATTTTTTGTTTTTCTTACTTTAATTGCAAGTTTGCATGGTGGTTTATGAATTGAATGGGTTACATAGAAAAACTTTTAAAAATATCTGGATGTGGATATTAAAGACAAAATAAGTCATTAATTTTCCTGAAAAAAAAAAAACATTTGAGGGTTTCACCATATGTGTAATGTCAAAGACTGTACTATATTATACTCTTTTTTGTCATGAAATCCATCAGACTCAATTGTACAATGTAGCTTTTTGGCCCATTATTGAAATGCACTTTTTTGATAAGCTTTCATAATTACAGAAGTAGTCATTTTATTCACTATACAATTACATTTGATAAATTTCTTTCATTGAAATTTTCTGATCACAAGAATACATGTTTTCTAAAAATTCTTCTCACTCAATTCATATTTAACTTTCTTTACTGTGCTGTCACAAAATATTTACTAGAAACTAATGGCTGTTATCCTCAAGCACAAGAAAACATTAAAAATACAAAGACAATGCATCCCTCTGAACAGGTCCAAGCAGTATTAATCAAATACAAAGGAGAAAAATATGTACAAAACATATAAAAATGAGACAAATTCAAAAGATAAATTCAGTACATTACTCACTGAGGAAAATGGCAAGAAAACTCCCTTCAACACTTCAGAGGTAAAATATTTTGAGGTATGAGTGTTCATATATTTATTGATATAGATCAGACTGATATGTAAACAACCATTTCTAAGACAATCTAACATATAGTATAATACTTAAGTATAACAAGTCATGTAAACCCTTCATATACAAAAATGCACTGCTAAGGAAAATAATATGTACAACATTATAAGTCTGTGAGACCATGTAGGCACAGTGAATTGGCACACTTTCTTTGAAATGTGTTTGGTAGAGTAGATAACTCTTTGGTGCATAAAAACTGTACTGTATGGGAGGTAAGTGTCTCTTCCACTGTTTCACTAAGCTTATCTCCAAAACGTCCCTTTTTCAGAAAGTGATAAAAACATCCATCCATTTCCAGTTTATCTAATGCAGTTTTGATTTTTTTTTCAGCAAACTGTTTTAAAGAGGCAATATTAATGTAATAATGTATCTGTAATTTCCAAATTCAATACTAGTCTAATTAATCAAAATACAGCATAACAATATGTAACTCAAATACAGTATATACATTGTACATAGCAAAGGCACATTTTTTTTACAAGCAAACAAAGTATGAAGCAAGAATCCTACAGCTAAAAATGAAAATAAAATAAATACCCTCATGCAGTATATGAATCATGAATTCATTTCAGTCAGAGATGCAGCTCGTCTTACAGTCTTGATTGATATCTATTGGTGAGGAGATGGAGAAATGCTAAATTTGACAACACTGAACCATAACATCCAATTATAAAAATTCAAGCCAATCAAAATATTTTCAGGATATCTGTCACTATACAGATGATACAATTCTTTATCTAGCATGTAAGCCTAATAATGATTATCTAATCATTAAATACTGGATGCAAAAACATCTTCTCAAATTCAACCCTCAGAAACTGAAATTCTTGTCACTGATCAGACTGTGTGGGACATCTGATTTAATAGGTTTTTGATACACTAGAATGTAAATAATACTTGACATTTTAGGCACTGGACCAAAAACTACTGATTACTGAGTTTACTTAAAATGTTGAAATATTCATCCATGTTAGCTCACCAAATGTATGCTGCTATATTGGCCCTGAATTACTGCAAAACTGGCTCCTTTTAATAAATGGTATTATATAAAGAACTGATTTTAAAACTCATTCCATCACCTACAGAGCAATGTGTGGTCACATCCTAACTTATAACCAAGTTGTTGTGTCCCCACTGCACCTTGAGGTCCTACAGGTATTCTTTGCTGGGCCTATCAACTGCTGCAAAGTTCAGCCTGAAAACAAAATGTGCTTGAGCAGTGTTGGCCCAATGTCAGACTGGCCTCAAATATTTTTTTTTGTCAGGCACTGTGGTACTGTCTTCTATCTCATTTAATAAAATGTAATGCACTGTATATTGTTATATGCCTCTACAGAAATAAACAAATATATACATGTTTAAAAATACATGTTTCCAGTTTTGAACAGGCAATTGTAAACAAGGCTTGTTTGCTAATGCGGGTTTGTCTTTAATTTATATTCTCACCGGAGAGATATTTTAAGTTCTGTTTTAAGTGATGTTAAACGGTTTGGGCTGTTGTGCCTTATATCAGTATTGGGAAATGAACGATTAACTTCATATAAATATAAAGTAATATTTATAACATGCACTGTTCTACATGGAGCTGCGTCTCAAAATGTACATTTTTGGAAAATAACTGTCAGACGCTCTCTGAAGAGAGATGGTTTTTGATTACATGTTCCAGCCTCTGAATGAAGGTCATATTGAAAGAAACCTGTGAGGGAGAAAGGAAACGTTCAGGAACAAGAAACATTATGAGGACATTTTATTTGTTCTAGTTTTAATACATGCACTTACTTTCATATGAACAGTCAGTCTCACCTGTTTGTTATCCACCATGAATCCTAGCCTGACACCCAGCTATGTGTGGTGGTCTTCACCCTCTGGGGAAACCCATGAGGTGCAGCTGCGGGGTCAAAGTTAAAGTCCAGTGCCCCTCCGTCCATAAGGGTGTCATGGAGGACAGTCTCCATGTCACATTCAAACCTCTCAATGGACATGTTGTCCAGGTCACTGGGCAGCCGCTCCTGATGATGACTGTGTGGGTGAACTAAGTTAAGTTCCCTGTAGCCATTGCTGCTGCTTGCCAAAACAACACTGGTCTGTGCTGGGTGTCCACGGGGCAGCTGCATGCATGTCCTCAGGCTGGTCATTCGAGGAGGGGCCCCTGAAAGACTAGTCACAGGGATCATGTTGCAACTATTCAAATCTCGTGAGGTTGAAAGCCCTTGGCTATGTATAACTTGTGGATTTACATGAGGAACTGGGTGAACCTGAGGAGGATTCATCATTTTTATTCCATTATTAAGCCCAATGTGGTTCTGGCTACTGTAAGTGGGCAATAGGCAACCATCCCTCCCAACCTGAGACCCCTGTGTATCCCTAGAGGGCATCATGTCCCTATTGGCTTCTGCATCTGAGGTCAGCAGGTCTTTGAGGAGGCCAGCAGGGCAGATATACTGGCTCTCATAAGCCCTAAAGCCTGGCTTGGTCTCTGGAAGTGTATGCATGGGCGCAGGGGACAGGGAGTTCATCCTCACCTGGCTGTACATGCACTTACGGTAGTCCTGCTGTGGCTGCAGGGTCAAGCCACTGGAGCTGTAGGGGCTGCTCTGAAGCATAGCAGCATTTGCGGAATGTGAGGAGTCAGAAACCAGCTGTGGAGGTTTAGGAGACAGCAGGTTCAGGTTATCCAGCAGACTCTCCATGACATTTTCTGAGCAATGCTGGCCCATGGATCCAGCCACCTCAGACAGGCTGGACAGGGTGGAGGTTATCTTGGTCCCCGTCGCTCCAGGATACATCATGTGGCCATCAGCCTCCCCTAGGTCGTCCTGTTCAGAAGGGAATGGTGAATGGCGACCACTCAGGGTGCTAGCGTCAGAGCTGGCGCGTGTCCTAAAGGAGCTCCAGGCTTCAAAGTCCTCGTTACCATGGGAGTTTGGGCTTCCCAGCCAGTTAGAGTACTGTGAACTGGGGCTCCCTGCTCCTCCTTCAACCCCTTCTTGTAGAGCAATCTACGGACAAAAAAACGGAAAACACTCACACAGGCTGCCAAAAAAGTAACAGTCAGTGTATCAAGTTACATCGAAATTATAAGAATAGTTCTTGCCGAGAGTTTAATGAGACCAACAAAACCACTCTCATGTCCCAAGCTATCACCAGCAACTGTTTGGATTAGCTCAGTATTTAGCCAGCCTGGCTCTGTAACAAAACTTCCTAGAATCGTGTCATCACTGTGAGGTTGCAAGGCTGTCAGACTTTGGGAGGTCACTGTGTCCGACCAAGGTTCCCACACATTTACAAACAAACTCTATACAGATGTATGTGAAAGTATGTGATTACAGTGTCAATAACAGAGGGTACTGTACCTTTTTCTTTGTGGCCTTTCCTCTGCTCTTGGCAAACTTGCTGTTGTTATCCATGGAGGTAGCTCTGCGTCGAGGTGACTTTCCGTTCTTCCCACCCTCTGGGTTTAGCATCCACCACGAGCTTTTTCCCGTTCCCTCATTCTGTATGCGCACAAAGCGGCTGTGCAGGGACAGGTTGTGTCTGATGGAATTCTGGATGAGACAAAAGTTCATCATTCGTAAGTTATCTGTGGACGCCACACTAATGTGTAGGAAACACTGCAGTTAGAGGCAGCAAAATAACTTTTTTTTTTAATGAGATTTGGCAACTACACGGTCAACCTATAGTGTCGTTTGAAGGCATAAAAAGTCATGTTAAGTCAAAATGCAAATAAATGCTGACCCTGTGAGTTAGCCCTGGTTGCTTTTGGGTGGAAATTAAATGGGAAGGTGTAGTGCTGCACAGTGGTTATTTTCCATACAGAGTGGAGAAGAAGCTGGTAGCTGAGTCAAAGCCAGCAGATGAACAGGATGTATGCATATGTCCATATCCTCCGTTAATAATATTATGTCTATTGAGCCAATTCCGCTCCCTCCACACGCTCTCCAGCGAAAGACGCTGGTCCCTTTTGGCATAAGGAAGGGAGGGATGGATTGGAGATATGTAGTGTCATTTATCTTACCTTAAATAAATATTTGGCACAGTTACAAGACAGATGTTTGCCAGAGTGCAGTATCTGTTACTGAATATGACAACAGACAAGATAAACGACGGCATCAAAAAAAATTTTTTTAAGAAAAAGTACTTTTTCACAGCTATTTTCACATGACTTGTATGAATCTCATGCATGACTGACAAGCTCAACCTCTTCCAGCTACTGCTAGTAGCTGGAACTATGACTTGACCGCTTACTGTAAAAACCCTTATATCTGAGTTTATTAGGGTGGTCATACTGCTCCCTCCTCACTGTAGGTGATAATCATATGTTTCCTGTGATTTCCACTAGGTTTTATCTGCACAGCCCTATCCCACCCTTCCACCAGCAGCAGCTCTGCTCCACCAAAATGAAAAGAAAACAAAACAGGGAAAACAGGAAAAGTGGGTCATTTTAAAAGACATGCTCCAGAATATATTTTAGAGCCACAAACATATCTCACATTACCATAAATGTACCTACTGTAAACTCAAAATGACCTCAGCTGACTGACAGATTAAAAAGCATCACAGCTTTAGGATAAATGCATAAAGATGACCCAAAGGTCTCTGGGTATCTGTGTCCTGTCTCAAACCCCTGGGTCCTAGTTTGAAAACTTAAAAAAGCCCCTCCTGAATGAGACAGATTGTATTACTTTGGGTTTCACCAACTCGCTCACTCTTTTTCTATGTGGTCACATTTGTCCTTGTGCTAACATGTATACACCTAAAGCTTCATTCAGTCCATTTTCCCTAATGCTATGTTATGAACCTTAAAAAGGACGCAGAGGCACCTCCTGTGGTAATTCTCTCAGGAAGAAAAACAACGATGGTTGAGGAGCGAAGAGACTGTTAGACAGGGCACAGACGCACCGTACAGCCTGGTCTCTCTGGACAGGATCTTCCTAATATGCGCCGTGCTGGATGGTGGGTACAATAAAAGACCAAAGCGCAAAACTGACAGGGAATTTCCCCTGAATACCCATGTGAATGCAAAAGTAGCTCTCTGCAGTTAGTAAAGCCAGATGTCCCCAACCACAGGATTCAACAGGGATATACAAAGCATGGAGATAAAGGCACTCACATTCAAAACAATAGGCAGATTGTCTGTGTGTCTCTGAGAGGTCGGTCTTGGGTTGAGTTTTAGGCTTTTGGCGAATGCAGATGAATCACTGGTCCATGATCACTGGTCTTATTGCATTATATAAGTTTTAAGAATATTAGTACTTGTAGTAAAGAAAACACATATAATTTGGATTATTTAATAATACAATTTAATAATTGAAGATGCCTCTATCAAGTGATTAAATAAATCCATTTTCATTCATTTTATGTTGCTGCATAACTAAGACCAGAATGACACTTCAAATAATTGCAGAAATAAAACAAGCCTAAAATATCTGAGTATTATTTTGGATTTTCATACGAAGGCAATGAACCGCAGCAAGTTCGACCTCAAACTATACATCAACGGCAGCCTTGTGAAGCCTGATCCTAAAAGTGGAGGCAGCGGGCTGTGCACAAATGAGAAGTTTCAACTGAAAAAAGAAAGTGAGGGGGAGGTTACAGAGTTCGAAGTGAGGATGGGGAGGGTGACAGAGCTAGATGTTTTTGCTGGCGGAGCTGAGGTCAATGAGTTCGCTGTGTGCTGAACATGAGCTCCTCCGCCGGCGCTCACAGAGACATGCACACAGGTTGGATGGAGTGGGAACTGAGAGAGAGAAGGAGAGGCATCAGATGTGACGTGCAGGGTCCTACTGTCTGATTTCTGACTCACCACAACAGAACCCCCCACCCCCCACACACACACACACACACACACACACACACACAAACAACCCCCTCCTGAGCTGGACTCCTCCCTTCTCCTCCACTGACTTTTAAATAAGGCTTCCTGTGTCAGAGGACATCCTGCACATGCAGGCTGGAGGTGTTGAGGTGGAGTTAACAGTCACTACAGGAACACAAAACGCAGAACTCAATCTGACTTGAGTCTCATTTGATTTGTGACCTTTTTCTCCCCCTTTTTTCTCTCTTTACATGATCTCAAGCTGAAACTGAAGACAGGAAATGAGTCATTAGTGCAGGACCTGAGCAGTGGGCTGCACAGACAAAACCTTTATTCCACAAATCAAAAGACATGTCTTGTTCACACACTGAACTGTGATCACTAGTGATATGCAAATGGCTACGGCATCTGATTAGGGCCCACAATAGATCATGGACTGCATGACTAGGCCCTGGGAAGGCGCATTCTTTACTCGGCCTGAGATAATCCTTGTCTCAGACAGACTTCACCTCAGCCCAAAGAGAACAAAAGACATCTTCTGCCTCACTAATTCAGGAGGTGCCCCACTCACACATTATGTCTCTCAAAGCCCAACCCAAGGTGGCCCATATGTATCATTGTTACCAAACTTCTTTATAAGACGCATTGTTATGGCCCTCACTTTTCATGGACTTTGAAGTAGTAAAATATGTGCACCTGTAGCTGCGTGACAGCTCATGTGAATGTAGGGCATTAAGAAATCTTTATGATCTTCACTGACCTTTCTTGGTGACCAGGGAAGTTCCCAGGCACAGATTATGGCAGCCTGAAAGTAACATAAAGGTTTGAGGTAGAAGATGCATTGAGTAATTGTTGAGAAATCTGTTGTAATATAATGCTGCTTTGTCTTTGCTTCTCTTAACTCAAGGACAAAATATCTTGCATTGTGTTTGTATGTAGTGGTCAGGTCATGTAAACTGATATGTGTGTGCTTAAAATGTATTTTCAAGTAAATTCTGCATCATTCCTAGCTTTGCAGCAGCCAAATTTAATTATAGCTACTAGCTCTTAATGGATCTTATCAAACTAAGAAAATATATATTAAAAACCTGTGCAGATGCAACATTTCTTGCTGTACTGTTTTGCAGATTAATACTGCTTCTGATGTAAACTGGCGCTACACTTAACAATATGTGAGTTTTAACATCATACATCCTAGGTATGACCTGGTGCAAAAACACCTGACATGCAAAAAGCCTTTTTGCTTGTGACAAAAATCTATTTTGAGTTTGCCCACAGAAATGCCACATGCTGAGCAGCACGCTGTAAGGCAGTGCAGCAGAAACCAGTTGTCTCTCTCCAGTCTGAGTTGAGGCGCACCCACCAGCTCAGATACATTGTCGTACACACATGACCTGTGTCAGAATACGGAGAATCACCCACCATCTTACAGCAATGCAGATGTACTCAGTGATCATCTGTGATCAATATCATCGAGACAGACTGCTGCAGCATGAAATGACTCCTCCTACTGGACTTCAAAACAATCAAACTGGGACAGCTGCTGTTTCTTGTGTAGTGAAGCATGAGGCTTGCAGTAACGGTCACAGGATAAGTAAACAAACAGGGCCCAGTTGCAGGGACAGGTGCAGCCGCAGTGAAAGTGGCCTCACTTGCAACCGGTCCGTTTTACATAGAACTCCAGACACAACCACAGACAGGACTGAGGACCTCCCTGTCCCAGGGGACCGACTGCTGGAGACCCACAACTTTAAATTTGCATCAACAACGTGTTGTGGCCCCATGCAGCTACAGATATCACCAAAACATTGCAGTGGACTGTGTAACTTTGAATTAACATCGGTTCTTTCTTACAAGTTAGAATTTGAAATGTTCAGCAATCAAACACATGCCAGCTCATTTTGGTGCACTGAGAAAGTTTGTTACTGCAGTCTTCCTCGGTCTTATGATGGTTAATGCTACACAGATACTGTGTGAACGTGTTATTGTGCTTTTTTTATTGGTCACTTCTTTACATCTAGTCAGAACTTCAGTGACCTCAGCAATGGTTGCAACCCCCTTGCAGCATTTTGTGTTGCTTCTGCCCCGAAAGCTTTAAATAAAGGTTGCTGAGAATGAGGAAACACATGGAACAACTGCCCATAAATCAAAATCCCTATTAATAAGCCGTGGTTGATGTGTGTGAAAACATTATAGGAATATTGATGATTATTTAATGGTGATTAAAGTTATGTTCATATAATTATGATATAACTCTTCAATGTCATTAGCTGCTAAATAAAAAGAGGAAGTTCATTAAAAAATCATTGAAATGGGCAAATAAGTTGTAACCTAATACTTATATTGTCAATGCAAAAATACAATTGCAATCAGAGCTATTATCTTTAATAACTGCTGTCATACGACTTCCACTACAAAGCAGCCATATATCTGGTGTAAATAAGAGAGCACAGCGTTTGCAGAGATTACAGTAAAAGGACAAGCCACTTCCTGACAGTGTCTTCCTGTGCACCCCTCCCCCCTTTCTCCTCTGACCCAGGAAGCGCAAGCGGAGTTGAAAATGAGCGTGGGGCGCAGGTTTTCTGTTACAGGGCGGTAAAAAGGCGAGTGCGACTGCAGGAGAAGAAGAAGAAGAGCCCGCCAGCGCAGTGCGGGGACCATGTCGCCCCTTCTTGGTTCCAGGCACAATGTGGGCTACTTCATTAACACTGAGCATCAAACTGAGTGACCTACTTCTGCGAAGGCTTCAAAGTGGGTCCATGAAAAGAGATGGGGTGCTTTGTGTTAGGAGTTCAGCTTTAGATAAACAAGGAGGGGGGAAATGGGAATGACAGACACAGTTAAGCATCCTTACGTGGTGTGCCGTTAGTTAAAAAAAAAAAAATCACAATCATACTTCAGCTTTACTAAATGATGAAATAACAAGGTGATTAAACCGGATCTCTAATCTTTCTAATCCTGAGAGTGGCACGCATTCTTTGCACACTTGCTGGCGTAAAAAGGCCAATTTGTTGTTTGCAGGACTGGACACTAATCTCAATTATTCTTGATCCAGTTTCTCCTTCTTCCTGCCATTTTTTTTCACCTCCCTCAGCACTCTCGTTCCTTTATATTTTGCATAATGGATTTGAGGCCAGGTCCTCTTTGCAAACATAATATAGTATAGTACAATATATATTATTGTCCTGCACGGGCTGGAGGACAATACAGAAACCCACATGCTACAGATTCCACAGACTCACACATGTGTAGATAGCAGACTGTACACAGGCGTCAGCCCACAGCCCGTCAGCTGACTGCTCCCCTCCTTCCCTCAAGCCACGGTCTCTCCTCTATGAAAGCCCCTGCCCCAAGCCTCCCTTTCTTCATGGGGTGACTTGAGGCTTTCAGTGGGCCTCTTAAGTCCTTTTTAACCTTGTGATCCCAAGACAAATAGCTGGCAGTTATTCCGGGTTTTTTTTTCTTGCCTCTTTTAGTAGCTGTTATCTCTTTTCAGATCTGTGTCCGCAAACTGAATTCATAAACCGACAACCAAACACCTCTATGAGGGTGATTCATTTCAAAATGTAGTCTTCACTCAACACGCAATGGAAATTAGAACTCATTTCTAGACTACTTTAAATATTCTAGTACTTCTATTCAAAGACGCAGTGGTGCTTTAAGCCAAGTATGCATGCTAAGTTCATGATGTTTGTTTACTTTTGTTCGCTACAGTAATTGGCACTAAAGACGAAGATCACCTGATGTTGATGTGAATATCACCAGTTTTGCAGGTACTTGGTCACAAACCAAAGTTAAAATCTGATCAGATAAGGACCACCAGAGTTACTATAGTTAATCCTGATGGGGACACAAGGTGTGTACCAAATTTCATGCTAATCCTTCCAGTAACTGTTGAGGTATTTCTCTTAAAACCATATATGTTGATTGTGAAACTTTTTATTTTTTAAATGACTTGATACACTTCAGTTGGATGTAAGTCAGTGCAGGTATAACTGACTGATGGCACTGTCATCTAAAGTCGTACATGTAACCCGCACTCAATCTGCTTTTCCACTAGCATTTGGGGGATGTTGTTTAAATGAGGGAAGAGTGAGCTTTTCCACTTAGCAGCTCAGCTCATCCTGAATAAATACCCTCAGTGTTGTCTGTCACTAGTTTCCATAGCATTCATATATGCAAATATCAGGCACCAGACATCACAATAAACAAGCAACTGATCTGACACCCATGTTAAATGATATAGTAAAAAAAAACATTTCAAAACAAGCAGCGATTGCACAAATTACTGCAGGCTATAACTACTATATATTCATCACCAATGGCTTCTACACATTTTGTAACCTTTAAAAAATGTAACCTTTAAAATATGCCATGTATGCAATTTACACCTCAGCACCTTAGTGCCAGTTAAACCAAGAGCTGTTACTTCCTGTTCCATTATTTAAGGTCACAGTTCAGTGAGAAAAACAGTGGTAGTACCAGTAAGATGGTAAAGTACCTCACAGGCTGCACACTACCTCTCACAGACCCACCAACATCCCAGGGGAACCAGTCCACCCCCCCCGTTGGCAGAGGCTACAGGGAGGGATAACAAAAAAAAAAATCTCCACGACACGAAGGAGACAGGAAGCTCTAGCAGCAGCAGCACTGCCCTTGTCCTGCCCTCCACCCACCTTCAGTTTTCTAGGTGGAGCCGTATAATCACTGAGGTTCAAACTCAACGCCCTCCACCCACCATGAGGTCTCCACCGTATCTCTATGTGTCATTACAATCAGAGACACTTGCGCACGTGGATTCTAAAGTCAATACGCACGCCAGGATATGACATGAAGCACATAAGCAGACTGATGATTTCTTTTCGACATGCGGCGGGAATGCTGAATTGGAATAAAATGACTTTACGCAGAATCAGATGCACAAACATGATCCATATATGGCCCAGGGCATATCGGTTCCTCCTCTTTTTTTCCAGCCCTGACCCTCGTGTTTTTCAGGGCGGGGATGTTAACACATGGCACTGTTTTCCATCCACTCGGCAGGAAATGCATCATAGTTCATTGTGGGGGGACAGTCGTGTTTTTTTAACAGGAAGGTGTAAAAATAACTATTAGCCGGTGGTTCCAAGGCCCAGCGAGTGTGCCAACATTTAGGAATGCTGAAGCGGAGATGTGTTGATTTAATATTAAAGATAAACAAGCTGGAGCTATTGTTCTCAGTGGAAATCCATAAAGGCATTTGCTGCTTCACTGAATGCCGCACCATGCAAAGAGTGGCTAAAGCCGAACTTTTCCCTCTAACACTGAGTGAGGACTGTGCGTTAAACACTCCCAGAAAAAGTAGAAGGTCCAGGTTCAAGTTCTTGTGCCCTGCAAAGTGCCCTTGAGAAGGCCACTGAACACTTACAAGAGTCACAGGATCTGTAGCTGACCTTGTTTTGGAAGCTGCCGTCTTTTCCAGCGTTGTATTCATCAAATCTTGCATATTCATCTTCATTATTTATATGCCTAATTTGCTATCTAAACATGCTGATGTTAAATGAGTACAATGTTTACCATGTTCATCATCTTATTTTAGCACATTAGCATGTTGGCAGTTGCTTATTTACAGAAAACACGAAGGATGATAGTTGTACAGGCATTTGCTCGTAAACCAGAGTGAAATTTTGACCTGAGGGTAGCATCAATTCAGAGTTAAAGGATCACCAAAATGATCACAATACATCCTGAGGGGGAGAAATCCATCTAACAGTTGATAAGACATTTGAACTAAAAACCACAAATGGGAATCCATCCAAAAGCTTTTGATATATTTCACCCGGCACCAAGGCGGAGGACCAACAGACCAATATTGTCACCCGTTGAGCCCTGCTGCTAGCGTGGCCAAAAAGTGAAGCAAGCTGTGGTTGGAAAATGCGGTCGGGGACTTTTCAAAAAGTCTTTCATAGCCTGGAGGTCGTGGGGGCTACATGCAGGATCACATGAATCCCATAACTAGAGCTGGACAACATGACCTGGTGATTTCCTTCGAGGACTACAAATGTTGAAATGATTTCTTATACATCAGCTCAAGCATTTCCTCCCTCGTGCTGGCTCACTCTGACACATTTGTCCTGGTTAATTACAGTATGACGAGTTAAAGACGCCGGACTACTGGCTGACTGGTTGGTTAAACGTATGGTTTGATGCCATTGATTGTTGTGGCTATTGTTAGTTTATAGACATTCATCAAAAATCAATACAAGTCAAATAAAAGGAGAAATGAAATATGTTATTCAAACAGCTATAATCTACAGATCTTGCCGCTGAAATCACAGTCGGCCTTATTTTGAAAAGTCAAGCTCTCTGAGGTCCACTTGAACAAACGCAAACACCTTCAGCAAAAGGCCTGAGAGAGGGCAGAGGAGGAAGTGACAGGATAAAGAGCAGCAATCCCTTTCTCCAAGCTGTAGCATCCGCTGAGGAAACTCTAGAAGACAGGGACACAAAGATATGAGCACACAGCTCAGGAATGGAGGATGTTTGACGTTATTCCCAGCATTCCCTTCTCCCAGCCCCTTCCCCTCCGACACACTCCCCAACACTGATTGAGCTGTTTGTGTCGCCTCCTGTTATTGTCGGGGGGGGGGGGGAGAGAGCACCAGTTTACTCTACACTGCTTTCCCACCGACCCTAAATTTGCACCTAAATTTAAGAAAGTGTAGCTGAAGAACTGCAGAAAGAAAAGAAAAGAGAAGAAAAGAAGGAAGAAGAGGTTTAGCAGAGCCATCAGTCATAAGCGGTGATCAAGCTTTTCACAAGGGGGTGTTAAACAATGGAAACTATATTTGATTGAGGTTCACAAAGGCATTTCCTGACATAACTTTCAAATTACACCTCCTGAGAATGCAGGGGTTACAGGAAGGGCTGCAAAGCCGAAACTTGAATTTGACTCAGATTTTGTCAGAGTGTGCAGGTTTTAATTGGCGTCTGCTTTGGCTGCAGGTTTGACTCTCTGTGTGTGCTTTTGTCCACAGTTCATTTCCATCCATCACGGCTGAGTAACTTCCTCACGCGGCGAGACAATATTAAGACCTGGATTAACATGTTTGTGCAGGCATTAGGCAAGTGCTTATCCCAACTTGTCCCCTGTGCTAAATATTTCCAGACCAGAGAGCACAGCTTTCAAATTTCAGGACTTTACCAGGATTTCCATGACTGTGGAAATGCTGCATAGACCATGAGTCAGTATGTTCTCTGGTCATACTGGATAGACTGTTCCCACTAGATTTTGTTGAGAAATAGGAAAAAATTTAATCTGTGATGACCTACACAGTGTTCCTGCACATTATTCTCCCTCTGATGTCCTCAGTATTCTCCACACTAAACCAGTCTGTTATTATTATTTTTTTTTACATGTTCGATTTTAAGGACTGCACAGATAGAAAAACTCTCTGACACATGTATGGGATGTTTACAGTCAGACGTGCCGGCTGGTGCTGCTGTGGCGCTATACGTTTCCTCACTGACACAGCAGAGGGGCGTGTGCTACCACTGACAGAGGAAGCCACTCGAAAACTTCAAAGGCTGCCGACATGCCGAAGATCAGCAGGCAAATTTAAAAGTAACCGTTGAACAGTTTTGAAACTGTGCTCATCGTTTTTTTAACCTTTTAACACTAAGGTTTTTTTTACTCTTGCTCCCTGATAGCAAAATGGGAGAAAAGGTAATATTTTGCAATATTAAGCATTTCTGATGAGTGACCGTCACCAAAATAAAAATCCACTCACAATATTGACCTGAAATAAAAGTTTATATCTTAAATCCAGGACAAGTAAAGGGTATCTGCTGATCCCTGATTGCAGCAAAGTGGAGACAGTTGTATTCTGGCAGAGGTGACAGGTTGCTTTGGGTGGTATGCTAAGTTTTGAATGAATCTCTGTACATAAGCTGACATTAATCTGTGCTGTGTGTCAGACTGGACATAATGAGTGGACAGCAACATTAAGGCTGCACGATCTACAGCGTTACCACTTTTTCAGACCATTGCCACACCAGGTATTTCACTGTTGGCAGGTGGGGTGTAGGAAAAGCACAGGTGTAACACATTTCCTACTGTGACCTGTCAAAGTGTTTTGAATGGCCCATTAATTCATATAATACAACAGCATTCAGCAGAATAGGAGCGATTAAAGTGACCTTTTGATGTCTTTCAAGCAGGACTACATAGCATGCATGCCACTGAATGTATAAAAGACTCCAAAAAAGTTGCTCTCTGATCACTATGATGTGCAAATAGTGTAAGAGGTGCATCAGTGCAGTCAGACACTGATGGAGATAAGTGACATATGTGTTTGCTGGTATCTGCACTTCCCTGCACATGAACTAGAGCAGATCAGTCTTCAGTAACTGAGTCTTTTGTTCAGCTGCACATGAATGACACAAATTACGAGGGACAAACAAAAAAAAAAAAACTATTACGAGCTCCATCTCAAGTTAGAGTTTCTAGTTTTGTTTTTGTTTGTTAAAGGAGTTTAAGGTTACACCTCAACCATAAAAACACATCCCAGGTTCATCCCAAAGCGCGTGCTCACACCTCCAACAGGCCCTCACGTGGACGCACTCACCTTCCAGCCCGCGGAGCTGTTGCTGTCTCCTTTATCCTTGAAGTAAGGGACACTCTTGACCATCCAGTCGTAGATCTGGGACAGCGTCAGCCTCTTCTCAGGTGAGCTGTCTATGGCCTTGGTGATCAGGTCGGCGTAGGACATGTTGCCCCAGGCATTGCGCCGGGACGAGTTGCTCTTCCTGTGGCCGGAGCCGCTCAGCGGTGAGACGCCCGGAGGAGGCACCTGTTGCTGCGGCGCCAGCTGCTGCGGACCCGGGAGCTGCTGCTGGAGACGGTGGAGGTGCTGCTGCTGGTGATGGTGGTGATGGTGATGCAGATGCACGCAGCCGACCTCCCGACACTGGAAATCGGTGCAGGGCACGGGCGCTTTGTGCTCCGCGTACTCCTCATAGTCCTCCTCCAGCAAGCCGAGGTTACTGACGAACTCGGCGTTTCCTGCCGGCTCCTGCTGCACAGACGGAGCCGGGGAGGATGTGTTGGAGCCGGCCGGGTCGCTGAGCTCCGGCCGGGGCAGAGGCCAGGTGCAGGACCGGGGGCGGGAGAGAGGCTCAAACTCTGGGTCTATATCGACCGGCTGTGTCTGCGGCGGCGGTGCCTCGGCCATGTCAAAGAGTCAAACACTCACTCTCACACTCACATAAAAAATAAATATTAATTAATGAATATAATAATAATAAAAACTGTTTTTAAAAAAGCAAAATGTTGCGTTCAAAGACCAGCGCCGGGCCAGACAGGCTGAGAGGTTTGTTTTAAAAAGAGGTTTTAAAAAGTCAGGGAGGTGTTTCGTTCAAGGTCCTCGGTGAAGTTCACATCCTGCACGGACTAGTCGCACCTCTCCGCTCTGTCACTAATAACACAAAGTCTGATGCTGCCTTCACGGCCCACTCACAGGCTCCGTCCTCTGCAGCTTCACGATGCATTCAAGTGCTCCTTTGGTTTTGAAGTTGCACCTAAATGGGCCCTTTTGAAATCAGCAGCTGCATTTTTTTTAAATGCATTTCTTCAACTTGCAGTTGAGCTAAATAATTAATGAGACAGTCACTCATTAGCACACATGTATAGGCTACTCTTCAGGGCTGGAGTGAACTCCATGTCATATTAAAGTTATTAAGAGAAACTGAACGCAAACTGTGCATGAGTTTACATATGAGTTTCTTTGCTACATCCTCCCATGACATCCTGTATGACAGACATTTAGACAACTATTAAAGTTCAGCAGTGAGTGAAAATACAGCACCTCACTGTTATTAATAGCAGATTTAGAGCCATTTGATGAAAGTGATCAATCCTTACTGTCCATGTTCTTTCTGCCATCCCAACCTTGCCACATGCTGCACATACTTGGGTGCTGTCTTCTTTTTTTTTTGTAATTCAACACCTTTTGACGACACAGAGGAAGATGCAGACTCCCTCTGCTGCTTTGAGAGATACTAAACCCATCTGACCACCAAGGAGACCTGTTTTCTCTGAAGAGCCCTCCTCTTGTCCTTTTGTGGTTTCATTGTAAATCTCTCTAAGGGTGCACTATTTTTAGGAGAGTGGCATGTTTAGAGTGTGTAATTGACTATTTCCCATAAATGGCCTTATCAGCATCACTCAGTGTGTTTGGAAATTTTCGTACTATGATTTTAATATCCAAAACAGTGGAATTACTTCATGAAATGTTACAACACTGCATTATTTATAGGTTGGTTAATCATATCCAGTTTTATCACACTGGTTAACATATTTACTCCAACACATTTTACTGAGCTTTTTGTTTTTTTGCTGAAATGTCTCCAGCCCAGCCTTGTTTTAAACCTGTAAGAACTCTCTCCTGGACCACAGTAATGCCATCTAGTGGGTTATTTGCATTAAAGACATTTCTGAGAAGAACCAGGTGTCTTTCCACACAAACACGCTCTTTTTTTTTGTACTTTCTACATCTCATACACATACAAGCGAGGAAGTGTTGCCTACATGTTATCATGCCAATCACAACTGTGTTTAAGGAAAAGTGAACAAAATGTGGAAATGGAGCACTTGAAAAATGTCGAGCTCCCACTTTCCACACTTTGTCGGACAATAGATTGCCGAGGGTGTTTTTTAGAGCAGAGGGAGTCTGCGTGGGGCATTGTTAACATGTTTTTAACTTTAAAAGCACTTCCCTCGCAAAAGGGTCACAAGGTTCAAGGTCTCATTGCGCCACATTAAAACCCCGATCCTAGATGCTGCACGCACACTTTATACTTTTTTAACAATTTAAGTGGGAAAACACCATTAATCATGATGGCCTTTGACAGAAAAAAAGTACAATAATATTTTCATCATGCTATTTTCTTTTGAGGTGAAGGTCTTAAACAATCCATCCAAGTTAACAGACCACTGTTGTTTTTTAATGTAACATAATCCACAAATGTACCTTGATGCAAAACAGAACCTTGTATATTAATATTTTAATCTAGTTAACCAGGAGCATTCAATGACTTTCACTTAAAAGCTACCGTGTATGACTAAAACTATTGTACTGATACGCCTGTAAAGATGACAATTATTTCTGGAGCAATTTGGCATCTCAGACACATCTTGGTCAGTCAACTTCTTGTGAACAAATGAGCAATGGTGATGTGGGCAACTGGTAGAAAATTAAATAAGCAAAAAGCCATGACTGTGATTTGGCTGCTTTATATCGTTTGCAGAAGTTGTACAAGCACTTGTATGAGCAACATTTCACTTTCTTTCTGCACACTTTCCCTCCAATGTGTGACAAGCCAATGCTGTGGTGATCTATAGTCTGATCAACATTTTACACAGTAGCTAATGTACAAAGTTCAACACAGATCTGAGTCCACTCTAACAGGCCTCCAGGAAGAAATCCAATGCAGGTTTCTACTGGAACCTGTCACACTCAATGAGGAAAGATGAACACAAATGCAAAGCCCAGATGAGAGAATGGGTCTTACTTTTACGTGTCCACATTCAACAAATAGGGAAAATATATGTAATTGTCTTATTGCTTAGTTGAGGTAAATGTCAGCCTCCTTGAGCACTTCCTCTTTTTGGTGGAAGTAGTCTCTGAACCAGGAAATGTGCTCCTTCTTCTGCTGGACTGTCAGGTAGGGGTTTTTGGACAGACCGGCCACCACAAGTTCCATAAAGTGACGCACGGGTCCCTCACGGGGGAATCCCTCCTCCAAGTGCTTCTCCAAGAAGATGTGCTTGTGGAAAGAGACAGTGGCTTCCTCCTCAAGGCCTAACAGAGCAAGAAGACACTGTCAGTGTGGTGTCTCAACCAAAATTTATTTTATTTCTGCCCTATACGTTTGACTAGGATAACTCACCAGCTTCATTGTTGATTGGATACTGCCACATTTTCCCCTCTTTGGTCCACTGGATCATTTCCTCAAGACTGTTGCGGGGTGTTTGACTTGTCACCTGTGACAACTGATAAGCATGGTCCATGTCCCATAGAGTTGGCCGTGCTACAAAACATTGGAGAAGCATTATGAGTAGATGTTCTGATGACGTTAAAACCAGAATCTTTTGCAAACAGTCAATAAATAACAGCAGGATAAATATCTAAATTCCTTATTACCAACTGATTCAACTCTGCCTTCATCAGTAGTGGTGGAGAAGATGTTAAGTCTTTTCCCTGGGAACAAGTTCTTTCTAGAAAAAAACAAAAAAACAAAACACATGTTAAACACATGGTCCATCTCAGAAGCTATCTAAGTAAAGATGTGATGAAAGTATTTACCTCATCCGAACACCATCCAGCTCAGCAGTGATTCCTCTGCTGTGTTTGTATCCTCGCCCGTCGTCATCAAACTGGATCTGATTTGCTGGGGAAGCACTTTGTCGGTGGGCTTGCTTTCCTACTCTCATATCAGCGATAATCACTCTGAAAAATATATCATGGGATTAATGGTTTATCCTTGTGAATGAGAACTTTTATTTTCTATTATACTTAATGAAAAAAGAAGGAAAAAATGTCACAATCATCCCATTATCTGTCATATATTGGACACACACCCGAGGTTTTTCCCATCCCCTTTCTTCTGAGCCTCGGTGATGGCCTCATGCTGCCTCAGCTTCTTGAGCAGCTCAGATTCAGCCTGGCTGCTGTTAGGCAGAGTGGAGGCAGCGGCAGACGCGGCTGAAACCAGCTCGGGATCCAGTGTGTCACTAAAATACCACAGCGCAGAAAGGCTGGAGTCAAGTGGATGACAAGAGGCCGTTGGCTTCATAGACCCCAAGATCAAGGTGCAAAGTAAGTAACAAATATACAGACACAACATATGCTGTATCATACTGACACACATGCCAGAACTGTGTTGCTGTTAATGATGTAAAAAGCAGAAAACTAAGAGATGTGATGCTGTCTGATGAATCACTTCTCCCACTTTAAACCCCCTCTCACCTCTGTGATGAAGACTCCTCTGTAGCTTTCTGAAACATACTGATGGTGCTCTCCATAGCCTCTGGTTTTGTCTTGGGAGTTGACACATAGTTTGGCTTCACTTTCAAGTTTTTGAGCTTCCTCTTATTGGTTACTTCCACCTTCATGGCTCCAAGAAGGTCAAGGAGACTCTCTTTCCCATTCCTAGGTGCTTCAGTCTTCAACTCTTTCGGCGTTGTTGAGACCTGTTCAATTTTGACATCCGTCTGCTGCTGCGCCGCACCTCCATCATCTGTCTTTAACACTGCTGGCTCCTCACTTTGCTCTGCCGTCTCGATGACTTTGCTGTCATCTTCAGCTTTCTGTGTGACCGGAGTTGGAGTCTCTGTTGGGATGGCTTCTTTATTTGTGTGCGCTGTCTCACCTTGACTGGAGGAGGCGACATCATTTGTCTTTTCACAGAGCCTGACTGAACTCGTGCTGAGGGCTCTGACTCCACTTGCAACCCTTTTGTTGAGAGCAAAACAGACGTAATCGTCATAGAATCAGAAGTGATCACAGGAGTTTGAAGAATATTAATAATACTGTTACAGTGCTCGATATTAACACGTCACATCTTGATGATGTTATAGAAAAACAAAAAAATATATCCTTATCAACTGCAGCAACAGACCCTAAATTGTTTGGCTCTTTAGACTTCATATCACACAGTGACAGTGGTCAAAAGAGCTGAACCATACTGATTATGTTTTGAATACCTCTTCTACCTCCAACCAAAGTAGAAAATCTTTTTACGCTAGAGATGACACAGTCTGCTAAGCAAATATAAATGTGACGCTGTCCACACGCAAGATTCAGTATTTACATCGCTGTCTATCAGGGGTTTTCAAAGTCTCCTGCCCTCAGAAAAACCTTTCAGAGGTCCCCCATCACCCCTCCTTAGTTGACTTGTTTAGTTTAGCTAATTTCCTGGATGCCTATGGGATCATGATGATGTTATTTCAACACAGACACTCAACAACTGAGCCAAGATGGCCTAAAACTGGCCTATTCTTAACCAAATACAAGAAAAAATGCATTATCTGTGTCTGACTCTGACAAAAATGGTAAACTCCTCTAAAATATCTGAACTATCTCTTTAACCAAATAATACACGTGTGGGCTATTCTATGTGTTTTTGATAACAAATGTATTTTTTTTTTTTCACTTCAATTCAGTGATCCTTCCCTGACACCGAAGCTTTGGTCTACATGACAGTCGGAGTCTCTGCTTTGAGGCTTTTAAAATGAAAAACACTAAAAACACATGACAACTCATGGGTTACGATGGAGCCGAGCTGCCACCTGTCAGTCAATTATTCCTCCAATAAAAACACATCACCGAACAGCTACAGAGGAGTAGCTGTCGTTAATGACGCCGTTTCATAATGTTCACTCACAACTCACCTGAGAGCTGCAGCCGGAGACACACACGACTCATACACACCAACACAGGGACTTCGAGCAGCGTACACAGCCCGGAGTATAAATCTATGCATGATTTCTTCTTGTTATGTCCTTCCACGTTACTGACATTTATCTCCGTCACTGCAACATAAAGTCACCCCGGTAAACTAGAGGATAACATTGGTTCCGGGCACCGGAGTACAGCCTCTATGTCAAGGTACTTTCCGTGTAAAAATTAACATTTAATTCAGTTGTAATGTGAAACCATTTAATTGTGGTATTTTCACATTTTAAGCATAATTTTTTCTTAATGTCTTTTTAATATATTAGCTGCTTTTTTCTTTTCGATTAACGGCTGTTGAAGGTTCCATATTTTTAGTCTCGCGATAATACAACCGGAACGTGACTCAAAATGGCGACGGAACACAACCGCTAATTCATGAGCGGAGGTCTGAGCTGCGATACGTGAATTAGTTTGTCATTTATATCGAGAGATGGATACACGTAGAGAAGAATTAGCTTTGCGAAACCATCACTGTGGCAAATCTCTACACTGACCTCCTTTATTCGTTAAGTTCCTGCTTAAAGTCGGAAAGGAGAAAGAAACTTTCACACAGGTAAAAAAAAAAAAAACGGAAGCTAAGTGTCTAGCATGTAAGCTAACACACTGCAGATTTAGCGCCCTGTAAGTTAGTAGTAAATAAATATTTTCAGCTAAGTGGCTTTGAATTAACGACATTTTTATTCTCATTTATGAACAATTAAATTAGTTTACTTTAAGGGCGGCTTCTGTGTTGTTTGTAGCTTGTTGATTGTCATTCCGTCAGAAATTAACCCGCCTCTCTGTGTTTGTTTACACATATGAAGTGTAAAAAAGCCTTTAGGAAACTATTCATCGCTCGCTTTATAACACTGATAACGTAAAAGGCTTCTTACTGCTCACTTCTATAAATCCATCCATATTTAGCGCATTTACTAAACTTTTAAATATTTAATCGAGGCATTTTGTGAAGAAGATGACTGTTTGTTTGGATAAGACTTAATTAGATTTGCACATTGCAGAAAAATGCTTAAAAATCTAGTGAACAAATACAGTTGTGTGTGTATACATACATACATATATGTATATATATATATATATATATATATATATATATATATATATATGTATATGTATATATATATATATATATATATATATGTGTGTGTGTGTGTCTATATATATATATATATATATATATGTACATATGTGTTCCCTCAGCAGTGCCCCTCATGCATGAACCAGCTAGACATATAGCAGTGTCATATTATTAAAAATATATGAGCTGCAATAAGACTAAGGACCAGTGACACACTGCAAATGTGTTTTCAGCAGAATATTCAATAGAATATCTATTGAAGTAGACTGTATGTAATGTTTACTGGACCATTATATAACTATATCAGGACTGTAATTAATTTGCCAAGATGTTGTGATTATGATTTCACACTCGACTGAGTGTCTATCATTGGATCATTAGAATCTTTATTGTCATTATGTTTTCACATAACGAAATTAAGATTGGTGACTTCCAGCTTTAAACATAAACATATGTAAAAATATGTAATATGTACATAAATATCTAAAGATTTAAAGTTGTAGCAGCAATGTACAATACAATGGGGGGGTGTCGATCGATGGAATTTGGGGAAAACTGCCTTCAACTCGAGACGTGGTTAAAGGTCTCCGGCCACGGGATCACAGCCGCCTCTGGATTGTTGTTCATCTGCAGACTGATCATGCAGTACAGCTCCTCCAGTGCTAATTTAGCATTAGCTCACGGTGATATGTAGATGGCTTCGCTGTGTTTCTCCTGTGTCCTGTCCGCCTGGAGAAGAGAGCGCCCCGCTAGCTCCACTGCCGCGTCTGGGATGTTGTTATCCAGCCAGGTCTCGGTATTAGCAGTACATCAGTTAAATTTTGTAAACTTAGTAATGTTATACTAAAAAAAAGATGGCTGCAGTGAAAAACTACAAAGAAAAATAAGTGGAATGCATCTGTTTTGTTGTTTGTACATGTGAGAGGTAATATTCACATACCTGTGTACTTTCTTAGCCATGGCAGAGGAACGCCGGCAGAAGCAGTGTTCGGTCATCCTGCCCACCGAGTCCATGAAAGCCATGGCAGAGTCTGTGGGAGTGGGGCAGTTACAGGAGGAAAGCTGCATAGCCCTCAGTGAAGAAGTCAGCTATAGAATAAAAGAAATTGCACAGGTAAGTCAAGGATGAGTGAGGGAGATATTTTATTTGTTGGTCTGTGAATTTTTCTTAATTTGTTCTGTTTCCTTTCTCTCATTTACATAGGATGCTCTTAAATTCATGCATCATGGGAAGAGACGCAAATTAACCACCAGTGACATAGATAATGCTCTCAAACTAAAAAATGTGGAGGTAAGGGAGAACTTGAATATTTAATTAAAAGATGGCTTTTGTGTCGATCGACTAAACCACTTGACAAATGTCATTTGAAGGAATGTACAGTCAGTATTTTGCTGTAGTTTTTATTTTATTTTTCCTCTCTTTATAGCCTCTGTATGGTTTCCAGTCGCAAGAGTTTATCCCTTTTCGCTTTGCAAGCGGTGGTGGAAGAGAGCTTCATTTTTATGAAGAAAAGGAAGTCGACCTCAGTGACATTATCAACACACCGCTCCCCAGAGTTCCACTAGATGTGTCACTCAAAGGTACTGAGATACTCAGTATTTAATGCCGTTATACCTGAAGGTGTTGTATTATGCTTTGACTGTAAGCTCATACAATATGTTTGTGTTTGTTGTAGCCCACTGGTTAAGTATTGAGGGTGTGCAGCCAGCTATTCCAGAAAATCCACCACCAGGTGAGTTCTCTTTTGATTCTTTCTTAGCTCAAAACACAAACAAATATCTGGAAAAATTCTGGAAGACTTGGGTTTAATATTCTGTTGTATTTACTGTATTACAGCACCAAAAGAGCAACAAAAAGTTGAATCTACAGAGCCCCTCAAAGTTGTCAAACCTGGCCAGGAGGAGGAAGGTACGATTCAAGGCAAAAGTCAGGGGGCAACGGCTGCTGATGGCAAAGGTCAGTGTCTGCTATTGAAATTGAACTTTTTTCCATTTTTCCCTCCCATTCCTATACTTTGTTTCCCTTTTCACCCACAAATCTTTAATGATTATGTTTATTTCTTTCAGGAAAGGAGAAGGGTCTGATTAGGCTGAAGCCACGCAGCACTCATGAGCTGTCTGTGGAACAGCAGCTCTACTACAAGGAGATCACAGAAGCGTGTGTTGGTTCCTGTGAGGCTAAGAGAGCAGTAAGTTTTGTCAGTCTTTGTTTATATATGGTTTATTTAATACATGCCGAGTAATAAATTACTTACATACTTTTTCTCGTAAAGGACAAGAAAGAAACAAGAAATTGCATAGTGAGTTTCATTGATCAGCTATAAAGTAAATGCATGACAACACTTTTCAGCTAACAGGAATTCTGACAAATGAATTAATAGTTTTTTAAAACTTGACCATCTTGTTACTTTTGTTTGATCAGTGTTTCATCTTATCTCTTTCAGGAAGCTTTACAGAGTATTGCTACAGATCCTGGACTGTATCAGATGCTTCCAAGATTCAGCACATTTATTTCTGAAGGAGTGAGCATCTTTCCTCTAATGCATTGAAACATTACTCACCTCATATTAAATACCCAAGCATATGTCTGATGAATGTACTGACTTTATGCTCTCCTCAAAGGTTCGTGTTAATGTGGTGCAAAACAACTTGGCTCTACTGATTTACCTAATGCGGATGGTCAAAGCTCTAATGGATAACCCCACCCTGTATTTGGAGAAATATGTAAGTGAAGAAAATACTAAAAAATAATTTATTATTTTTCAATCAAAAAAAAAAAAAAACTTTTATTCTAATGTTATAATTGATCTGTCTGTATTTGTAGCTGCATGAGCTCATCCCAGCCGTGGTGACATGTATCGTGAGTAAGCAGCTGTGTTTGCGACCAGATGTTGACAATCACTGGGCTTTACGAGACTTTGCTGCACGCCTCATGGCCCAGAGTTGTAAAACCTTCAGTACTACAACCAACAACATCCAGTCCCGTATTACCAAGACTTTTACTAAGGTGGGTTTTTGTATTGTATATTCGCAAAAATATTGAAGAATATTTTTTTACTTTGTTACTACGGAAGAGTGTTTACACAGAAGTCTAAATGGTGACATAAAATATTTTGACATTGAATATGGTAGCATCACAAGTACCACAAAAGGGGTTGTCTAGCATTGTGCAGTATGTTAATTCCATATCCTGGAGCTCATCACTCCACTCCTGCTTGTGAAAATGCAGGCCTACCTCAAGCCAGTCAGTAGCAGATATATCATCACTGTCATGTAATTACGTATCTTAGTCACTTATAATTTCAATGATTGATAACTCACATTTTTAATGTTTTCTCAGAGTTGGCTGGATGACAAAACCCAGTGGACGACACGTTACGGCTGCATCGCTGGACTTGCTGAACTAGGACCAGATGTGAGTGTGGTTCTATTTTCCATGTGATCATTTTCACTCTTTGATCGGCACTAACCTCCTTGATTTTTGTCCTCTGTAGGTGATTAAGACGTTGATCCTTCCTCGGCTTTCTGTAGAGGGTGCTCGCATCAAAGCAGTGATGGAAGGACCAGTGGTCTCCAATATTGATAAGATAGGAGCCGACCATGTTCAAAGCCTCTTACTGGTAATAAAAAGTTTTGTCATTATCATGCATCTAAAAGTGGATACCATTAATTTTATACATTTATAAAAACATGACTTCAGGAATTGTATCTTAATTTGTATCAGACGAAAGCTCATGTTTCATACATATAAAATGTGTTTTTGTTTTTCTTTATTTTGTTTTTTCTCCCAAAGAAACACTGTGCAAGTGTTATTGCCAAGATACGACCTCAACCAGACAACGTGGAGCAGTATCGAACGGACTATGGTTACCTCGGACCTATGCTTTGCTCCAATGTAATGAAGGCCAGGACTCAAGCAGCACTGCAAGCTCAACAAGTCAACAGAACCACATTAACAATCACTCAGGTACCTTTAATATTTAATGAAAATATAATACATGTAAATAAACGTTTAATACATGTAAAAAAAAAGAGGCCATGAAAACATTGATACATAGTCTAGAGTGACTGAAACATTTCAGAAAGACGTGAAGGAGCATGCAGCTGTTCAATAATGAATGCCGACTCTGCCTTGCAGCCCCGTCCCACCCTCACAGTCTCCCAAAGTGGGTTAAGTGGGTCGACAGGGCCCCGCACTCCCAGCATCATTAAGGTTCCGAGCTCCCTCACCCTGATGTCCCCTCGCCCGGGAACCCCCTCGCAACCATCTCCGCCATGGCGACAAAGTTCATCGTCATGGCAACCAGTGCAGGAGCCGCATCCACTCAGCAGGTACTTTGATTTTTTTTTTTTTTTTTTTCAAAAAACATGGCATAATAGGAGTGTACACAACACACATATAATGTATCTGTAACAATACGAAAACAACTACGAAAAATAAAAATGACTGAATACTGAGATACGTAATACTTTTTTAAAATTAATTAATATTATAATTTGGTGTGAAACTCCTAAGACGATTGATTTACATCTGTCTCTTCGTTCTCCTTCTAGGTGATCACCCTCAGCTCCTCCCAGTCCGCCTCACCAGTCACCAGCACTGTTCCCAGCGCCACCTCCACCTTGCAGCCTCTGGTGAAACTGGAGTCTGGCAGTAGCACCGGACTGACAGGTTCACGGCCTCTGCAAAAGTACATCGTGGTGTCTCTGCCGTCGTCTGCCTCTTCCTCTTTGGAGACAAAGAGCTCTGTGCTACCAACCTCAATTTCCTCAACCCCACTAGAAACAGGGATGAAGCTAGACCGGTCCGAGTCTCCTGGAGCGAGCACACAGTCGCCGCACTGAGACTCGTTTAGGTAGTGGAGGTTTTTACCGTGTTGGTGCAGCTGAACACACAAGGAGGCTTGTTTGGGCTGAACTTAAAGGGGGTAAACTCTGGAGTGGTGTGAAGGGGAATATTTGAACTTTTGACTGATAAAGAGCAAATGTGACCAGACATTGTAAATATGTTAATGCCCAATGAAAACTGAGGTCCATCTGTGAGATCTGTAATGTTTCAGCTTATATTCTAATTCATTCTGTTCTTTTTTTACTCTAAAATAAATCAGATTTTGTATGAAATCCTTTTTTCTGGGTGTTTTTCTAAAAATATTATGTCATGATTAAAGAATATATATTTCATGTAGTTTGCCATCACATGATTTCACTACATTAGAAATAAAAGTTCTGCATTCAAAATTCCACTTAAGTTAAAGCATGTAAGTCTTCATATTTTTGACATTTTGTGTGAAAATGACATGAATTATGAGTTATCAGTATCTATGATTGTTGGAGTGATCGAGTAAAAAGTGTATTATTTCCCTCTGAAATAAGAGGAAGGAATAAGAGTGAAGTAATAGTATCAAGTGACACAAAATGGAAATACTTAAGTCAGACATGGTTTCACCCCCCTCCCCCTCCCTGCTCCTGCTGCTTCCTGTCAGTCTCCTGTCAATGCAGTGGTACAAGACTACATTGAAAACTTTGACCGACTACGACTCCCAGTGAGCATTGCGGTAAGAAACAGCAAAACCGCGATTTTCAAACTATCACGTGCTGGTAGAGCAAAAAGTTAAAAGTATTTCTACTCGTTGTACTGAGGGTTATCACGTGACCCATGTCTAATATTAATTTCAGTACTTAGTTCAAATTAATAACATATCAATTTTTCTTTGGACGTTTTTTTTTTTAAATTGATATATCTTTTATTCTGAAGACAAAACTGGCACCCGGGAACCATTTCCTGTTTGTTCGGCGTGTTCAGATTTGTTGTCACTGAAGAAGAAACCTTCATTCAGATCTAACCTCGCTGTGCGTTTGTTGCTGCTGACATGAAGTTCAAAATACGCGCTTCAACAAAAGCAGACTGCAAAGAAATCTCGAGGATGATATCAGTGAGTGTTGTTGGCCATTAAAATGAAGCTTTCTTCACTGCAGCCCGCGTCCATCAAAACATAACTGTATAAATCTGACTTTTCACAGGAGCTGGCCGTGTTTGAAAAAATGCAAGACCAAGTGAAGATTTCTCATGAAGGTAATACAGTGTTAAAATCCACCAAATGAAACTAAGCGGAATGAAAAGGTGCACCTCAGTCCATGTTTATTCAGTATATGACTGGACAGCAGGGTCAAATAATATCTTTAAAATAATAAAAACATATCTAATAACTTGAAAGAATGTTTTATGACTTTTTCTTGTGTTGGCCTGAGACAGACCTTTATCACACATTAGGCCTGCTGTGCCACCATGGCCCTCAGTACTGGTGGATCTGCGTCATTGTGTCTGAGGTGTATAATCTCCAGAGTAGTTTAGTTATTGTAGATTAAACGGCAGATGATCTTCAAACTCTACACTGGTAAAAAAAAAAAAAAAATGGAGTGCACTAATCAGTAACCGTAACAGGATTGAAAAGGTGCAGCAGCCTGAAAGAGAGGAAGATTAAAAATAATAAAATGTGTTAATGGCACAGTTAGTTATTATCAATTATTATAAGGCAAGCTTAGTTTCTCTATGAATTCTTCTTAATACAGTCTCCATTATTACCTAATCACATGTTGTAAAGTTACTTGATCAGTCAGTGTCTGTTTAGAAAGGCAGTATGACTGATGTGTTCTTACAGTACTTTTAAAGGCACGAGATTGAGTTTTTGACCATATGTGGCGCTGTAGAGCAGAGTTGTGATGAGCAGAACCATATGTTGTTTGTATCGCGTCCATTATGCTGACTTAGTGTCATATGTAAGTGGAATAATACGCCACATGGGAAGCAGTGCACTGAATAAGGAGGAATGTGAAGGAGGATGTGATCCACAGCTGGAGTAATATAGTTAATTTTCAACCTGCTGCTTGCCTGATACACTGCATTGCAGCAATGTCACTGTGTGCTTGGATTTTAGATTTTAGAGCTAATACATATTACAGAGGGATGAAATGTTTCCATGTAGGTAAATTATCTGTCTTGTTTTCCTACAGAGCTGGAGCGAGACGGTTTCTCCCAGAATCCTTTCTTTGAATGCCTCGTTGCAGAAGTACCCGAGGAGCATAAATCTAGAGAAGGTAAAGTCTTGATTTTGCCAGTTTTCTTACACACATAATAAAAAGTCTGTGTTGTCTAGATGCGCCAATTTTGTATCCAACAAATAATGTTGACTGAATGACTGCAGATGACTCATAAGTCAACAGTGTCAAATATTAACAGCTAACAGACAAATTCATCTATTTGCTTTACAGGCGGTAATCAGTAACATTTATTCCACTGTATTTGTCATGATTTCTATCTTTCTGGTATTCTTCCTGCCTGTCCTCTTGACAGCTTGTTTCTTTTTTTTCACACAGGATTCACAGTTGTGGGATACGCTCTTTATTTTTACACCTATAGTACCTGGAAGGGACGGTCAGTGTATTTGGAGGACTTGTATGTGATGCCAGAATTCAGAGGTAAAATATGTCAAATTGTTGTCAATAAAGATTGAAAAGAGAGAATTTTTTACAAATATGATGTGTGAATCACAATTTCTCAAATTTCTTTTACAGGAAATGGCATTGGTAAGGGTTTACTGAGTAAAGTCGCTGAGGTAAAAATGTTTCTGTTGACCACTAAAACACAGTTTCTTCCTAAAAATGGGCTTTTTAATATAATCGTAGTTGAGAAGGACTTTAGATGAAATTGTTATTTTGGCAACTTTAAGCAGTGTGAAATGATTCATCATATTTGTCTGAGATCAGCTGTCCAGGGAGGCGAAGAGGCATCAGTGCATGATTAACCGAAGGGTGTGTTGTTTGATTAGGTGGGGAAAAAGAAGGAGTGTGTGCGGCTGCAGCTGTCTGTGTTGAACTGGAATACTCCTGCTCGGGACTTCTACGCCGCTAAAGGAGCTCTGGACCTCACCGCCAGTGAAGGCTGGCACTTTATACGTTTTGACGGACAGAACTTGGACAATTTAGCAAATGAAGCACCTAAAGATTAGGTGTTTTCCAAGAAAGATGTTCATTTTGCTGGCAAAAATGGTGGCTGTTTTGTTTTCAGACACAAACATTCACCTTTTATAAGATGGTGGGTAAATTAGCTTCACCATACCCGGTTCTTCTGTCCCTTGTTTTTCTCATTAAATTAAATTATGTCCTGATTTAAAGCCTTCCATAATTACTAGGAGCTATATATAATTTATTCATATGATTTTAATTACTCTAATTTCATTAAAGTACCTTTGACCTTTTATGGTTGCAGCTTTGGCACCTTCCAGTTCAGAGTGCAAATTCAGTTTGCATCTTATTTAAAAAAGACACAAAAGACTGCCTTCACTGGGAAATTACAGTGATACTCTTTGATGCTTTTAAACTTTGTAGGATCTATTGATGATTTGGCCAGTTTCCCAGCAGCACAGTATGAATTAACCTGAGCATATCTAGTTTGAGATGTGACACCATATCTTTCCAGTAGGTGGCATAATAATTCTGCACAATCACAATTAGGTACTCATAGAGAAGTGACTTAGAGACGGCTAGACTCACTGATCACAATTCACAACTCACAATTTGGTCTGTCTTTGAGGTCCATGTAATGTAAACATATACATGATGTAGTGAATAATTTTCTCAAAAGTCTTAGTGGGCAGCCACACATTCAGCTCTGTCACGACTACAGTGCCTACGGTGTGTTGATTGGATTCAGACGAGTTAAAGGACAGAATAGTGTGCAAACAAGCTCTGTAACCCAAAACTCCTGTATTTGAACATGTACAAAAACTGGTACAGTTTTTCATGTAATAATAAAAGTCACGTTGCATTCATCACTATATCAGTCATACAAATCATAGTCTCTCATTAACATGTCATGATTGAGGATAATCTGTCACCTAAAATGGTATTTATTTGTTTATAAGATATACTAAAATCCACAGGAACACATATAAAATCAAATCAAAACTGTATGACATTACATTAAAATATACACGTGCCAAAAAAGATTAAAATGCACAAAAGATTTACATTCATTTCAACCTTGTTACTTAAGGTTACTGGTTCAGAAGTGAGAGTCAACATAAAAGCACACTGGGTGAAACCCCTGGTGTACTGGTGTCCTGGTGTAGTTGAAAATGAATACAAATTTCCTTCATGACCTTTGCACGGTCAAAAGTCACAGGATCAGATTTACTTGTTTTTACAAATATATTTTGATATTATTTACTATTTACTCCTGCTGAAGACTTTTACTTCTTTTAAAACCAGACAGATTATTTGTAGTATATAGTATATAATAGATTGCAGAAATTTCCCAGAGAGAAGATCCTTTTGAACTTTTAACTGGAAGGGGTTCAACTCTTATCTTTTTCTACCAATAAACCTGAGGCACATTTGAAGATAGATAACAAACAATTATATATGCTACATACTACACTATACTTACTATATACTAAAACAAGCTGTATATATTTGAACACAACTATAAAACAGATTTCAGGACTAAATACTGCATTTCTGATTGCCACGTAGTTCTAATTAGAGTAAAAAAAAAAGTTATCATTTTTATCTTAAAGATAATGTTGCCAAAGTAATTGTTTCTAAATGACAGTGATTGACACTGGCAAAACACAATTTCCATTTCCAGATTTCATTTTGGGCTTCTCCCAAAAGACAATAAAACAATGTACAAGAGGCATCATTGTGGAAAATAGTATTTCTCAGCTTTAATTTACATTTGAACAAAAAGTAGCATGTCCAAAATTATTCATACCCTTTGCAAACTGTCACAGTCTATTGGGAAAATCCCCTCATCTATACCATTCCAAATAGTCCAAGCTGTTCTAAAGCATCCTAATTACCCTGATTCATTGGGAACAGCTGTTTTAATCAACTCAACAGGTGAAAAACAGCAGCTCTCTGCAGCTGGTTTGTGGACAATCATGGCTAAGACAAAGGAGCTCACTGAAGACCTGCAGCTGCGCATTGTGGCTGCTCACAAGTCAGGAAAGTGCTATAAGGCCATATCTAAATGTTTTCAAGTTCCAGTGGCTACAAGTGCAAAGTATTATTAAAAAATACAAGACGTTCCGCACTGTGGAAAATCTCAGAGGGTGTGGTTGGAAGCCAAAAGTGACACCTGTGCTGGTCAGGAGGATACTGAGAGAGGTGAAAAAGAATCCAAGGATCACCACCAAGGCCATCCTGGAAAATCTGGGCCCTGCTGGTGGCAACGTCTCAAGGCAGACAGATCAACGGACACTGCACACTGCTGGGTTCCACGGATGCAGACCAAGGAGGATGCCACTTCTCCAGATAAGGCACACAAAAGCCTGCTTGGCCTTTGCAAATGCTCATGCTCATCTGGACAAAGAAGAAGACTTCTGGTCTTCTGTTTTATGGTCAGATGAAACAAAAATTGAATTGTTTGGCCACAATGATGTATCCTTCATTTGGTACGTAAAAAAGGAGAAGCCTTCAACCCTAAGAGGACACCATCCCCACTGTCAAACATGGTGGTGATAACCTAATGCCAATGGACCAGGGAACCTAATCACAGGTAAACAGCACCATGAAAAAAGAGGAATACATCAAGATTCTCAACAACAACATCAGGCAGTCTGCAGAGAAACTTGGCCTTGGGCACCACTGAACATTTCAGCACGACACAACGCAAAACACACACAGCAAAAGTGGTGAAGAAATGGTTAGCAGACAAAAACATTAATGTTTTGGAGTGGCCTAGCCAGAGTCCTGACTTGAATCCAATTGAGAATCTGTGGAGGGAGCTAAAGATCAGGATGATGGCAAGGAGATCCTCCAACCTAAAAGAGTTGAAGCTCATTGTAAAAGATGAATGGGCAAAAATACCAGTGTGAAGACATGCAAAAAGCTGGTCAGCAATTATAGAAGAAGCGTTTGATTGCTGTAATAGCCAATAAAAGCTTTTCTATTGATTATTGAGAAGGGTATGAATAATTTTGGACATGCCACTTTTTGCTCAAATGTAAATAAAAGCTGAGAAATAATTTTTTCCACATGATGATGCCTCTTGTACATCATCTTATCTTATTTTGGGAGAAGCCTGTGTCATTTCCAGTAAATAAAAACTTGCTGGTTGACTTGCTGGTCACTTCTCAGACATATGCATTTTTTCCATAGTTGCTTGGGACAGACTGAGACATTGCCACGGTGGACAGCATGTGTCCTCTGGAGGATGGTTGATAAGGATATGCTCTAAAATGCAAAAAGACACGTTGGAGTTAGGAGAAGTATGAACCACCTCTACTGTAGCTAGTGAATTTATATCAAATGTCAGATACTCACATTTTTTCACTGGGTGTTGTGAAACTGCAAGCACACATCAGGCACAAACCTCCACCGATGGCAAGCGTGGCTGAAGACCAGCCAATGTACAAGCCCTCTCCAAACTCATACCTGTGATACAATATCATTTAACATACATTTTCTGTGGATTATTATTCAATCCACTGTAAACAGAGAATGTCACTTCCAGCTGGCCATCCAGCTGAAATGCTGCTGCTGATTGTATTGACTTACTTTGTCCCTGGATAAAACTGGTCAAAGAACTGCTGCGTGATGTTGGCTGCATACCAAGATACAGCAATCATGATGCAGATCCCTGCAAAACATTGTTTACTTTAGACAAGTGGGATGTTTTTCCAATGCAAACAGCACACATGGTTACAAGCTAAGATAAGATGATCAGGGTCAAAACTCTTTCAGGGTTTGAATGAAGCCATGTTAGGAATAACAGTGTGGATGCCAGTCCTACTGGGGCTCAAACCATTTTGTGCAGTATTATTAGATGATTTATGAAAAAATAAATGTAGTAATACTACCAAAAGGCTAAAATAACATTGAAATAAATTGCAAAAGTAATTTTCCTGCTCTCACTGCATCTCTTATTTTATTTTAGGTAATTTGAACAATCCAAATGCCTTTGCTAATGGCAGCCTTTTGTGCACCAGCAGCTTTTTTAGAGTAAAGATAACCTTTTGAACCTTTTGAACTGGTGACCCATTTTCTGATAGCTTGTCATCCCTACACAAAGATTGGAGCACCAGACGTGTTTTAACCTTTCTGGGTGTTTTGTGTGAAGATGAGGTTTGACTTTTTACGTTCTATATTTTATCTTTATCAATTTCTTGTGAGTCTTATGTGTGAAAATGCTTGAGGCTATATTTCTAACATTTTCCAACAAGTTTCAGGGACTACTCTTCAGTAATTATGGCTCATTTTCTTGTGTTTTTGTTTTATGTCCACATCCATCCATCCCAATTATTTACCCTGCAGTAGAAAGAACACTCCTCCAATTGCAGCAATCCTCCCCTTCAAGACGTAGTTTTCTCCTCCTATTTTTGAGCACTGCATTCCTGCGAGAGTAGCCACGAGCCCAAACGTCCCAAACACAATGGCAATGATCATGAGTGCCCGGGAGGCCTGAATGTACCCTGTATGCACACATAAAAAAGATCGACATTTAATCACATTAATATGTTTATATATAAATTAACACGTCAGCTGGACATAGTCAATAAACGCAACATGTTCCTCTTGACGATGTTCACTGTTTGGCACAGACAGAAGCCTCTGACAGGCTCTGTTGACGTTGTCCTGTACAAAATACAATTTCAGTCACAACATTAAACCAAAAGTCTGTCCACACATCCAGCATTTTCCAGCCGATAAAGTCATATTTGTATAAACACCTGTAATATCAGTGTTCTTTTCAGTCCCATGTTTTAACAAGACAGAAATATACATTTATGCATGAACTGGAAAGTATGTTTCTGCCTGTGATTAGAAGTCCTGACGATAACCTTATCCCTGGGGTTCTTAAAAATTAACACTTAGTACAGTATTTAACAGGCTCCAATAAATCAGAATTAATATCAGTTCCTAAAAATACCTGTAAAGTTTTTATTATTTTATGAGTATCTGTTTATATGGGTCCACTGTGGTTGTGGTTGCTTATCCTCTATCATCTTATAATATCTTATATTACCCCTCTAGTCTACAGATTGTAGCCAGTAGTGTCCCTGAGAGGTTTTTTAAAGGTAAACTAAGGTCCCTTGTCGTGATCACAGAAAACAATGTGACAAATAAGGACAGCCATTGCTATTGGGTTTGATCTAGAGGTAGAAAATTCAACTGAATTCAGTGTGAATCTTAAGGAATCAAACAGTTTCCCTTTTACACATTGGGGATGAACGACAATGCACTGTTTTGTTTTTTGTCATAAAAGCTGTATTTCCATGCTCATCTTTTATACTTGGTTGCTTGAAGAGTAAAGTCTTGTTTGCCACGTCACAGTCTAAAAACTACTTATTGCTTGAGTGGGTGGTTTAGCATTTAATCCAGATAAGTGGTCATCAATACTAATAAAACAATTTCTGTGTTAGCAACATACCATTAACTGCGAGCAAAGATGGAAAATCTCGGCAGTTGTGAACTCCCGTAGAGTCAGTAGCATAGGACATCCATAGGTTTTCATAGATGGTTGATGTGGTGATAACGTTACCGTCCACTGTGGAGACATTCCAGTATTGGTTTGGAAGGGCGACCCCAACCTCAGCTAGCCCAGAAACCCCAGGAAGAAGGCAAAAGATTCCACTATTGGATTCATATTTCCTTTTTTTCTTCTGCCCCAACCCGCGTGGAGTTATCCAGAGAGAAAAACACTTTATTCAAATGTTGACTCTCCGTGATATCTTCTGTTATGTCTTGTCATGTTTGTTAAGTTTCATGTCTGTCTTGTGTCCATTTCCTGTTCTGGCATGTGTCTGTTTTATTTTGAAATCCCTAATGCCTAACTCTCATTTTGTTTCAGGTCCCTTAACTTCCTGCCATGTGTGTTTTCCCGCCTGTTTCCCGCCATTGTGATTGTCTGCCCCACCCTGATCGTCTCCACCTGTTATCCATTTCATCTTGTGTATTTATTGTCTGCGTTTCCCCTGTCTCATTGTGCCAGATCGTAAAATGTTAACCAGGAGTGCTAGAGATAGCATGTCATGTTATCATTGATCAAGCCTGAAACCAAGGAAAAGAACCAAGGAACAACTTTGTCTGTCTGTAAGAACTCTTTTATTAAAAACCATAAAATCCACTGGCGTGTGTGTCTTGCATTTTGGCCCACCTGCCTTGTGCCGACGTAATATCTTCCTGCACAAACATGTGGATTTGTTGGCCCCAAAGTCTCAGTGTGCCAGACCGATTCCCACCAATCCCCAAGCTAAGATGCTAAAGAAACTACAAATCAATTATTAATACCAACTTATGATTTCCCCCCATTATTCTCAACTCTAACTTAAACTTAAAGGACAACAGAGAGGTGAAGTCCAACCTTTCAACCTGCTTACTAACGTTTATAGACTCCAAGCTATTTGTCACCTTTTTGACATTTGCTTTGAACACTGTCAATAATTTCAAACAATTATTGATGGGATTCAAGTCAGGTGTTGCCTCCTCACTCCACCCCGTGTCTGAGGGATGATAGGAGAATATGTGGCACTGGGAGGTGAGGGCGCATCACCACATACCAAATTGCAGAACTCCAGGGTTTACTGCCTCGCAGATAAACCTGTTTGCTTTTCTCACAACATAGCTTGATAGATTTGTCAATACAAATTTCCTTCATGACCTTTGCACGGTCAAAAGTCACAGGATCAGATTTACTTGTTTTTACAAATATATTTTGATATTATTTACTCCTGCTGAAGACTTTTACTTCTTTTAAAACCAGATGGATTATTTGTAGTATATAGTATATAATAGATTGCAGAAATTTCCCAGAGAGAAGATCCTTTTGAACTTTTAACTGGAAGGGGTTCAACTCTTATCTTTTTTTACCAATAAACCTGAGGCACATTTGAAGATAGATAACAAACGATTACGTATGCTACATACTACACTATACTTACTATATACTAACACAAGCTCTATATATTTGAACACAACTATAAAACAGATTTCAGGATTAAATACTGCATTTCTGATTGCCACGTAGTTCTAATTAGAGTAAAAAAAAGTTATCATTTTTATCTTAAAGATAATGTTGCCAAAGTAATTGTTTCTAAATGACAGTGATTGACACTGGCAAAACACAATTTCCATTTCCAGATTTCATTTTGGGCTTGATTTTTGGACTTCTCCCAAAAGACAATAAAACGATGTACAAGAGGCATCATTGTGGAAAAAAATTATTTCTCAGCTTTTATTTACATTTGAACAAAAAGTGGCATGTCCAAAATTATTCATACCCTTTGCAAACTGTCACAGTCTATGGGAAAATCCCCTCATCTATACCATTCCAAATAGTCCAAGCTGTTCTAAAGCATCCTAATTACCCTGATTCATTGGGAACAGCTGTTTTAATCAACTCAACAGGTGAAAAACAGCAGCTCTCTGCAGCTGGTTTGAGGACAATCATGGCTAAGACAAAGGAGCTCACTGAAGACCTGCAGCTGCTGTGCATTGTGGCTGCTCACAAGTCAGGAAAGTGCTATAAGGCCATATCTAAATGTTTTCAAGTTCCAGTGGCTACAATGCAAAGTATTATTAAAAAATACAAGACGTTCCGCACTGTGGAAAATCTCAGAGGGTGTGGTCGGAAGCCAAAAGTGACACCTGTGCTGGTCAGGAGGATACTGAGAGAGGTAAAAAAGAATCCAAGGAATCACCACCAAGGCCATCCTGGAAAATCTGGGCTCTGCTGGTGGCAACGTCTCAAGGCAGACAGATCAACGGACACTGCACACTGCTGGGTTCCACGGACATGCAGACCAAGGAGGACGCCACTTCTCCAGATAAGGCACACAAAAGCCTGTGCTTGGCCTTTGCAAATGCTCATCTGGACAAAGAAGAAGACTTCTGGTCTTCTGTTTTATAGTCAGATGAAACAAAAATTGAATTGTTTGGCCACAATGATGTATCCTTCATTTGGCGTAAAAAAGGAGAAGCCTTCAACCCTAAGGACACCATCCTCCACTGTCAAACATGGTGGTGGGAACCTAATGCTTTGGGGGTGGTTTTCAGCCAATGGACCAGGGAACCTAATCACAGTAAACAGCACCATGAAAAAAGAGGAATACATCAAGATTCTCAACAACAACAACATCAGGCAGTCTGCAGAGAAACGTGGCCTTGGGTCACCACTGGACATTTTCAGCACGACAACGACCCAAAACACACAGCAAAAGTGGTGAAGAAATGGTTAGCAGACAAAAACATTAACATTTTGGAGTGGCCCAGCTAGAGTCTTGACTTGAATCCAATTGAAAATCTGTGGAGGGAGCTAAAGATCAGATCAGTCCCTTAACTTCCTGCCATTGTGTTTTCCCCGCTGTTGTGATTGTCTGCCCCACCCTGATCGTCTCCACCTGTTATCCATTTCATCTTGTGTATTTATTGTCTGCGTTTCCCCTGTCTCATTGTCAGATCGTAAAATGTTAACCAGGAGTGCTAGAGATAGCATGTCATGTTATCATTGATCAAGCCTGAAACCAAGGAAAAGAACCAAGGAACAACTTTGTCTGTCTGTAAGAACTCTTTTATTAAAAACCATAAAATCCACTGGCGTGTGTGTCTTGCATTTTGGCCCACCTGCCTTGTGCCGACGTAATATCTTCCTGCACAAACATGTGGATTTGTTGGCCCCAAAGTCTCAGTGTGCCAGACCGATTCCCACCAATCCCCAAGCTAAGATGCTAAAGAAACTACAAATCAATTATTAATACCAACTTATGATTTCCCCCCATTATTCTCAACTCTAACTTAAACTTAAAGGACAACAGAGAGGTGAAGTCCAACCTTTCAACCTGCTTACTAACGTTTATAGACTCCAAGCTATTTGTCACCTTTTTGACATTTGCTTTGAACACTGTCAATAATTTCAAACAATTATTGATGGGATTCAAGTCAGGTGTTGCCTCCTCACTCCACCCCGTGTCTGAGGGATGATAGGAGAATATGTGGCACTGGGAGGTGAGGGCGCATCACCACATACCAAATTGCAGAACTCCAGGGTTTACTGCCTCACAGATAAACCTGTTTGCTTTTCTCACAACATAGCTTGATATATTGCACAGTCAAAAGTCACAGGATCAGATTTACTTGTTCTTACAAATACATTTTGATATTATTTACTCCTGCTGAAGACTTTTACTTCTTTTAAAACCAGATGGATTATTTGTAGTATATAGTATATAATAGATTGCAGAAATTTCCCAGAGAGAAGATCCTTTTGAACTTTTAACTGGAAGGGGTTCAACTCTTATCTTTTTTCTACCAATAAACCTGAGGCACATTTGAAGATAGATAACAAACGATTACGTATGCTACATACTACACTATACTTACTATATACTAACACAAGCTGTATATATTTGAACACAACTATAAAACAGATTTCAGGATTAAATACTGCATTTCTGATTGCCACGTAGTTCTAATTAGAGTAAAAAAAAGTTATCATTTTTATCTTAAAGATAATGTTGCCAAAGTAATTGTTTCTAAATGACAGTGATTGACACTGGCAAAACACAATTTCCATTTCCAGATTTCATTTTGGGCTTGATTTTTGGACTTCTCCCAAAAGACAATAAAACGATGTACAAGAGGCATCATTGTGGAAAAAATTATTTCTCAGCTTTTATTTACATTTGAACAAAAAGTAGCATGTCCAAAATTATTCATACCCTTTGCAAACTGTCACAGTCTATGGGAAAATCCCCTCATCTATACCATTCCAAATAGTCCAAGCTGTTCTAAAGCATCCTAATTACCCTGATTCATTGGGAACAGCTTAATCAACTCAACAGGTGAAAAACAGCAGCTTTCTGCAGTTGGTTTGTGGACAATCATGGCTAAGACAAAGGAGCTCACTGAAGACCTGCAGCTGTGCAATTGTGGCTGCTCACAAGTCAGGAAAGTGCTATAAGGCCATATCTAAATGTTTTCAAGTTCCAGTGGCTACAAGTGCAAAGTATTATTAAAAAATACAAGACGTTCCGCACTGTGGAAAATCTCAGAGGGTGTGGTCGGAAGCCAAAAGTGACACCTGTGCTGGCTGGAGGATACTGAGAGAGGTGAAAAAAATTCCAAGGATCACCACCAAGACCATGCTGGAAAATCTGGGCCCTGCTGGTGGCAACGTCTCAAGGCAGACAGATCAACGGACACTGCACACTGCCACTGCACACTGCTGGGTTCCACGGACGCAGACCAAGGAGGACGCCACTTCTCCAGATAAGGCACACAAAAGCCTGCTTGGCCTTTGCAAATGCTCATCTGGACAAAGAAGAAGACTTCTGGTCTTCTGTTTTATAGTCAGATGAAACAAAAATTGAATTGTTTGGCCACAATGATGTATCCTTCATTTGGCGTAAAAAAGGAGAAGCCTTCAACCCTAAGAACACCATCCTCCACTGTCAAACATGGTGGTGGGAACCTAATGCTTTGGGGGTGGTTTTCAGCCAATGGACCAGGGAACCTAATCACAGTAAACGGCACACCATGAAAAAAGAGGAATACATCAAGATTCTCAACAACATCAGGCAGTCTGCAGAGAAACGTGGCCTTGGGCACCACTGAACATTTCAGCACGACAACGACGACCCAAAACACACAGCAAAAGTGGTGAAGAAATGGTTAGCAGACAAACAAAAACATTAACATTTTGGAGTGGCCCAGCTCGAGTCTTGACTTGAATCTAATTGAGAATCTGTTGAGGGAGTCCCTTAACTTCTTGCCATTGTGTGTTTTCCTGCCGTTGTGATTGTCTGCCCCGCCCTGATTGTCTAAACCTGTTACCCATTTCATCTTGTGTATATATTCAAGTCAGGTGTTGGCTCCTCACTCCACCCCGTGTCTGAGGGATGATAGGAGAATATGTGGCACTGGGAAGTGAGGGCGCATCACCACGTACCAAACTGCAGACCTCCATGGTTTACTGCCTCGCAGATAAACCCGTTTGTTTTTCTCACAACGGAGCTTGATAGATTTGTCTTCATTTAACAGTTTAATAAATTTAGCGTTATTTGCTATGCAGGCCTTTATCATCAAGGTGATGGAGGACCACTTTGACTCTTGGTCACCCATACAAACAAACATTTTACTTACTGTATAACAAATGGTTTACACAACACAAGAACTAAGACCTTACATGCTTTGAATCAATGCCAACTTTATGGATACTTAATACATAGTTTACATTACAAGAGAGTGCATCACAAAAACAGCTTGACTTATCTGCACAGTACGCAATTACCATGTGTAAAATGGCAGTGCATGTACCATTACATTCAATACAATGAAAACAATTAAACAGTGAAAAGCACCTATGCAATGTAATTATCATATTTTGGCCCTGTTATAATGTTTGTAAGGTTCATAAGTTATTTACTTGGATTCAGACTGTGTAAACCTAACAATATTCGTTAAGAGAAATTCCATGTATAAAATGTGTAAAATATTTTTCTTTTTGTCAAAAATGTTCTGTCTGATTCTGTATGTGTAGTTCTTGATCATCTAGACCAGGGGTCAGCAACCTTTAACAATTGAAAGAGCCATTTGTGCCCTTTTCCCACAGAACAAAACCCACTGGGAGCCGCAAAACCAATTTGACCCCTAAAATGAAGATAACGCCGCATATAAATAACTATATATAGTTTCGTTACCCTTATGCTACGTGTATAAGAACTATAGTTTGTTGCATTTATGAAATCAAAGAACTACAAAGAAGAAAAACAAATTACGTTAAACTCAAGAAAGTAAGACACTGGCATGTATAAGTTAACTTATACATGCCAGTGAAATCAGCCCGCACCAACTAAAAACATCCAGCTGCAGCATATTCACTTTAAATAAAAAGAGCAAACCAAAAATTCCAGTTTATATTTTTATGATTTAAGTCTACTTCGGTGTGCCGTCATCCTTTTATCACCTCAGGCGTACTGCAGCAGCCTCACCCTGAATATAAACACAACTATCAGTTCAGGATGCAATATAAAAATATATTGTAACAGACTGGGTGAAATGTTCATGTTTGACTGTTATAAAGTGTTTTGTTGTCAAGAGTTCAAATGAGTAACTTGTTGTGTTATGAGATTTATGGTACACATGTATGTGTGCGAGTTACTGAAGCTGGGCTTTTGTTGTTTTGGCGTTGGTACGGCCCACAGTAACCAATCAAACTGAGCTAACGTTTTGTAGTCTCTTTTGTGGGACGCAACAATATATTTGCAAAATAATAGCCATTAAATCAGTGGTCCCCAACCTTTTCTGCATCGCAGACCCAGGGGGGATGCACCACATGATAAGTTATTAATTAAAATTCTCCAAAGACAGAATCAGTGGGAACCCTGCGCTTGTTTCTCTGCAACGAGCCGGTGAGGAACAGACGAAAGTTAGTAAACCAATATCCAGTCAAAAAAAAAAAAACAAAAAAAACCGGAAATATAACTTTTTTTTTTTATTCTTTCTTCGCAGCCCGGTACCAAATGATCCGCGGACCTCTGCATTAAATGATTTCTTTCACCTGGTTAATGTTTTTTCTGCTCCTGAACTTCACTGCACAGCGTCTCCATATCAGGGCTGTAAAGACGTCACTTTGATCTTGCTAATTTTTCGCCACATATTAAGCCAGCCTCGTCAGCAGTGAAGCAAACGAATCTGTCCATGTTGCAATACACGTTATATTTTTTTAAACTTTTCTTTTTTTGGATTTATCCATGGTTAGCTTACCGAGGGTCGAAACGTTCAAAAAAGGTGGCGGCAGCAGGTGACGCATACAGGGTGCGACGCATATTTTGATTGACAAAATCTTAAAACACGTTTTAATATTACAAGACCACCTCAATCTACAAAATTAGAATTACATTGAAGAAACTAACTATGTAAAATAAAATAAATTTAAATTAAATTATATAGCCGTTATTTATTAACTTTTTTTTTTTCAAAGCCACAGGGAGCCACGACAGAGATGAAAGAGCCGCATGCGGCTCCGGAGCGGCGGATTGCCGACCCCTGATCTAGACCAACATTTATAGATTTGTTAGAAGAAGAAAAGCATGTGACCCAATCAGAGAATATAAAGTTCTATTTCTCTCTCTGTGTGACTGTAAATTAGAAAATGCATTCTCAGTTATTACATGTAGCTGAATCATCAGAAAAAAAAACATCACAAATGATAATGTTAAAAATATCGATAGAAGAATAATGTAACCGTTATTGATAGTGATTAGTAATCACATTTTATTTTTTTTAACAGCAGATATAAATTAAGTACCTTTTCTTGGATCTTCTGAAGTGCACGTTTAGCATCATAAACAGTCTACTAGGCAATAGCAACTTCAAATTGACTTACCTGGGAGAGCAAAAAGGGATGGAAAGTCACGACAGTTATAGTTCCCCGTTGAATCACTGGCACAAGACATCCAGAGGTTCTCATAGATTGTGGAGGTTGTAATTACGCTGCCATCTTGGGAGGATTCTTTCCAATACTGATCATGTAGTGATATGAAAATCATTATCCAGCTTGCAAAACCTAGGAAAAGTGCTACAACCTCAAGGATCTCTTTCATCTTGAAAGTAATTTTCTATTCATAATTAGCAAAAGCAATAGATATTGCCTCTGTGAGGAGCTCTATTCGCAACTTCTGTATCTGCTATACATTTTGGGAGTGTGAGAACTGACTCAGGGTTTTTTTCTCATGCACTCAACCAAGAACAATGATTTGTTGCCTGTACCTACATTATAAGTCTGCTATTCCCGCCCAAAATTGATGACATTTCACATGCCCAGCAAGTTGCCATAGAAATGTAAGAATACAGTGACCTTTTATTTCTCTTTAGATTGGCACTCATAATCTGTTAACAGTAAAACAGTTATCACAGCTTTATATATAAGAACCAAGAGTTTAAAAGACTGGAGCCACTGCGCACTGATTGTAATCTTCTTCAGGAGACAGTTAACATAACAATGCATAGCTTTATTCTGTAGTGTTTTAAGGAGCCTCTCAGGAGTACTGCAGTCGTAATTGCCAGTGCAATATAACTATATGCTGAATAGAGAACAGAGCAAACACTGTGAGCTGGGTGATTTATTGAAGGCAAAAAGTGTCTATTTTAGCACTGGTTAAGAATTAACAAGTCTGCAGCAGGATGGTTGCGGTTAAATACTTTAAATTCTTTTAAATACTTTGTAAATACATTCTTTTAAATTAATTCTTTTTTTAAATGTTTTTTTCCTTTTTTAATTAATTCCTTAATTAATTCCTTGCTTCTATACATTAAATAACTTGTGAAAGTGTGCAAAAATGTAATATTTAGGGTTAGTGATATATTAGAGAACAATTGTGCATTCAGTGTTAACATCGACATTCAACAATCCCCAAATATCTTTGAAGATGACTTAAAAGGAGATGTTTACTCTATGAGTCAAGCAATTATTTGTTTATGAGAAACTTTAAACTCTCCATTTACGGTCTATATCTTATCAAATGTGAATTCTGTTTTGCTGAGCAGTAATCAGAAGCACAGTTCAAAGTACTGTCATATACTTACAGTATTGAAGAGAGATTCAGACTCTAACTCTAACTAATCTTTTGTCTGTTAATATTTTATTTCCTTGCCCTTCCCCAGTCAGCTGCAATATTTATTCAGTTGTGTCCGCACTGACCTCCCTGCTTAAAGGGAAAGTTCACTGAAATCCAACCTGAAGTGGTTTTGTTTCCAGCCTCTGATGCCGGACTAGACCTAAAGTCAGCACTGGCGCTAAGGTCACATCAATCATTTGACCAAGAGCAAATAAGTGTTTTAATGTAATTCTGATGATTTTTATTTGTCAAATGATTTGATTTTAAATAATCTGCTTAAGCAGATAATAGTTGGAGCTGACTGTTGAGTGAACAGATGCTAAACTGCTTAAAAAATTACAACAAACCTTTTAAATGTTTAATAAGTTTATACACTGTAAATTCCTGGGGCATATTTGCTGTATTCTCATAGAGGTGTTTTATATATGAAAAGTTATGTTTTGTTGAATTTGATAGAAAAATATTAAAATGTAAAAAATATTGTTATTATTAGGATTAATCTGACTTAATTAGTAGGCTCATCACTGTGGTTTGATTTTGAGGTCAGTGTTTACACTCAAGAATTTCCAGGAATCATCCAGTAAAATAATAAACGTTGCATTCATTAAAATATAGTTTGACATTTTTCCTACAGTTATGTGTAAGGGACACATTTTACAAGTGCACTTAGATTTGTTTGTTTCAGCTTTTTAAATGATAAATTCTTCTTAAATCACTTAAATTGATTGACCTTTTACATTGAACAGCAGACGCTGCAGTGATGTGATCGACCATGTAAGCATGATGCTGTATGATATTAGCAACAATAACTGCAGTCAGGTACAAAATGATATTGATTTGTGAAGGAATTGATCTTTTTCCATTTATCCATCTTTGTCCATTCAGATGACTTTATCTTTTAAAATGTTTTGTAATTCAACAAACCTTTGTGCAGTTCTACACTTCTCTTAGATTATGATTCATATGTGGCTTTAGTAATGTGCTTTCAGTAAAAGCTGTTTAAATAATGTGACGTCTGCATAACTTTGAACTGTCAGTATTTGTGTACTCTATGTAATAGAGTTTTGGTGAAGTCACTGCTTCAATATGGTCTTCTAAATCAATATGATCGACAGCTAGGATTACAGCTCTGTCAAGCTAACACACATGAATGATGAATACTTTGATGATCCCCTGACTTTTCCTCTAGCACCACCTTGAACTTTACATTTTGTGTGACTGTTTAAGAACAAATATCTGCCAAATTAACGGCATTCCCATCAGCCTCAGCTGGACTTGTGTTTTGTGCTGATTAGATAGTGCTGCTAACAAGCTAAACTAATGTGGTGACTAAAGTGGACATTACATTTGCTAAACGTCAGGATGTTAGCCTGGCTGTAATATTCAAGATTTTCTTTTCACAGCCTTTTTGATATGTTAAGTTCAAGTTTAAAGACACAAATATCAGTAATGACGTGATGTCTGAGATCTGTTGTTGTACTACGTTAACCTTAATAGATTACTTTTTAGCTTAAAATGCGCCTATGAAACAATAAAATATGATCTCACATTCACTTTTACTGCAGAATTGCTCACAATCTTAATTTAGAATTATATCTGAAATGCTTTGTGGCTTAATAATTTAACCGTAACTGCAGTGGTGACTAAAGTTACTGTGTAAGCACAATAAAAATGTGTAGTATTTTTTATCTAGAATAGAGCATCATAAAGAAAACTATCACATTATTTTTATATGTGATATAGAAATTTATGGTTTGACACACATACAGTCTGATATACTGAAAGATTTTCAATGTGATAAGAGTGACAAATTAAAGCCCAGTTAGAGTGATTTTGTTGGAACTTAAAGTTGACTCTTTGATGAAGGTGTGAAACACAGCTGATATATCCTCAAAATGAATATTTACATTTTTGATTTTTGTGTCATTTTCAATGTTGGATAGCTTTTTGATCTTGCTGCATTTCACTATGGTTCCCCTCATTGCTATCTGATATTTTATAATGTTAAGGGTGGATGTGTGTTGAAGTTCATGTGTAATCATATGTACTCCAAATGTGGCAGAACTTAAAATACTGACAGCTCTTATTTTGAAACCTATGATAAGCAGTGCCCATTTCATCAGAAATGAATTATTATTCTGCATCATTACCAGTCACATTTCAGAAGCAGAAAATGACTTATTTTGCAGGTAATTAGTTATTAGTTTATCATTTTTATAGCAATTATTTGAACATCTTAACAGGGCTGTCAGTTGTCATACTGAATATAATGCAGTCTGCTATAATTTTTTACAAAGTAAGTTTGACTACATCAGTTTGAACATCAGATTCTTAATTGTAAAGACCTATGTGAAGAAAAGGAACATTTGCCTAAAAAAGAAGAAGAAAAAGCAATAGTATTTGTAGGCAGTTGTGATTCTTTCATCCATGCCGTCAGGGCCGAGCTCTAACAGTTTTTCTTGTAATATTTTTCCTCTTCTGGGAATTCCACTGCACCATGTTTCTGTCTATTTTTTCTTATTGTCACAACAGGTTGTAGGTTAATAATTGATGTAAACAGATAATCTAACTGACCCTTTTTTGAAGAAGGGAGTTGGCAACAAGAGCTATAAAACACAAGACAAACGAGCACTATTCAAATACACATTAATGGCCAACATATTGACAGAAAGACAATTGGAAAGTAATATGTAGAAGATTTTGGCAAAATGCTTTGAAACTTTCAAATATAATCATTTTTTTATTTCAACATTTTTGTGAGTCAATCTCTTTGCAATGAATAATGTAATAATAATGCCATTTAGTATTCAATTTCCTCCTCTCAATGAGGACAATCCCACCTTTTGATGTAAGGCAGGAGAAATTTATAACTGTTATTGTCATTTATTTATCTTCTTAGTTGTTAGTTGTCTTTTCTTCATTTGTCGACAGCCTCTTATAAACACACTGATGTGGACAGTGGAAAGGGGACTCAACACACACTCTTTTGCTTTGCAAGATTTTATTGATTGCTTTTTACTCTTCTATCTACAATATTTGCCATTATAATAACCTAAATACTATGTGATATACAATAAATAGAGAAATAATAATAGGGCACAATATAAATATAGTGTGTTTTCTTGTAGTCCAAATAATTTATATGTTATAAAGATTGCATCTGGTTTCTATACAAAATATCCAACTTTGTATAAGAACTAAACAAAAATATAGACATATCCAGTAAGATTACGGCAGTCATTATTAGTGCAACCATATTTACATTTTTATTATGTTATATTCAAAATGTGTGATGTCCACCCTGCTGCCGCTTTTACAGTAACTATAAATATTAAAGATATTACAATATAGGTACATAATAGTATGTCAATTACTATGTAAATACACAAATAAGATTTATTCACTACAGCATATGAGTCAGTGGCACCGAATGAGCGCATTGAGAATCTAATTGTGTTTGTACTGAGTAGATCTGCTTCCTCTGTCTCTACCTGTTGCTTCTCAAAGGAGCACACATCCTCCACCTTTGGTCTCCACATAGTTGGGGTCAAGGTCATTGGGCAGCTTGCCGTTCTCTCCCCAGATATTCATCTCTCCAAACACGCCCGTCTCGATCATCTCCTCCTGCCAGGGGATTGGGACGTTGCCTGAAGCAAAGTCATTGTAGAACTCGGTGTCCTTGTTATCCAGGACCACACCTTTGATTGTGCTGAAGGCGCCCACATCGTCAATATCTTTGGCATAGACCATTTTTGGATCTGGGACAAATGGCGGATCTAGCATGCCTGTAGATGGGACACAGAGGACATAAACAAATGTAGTATATGTTTGTGTTTTACCTTACTTTTAGACCAATCATATCTCGAGTTTCTTGAGGCTCTCCTCATCAAGCTGCCTCCTCAGTGAGACTTGGATGACATTAATCAGAGCATTTGATGAAAGGATGGACGCAAGTCACCATGATGTTTTGTATTTGTTCAAGCTGCTGTTAAAGTATTTTTGTGTCACCCACCTGCCTCCAGACGACCCCAGTTAATCTCTTTGAAGAAGGGATGATTCTTGAGCTCGTCACAACTGTTATTTTTGAATCCGAGGCGTTTCTCTGGGTCCTTGTGCATCAGGCCCTCGCAAATATCTTTGCAATGATTGCTGAAGGTTGGTGTATATGAAACTGGATCGTTCAAGATTCTGCGAGCTACCTCGTCATTTTCAACCTGAAGAAAGAGAACGTTTTGCGTGGGTGATCTGGTGACAGGACAATAACATGAATTGGTGAATTGAGGATATAAATTCCAACTAAAGTTTACACATGTTTATTACCTTCTCTCCTCGTACTCTAAAGGGCCCTTTGGCTGCAATCATCTCATACAGGGTGACTCCCAGAGTAAAATAGTCCACTGTGTAGTCGTACTCCTTCTTCTGGAGCAGCTCTGGAGCCATGAAACCTGTATTCAGAGACGACATGGTCTGCATGAGGTGCAGGTTTGTTTTTCACTGACCTGGATGATAGTGTTTCCTCTCCACAAGGCCACTTTAGTTTAACATCATTTTGAAATTTTATATATTACCTGGAGTTCCTGCATATCCAGTAGTTTTGTCTTTCCCTGGTGGAAGTTCAACAGCCAGACCCAAATCTGATAGGCGGACGTGTCCTGAGTGAAAAGGCTTTGATTACACCAGTGAAAGATAACTAGTAGGTATTCACTCCAAACTTACTAAATGAATGATTAATACATTATTATTATTATTATTATTATTATTATTATTATTATTATTATTATTATTGTCTCTTTGTAAAGTGATTCTCTCATGTTACCTTAAGGAGATACAAGTATGTCAGCACTTGTATATAGCTGTGAATGTCACTTCATATAAAGACCTACTCCTGGTGAAAAGTTACTTTTCTGATCCATAATTATGTCACTCTGTGACTGTATTTTTAGATTCTGTAGAGACGATGAGATGACAACTCCATTTTGTCCAGTGATTTGATTTGTTGACCAACCACTTTTATCCAATCCACTGGACCAAACCTGCACCAGAGTATGTTAATGGTGAAGCATAGGTTACCATTGTGATTTATTGTGATTAAAAAGTTATTGAAAAGCATCATGAGAGATTTAATAAATCAGGGGTTTCAACTTATGTAGTTTTTGGTGCAAAAAAAAAACAAAAGTCAAATTAACATAGTTAAAGACCAAAGGTGGATGCATCAGGACGTAACATTACCCAGATCACTCACCTGCGTCATCCAGCAGTACGTTCTCTGGTTTCAGGTCTCTGTAAATGATCCTGTGCTGGTGAAGGTGCTCCAGCCCACAGATGATCTGACATATGTAGAAACGTGCTCTCTTCTCATCGAAACCAGGATTTTTTTCATCCACATTATACATATGAAACCTGTCAAACATGGGGGAGGAATGTTACAGTGTTTTCAAGGAAAAACAGAGGACAGAGCTCAAGAGTATTTGAATTACTCTCTGACGTATAGCAGAATGCACCTGAAGGCCTAGTCTGCATATTAGCGGTGAGGTTTATCTACCTTAGGCTGATTAGTGGAGATGAGAGGAGTGGAACACTGCTCCTTTCTTGTTAAGTACAGAAACTAGTATGTAGTGTGTGTTTCAAAGGCATGATGTTTAGGTTTTTCTATGGATTAGTGTGTGTGTGTGTGTGTGTGTGTGTAAAGCTAGAGCTTTACATAGAGCACCTGAGATCTCCACCATTCATGATGGTCATAACTAGGCAGAGGTCAGTCTTGGTCTGGAAGGCGTAAGCCAGAGTCACAATGAAGCGACTGTGGACTTTAGCAAGGATGCGCTTCTCCACAATTGCTCCCTAAACACAAATCAAACATCAGAGCACGATTAGTCCAACAAAAGAAAGTGTGTACAGTGTCAACAATTACACACCTACTGTCCAGCCACACAGGTATGTTTCCTAATTAAACTCTCGTCATTTTCTTATTCTTTTGACTTGTCAAACAAATGGCATTTCATTTAGGTGAGTCAGAGCTACAGCCATGATCTCATCTCACCCTTTTTCATGATGGACATTCTGACATGTCACAGTAGGAAAAGCACAAGTTAAGTGGAGGGTTTGATGTCTCGTTTACAGTTCTTGGTGGCTGGGTACTTCAAATGCTTTAATCCAGGGGAAACCATGTGCTGTGATTACTCTGCAGGTGGTTTCAGCAGATAATAATTAGGTGGAGCTGAAGAACTTGAAGGTTTCGTGAGGTTTTGTCAAGCCAAAAGACAGGTGAATATAGTGCAAATATATAATACTGTATAATTATATTAAGTGAGGAGTACATTCCTAGATATTCTACATATAACCACACATCCTTGGACTGTGGTAGATTTACTGCCACTGATGGTCACGTTTTTATTCCTCTTGAGGGTTACACCAACTTCACCAGTCTTTATATCTCAAAAACAAAAGTGATGCCTTTTCACGGTGCTGCTCTAACACAGGGTAACAAAATGAAAAGTTCATTATCCATGAATGCTTTTAGAAGGAAGCTGGCTTCAGTCCAGTGCTCAGTGTCTCTGTGCCTGTCACTGAGCTGCTTTGTTAGTCACAAGCTTCTTTACATTGAGCCTTTATGATAAAAGCTAAACCTCTGCACTGACCAGGTAGCGTTCTCTCACAACCTGCTCTGTCTTATTTCAACATGAGGTTGAAATAAAGAGGTACTCTTTAGACTGACACCATGAATGGCTATGGGTGGGACATTAGATGCCCCATCAGTGCTTTACCTGGTAGCCTTTGCGTTTCTTCAGCCGCTTTTTCTCCAGCTTCTTGTTGGCGTACATTTTGCCCGTTGCCTTAGCCTGACAAGCAAACACTTCCCCAAAACCTCCTTTACCCAGGACCCTAAAGTCCATGAACCACTCCTCATCTACAGGCTGGCTCTCCAACCATTTGAACTGAACAAAGCGCAGGAAGTACATGCTGTTCTTGAAGCCATCTAAGGCCTGCTTTTCCAGGTGTTTGATCAGCTGCTGCTCGCTCTCTTTGAACAGGTCACCGCGGACGTTCTTGAAGTCTTCCTTAACTCGAGTGACAGCCTTCTCCTCCAGGAAGCTGCAAAAATTCTTTGAAGATGACTCATAGTACTTATTAACAATTTTCTGGGCCTTCTGCACCCTGTCCTTCTCTTGACATATGGTGTAGTCTTCGATGTCTTTCCACAGCTCCCCGGCGTTTTTGTGGCTTGCGTCGCTCTCGAGAAACTGTTGGAACAGGCGCTTGCCGATGGGCTGTTTGACACATATGCTGTCAAAGGTTGTGTCTATGGTTGCCTTCATGTGTTCACAGTCTCGGATGTGTGGGAGTTTCAGCCTGGCACGCATCTTCTTGTCACGCATGGCAGCTGCTGAGGCTCCATCCACGCTGCCACGGGCTGAAACGTAGGCAGAGTTTGCCACCACTGTCTCCAAACCACCGATGTCCATGGCTGCACCTTCTGTCTGAGACAAAACCAGTGAGGACATCAATGAAAGTGCTGAAAATATGTCCGTCTTGCACTTGGCAGTTGATTCTGCTTTATATCCATAATGTGTTGTTGTAATATTTACCACTTCTAATTTCCTTCTCTTTCCATGTTAGAAGGAACCAGCTTTATCTGGTCCTTAATACCAGCATGGGTCACATAATACTCACTGTTTTAATTAATTAATTTTAATGAATACAATACTTTATGGATACTTTAATGAGTGCCTTTAATCATTATTTTGATACTTTTAATGCTTTTACTTTATCTGTCTTTTAAAGTTTGTCTTATTTTCAGTAGAGTTTTGTTGCAGTTATAGATGATTTAATGGCAAAATGTTTTTTTATCATCAATAAAACACTTTAAATCACTAATTTGTACAAAATGCCATATAATAAGAAAGGTTGGTTGTTGATTCATGATAGTTAAATGTTTAACCGTATTATAACATATGTAATCAGTGCATTCAATGGCCTGTATCTGTATAGATGAGGCTGTATCTGTTTTAATACTCAAGTGATTTATAACAAGCACAGAATTACTTTTTCCCTGTATGGAGATATTGAGGATGGAGAAGTAATGTTGTGATTTGCTGCACCCTGCTGTTCAGAAGACAAATGTCTCAGAAGAGAAGCTTTTTATTTCACATGCTACAGGCATGGCGTGAAAAAAAAAAACTTGCGTGCAGTTGGGTATGCACACACTCACTCGAGCCAAAGGATTTGGGGAGCAGCCAGGAAAGATGCTGCCTCACACTTGGAAGCCCTTCTCACTTCCTCAGCTTTTTGTCCTTCTGCAGATGATCTCATTTGAACTCTAAATTGTTTTTTTTTTGTTTGTTTGTTTGTTTTGAAATATATTGTAAGTAGAAGAAATGTTCATTCCTTTAACTGCTTTGGTTGGATTCCTGTTGATTATTTACAGTTTAAGGAATTTTCTACCTCTCTTGCAGTAGATTTCTCCATCTACTATTAAAAAGTGGGGCAAAAAGGCTATTTTTTAGAAAGAAGCTTTTATCTATAAACACTGATAGACTGAAACCAACAACATGGATCATGGATGTATTAGATTGTTCAAAAAGGATAACCACTGCAATTAAACATTATTCATCTCTACTGGAAGATTTCCATATGATATCGTGCAACAAGTTCTTTATTTGTCACATACACAGCAGTTATATCGTTCTCAGGCTCCCTCCCACGGTGCTCAAACTATATGTGCAACAATAATCACACAAGTAAAATAACAAAACCAAACTCTAATACAAAGACATAAATTGTGTAAAAGAAAACTATAGGAATAAAATACGACAAATATGAAATAGAATTTCTAAAAAAAAAAGTTAGCAACATGTAAAAAAATACATCATCCTGAAACAAAATGTTACAGGAAACAGAAAGTGGATCACTTGAGTCTTAAGTCTTTCTGAGTGTATATTTCATGTCAATAAGCTGCTCTGCCTTGGCCTGGTACATGCAGTGCTGAAAGTGATAGCTCCTGTTAGCTCTGCCGGTGCTTTCCTGACTCTGCATAATCCAATTAACACTGACTGTTGATACCAGAGATGTACATATAGATGACTGACCTCCTTGTTAATTAACCTACTTTTTTAAACTTCAGTAATTTAATTGTGTTTAAACAGGTCGGACACAACAAAGGATTATCCCAGACAAAGTGATATTGCTGGTCCCTGGGGGTGAATAGCTAGGGTGAATAGCTAAACAACTTAATGTCATTATAATCTAAAAAACAGGATAATTTGCTCAATCTGTGTCGATGTCAGGGCTTACTTTCTAATTTAGAATTGTGAGATAATATTGATGATTATGGCAGAACTAATTTTAAATGTCACCAGCTTATCAATCAATAGTAGTTTAAGAAAGACAGTAGTTTACATCAAGGTTCATACCACAATAGCAGCACTTACTGTACTTTCTTGCTGTAGCAGGGAGTCAAATGAGGAGTGGAAGACAATAAATTAAATCCAACTGGGTGGCATCCAACAAATTGTTTCTTCTCTCCTTTGATTCTTGTTTTTCCGTCAACTAGAAAAAACTGAAATCATCTCTTTCCATCAGGGTCTTGAACACACTTGCTTTCTTTCAAGTTGCCAACCTTTCCCTTCCTTGCCCCTTGTTCCTCGTCAGAGTGTGGTGTGTTGGGGCATCAGGTCGAGGTTTACCCTGCACCTGAAATCCTAATTGGTAGTTCTTTAGCTGGCAGGGATTACACCCTAACGTTATTGGAGGGAGCAACTCGGCAGAGGCTATTAGTGTAACTCAGCAGCAGGAGTGATTACTAATGAGGAATCCTGAACTGGGAGGCATCATTCAACTGTTCAACACTGAATTTGTGCTTGGATTCAAGCAATGCACATTTCATATGGAAAAGGGCAAAAACAAAAATGATCCTTGGCTCTTACATGATACTATTATGGAGTAATATTTGTCGTATTTTCTTTGTCAAAGGCACTATGTTTTGTATCAGAGCAACAGTTTGGCTGCATATCCAAAGTGGCTGGTGTAGGTGTTGAAGAAAGTACTTATATTAAGTGCAGATGCTGCAGTTGAGTCCACATCTTTTCAGAAGTATTCATAGGTGCATGAGCGAGGTAGAGAGAAATTATACAAGTACATTTCAGGTGAGAGGATTTAGTAGGTGGTTGAGGAAACGGAGAAGAGGGATTTAGATCGCGTAAAGAGGGCAGAGACTTTGCCACAGAGAGCAGAGAGAGACCATATCAGAGCACCTGTTTAACATTCAATGATAATCGCTCATCTATGATCACAAACACGAAGCTGCTTGCACCACTGTTCCTGCTAGAAACAGGCCATTTAACTGTGAGTGGAAAAGAACCAGTGTGGTTTACAAAGACAGATTAACACACTGATCCTGCAGGGAGGTAGTTTGCTCAAGTTTACAATTGACTGGGCTCCACTGCAGAATTTCAGTTTGCTTAACACTTCACACAAAGTGGTATGCACCTAATTTCCACTTTAAAATGTAACATAGTAAATTTGACATGCTTTTAAGGTAAAAAGATGGCTGTGATTGTGCTTCATCAGCCAATTTTTTCATTCTGTACTGACCATAAAGTTTGTATATTATGTATGTATATTATTCAAGACACTAAAACTTATTTCATTGTAAGTTTAATAATGTAAAACACAGTAAGCGGTTAGACTATACTTAACATGATTGTACACAGTCATTTCCAATGCTGTAACAGACACTCAATACATTGCAACATTTAGTGCGTAATCAAAATGGGAGAAATTTCATTTCTTTATTCATTTCTGCCGCACAGTTCTGTTGCAATATTGCACATAAGGGTGGTGATAAAGTGAGAAAAAATGTTTTGCAATCACGTTACACTGATTCAGTCAGTAATGCACATAAAAACCTTTGCATTTAATTTAACCTGAGCATTTAATTCAGGTTAGTTTGAGATTTCAGAATTTTGTCTTTAAAGGTAGTCAGCCTGGCTCTCATTACGAAAAAGGTGATTTTAAACACTGTGTAAAGTGCTGATGTGTGTTGGTGTTGAAACAATGGACTGTTGTGACTGAGGTTTGGTATTATTAGACTCAAGAGTAGATAAATAAATGTGTTCATTGTTACAAGAACTTCAAGCCTGACATTATATTAGTTCCAACTAATTTAAAACGTAAAATTTTAAACTTAAACTGTTCCTGTAGTACCACTGGAAGAAAATGGAAACAGGAAAGCTGCGATGTTTGGCCAGACAGGACCACTATATGATAGTTGATATTTTCTAGAAAGTAAGGGATTTTTTAAAAAGAAGAACAGATCTAATTAAAGTAAGATAGTGCCCAACAAAAAGGTGCATTAACAGAAGAAACAGTTAAGCCAAAACATACACTGTATTCCTGTTTAGGCCAGTTCAAGTCAAGTCCAAAAGACCCTGAGCCCAAATCCTATTTAAAGTGGTAGAGGTGAGGCAGATTTTACGTCTAATCCAGCTCAGTGACGAAGAACAAACCCACCCACCCAGACAAGGAGTTAAATCTGTAGCCCAGAAATGGGGTCATTTCACGTTCAATCACCTGGAGAGATGTCAGTATCAAACATCACCTGCATTTACACTCGCTCTTCCGCCATTTTATTCAGTTTTATCATACTTTGGTGATGCTGTGCTTTTAAGGCGACTGCTTTTCCTGAGGTAGAAATCCCATTACATTCGCACACACACACATTGGAATTGGATTCAAAGTGAGCTTTAAGTGCTCTTCAGCTGATTAAACAGAGATGTGGTTAAAAACAGAACTGGAAGTCACTGTTCTCCCTCAGACAATAATCTCTAATTGAGAGCGATGGTGCTGCCCTGATGACCCACTAAATGACAAGAGTTTTAGCAAAAACAATGAAGAATATGCTATGGGGTTACATGTCAAGCAACAACATCTCCTTTGCCGTGACCTGACCTTTGACCTACATTTTTGTAATTAGGGACCCATTAGGCCTAATTAGTACGCTTAATTACTGCCTTCCTAAACCTGTAGAGTAGTTTATACCCTAATACAGGTAAATGAATACAGGTACTATCATTGGCTTGGGTTCATTGGGTACATGAAGATGGATGTATTTCTTCAGATTGTCCACCTAATAATCAAAATTATAATCAATTAAAGTAAATGTAATTAAATGTTGTGCTTGTTGTTGAGATTCTCAGCCAATGAGCAGGCTTAGCAGGGTATCAAAGAGTCATGCTGTGTGACTAAAGAGCAAAGATTAAACAACAGAGATAATGAGCACAGATTAAATAAGCGGGACAATATTTATTACTTACTTGTTACTTCAGGTATTCTATTCTATTTTTTTTTATTGTTTTGTTTTTTTTTATTTCAAAATAATAATAATAATTATTACTTAGTTGTGTTGGACATGCAACCCAGTGTCACTCTTAGACTCAAAAGTATTCAGTGTGAGTGTCTGAAGTCATCTGGAAACATTAAATCCAGTTTCTCTCTGGACTTAGTGGTTTTAACAGTGGGTGTATTTGGCGGGTTGGTTGTGTTGGTACATTGTGTCCATCTGTTCGTCTCATCCTCATCTAACTTGTCTCCACTCATGCGGCGTACTGAGGCTGACGACGATGACGAAACCATAGAGATGTTTTCATTGGCTGAGAGGACGTTTGGGCGTCAGACGTCAGTACGCTGTCGTACCAACCACGGTGAGATGTTTAGGGGACGACCAGGGTGTACGGCCAATAATAAAACTTAATATACTCATCATTCTCACAGTTATAATTATTGTTTATGTAGGCTTTATCTGACGTGTATGGTTGGCGTTAGTAAATTCTTAAAAGCATGTATAAAATAACTCGTTTTGAGATTTTCTGAGAAATTTTCAAACTGTTGCTCCAAATGTGAAACTGATTACTAGTCCAGCGGAAGTCGGTATTGAGGAAAAGCAACAGATTGCAACTGTTCATGGATGTAACATTTATTTCAGGGACACTTTTGAGGCCAAAACGGTATGTATAATTATATGTTCAAATGGATAAAAAAATAACGTGGATACAATGAACATGTTAGTTTTCACTTTCAATTTTCACTTCACTTCAATTTATTCTAACCGTAAATCAGACGGCAAACAAAATAAAGGCGATTAATCCTAACAACCCCATGGTGGAAATAATACAGAGCAGAATATTAAAGGATAAAATAAACACACGCAAAAGAGACATCACGTTTACCAATTCGTTTGTCGGAATTCCGAGTTTTCGAGGAGCCCTTGAAATGGTCTCATGTCTGCGCACTGGTGTCCCTCATTCATAGTGAGTGTGTGAGTACAGTGTGTGGGGGGAGTCACGGCAGAGGTCCGCTGTTATGAAGGACGGCCCTGACCTCCACATCTGTCCTCCTCCTCTGCTCCTCCGGTCGCGATGGACTTCGTGCTGAGCGGAGTGGCGGCCTGCGCAGCGTGTCTCTTCACCAACCCGCTGGAGGTCGTCAAGACGCGGATGCAGCTGCAGGGAGAGCTCAAGAGCCGGGGCACCTACCAGGTTTACTACCGCAACGTCTTCCACGCGTTTTACACCATCGGGAAGGTGGACGGGCTGGCCGGCTTACAGAAAGGTCTGGCCCCCGGACTGGTCTACCAGTTTTTCATGAACGGAGTCCGCCTCGGCTCGTACGCCATCATCGAGTCCTCCGGTTACATCCACACGAACGGGAGGGTCAGCACGGTGAAAACCACGGTGGCGGGGGCCGTGGCTGGAGTAGTGGGGGCGGTGATGGGCAGTCCCGTGTACCTGGTCAGCACCCCCCTACCCCCCCCCCCTTAAAAAAAATAAATAAATAAATTCAATGTGCTTGTTGCTCTGAGACCACAGATTGTAGATTTAGACTGTAATAATGACATACAGTCAGTGGCTGTGACATTTCAAGGTGAGAACATAAACTCAAATTGTCTCCGCTGACAGGTAAAGACTCATCTTCAGAGCCAGTCCACCTCCTCCATTGCAGTGGGACACCAGTACAAACACCAGGTAACATGATCAAAAGCAGCCTGATGGTGTTCAGTATGAATAGTAGGCATCCACAGTCCTTATGTGTTTCTCCCTCCCTCTTCCTCCTGTCCAGGGGATGATCCACGCTCTGGCAGCCATCTACAGGGAGCACGGCCTGCTGGGACTGTGGAGGGGCTCCAGCGCCGCCGTGCCCAGGGTCAGCGTGGGGTCGGCCACTCAGCTCTCCACTTTCTCCTCCTCCAAGGAGCTCGTGCTCGACCTGCAGGTGAGGGCGTTACCCTGCTCCCCAGGTCCGTCACCTAAAATTCAGGGGATGATGAGCGGGAGCAGGCCGGCTCCGGGGAAACGTTTTCCCCCTCAACCCTCCACCACGTGTGCGAGTCTTCCACATAACTTCCCTGCTCAAGAATAAACACGACTCTTTTTGGGGTCTGGCATAACTCACATAGAGCTGCTATGATTAGTCGAGCGACCGAGGATTGATTTGATACACAGACTTCCAGACCCTAAAATGTAAAAATGTAGTGATTTTCTCTGTTTTTTCTGTTAAGAAGCTGAATTTATTTTGGGTCAGGACTGTTGGTTGGATAAAACAAGCAGTTCAGTTTGAAGATGTCACATTGGGCTCTGGAAACTTGAGATGGGTGTTTTTTCATTGTTTGCTTGTGACTGAGAAAATCAATAGCAGATCCTTGAATCCTTGAAATAATCATTAGCTGCGGCCCTAAACTCAGAGACGCAAGCTTGAGAAGAGAATTTGTAGTCAGCCTGTTCACAGGTTACAAAAGCCATCATTGTAACACTGACAAAGCGCAGAGGCATTGCACTCTTCTGGAATAGAAATTCGACACCTCTCATTGGCCCCACTGGCTGAATTGGAGCTTACACAACTAGGGCACCAGTTTCCTTGCTGCTGATCCAGCTCTGGTTTAAAAAAAGGTCCTGCCAGACCCATAGCGATCACTCAACACTGTTGACTGACCGGTGTGCAGACATCCTGACCCTCTGTTTATAGGTTTCTTGTACTGTCTCCTTCAACTTCCTTTCGTGGCGCCTTTAAGCACACACGCATATGCCCACCACTCGGCTCAGGGAGTATCGACGCCTGAACACAGCTTCAGTTTGAGCTGTTTAAAGCAGCCGGCGGGTCTGTGAGAGGAGGAGGAGGAGGTGGGTCTGTCCACACCTCCCATCGATCAGACAGACTCCCTCTGCCTCTTGCATAAGCTGCTGTATTACTCTGCTGGCATGTTTTTAATACAAATATTCATTCAGGTCAGCTTAAAGCTGACAGTATGCCACTAATGTTCAGCAGACCCAGGCCGTAAAGAGGTCAAAAGTTCAGATGCTGCTGTGTAGTCTGTATTTTTTTATTGTTGACCACTCTCGTAAAGCTGAAAGTTACTTGTTATAGTCTTTTGGGTTGTAAAACAGGAGGTTTGGATGGAAAACAGGTTTGACTGAAGCTAATGAAGAATGTGTGTGTAATGTACACGTTAATTATAGAACCATTCTGCTGTTTCACTGCATGTGGGAGATGATGAGCAGTTCAAATTACAGGTGGCTGCCCACATGGAGGTACCCTGATGATGATGTAGTGGTCCAGTACTGCTGCACTGCCTCATCCTCTTGTTTCTCACTCCCGTCATACTGCGATTATACGCTCTCCATTATCCTGTTTGAGGTTGTTGCCTCAACAGATTGTTATTTTCCTCCTTAGGTGTTTCCAAAGAACAGCTGGTTGGTGGCTCTGAGTGCCGGTATGATCAGCAGTGTGGTGGTGGTGTTGGCCATGACTCCCTTTGATGTAGTGAGCACACGGCTCTACAACCAGCCCGTGGATCATCTGGGCAAGGTGAGGAGAGAGAGACAGTATTTAGAGTTACATTCCTTTAGATTTTCATAATATAAAACCCCATTTTTGATACTATGTATACAGTGGGGCAAAAAGTATTTAGTCAGCCACCAATTGTGCAAGTTCTCCCACTTAAAAAGATGAGAGAGGTCTCCAATTTTCATCATAGGTACACTTCAACTATGAGAGACAAAATGAGAAAAAAAAATCCAGAAAATCACAATTGTCTGATTTTTAAAGAATTTATTTGCAAATTATGGTGGAAAATAAGTATTTGGTCAATAACAAAAGTTCATCTCAATACTTTGTTATATACCCTTTGTTGGCAATGACAGAGGTCAAACGTTTTCTGTAAGTCTTCACAAGGTTTTCACACACTGTTGCTGGTATTTTGGCCCATTCCTCCATGCAGATCTCCTCTAGAGCAGTGATGTTTTGTGGCTGTCGCTGGGCAACACGGACTTTCAAGCTCCCTCCAAAGATTTTCTATGGGGTTGAGATCTGGAGACTGGCTATGGGCCACTCCAGGACCTTGAAAAGCTTCTTACGAAGCCACTCCTTCGGTGCCCGGGCAGTGTGTTTGGGATCATTTGTATTGTGTTCTTTGGATGCAACTCAGCATTCTTTCTCCTCCAAACACGACAAGTTGAGTTTTTACCAAAAAGTTCTATTTTGGTTTCATCTGACCATATGACATTCTCCCAATCCTCTTCTGGATCATCCAAATGCTCTCTAGCAAACTTCAGACGGGCCTGGACATGTACTGGCTTAAGCAGGGGGACACGTCTGGCACTGCAGGATTTGAGTCCCTGGTGGCGTAGTGTGTTACTGATGGTAGCCTTTGTTACTTTGGTCCCAGCTCTCTGCAGGTCATTCACCAGGTCCCCCCGTGTGGTTCTGGGATTTTTGCTCACCGTTCTCGTGATCATTTTGACCCCACGGGGTGAGATCTTGAGATTAATACAGGTAACGAGTGGAGGACAGAGGAGCCTCTTAAAGAAGAAGTTACAGGTCTGTGAGAGCCAGAAATCTTGCTTGTTTGTAGGTGACCAAATACTTATTTTACCGAGGAATTTACCAATTAATTCATTAAAAATCCTACAATGTGATTTCCTGGATTCTTTCCCCCATTCTGTCTCTCATAGTTGAAGTGTACCTATGATGAAAATTACAGGCCTCTCTCATCTTTTTAACTGGGAGAACTTGCACAATTGGTGGCTGACTAAATACTTTTTTGCCCCACTGTAGCTGACATTTTTTAGTTGCTATTCAGTGTACTTGCTTTCTCAAATTGCCTCTCTGTCTGGTAGTTTCCACTGTAACTGGTGGTGTCCGCTATTTTTGCACAAGATAATTTTGCACCAACACACAAGGTTCTCACAGGAAGTGACGCGTGTCTAAAGAACGTGACGCATGCATGCGTTTCACATGATTGCATGTCACCAGATCAGCCAGGGGACTTTTTACAGATCAGAGTCTGTTTATAGGTCTTAGGTTTATAGTACTACTACATATGTGAAAACAGTTGTTTAAAAGGTAAAATGTGAGAAATTGACCTAAAGTAGAAGAAGGTAATTAAAAAAATTTTTTTAGTCATTTGCTAAAACTGTCACTGTGTCCTGACAATGGTACATGAAACAGATAATCTGTGGAAAAATCACCTACATCTAAGGTCTGTAGACAAGAATGCATCAACTACACAACTAATAATAGTAGAGTATCTGAGGGAGCTTCAATCGCTGCTCCTGCACAGGCTTTGCTCTGCAAGAGTAGAGTAGTAGGCCAGTACTACTATTGACTGTGGATCGGCTAATCGGTGGATTAGCTCTGAATGAATAGTGTGCGATCTGTCTGCATTGTGGGTAATGAAGGTGCCAGATTTTGACAAGGAAGATAAATGTTTGGAATAAAAATACAATGTCTCTGGTTCTTCATGCCCATCGTGAGTCAAACAGTGTTAATCGATAGAATACTCTTTAAAGGATTTTATCTTGTAAGTAGTGACTGATCATAAAGGGGAGCTCTCATCACATCCAGCTGGGATATTCAGCTGATCTTATCCACACTGACCTTCATTTTCTCATCTTTTAGGGGCAGCTTTATAAAGGATTCGCTGACTGCTTTTCTAAGACGCTGAGGAAGGAGGGCTTGGTGGGACTCTACAAAGGGTTAGGAGCCTCTTACTTCCGGCTCGGTCCACACACCATTCTGTCTCTGTTCTTCTGGGATGAACTGCGAAAACTCTATCAGGAGTTCAGATAACACCAGGGACACTGGAAATTGGAAAGTGGGTAACTCATTAAGCTCTGAGTGCATAGGTCAAATAAGCCCTCATTTAATGAGCGTATTATTATGAGGCGATAAAAAAAGCAGGAGATGCTCTCCTTTCTCAATGGGAAAGAGAAAGAGCAAAGGTAACGTTTAACACTCCACTAAGAAAACACAGTCCAAATGCTTCAGGTAGAAGGTGAAAATGTCAAAACTGCAGTTAGGAGCACTGAATAAATCAACTGACAGATACAATGAATGCACCTTTATTTGTCTTTGTGACAAATGTGCACAGATATGATAACCTACATAGGAACTAAAAGGATAACACCGCAGACCTCGTACAGTATACTCTATGTTCTCTGGGGTCAAATACATCAAACTGTTTTAGACCTCTTCAAGTCCTCAGTTATGCCATTCCAAAACATATAAAAGAAAGCACTGGACCTGACCTTCTGGGGAAAGCATCACATGTAGCTCACAGTTTCAGAAAATGAAGGGATTGTGCAAACTGCCACAGCCGCGGCACATAAACTGTAATATGAAATGATTGGTGCAAATTGGCCAGGTGGCAGCTGTTCTCCTTAATACAAAGTTAACACGGGTAATGGAATAAACCAATTTCATTTTGTTTATTCAATGGGAAACCTACTCTATGGGCACTTGGAGAGACAAAAATAAAAGTAAATGTTGCTGCAGCAGAAATAGTGCTGATCAAAAGGAGGTGAAACAGGATATATTAGGTACAAAAGTAAGAATTCTGGGAGTGAGGGATTTCGTATAAGCAACCTTATTTAAAATTTTTGTGGTTGTGTTTAATTTTTTTTTTTTACTTATGTATTTTATTTTATGTACTATACTTTATGTATTAATTTAATACATGTCCCAGTGGCTTTTTTTAAAAAGAGACTACTCCATTTCAGAATGTTTATTTGTTTATCTGTATCTCACTGTAGCCTCAATTCATTTACTTCTCTTGTGCTGAATTAGACTTTTCTCAAAAAAAAAATAAGAGAATGAAACCCAAACAGTAGATGGTTAATGCTAATTACAATCAAAATACAGTAAAAGTAGATAAGGAAAGACCTGATCACCTGATGACTTGAGGACCAGAACCAGAGACACTTTGTGATTTCAGCGTGTCACTGAGCAGCACCTTTAGGAGACTAGTTACACATTTCTAGGTATGTTGAAAATTGACCAATGTAGTGAAGAATTTATTATCAATACATTTCCTTTGTGCAGCTGGTGGGTAACTTAAAATGTATTTCTGTTTATAGTATATATTACGATTGAATGGTTAAAAGAAAAAAAAATAGTTGACTATAAGTTCATGTATTATTGTGTTTATTCTACATGGCTTTGGTATATTTACTGTTTGTTTTTGCCTTTGTGTTTACTCAGCTGTACCACGAGCAGCTTGTCAGTGCAGTTAGATGTGTAAGTTTGAAAGTTATTTAAAAAATATTTAAATTGACGTATTCATCAACAAGTGCTTACTGTATGTGTTTTAAGAAACAACATTCATTAATTCTTTGTGAACTTTAGAGGATTAAGATCATCCCGATTCAGAACGTTGATCCAGTTCACCTTACATGGATCTTCTGGGTCGTCAGATCATCTCTTTAGGTTAGCTTTTTAACCATTTTGGGTAAGATTAACACAAAAATTCAGTTAAGTTAGCTCACTACCAAAAAATATTCTGTTTTAAAATAATTGTAGTTAGGACAAAACTGTGTGCCTCCATCATTCATACACAAAAAAGTAAAATTAGAATTGTTACAGAGTAGATTTTATCATTTGACTTTTGCTGTAATCAAATTTTGTCATAATTATTTCGTTTCTTTTTTATGTTACTTTTATTTAATATATTCATATAAAATGTATCAAAATGAATGAATCATTCAAAACCTTTTTAACTGTGTATGATAAATGTACACTTATGAATGAACAGTCACTAATATTCACTTTGTAACAATTAGTTTAGTTTTTCATCAAATACTGAAATGAATCATATCCACCAGCTTTATTCTTTATTCTTTGGTTTGGGCAGATAAGTTGGCATTAACTCATCATACAGACATACGGTAACATTCCAGGTCATCATGAGCATACATTGTTACTCAGCAGAAAATATGCTTACAGCCGGAGAAAGTGATGGGTCCAGTTTTTGTTCCTTCACTCAGCTTGAAATGGGCATTCGTCAGACTCCAAACAGCTCGGTGTCACTATGATTACTTCAGCAGATTTCAGGTTCTGTGCAATTTAGGTCAATAGTTCGATTACCATGACATGGACAATGTTGGTGACATTTTGAACTCTCAGGTGTGTGCCACAATTGATGCTTTCTCAGAAGTTCACAATTTCTGCCATGAATGAAATAATGCACTAGTTCTTAGTGATATTAGAGTATAATGTGTTTGAAGGGACATATAATAAATGTACTGTAGCTTTAAGAACACTTATTTGTCCTCTTAAGGTCCATCATATAACACAGGAGACAAATGTTACTTGAGTTTATTTTGTATTTAGAAGTTAAAGTTTTGGTCTCCTTGTATTGCCATTTTTATACTTCGAAAGCAACTTTGTCTTCTTGATGTAACAGCGCCTTTGTACTATCAACAATGTATGTGCTTTATGATGCATCATTCTTAAATCTTTAATTGACATTTTTGTCATTTATTTTGAAGGGTCAAAAAGCAGTGCCAGCTGTACTGTATATTTCATACACTGAGAGAACAATTATCATAATTAAGATGGATCAGACAGACTGTAATAGTCTTCCACAGACAACATTATTACTCTTTGAAAAAAGTTGCCTTTGAAATAATAGCTCAAACTCAACTGACCAGAGATGATTACTGTGAAACAAACTTCTTGCCATTTGTTTAGTTCACATCAGACCAGCTGGCCAATTTCCAGTTGTTCAGGCACCAAAAAGTACTAAAGTACTAGACTGAGCTGACTTATGACTCCTTGATACAAAAAACAAATTAGGAACCAGACTGTGAACAATTACTGGCTAGAATGACTCAATTTTATTCAGTAGTGAAAATTGGTAACAATTACGCCTAATTGTCAATTGTTGTGGTATGCTGTCAGCTACCTGAGGCAGCTATATATTTTGTTTAAGTACATTGTGGTCCACGGTGACTAAAAATTACTGCTTAGTTTATATAATTTTTGGCGCCTGATGAATGAAAAAATTAGAGACTGATGGTAATGTCAAATACATGCAAAAATGCTAAATGAAGTTTTGATTGGTTTGATTGCTGAACTCATCTGTACATTGTTCCCATATAAAGTTGCTGTAACAGTTAACTATTAACGAACGTCAGATGCATAACTTTATGTGTTATAGAGGTTATAGGAAATGCATTTTCTGTGAAGAGCAGCCAATATTTCTGTGCAATGGAGCTGAAGAGCAAATAAATGATCAGACTTTTTAGATTGTGGTTTGTTTGTTTTTTCATAGGGAACTATTGTCACTATTTTTTTATGATATTTTAGGGTTTTTAGAGCTGAGGAGTGGGTGTCTTGAGGTTCATTTCCTCAAGTTTACGAGAAGTAGTCCTCCCACCGTTACACTCAATATTGACCAATTAATGAATTTCCACAGCAGCTGACTGAATTATTGGAGAACAGAAAGTGCAGCACTCTATAGTTTTCACATTTCTACTGCACTTGTCAAGTGACCCCACATCATTTTAAAGTCCGTCATTTGATTGAGACATTGTGTTGAGCATGTAGGGTGATTTGAGAAGAGGTCATTATTTTCTTTTAATAAGATAAAATGCTGATCTGAAATGTGAGGGGCAGTTAAATAGATTTAAAATAGATAAAGTGATGCTTGTTGCCCTGAGTACTTGGGTATAGTGGGCCTGGGGCAGATATAATCATTATATAGTATAAACATTATACAGTGGGGCAAAAAAAAAGTATTTAGTCAGACACCAATTATGCAAGTTCTCCCACTTAAAAAGATGAGAGAGGACCCTGTAATTTTCATCATAGGTACACTTCAACTATGAGAGACAGAATGGGGGGAAAGAATCCAGGAAATCACATTGTAGGATTTTTAATGAATTAATTGGTAAATTCCTCTGTAAAATAAGTATTTGGTCACCTACAAACAAGCAAGATTTCTGGCTCTCACAGACCTGTAACTTCTTCTTTAAGAGGCTCCTCTGTCCTCCACTCGTTACCTGTATTAATGGCACCTGTTTGAACTCGTTATCAGTATAAAAGACACCTGTCCACAACCTCAAACAGTCAGACTCCAAACTCCACTATGGCCAAGACCAAAGAGCTGTCAAAGGACACCAGAAACAAAATTGTAGACCTGCACCAGGCTGGGAAGACTGAATCTGCAATAGGTAAGCAGCTTGGTGTGAAGAAATCAATCTGTGGGAGCAATTATTAGAAAATGGAAGACATACAAGAACACACTGATAATCTCCCTCGATCTGGGGCTCCACGCAAGATCTCAGAACCGCACGGGGGGACTTAGTGAATGACCTGCAGAGAGCTGGGACCAAAGTAACAAAGGCTACCATCAGTAACACACCACGCCACCAGGGACTCAAATCCCGTGTCCCCCCTGCTTAAGCCAGTACATGTCCAGGCCCGTCTGAAGTTTGCTAGAGAGCATTTGGATGATCCTAGAAGAGGATTGGGAGAATGTCATATGGTCAGATGAAACCAAAATAGAACTTTTTGGCGTAAAAACTCAACTTGTTGTGTTTGGAGGAGAAAGAATGCTGAGTTGCATCCAAAGAACACAATACCAATGATCCCAAACACACCGCCCGGGCAACCGAAGGAGTGGCTTCGTAAGAAGCTTTTCAAGGTCCTGGAGTGGCCCTAGCCAGTCTCCAGATCTCAACCCCATAGAAAATCTTTGGAGGGAGTTGAAAGTCTGTGTTGCCCAGCGACAGCCCACAAAACATCACTGCTCTAGAGGAGATCTGCATGGAGGAATGGGCCAAAATACCAGCAACAGTGTGTGAAAACCTTGTGAAGACTTACAGAAAATGTTTGACCTCTGTCATTGCCAACAAAGGGTATATAACAAAGTATTGAGATGAACTTTTGTTATTGACCAAATACTTATTTTCCACCATAATTTGCAAATAAATTCTTTAAAAATCAGACCAATTGTGATTTTTCTGGATTTTTTTTTTCTCATTTTGTCTCTCATAGTTGAGGTATACCATATGATGAAAATTGGAGACCTCATTTTTTTTTTAAGTGGGAGAACTTGCACAATTGGTGGCTGACTATATCTAATACTTTTTTGCCCCTCTGTACCTGCCCCAAACCACTGTAGTTAAGTGTGCTAATACAGCTGAAGTGCAGCTGAGGTTGATGGGAATGTCATCAGTTCAGCATTTTTAGCCACTCTTAAGTATTTTCAGCAGAATCCATAAATCCTTTAACAAGTGTTTTGTGCCTCTGCTATAAGAAACTGTGTAAATCATATTTAAAAGAACTTCCCATAAACTTTTCTTTCAACTGCTGTGACCAGTTCTTCCTCTCTGATATGCTTTACATGCCTGACTCTATTTGTGTACAAATCTAGGCGTGTCTTGTGTTGGCTGTGTCATTGTGGCAAGGCCTGAGGCACGTGCTCCTCACAATGCTGAACAGACATGTTGTAACACTCTTTGGAGAACTAACGCGGTCACTCAGAAAGTCAGCTGTGTGTAAATGTAAACAGAACGCTATATTTTCCGGAGCTGTAACATGACTCCCAGAGGGAAACGTAAGCATCAGAGATATTTACGCACACAGATAATGTTTAACCACATCCAACACCTTTTACAGTCCTCACACAAAGGTGACTGAAGGTGACAGCTCTGTAAACTCTGTGTGCTCACACAGCATTTTCTTTTACTGCTGTATGTTCAGAGACAGTAATTTACAGCATCATTAAATTCAGTTCACAGTTCAGTTAACAGCTACAAAAGTCAATAAAATGAATGCAAAACACAACATGTTGAAACAGTAAAAACACATTGAAAAAGGGAGTTACATACAGTTTTCTCTTCAGTTGGATGAAAACAAACGAGTAACAGACAAAACAAGGTTAATGTGTCATTGGTGCACATGTGCTGCCACAGTCACCTCAGTCTGTCTTGGCAGAGCTCCTGCAAATGTCTGGAGTGTTACTGAGAAACACTGGACATTTTGTTTGTGGTGGCTGGCTTTACTTGACGCTCAGAGGCCGGTCTCAATGAAAAGGTTCTTGCACCTCAAATAAGTGTTTAGGAAGAAATGTAAAAACATCAACAGCCTCCAGTATATTCCAGATCGTACATGTAGGTTTGGCAAGATTTATCAGAACTCCTTCATGAGGCTTTCCATTAATTACCCTTATTGTGACTTCAAGGTTGATGGTGATCAGTCATCAACAAATACACCCTCACACTTCTGTTCCAGTGAGCTGCTTAATAGCCAACATTGCATCCTGTCAGAGCATGTCATGTTCAGTGAACCTGGATAAATAAAAAAGGAAAGGTGGATATTAATTCAGTGACTGAGTTAATGCAGTGAAAAAATTAAGCTATTGAGCTTAACAATGACCTTTTTTTCCTACAAAAAGGAGTCACAAATATGTTAAAAGAAAAATAAGAGACGTAACGATCTTATTTTGTAATAAAAACAGAAGCTACCACAAAATTAGCCCAACTGGAAGTACCACTACGGGGCTGACATGAACATTTTCCCACTGCTGTTAATCTGACGTGCATCATAAGCAGGTTGTTCTTCAGCCACGGAGGAGGAACTAATCGGTGATGTGAGCTGATCTGACAAGAGCTTGTGTTCCTTCCCAGTTTAAAACCACCCACATGCTTTAGAAATGACCCAGACTGGTGCATTTCTTGTGAAAATGTTTCACTTTTACTTAAAATTAAGAGAAGAGAAAAAACAGTAACAGAGCCACCAGGAGTTACCGGAGTGTAAAAGAATTCTTTTTTAAATCACTAGAGGGTGACAAAACATTTTTTATTGCCTCATCCTTTCAATAATGGGAAACTGTCTGCAGATAAAATGATTAAATAGCACATGGCTTGTTTTAAAGCACAGCTGTATTTGGACAAAAAGAGCCTGTAAACATTTGCTGCAACTTCGATATTGTCTTTTAGTTACAGTAACATTTCTTCAATGACAGGAAGGATTTGCGTATGGTGTGAATGTTTGTTTATTACCGTCCTCCACCATCTACTCGCTCTTCTTTTTAGTGTCGGTGCTGCTCCTGCTGCTGAGGACCTGGACCAGCAGGATGCAGCTGAGGCTGGCTGACAGTGTGTGTGACAGAGTAGCAAATGACCTTCCTGTCTCCTACAAAATAAAGTTAGTTAGTGCAGACAATGATGTCAGATTGGAACAGAATAAGTCTGTGCAGCTGTGTATATGCTTGTGTTTCATTCCTGACTGCATACCTGTAGAGACACAAAGACGACGCCCAGAGACCCTGCCCACGACAACACCACAGACAGAGTGGACAGTTGGCCTGTGTGGCCATTACAATGGTTAGTTCGAGCCTGGAGACCCTGGAAACAACAAATCCAGCACATAATTTCATTCTTTGGATATATTTGCACAGTACATCATCACTCCACAGTTCACAGGTCATATCAATCACAAATTATAGATTGAGCTGCGCAGATGAGAGAGGCCCAGCGTTGCTACCTTGCTCGCAATTACAGCTGCTAAACTGGAGGCCTGCATTGCTGAGACGACTGCTACAGCCGCGTAGGAGCCCAGAAAGAACATCACACCAATGTAAGCCAAGATGAACAGCAATCCTGCCACAGAAACATAAAACAGGACGATATAAGAGAGAAGAGACTTCACTCAAAAGACAATAATGCCACAGGAAAAACACTGAAAGATTTACTACCAAGACAAATGAGGGGCTAACTGACAGAACTTGAGATTTACTATTGAAACAATCATCTCAACCTTTAAAATGAAAAGAGCTCTCCATGACAAAGTGTTTTAAGAGAGTTGTGATTTAACTGATATTCCAACACAAGGTCCCTGTGAAAAGTTTAGGAGTCCTGTGGTGACACCACAAGGAGAGCAAACCAGTGACCAAAGAAAAACAGGAAGAGTGAGTGACGCAAAATACCCTGTGGTTTTAGAGAAGAAGCTTCAATGACTCATTCAATGACAAAACCACACTCAATCCTTCAGTAGCCTTATTTATTTAAATAATTATTATACTTAATTTAATTACAGTACTAAAATACACCACGAGACAGACAGACAGGTAGTTTGATTCATGTCAGGCAACATTTTTTAAAGTGGGTGGTTTGATGAAAACATGGCTCACTTGTGAGTTGTAAGCTGCTGCCAAAAATTATCTGACTCTGTTATCTGAATCCACTCTCAACATAGAAAACATCAAGGCTAACCCTTTTCTTGGAGGCAGAGTTTACTTGTACAGCTCTTTGTAGAGGACATTTAAAATCAACAAGTGTCAACCAGACTGATTTACAGAGAGATTAAATATGCAATGTGATGATCAGTACACAAACTAATTATGAAAATTGATTTGAGTCTATCTCTTATACACTGATCTGCTGTAATTACTTGCTTGAGCATCAAATGTTCAGTATCCTGCCATTGAAAATACTATACCACAAAAGCTGTTTTTGATATTCTGTGAAGGAAAACTGGCTCTGGAGATCCTGAAAAAAAGACTTTGGCCTGCTACTAGAGAAACTGAGTCACTGTTGGTTGCAACATGTATCCATCTCCACTCCCATCCCAGCCGTTGAGAAAGGACTCAAATCTTTCAGTAAACTCCTTGGCCTGAATACACTGCTGTCATCTGCATGACTCACCCATGGGATAAAATTAATTTCAATATTATTAGGAACTCAAAAGGCCGCTTTAAACCTTTCAACATCAATGGATCCAGGCTACGTGGTGCCAACTTATGTTATGCCCTTGGGCTGTTATACCTAAGCAAGACTGTTTGGATAAGTCCAAAGGACAGCGCACACGTTACACGAGGCATTCTGTTTTAAAGATTTACATCCTAAGCAGAAATAAATGGGCGGGTGGGACGGTGTGACAGACTAACACGCTGCTGGTTTTGATTATTAATGGGATTTCATGACAACAGGAAAAATATTGAATAACGCCAGACTTATCTGGAAATTATAAATATAATACCTCTGAGGGTGTCACCACGATAATGGAGGATGAGGAAGACAATCGCTGATGTCTGGGCCAAGGTGAAAAGCCTCTCACTCCAGGCACTGCAGAGCAAATCATGTAACACACAAGACAGACACACATGATGACATACACATGATATCAGGCGCAAAACAGAAAAATACTCTCTACTCTGACAGTTCTCTGCAGACTACGTACATAAATGGACTCAGAGTCTTTAAAGTAGAATTAAGGTGTGTAAGCTACGTCTTTATTAAACTTGTTGATGGATGTCACTTGTGTACACCCTTTTGTGGCACTTGTGGCTTTTTGTGTAAACAGATCACTTCAAACTGGCTTCATATAGCATGAATGATCTGAGAAAACAGCCGGTAAAACACGCTCACAAGTCCTATTTTTTTAAGTGATACTGATCCAACTCCAACTGTCTGTTTTTACAGGTTCTCCACCTGTAGTCAGTTAATAAGTATTGCAAGGTTTGAATCAAAACCTGCAACGCCCATGTCAGTAATCAACTCACACTCTGAACTGCCAGTGAATCAGCACAGACCTCTCTGGCTCATTTACCGTCATTACATACATACAAGAATGGGAAGTTGTTGGCCATGGCGTACACAGCAGGACATGAGAAGGCATAAAGTTGCAGAAAGGCAGAGCTCAGACTCAGGCCCGCTGCACTTCCTCTCCACAGGATCTTCAACAGCTGAGGTAGCTGTGCTGCAGGGAAAGGACAACATGTAGTTAGTGGGTTTGTTGGTTGTCCAGATTATCATAGTAAACAATAATGAGTAAGACATGTCAGTTATGGAAAAAAATAATCTTCTTAATATCCATAAGTTTCATCAGTGATGGAGGAAGTATTCAGATCCTTCACTTAAAGTAACATACTAAGTACTAAGTACTAAGTATTACAAAAGTACTAATACCACAATGTAAAAATACTCAATTACAAATAAAAGTATAATTAGGAAAATGTACTTAAAGAATTAAAAGAAAAAGAGCTCAATGCTCAAACGGTGCCTGTGACTGTTATGATATTATATATTACATCCCTTTATTTTAGTAATATTACATTATTACTGCTCATGCATTCATGCAAGAGCAGGATTGTAATGTCAGGAACTGCAATAATGATTATATTCAGTCTGGATGAATATGCTGATTATTTGGTTTATAAAGTTGCAAAAATACTTTTTAAACAGCATGTCACAACTGCCCAGAGCCCAAAGTGGCACTGTCACTGGCTGTTAGATAAATGTAGATGATAAACTGAGTAAAAAGAACAATATTTCCCTCTTTGGTGTGGTGGTACAACCAAAGAGTTGTACTTAAATACTGTACTCTTGCAAACATACTTGCATTCAGTTTTCCCATACAATGCAGAACCATGTTTTTAATGCAGTGGTTTAGACATATGATGTTGTTAGGCTTATCTTGCACTGCAGAGCTCGCCAGATTATTTAAAGACTCTTGATATTATCAGTGTGTTGCACAAAGATCCAGTTGGTAATGATCAACTAATCTGGTGTAAAGAGACACTGGGGAAACAATGTGAGAGGGGGGAACTATCATCTAACCATCTCTGTTAGTAGTGTTTGTCTGCTGTTACATGATTTAGGATCACTTTTTGGAGAGGTCTTACCCAGGAAAGCGTCCAGTATGATCCAAAACCCTACAACTCTGTTCAGTACAAACGTCAGGCATGGCACTGGAACATGAATGAGGGACATTTAAATAATCAGACTGCAGCAGAGGTTCATGCAGCAAAACCAAAATGTGACTTACGAGCAAGAGAAATGGAAAGAATAGGGCTGATGTAACACCACGTGATATCACAGTTTTAAGCTGCGAAAACAAACAACAAAAAATCTTCTGTGCTGTGAGTGGGAGAGGCACCCCACCCACACACACACACATCTGGGAAGTCTTACGCAACACTTTCACTCCATTTCACAACAACATTTTCCAACACCGAGCCTCACCGTGCAAGTGAAAGTTGACGAAAATCTCCTCATAGCATTTTTCCGGCATTAAATAGGAAACCAGGAACTCTTTGATGGGAGACGTGGCCATCCTGGATCAGATGAAGAGCAGGAGTCCTCCTCAGTGAGAGGGGGAGTGGTCCAAAGGTTCCCCCAATATTCACAGCCCTGAGGCCAGTGAGGACACAGAGCAGGGGCGGACCTTTGATTTCAAAGTTGGGGGGGTGGGCGCACAGTTTGTACAGGCACAGTTTAATATGTCCTCTTTGTGGAAGGGATGGTCATAAGAAAAATATTTTATACAGAAAAAATTGAGTTGACTCATCTGAAAAATGCCACTAAATCCTACACACTGACCTTTGATAGTGAAGGTGAGCGCAGAGAAACTTTAGCAGATGATTGTGAAAACAGCCCTCTGACATCAATGTGCAGAGCCAAACCCAAACATCCAAATGGTGCAACAAGAGGGGAATTTGACATGATTTACACTAGACATTAAAAAAACAACAACAAGTTGCTATTTCTTTGCTACGTAGTACTGTTTTTCTGTATCATCATCGGCATGTATAACACGTTAAATCGGGGAAGCAACTTTTTCTCATTCCCAGCTTTGTAAAATCAAAATAAGTATTGCAGGAATAAACAGCATCTCTCTTTCGGTTTGTACGTCTCTTACTGCTTGCCACACCTCCATGGTGCTGAAAGATGCATAAGAGGAAGCAATGGCTATGTTTTCTTATTGTTCTGCATTCTTATTATTTATATTTCTATTAGTAGGAATTGCAACGAATATATAAAACTAATCAAGTGATTTTATAGATATTGTAGAAATCTGTCATTTCTGACCAAAGGAAAACTCACTTATAATCTAGTAAGTCTTCATAGTGGTAAATGATTTTCTGCAGCACTACCCATAAATGCAGTTAAAAGTTCTTTTTCACTGCAGACATTTAAACTTGTCATAGTAGGAGAAGTGATGACAGTGTGAAAGTGTGCAGAATGCCAAGATCCTGAAACTAGAGCAGCTAAATGGAATTTAGCCATTGTTTTTAATTGCCATTTTATTATGTGTGGTGGAGAGTGTCCTGTCCTCCTGCATCATCATGTGGCACGGCAGCTGCTCGGTGGCAGAGAAGAAGGCTCTGCAGAGGGAGGTGAAGGCTGCACAGAGGACTGTGGGTACGCAGTCTACCCACCACCACGGACATCTACACCTCCAGATGCAGGAAACGGGCCTCCTGCATCATGAAGGACCCCACTCACACCGCACATGCACTGTTTGTCCCCCTCCCCTCAGGCAGGAGGCTGCGGGCATTGGAGCATTAAGAGCAGGACCACCACCAGACTAAGGAACAGCTTGTTCCTGGAAGCTGTGAGACTGCTGAACTCTGGAGGACCCCTGTAGCCCCTGCTGCCCCCCCTTCCCTTCCCATCTACCCCCTCTCCCTCTTCTGACAGCCACCCAAAGACAATACACATCTGCACACTGCAACACCTTCACAGAATGCAGAATGCTTTTGCTTTTGTTTTGAACATTGCACAACCACAAAATTATGACACTTTAAAATCTTCCCTCGCATACTACTACCTCAAGAGATATTGGCTGTTGTATGTTTGTCATATGTTGTATATGACTTTGTACATTGTCATACCTCTATTTTCATTACAGTTAATCCTATTTATTCTGTTTATTTATATTTATTCACATTTAGCTCATTTTGCACTAGCTCATTTTTTTTTGCTTATTCTATCTTGTTTATTTTGTACTATTCTACTTTTCTTTATACTTATTCTACTTTTTATACTTATTCTTTACTTATTGGGCTTGCACCAGGACCAGGGTAAGCTAATCTCGTTCCATCCCATGTTTAACTTGTGTTGGAATGACAATAAACAATCCTTGAATCCTTGAATTATTTACACCTGTGTTTTCCTGCTGTGACATGTCAAAATGTCCTCCAGGTGTAAGTTAAAGTCACAGGAGTATTCTGACAACACGAGATGAGTGTTTTGAATATATCAGCATTACATGTACTAAAGGAATTTGAAAAAACTTGTGGGTCAGTGTATGTTTGTATGTAAGTGTGCTATTAACCACTTTTATCAATTAATTAATCATTAATAGCATTTAGCTTGTTACGGCTGACTAGTAGGACCCAGAAAGTCAGAGACAGAACACACAGGCTTTGGTGAGAAAGAGTAGTTTTTAATATTGTTCTGAGTTGGGAGGCACCGGTGACGAGGGGGCAGGCGAAGGCTGTGGCTGAAGAGTTCTCCGTAGTCGACAGGTGAGCGACGCTGAACACAGGAGACGGCTGCAAGACACAGAGCTGCGGTGACACAAGAGATAACGATGCGAAAACACAGGAGACAAGTTCACTGGAGACCACTATAGCACTACCAATCACGATGGAATTATCTGTGATGAATATGAGTGATGATGATGAGAACCAGGCCTGTCAATTAGCCGTTCACAGGTGAGAGAGAGTCAGCCACGCCTCTGAGCCTTCCCTGCAGAGGAGAGAGAAAAGGGGAGGGGGGGGGGGGAAAGGGAAGAAAAACAAACCCCAATAAAACATACACATAGCTGCCAGAGCAAACACGCCTCTCTCTTTTGGTCAGGTTCAAGAGAGACCTGTCTGAAAACAGGAAGCATCTGAGCAAAAACCCAATGAGCGAGAAGTTTTACAGCAGTCAGTTTGTTTTCACTTTGACAACATGTGCACCGGAAAATGCTCCCAATGCATTGCTTTTGCTCTGTACCCACTGGTGCTCATATCCATCACCTGTAACGTCATGCTGTTCTTTCCTGGCTGGTCCATCAAGTATGCCAAAGAAGGACACATTACTGATGAGGTGAAATACATGGGGGGGCTATTAGGAGGTGGCGTAATGGTGAGTTGTCCTCTTTCTAGCTTGTTAGTGGAGTTTGGCGCGACTCTGGATTATAAGCTGGTGTCAATGTGTTTCTGAAATATAATGCGCAGCCTGAAGTGACTGAAAAATACTAAGACTGATACTTTATACTGTATACAGCAATTATCTGCTCTGCATCCTAATTTTGATTCTCCAGCAACTCTTCAGATCACTTTACTATTTATCAGTATCACATATTTTAATGTACGACACTCAAGCGAATCACCTTTTGTCTAGGATGAAGTAAAGTCTTGAGCTTTTAATGGTAAGTTTGCCATAGTTTGAAAATGAAAGACTGACGTCTGCGCAGTTTCCCCAAGGGCTGAATTTTTTCAACTGAATTTGTGAGCTGTTTAAATGTGCTGATGATGAATGTAAACCAACAACAGGTGCTGATCTCGGCCCTTTACATCAACATGACTGGAGAACGCGGCTGCTGTGGAAATCGATTTGGGGTGAGTCCGTCGCAAGTCGACATTTCAGGTGCTCAGTGAAAGATAAAGGAAAAAGTAACTTGAGTTAAGATTCTTCGTTCAAATTATTATTTCTAAGGTCAAGAACTGTCACACTCAAGTAAATACAAATGTGCCCTTTTGTCATTCATCACATGTGCAATAAGTTAATTCTTAAAGCACTTAATTCTACCAAATTATTAACTGCCTCTTGGTTCCTCACATAGCATGGCACTATGTGTTTCTTACTGTTATTCTTGCAGTTTCACCTTACATAGTTCACTGCTTTTAATGTCTTCAGTTGTCATAATGTGTTTTTACTGCATTTATGTTTCTTGTTTTATGTTCTGTTGTGATGCTGCATTTATGCAAAATAAAAAACAGTGTTTAACGGGCTCTGAGAATGACTCAGTAACAAAAGAGAGAAAAAAGCAGAAATGCTGCGTAGTGCTTTGTCATCTTGAGATAAGATAAGATAATGCAGAGCCATAAGAAACAGCTCACTTCTCCTTCTCTTTTTTTTCCAAAAAGGACTTAATACAATTGAATGAAAGCCCTGAGAGGCAGGTGAAAAAAAAAATTTAAGGCTTGAAGATTTTTATTTTTCCTTTTTTCGAAGGTGACATCTAAAACAGGCAGAGGTGAGAGAGAAGGGATGACATACAGAAAAGGGCTGAAAAACCTTTAGTTGCATGTACTCTACCCACTAAATCCAATTTAAAACAACTGTTGACATATAAAAGCCACTGTTACTAAAAATTATATGTTACAGAGACTAGTTATTTGTTATTTCACTGGTAGACTATATTAAAATACATGTTGCCCAGTGGTAGGAGAAGCACTGTCAACATGACAGTAATGTTACATAATTTACACAATACAATATGCATTTCAGATTCCTGTGGCCCAAATTAGTCTTATAACAAATGAACCTTACATGTTTTTTTGTTTTTTTTTTCACTTGCTTTAAGTAAAAAAAATTATTATTACAGCAGGAAGCACTGAAATGAGCCTGGAAAAAAAAAATCACTTGCCTCTCAGAGCTTTCATACGACTGACATTAATCATCATCTGAAAAATATTTATAAACAACATCAACATTCAACACTTCTGACCTTTGCTTATCATTTTATGTCTGCAGATGTTCATCTCCATTATATTCGCTGCAGTGGGAGCAGCTGGAGGTGTGTACAGTTTCATTGTGGCGTTGCTCGGGTTGCATAATGGGCCCTACTGTCATGTTGGCCAGAAATGGGAAAGACCCTTTGAAAACAGGTGACTAAAAGGACTTTCTGGTGAAACTTGTAAATGGGAAATTCTGCTTATTTACTAGCCTCCTCTTTCACACAGTGATTCATTCAACATGTTTGACTCTGGAAAGTGGACAGTATGCAGCGAGCCTAAGAACGTGGTGCAGTTCAACCTTGGACTGTTCCTCACTCTGTTGATAGCCAGCTGTCTGGAGGTGGTGCTCTGTGCCATTCAGGTGATCAACGGGCTCGTTGGCTGCCTGTGTGGAACCTGCAACACGAAAGAGGTAAAGTCAAAGAGGCCAAGCTTCACTTTCTGAACCCAGATGTGTCTCACATAAGTTGTGTAACAGAACCTAAACTTTACCTGCCCTCTCTGTTAATCTGTTGCTGTTTACTGTGTTTTTTAATTTACAGGAAGAATACCGCATGTGAAGACTTGACTGCCCCCCCCCCCCACTGCTGGAAGGCTGCAAGTCATGATCCTGGCTGAATCTGCATGAAGCATTCACTTTGAAATAGTTTGTGTCTCTGATAACAGATTGTTTTTTTCATGTGTATTTCACAAAGTTCCACACTGTTGCAATGTATTAGGGCAGGTTGTGGAAGGAGCACAGTATTTGAAATAATTCATGCTAATTATGTGGTTCACTGCTACAGCCCTGTTTTGTGTTTTATCACATGCAGCATTTAAACAAAATATTAACCCTTTGGCTCGCTGTACTTTTCAGGCAAAACAATATATACCTGGTTGCCTTCTTCTGCCATGGTGCCTTCATGTTGACTGTTTAGCTACAATTAAACGTTACTTGGTACTTTCTATCTATACAAATGTTTGAGTGTTATCTCAGACCGTTAAGACTTACTGACTGACCGTTAAGGCTTATAAGCATACTGTTGAATAGCCGCTTGTGAGTCCCCTGGTGTGCCAACATGTTAGACGTCACAGCAGGAGCTTCTAGCGTATGAAAAGGTTACAACTTCATATATTCACATTTTTACATTTAGATGCTGTAGTCAAGGACAGAGCCAAGTACAGCCGACGAGCACCATGTGCAATGATTGTGGGTATAATAACCCAAACGTGGGCCTTAACTGTTTACTGCTTAATAATGGAGAGACATGTAGGATGCTGCACAGCAGGAGGTCTCCTTGCTACACAAACAGACTGTACGGCAAACTCTCTCTCTTGATGCAGCACCCAGAGATCCACCAGGCAGTAACAAAACATGTCACATTTGAGGTCACTATACCAGCTCCTGCAGCAACACTTTACAATAAAGGTGGATTATCTTTTACGTCTTTGTTTCATCCCCAAGCAGGTGAGCGTAGAAATCACTATCTATAAATTTAACTTCATTTGTTTATTTGTGTGCATTTCCATCCAACTGCAAACATGAGGCTGTTTTGAGAGGCTAAAGGAGAATCTGTCAGCTTGGCTTTCATTGCTGCATAATCCGTGTAAAATGAGGCATAAATTCAGGTGATAAAAGAGAGAGAGAAAATAAAGGACATGGCCCTAAAGAGAATTTCACATCCAGATGAGCTGTGCACATTTGTGTTTCCTCTGCTACATATTCTGTATTATCCTTATCACAGCATGTTTCCAGTGAAAGAGAACCAGAGATACACATGGAATAAAAAGGGCATAATCTTATTAGTCATTCTGGCTGTGAATCCGTTGCGTAGTGATAGTGTGTTGCTTTGAATAACGAATGAAAGCTTCATATTTACAGACTTTATCACTGATGAGGAACACCGCCACGCCCAAGTGTTGCCGGGAGACGTCATGTTTTGGGAAACCCAAACTCATTTTTTCCATTTTATGTTTTTGGTTCAGTTTACTGACGCATGGTAGGAAAGACTGCAGTCATCAGCTCACTCAAAAAAACCAAGAATGTAGCCTGTTTGGTCAGTGTTTGAAACCCCACAAAGTGGTCATTTATCAGAGTTTTGCAGTCAATGTCAATGACACATTGTTCTTGCTTTGCTGAGCATGCTGCAACAAGTCCAAGGTCCACTGTGCTGCAGTCACAATGTTAATACATCACCAGACTAGTGCATGCAACCAGTGGAGTTAAAATAAGTCATTCATATGAAATGTTGGCTTCCTCAGTGGTACATGCAAAGGCAGTCTTCCTCCTTCCTGTGAATATAGGAATATAGAACACAAAGCACTACAATGCAAAATGACTTTTAGAGGACTGATCACTTAAATGAACAAAAGTAAGTAATAGTGACATTCAATACAACATGTCTGACTCAGATGACCTGAATTCTTAACCTGAAAAGTTTGCAGCTACATTTTATCATCACTCTCAACAAAGCAAGTGTTGTCACTCTAAGATACCGTAGAATGAGTCACGTATGAGCCTTCGCGGGCCTATCCCAGCCTCTGTTTGTCCATGTTATCTGCTTGTATCTACACCTCCCACACCCTCAAATCACTGTACTGAGTTTCTGCTGCGAACGCAAATACCTTCTTTGGGCCAGTTTCAAGAAGGACTCCTCTCTCAGACAGGAAGCGTTTGAGCCTGCGGAGGTTTTACAAAAGTTGATTATTTTCTCTCCGACAACATGTGTACTGGAAAATGCTCCCGCTGCATTGCTGTTACTCTGTACCCTTTAGCACTCATATCCATCATCTGTAACATCGTGCTGTTTTTTCCTGGTGGGGAAGTCAAGTATGCCAAAGATGGACACATTACTGAGGAGGTGAAATACATGGGGGGTCTCATTGGAGGCGGTTTGATGGTAAGTTTCTCCAGCCTGTCGGTGAAAGGTGTGACTCTGGAATACAAGCTGCTGTAAGTGTGTGCAGTCTTGAAAAAAATGCTAATTATATCCAAACCTATACCAAAACTATACAATACTGTAATAAGTTTCAAACCTTTGACTTTGATGCAGATTGAACTGACTTCTGAAATGTTTCTTTAAGTTTTTCATTACATTTTATGAGCTTTGTGTTACCAAGACTGAGTGGAAACACTGAAATATTTGACTAAATTTACTTGAATACAACTCATCTTTCCTGCCAGGTGTTGGTGCCAGCATTTTACATCCACTTGACTGGAAAACAGGGGTGCTGTGGGAACCGCTGTGGGGTGAGTAAGCCACATTGTGGTTGCAAAGTGCATTGCAGAGACAAGAACGCAGTGAAATAACAAAATGTCTTTTCTAGTAACCTTGTACTGCTAAATTACATTTAATCTAGATTCAAAGTGTTTGATGGAGTGAGTTTATGAATAACTAAAAAAAAAGAAAGATAAGTATGCTACATGGTCCTACATCACTAAAACATTGTACCACATCTTGGTTTTCTTTGGACAGATAAGATCTGGATTAGATTATGAAACCATCAGAACAGCAGCTCCTTTTCTGGATCCACAAGCAATTAAGAGTTCAGGACATGTGCAAACTCCCAAAGCTACTGATAAAAGTTTTTGTTCAGAAGTTATGATAAGATTGTACGGTGCCATGTGTGGGTGCAGTATGCCAATAAAAGGCAATGAGAGCCTAAAAATGGAAAATACGCTGTTGTAAGACATGTTTCAAAGTCTTGGATTTGGCTTGATTTCATCTTGTTAGTGTTGGGATATTGAGAATAAGTGCAAGCAATGCAAGAGGTGAAACAAATGTCAGAGAACAACTGAGAGCCTCTTCCTCCTCAAACACAGAAATACCTCATTTATTAATAGCACGAGGAAATTTTGGGAGGAGGAGGAGGAGGGGAAGCATGGGTGCATCTTAAAGCTGCAACAGAAATGTTTCCTTTGCTTGTCATTTCACTGCCGCAGATGTTCTTATCCATTGCGTTTGCTGCCGTGGGAGTGGTCGGTGCCCTGTACAGCTTCGCCGTGGCAGTGCTCGGTTTGCAGAACGGGCCCCTCTGCAAAGTCATCCTGGTTTGGACAACACCATTTAAAAACAAGTGAGTGACATTCAGGCGACGCTTCGTTTGGGTGTCTCAAGTCCTGATCACTCAAGACGCTTCTCCTCTGCAGTGACAAGAGCTACCTGACCGACGACACGTGGTGGGGGACGTGCACGGAGCCTAAGAACATCGTGCAATTCAACATCGGGTTGTTTGGCACCCTGCTGGGCACAAGCGCTCTGCAGGTGGTGCTCTGCGCTATTCAGATGATCAACGGGCTCATCGGCTGCCTGTGCGGGACCTGTCGTGACAAGGGGGTAAGATGATGAGGAGTGTGGAAAAAGAATAGACCAAAAAAGAAAATGAGAACGAATCCTAACCTTCCCTGCTCTCCGGTGTGTTTCCCTCACAGCCACTGTAAGTTCCTGACAGCTGACTGGCGCCCCCTGCTGGAAGTCTGGGAGAAGTGCTCCTCGCTGCATCTGCTTTAAATATTGACTTTTAAAGTGTTGTCTGTTTGCCGACAGATTTTTATACGTGCAAATGTGTATTTCATGCTTTATAATATTCCATTATAATATAACACAAAAACATGCTTAACATGTTTATTAAGCGACAAAATCGTACAGTGTTATAAATGATTCATGCTAAATATGTGTTTAATTTTAAATAAACTGATTTTGATATACAAATTGTTGAACAACTGCTACAGCTCTGTCTTGTGTTAGCATTTCACTGTAATATTAACCTTATGGTTCATTTCCAGTTTCAGTATTTACCTCTGCTTGTAAAATAAAACGGGACAGTTTTTCTTCAATGACACCTTTAATGTAACTTGAGTTAGCACATTGAATATCAGGTTTTATATCTATACCACCTGTTAAGTGTCATCTCAGATTGTTAAGATTCTAAAATAACGACATTTCTCAATTAAAATGAAAGGAACATGACTGAGTTTTCTGAATTGCCGACTCTAAAGCACTGGAAAACCCAACACATGGAACGCAGTGTGCAAATGGCACATTTTCTGGGGCATTTTAACATCGACTTGCACAGAACATTAAGGTTATATGACAAAAAGACAAAAAAAAGGCAAAGTGTAGGGGTTTAAAAGGTAAACACTGTGTGGAAATGTAATCACAACAGGGGCAGAATATAACATGTCAGTATGAGTCGGTGTGAAGAAAAATAAAATTGGTCTCAAATTTAAAACGGCTGCTGGCTGTGTTTAGTGTTTCTAATTGAGACCTGTAAGATTTCAGTTGAAGCTGAGTGAAAAGTGAGGCTGCTCAGTGTGAAAAAGTTGTCACCAGAATTGCATTTTTTTTCATCCCCAGAACAAACTGGGGTGTGACCCAACACTGCATATTTGAGCTGAGAATGGCTCCATAAGTTAAAAAAAAAAAACCACATCGCAACACATCTCAAGCAACTTAAATCAATTAGCATTTGCCACTTCACACTTCACACCTCATAATATAATGGATTCTTACCCACGTAGCTGCATACAGAGAAGGTAAATACTGATGGGAAATTATCAGCAGAGAAAAATATTTCTGTGCTGATTCAACTTGAGGCAGACATAAAATAATAAACTGGACTGTTGATGGTTCCTCCTGAAGAGGAGGCTTAAGATTAGCTCAACACTGCACATATAATGGTCTCATATAGCTATGTATGTTGGAAATAATAGTCTGGAGTGTTAAAAGTAAACAGTATTTACATTTTAAAAATAAACTATAAAACAATGTTAACACTATGTCAGAGAGTTCTTCTGTAGGTTTAAAAAGACATGGGAGTGTGGTAGTTTGTAGCTAAGTTTAACAAAAACAGGAAATGGGAAAAATCAGATCCCACACGTAATAAGCTTCAGGTGGAGTTCTGATGAGGTTACATGGCTGTAATACTTTGCGTCCAGTTCACCGCCCTCTTCATTCACGTTGATCGCATTTTAGCCGTCAAACTGCTTCATCATGAGTTTCCGGCTGGCCTCATAACCCAGGAACAGTGCTCCATTTGCAGGGAAGGTGCGGACCATGGTGGGGGTGAGACCAGAGTAGAGAGCCCTCACACCTACACAAAAGGAAGCAGCACAGATTACGCCGTGATCGTCCCGAGAAAGCAAACATCACACCCCACTCCTGACCTACCTTCGGCACGAGCGATTGTCATGAAGGTTTTGAAGAACCCCGCCTGTTTGCCCGTCATCGACATGACCTGGATCCGAGACTTGACGCAGTCCATGGGATAGACCACCAGCCACAGGCAAGCCCCCCCGAAACCACCGCTGAACATGATTGGAGCCACGCCTTCAACATACACAGGAACACCCGTTTCACACGGACATAATGGGTTAGATGCGTGGGAGGGAAAAGCATTTATATGTATGAATGAATTTGTATGAGTAATAAATCTTCATTCATAATAAAAGCCATATTTCAAAATTAAAGTCCAATTACTATAACATTAGTGACAAACTGTGTTAGTGTAGATATTACAGGAAAATTCCAATATATATTATATCATCAACCTGTGAGTACATTTGTGATACAGTGTTCTTATTTGCTTTGCTATGGTCCTTTTCCTCAGACCATCTTTTCCCAGAATGCCTTTCAGCAACACAAATCTCCCCCCTCCGATTCTCAGAGGCTGACATCTGAAGTCACCAGTACCTATGTCATCTTTATCACATTTCATGTAGTCTGCAAAGGTGGTGCGGCAGAGCTCGTAGGCGCCAAAGAAGCAGAAGTAACCGGGGACCTCTCTTGCAATGGTGGTGGTCAGGCCCTGGAAGAAGCCCTGCGGACCCTCATTCCTCATGATGGACTTCACCACCGACCACACTGTGCTTCAGACAGAGCAGAGGGATGAATAGTGCAGTCAACACACTCACAGTTGTATATGCAGATTCATATGTAAAAACAAAATCTTGAAACACTAATTCAAAAATGTATGGCCATTGTAGCCAATCACTATTGTCTTGGGCTGCATACATGAATCATATTAATGTCCACACTCATCCAGCAGGAACAATTTTGAGCAGTGATGTCTTTGTCTTCTCCCAGCCACAATTATTATTATGAATTTCTCATTAATAACTATGCTTTAAAATGCATGCATATGATATGTAGTTGAAATAAATAGTTGTAATAAAATAAGAAATAACTAAGGTGGCATTTACTTTCTACTTTATTTATATTTAGTATCCCTGAATCTGTTATCAATATTTTATGTGTTATGTTTTTATAGGCAAAGTAAAACAAAAAAAAGTTATCTACAGTATGTAACTTTAGGTTGTTAAATAACAGTATATATATATAATTTATATACACACACACACATTATATATATATATATATATATATATATATATATACACACATACACACACACACACACGTATATATATATTTATTATTATTATACATGTAAACAGTCATTTTTCAGCATAATTCAACCTCCTAGATATAGCCAACCTACAATCCTAACACTTCAGAGAATATAAGAGTAAATGACCCACACAGATTATGCAAAAATATGTGACTATTTAAAACCCACTTACTTCTGGCTCTTTGCTATCTTGCCCGATGCCTCCATTTCGTACATGGCTTGCAGCCGACACTTGACGAGCTCGGTGGGGCAGAGTACCAGCGAGGAGAAGATGGATGCTATAGAGCCGGCACAGGCTTTCTGAACGTCACTAATGCAGGGGGAAGGATAAACACAAAGACAGCTGGAGATCCTCCGTGTACTCTCAGGGTAAAGTTGGCTGCATGTTAACAAGAAGGACGGCCTGGTTAACGTCGCCCTACCTGAGCACAGCTTCATTGTGCAGGCCGGCCGTGAAGCGGATGACCTGCTGGCAGAAGCCGTAGCTCATGAAGAGCACAGAGTTCTCAGCGATGTTGGCCATGAGTGCCGGCGTGGTACCCTGGTAGAGACCACGCAGGCCCACTTGTTTGTAGGTGGACACAACGCAGTGGATGAAACCCCGGTACAACGTGGGAAAAGTCTGCATCTTGACCTTTGCTGTGTCCAGAGGCTGCCCGCTAAAGACGCATGCAGCTCCCCCTTGGAGATACAGAAAACTGTCAACCACAGAGGTGATGCAACAAGAACAAGGTATGGCTGTTATACAAACTGCAGGAAAATCAAAGTTTGCGCACGCCACACGTGCTGGAAAGAGAGATAAGAATCACAGAGGGCTTCACTCCACTGAGCGGTACAATCAGTCAGTGGAAACACAGAGAGAAATGATCCGGAAAAACAAAGGAGTCATCAAAATTTCAGGAGACAAAGCACTGTGGTTACCTATAGCTCCTGCAGAGAGGTCAATGATGGCCTGGACCACCGGGTGTGGGGCCATGGTGCCAGAGAAGTTGTCAGAAGAAGTTTCTCTCAGCTACCTGATGGAAAAAAAAACCCAAAACAAATAAATGACCTCCTAAATCCACTCACAACATACACTGCTACATCTTGGCAGAGCACTTTAATTACTGTGAACACACTAAGAATATAATTAGTCATTTGTCTCTTCAAATACTCCCTTAAGACGGTGAATATGTGTGTTATTACAGCAGACGGATCAGGGCCCAGCAGCAGCAGCAAGGTTGTAAAGTTCACTACAATAAAACCTGCCCATTTGAGGCAGCAGTAATGATTTACAATGAGCACAATAACTGGCATGTATGACAAAATGTATGGTGCAAATAACAAGTTTGCATTAACAGAAACTATGGAGTCTTGTATATGAGTAGCAGTATTCCTACTATATATAATTAAACTAGCAGTTTACCAACATTTTGAAGTAGTTTTCTGGTATTTGTATAATAATTGAAGTAGTTATATTACTTTTTTAACTATTTTTGCATAGTCTACAGTAATTGAACCCCCTTTTCTTTTATGAACGCGATTAAGGCCATGCCCAAGCTGACTGCTGTTTAGTAACACATGTTCAGAGAAGTTGTTGCATTGTGAACAACAAACTCAACTGAGTGGCACTTTTTGCCGACATGTGATGTCTGTTTGGCTAAATGGCTTTAGTTGACCAAACTATATTTCTCCTGTGGGGAGCTTCACTGTGGTTCAACTTTTTCACTGAGTATTTGATGGACAACTATGGAGTCTTATTATATAACTAAGGAGATTTATTTAATCATTTGCAATCTTTTATTTACTTATATATGGGCTTACCTGTGTCGTCTCATAATAAAAACACATATTTTGATGTTCTCCTGTCTAAAAACTGGACAAAATATGAACTTTTAGTGAGCCTGCAGATGCAATACAGGTGGTTAAAGTCACAGCAGGCATTTTCTCCACCAGAGGGTGACAAAATGCTGCTGATAAGAAAAGTCATTTAAGGAACACATCGGCGGAAGGACACGTGTGAGCTGAGACTGAAAACTGAGAGTAAAACGTGGAAAAACGCGGACAGACTCTGCCTGTGAAGTCAATCAGCAGAAAACCAGATGAAAGCTGCTGTTTTCTGCGTAGCTTCCTAAAGCTGTCGATGTGAGAGCTGGAGGGAGTGTAGGGGTGAGGAGTACATTTAAAAGACAAACCTCAGAGGAGAGCCAGCAGTCCGGCCGGGAGCCTCGGAGTGTGGCTGCAGAGTCCGCCTGTCAGACTGCATGCTCAGCTCACCAGAGCTCAGCACACATCCACACTTTATCTCGTGTGGACCTCCGTGGCTGCGGTCAATGAATGGGTGACAATGGTGCTGAGGAGAGGAGAGGGGGGGCATGACAGCCGAGATCACGAAAAACTGAGAGGTCTCACTCTGCCATAAATCCTGGGCCACACTCGCTCCTACTCCTTCGTCTCTCTGTGGACATTTATACATTTGTGTAATGAGTATTACTGACAATAAGGCTGTTGATGAGTGTAGATAATAATATAGTGTCTCTTGTACTAAATGTAAGCTACAAAAGTAATAACGTTCACACCTACTATATAACGATGTGGTGGCTGAGTGGTCTTCTTGTTTTACGATCTTTGAAATGGAGCGCCGTGAACGTTAAAGCTTCCGGTTCACATTCTTTTTTTTTTGTTGTTGTTGTTTTTTTCAAAATAAACTCTCACCACAAGGTGATGTGATGCAGCACCACCTGCTGGTCGGTTGTTGTTTTTAGAAAAAAATTTCCAGTTATTCATGAGTTTTTTTTTCTCTCTCAGTCAAAGACATTGTGTTGAAAGTCACATGTCATTATGTTGGCTTAACTTTAGTCTTTAGTGCACAATGTATTTAGATGAGACTGTAATCAGCATGATCAGAATCAGCTTTATCAGCCAAGTATGTGTACACATACAAGGAATTTGACTCTGTTTTTCATTATTACTTACACAGGGCTAGACATAATAGCAGCAGACAGCTGAACAAATAAAGGGAAAGAATAAACAGGACTACTGGGAGAACAGGAGAATATATGTTTTATAGATAGATAGATAGATAGATAGATAGATAGATAGATAGATAGATAGATAGATAGATAGATAGATAGATAGATAGATAGAAAAGGCTAGAAATAGGCAATAGATACAACAATTTCATAACAATTTCATGACCATCTGCTTCCAAATATGCACAATGTTCCTGTAGTTTTAAGGAGTGAAATCATCTAACTTGATTTAAGGTCAGAGCAAACAACAGGAGAGGGAATTCATTTCATAAAACATCTTGTGTCTGATTAAGCCCTGAGGGTCTGTCTACGTTTGTGCTTCACCTTCTTTCAGATCAACTAGTAAGCTCTAAGGTCACTGTGCAGACGTGATGCACTTTTTTATTTTACAGCCAAGGCTAAAAGATCACACCAACCTCTGTTTAATATTTACAAAAACCTGACAGAGGCACCCATGAAATATTTAGCCAACAAATGCATCAGACATAATCCAAACATCTGATTTGTATAAATAGAAGAACTTTCTGGAATGTGCTGTTCTCGATCAGAGCTGCCCTGGGAGTTCTGCGCTCTCAACTTCATACGCAGCCTTGTGCATAATTACCTTACCTATCATTAGGGGTGTCTGAGAGTACTTTCTCTTCCTTCCCTCCTGCAGAACTGCACAAAACCTCCATTAAACTCAAGCCTGCATGTGCTCAGTCAGCCACAGTGGCCATTGTTTAAAACTCATCTACAACAGTGCTGCATAAGACCCCAGTGATATCAGGAGGTCCTTGTATCTTCATGCATAGTCCCTCTGTGGCATTTACTAAACAAAGAAATGTAACAACACACAGCGCGGCATGTCTTTGCACATGTTGCCAGATAATAATGGATAGCCACCTAGTAAACGAGACTGATAACCTTTTAAAGGATCACTACAGATGTGGTAACACAGGCAGTGTCCATGGCATGCAGTCCTGCAGCTGGATAGCTTCCTCTCCCCAACGGGAATATACAGGAGTTTTTGTAATTTGATAACTACAACAACACAAAAACAAGATTTCATTCTCTGTTTATTCTAGTTTATTCTACTGATGGTTATGTTTATATTACTCTTCTCAAGCTGTGACAGCTCTTAAACCTCATTTTAATGATTGCTTTGAATATTTTATCTAGTATCTTTGTAATAAATACTAAATCTGAAGAGAACTGCACTGATTGCACTCACAGTAAACAGTTATCAAAAGTTCAGTACTCCACAGATAGACAGATGGTTTGTTTGCAATAATACACTTAAGGAACAGACTTTGCATCATGTTTTTCAAGCAAATGATGAGAGTCTCAAACTCCAGATCACTGATCTGAACATTTGTACTTGGTGTTATTCCAATATCTGACACTAAGTAGAAACACATTAATCTGATTATTCAAAGGTACTAGTCATAGTAAGAAGACATTTTGGCTTGTGAGTAGGAAAAGTAAGTTAATAAAAACGTTAATGATGTCCCAGTAAGCCATGGCAGAGTGACAGTGAACCACCAGGACCCCGAAACTGAAGCAACTATATCACCATCATTAATTTTATCAATTATGTCTGAATGTCTTCTGAGAAAAAAGGACAACTGAGGGCGTGAATGTCGTTGGTGTTGGAGACATCTTTTGCAAATGTTATCCAGCTGTGTTGACTATGATGTTTCAACCTGGCCAGCATATATTCAGATGTGTTGATCAGCAAAAGTTATAAATTGAAGCACTTCTCATCACCTCCATATTTTCACGTCAGCAGATTGATAATCTTCAGAGAGGGAAGTTGGAGGTCAGATGGAGGTTTTTTAAAAAACAACAGCTGAACTTGTGTAATGTGAACAAAGGTCACACCAGTCAAATCAATCAATCCCTCGTACACCTCTGACGACCTCTGCTGTGGCTGTTTAACATTATTGACAACCTAAAGAGTCCTGATATACATTTTAATGCAACCACCAAACATTTGCCTTATTAACTCCACAGTGTATGAGTCGGCATGGGAGGTATAAATTACGTTTAAGAAAAGTTTCGATTAAAAAAGTTGTTCAGTCTTTCTTTGTCAGGTTTAATGGCTTTTTCACACTTTGTCTTGTTCGCTCTATTAATTCCCAAAAGAAATTCTAAATGTTTAAATGTGATTTCTTTTATCTAACTCATTTTTAAAAATTAAATAAGTTAGAAAAAAATATAATAGATTTTTCTCAAATTTTTCTGTTGTGTTTGTCAGAAAATCAAATGCACCAGGGAGCGTTGAGTTTTAGTAAAACAGTATTCATTCCCTCACATCTTGATACACAATGTATTTCTTTTAATTAAGCTATTAACTTCAATGACTTAATGGGTAACATACCAAGTTTTATCAGTCCTTTCTGAACTTAAATGCTGCCAAAATACCATCTGTTTACACCCGAGTAGCCTGGGATTAAATACATGTGCCCCCTGTCCTCAGGCTTATCCTTAAAAACTGGCTTACGATAGTCTAGACTCACATGACTTCATGTTGTTTCACCCCCATCAGTGTAGACGTTTAAGTTTAACAGACACAAACTCACTTTTTTTATATCATTTTGCCTTTTATCAAAAAGAAAAAAAAAACATTGACGTTGTCTACATCACAGACAAGATTCATCAATATTCTGTTTTAAACAATTTTGCCATGAACAGAATGAACCCCATGCCCAACCCTCCCCTGGAGCAAACTCCTCTATACACAGTATACTTTACATACCTATAGTTCCTGTTCAGTCTTTTTGCATTTTACATCATTATCAAAGTAGTATCAATAGCTTTAAAATACATACAATGCTCCTTTCCATTGTAATTATAATCGCTATCCTGATTGTACATACAGTATCATTTCCCACAGTTAGAGTCTGATGAGCAATTTACATGCCTCATTTCCAACATGTTGTTACAAAATATTCTCTGCATTTCATTAGACCGAAATGCTTCTGGTGATTCGTGGATGAGAAGCATTCCTGTACGACCGGCGCATGTCATGAGGATGGAAACACTGCAGAGAGACTCACGCTGTTAAAGTAGTTTTGAATGCACACAATACAATAGATGATATTTACCCAAATCCGCAGCTCTTATTTATGCCCTCCTCCTATTTGACGTCAGTAATATCCTGAACCCCTCTCAGATTCTCCAAGGGGCTTTACCACCAACTGTCACGTCTGCTCGAACTTGAGATTATGAGGTACAGTCAGAGAATCTCAGTAATCCCCAATTAGAAGAGTTACACTGAGGGAATAACAAAGAGATTATAAAAGATCACTTCAACAAATGAGTAACACAAGTTATAAAAGTGGAACTAGTCCACGTGTTTGTATGGATTTGTTATACAAGAGTTTGGCAATGAAGTTCTCAGTATTGAGCACAAACTGTTGGCAGTAGTGGGCTGTGCTCAATGTACTTTTTTTTTACTTCACAGGATTAAAAACAGTGACTGATAAGTGCCTCCCAAATTTGTAAAAACCAGATTTTTCAGAATTAGTGTCAGTTCGGTGTCAGAGGTCCTCAACCCTGCATGGTCTCAAGCATGAAGCTCAGGGATTCACACGTAAAACTTTGGCACCAGAAACAAGTCCTCTGCAAAAGGAAATGTGGGCCAGGTGTCGCGCACATCTCTGACTGAATACTAAAGAAATGGGTGGAAGACTTGGTTTTCCAGGAGCTGGTTTGGATTTCCGTATATACACTGAGATGAGTCAAATATAACTGATTGATGACCACTAATCACAGCCAGGCACTTGAGTGTCCTTTCAGGTGTGAGCTGAGGGCCGGATCAGTCGGCAAAGAACCTCTGGACCGAGCAGAGGAAACATCTGCACCATTTTTTTTACCTCGAGGACAGACATGAGCTTTTATGTGTAACGGTGTGCAAGTGCAGTTAAACAGTTTAACATCCGCGACGGGGTCAAAATGATTTGGTTGGCGAACCAGAGCCCTGTGAGAAATAAAAACTCAATCTAAGTGTGGGAAAAGCTACCAGTGTCAAAAATACATCAAGAAAGCCTTCTTTGTTTGTACCCTGTATACACACAGCCAGAGCCCTGGACCGAAAGAGTTTGGTCACTGCAGTAGTAGTGACGAACATCATATCCAGTAGACTTTTTTTTTTTCTTTTTATATTAACACGTCCTGATTCAATGCACAGTATCACTAATGTCACAACATGGCCAAACTCTCCCTCAGCAGCTCTGCATACAACACGCAACCAGTCATAAACTTTAAGTCACACTAACTTAAGAAAAAACACTGCTTTAAAAAAGTTAGACTCCACTTAATTTTTTAACAACTTATTTTTTGGCCTAGTGGCTGTCAAGTGAAAAAGTGATATATATATATATATATATATATCATATCAGACCTATGACTGATTTTATGTGTCTGCTCTTTGCAAATTATCCTCATCCTGTAGCAGACTGAATTGTAGTCAGACTTTGTTTTTTGGCAACCTGTTTGACAGCAGCAGAGTGTTAGATATGAAATAAATGGGAAAGCAATGAGTCACATAGTTTAGACCAAGTGTCGTGTTTAAGTGTAAAGAGAAAAAGAGAGAGAAGTAGCGCACCTTCACACCTACTGGGAACTGAATCCACGTCCAGATAATCCACATCCAAATAATAAGAGCAATACACAAGAGGTTTAATACTGTTTTAGCCAACAGTGCTGGCTGCTCTGAGGAGCTCAAATCGTCTCCTCTCATGTTTGTTTAGGGGCTCAAAATATACTGCGAGTAAATCCTGTTTTATCAGTGAACAACTTATTATATATACAAGACGCTGGCAACTGAATTCTTCTGGGTGTAAAAACAGGGAATTTCAAAATAAAGAAAGTCATTAAAAATATGATTTAACATTAAAATCTATACAATGTACAAGATGTTTCAGTTGTTTTTTTCTGCCAGCCCAGAACAAAAGTAAAGAAAAGTCAGGCCTTGGGTGGATATGTCCCAGGGTGTGAAATTACTCAGAGACAGAGAGAAAGAGATTTTTTTCTTTTGCTTTGCGTTTCTTTTGGCCAAACCTCAACTTGACAAAAGCCAAACAAAATAGCGAGAGAGTGCTTACATTGTGGCTGAAGTGTTAGGCACTGCAAAAAATAAAAATGAGATTTATTTTTTCATGTTTCTGATAAACACAGTAAGGCAATTTGATTATGGCTGACTGATAGCAATATAAGTTTCTGGTCTGTCTTCTGTGAAGTTAGCTTATTTGCAATTTAGACTCAGGAGAGAAATGACGCTTGTTTTCCATTTTCACAACCCATTTTAAGATTACCTGTGTAAAAACGGCTACAATCAAAAATGAGGCACTTTATAAAAGAGTATATAGATATCTAGGCTATTTAGTATTAATCATTATATGTATACTGTATATTTTATATACCATTGTAATGTGTCACTTTATATTAGAATTGTGTTAACTGAAAACAAACTACAGTATGTACTATAGTCTCTGTCATTCTACTTGTATACTGTAGTATATACTATAGTATAATATACACTTGGAATAGAAAAGGTCAGTTGCCAAAAAAGTATTCAAATTCTTCATAGATTATGTGCTACATGTTGGTCAAAATGCATTAATGTCAGCTCTTATTCGGTCAGTCTTGTAAGGTTTTAAAACTCGAATACAGAAAAAAAATATGTTGTTGATTATCTAGTTTTTATCCGACCATCTTACTAACAAACATGTACAACTTCTGTGGGCTGTTGTTAGGGGCTTTATGAAATTATAAAGGGGGAGCATTATAGTTATGGTTATTATGTTTTTTAGTTGTTGGTTGTATTTGCACCATCGCGGGGGATTTTTGGGGGAAAGACGGGAGGCGGTCTTTTAACTTTTTCTCATCCCATAGTCATTCTTCCCCTGTGATTGTTTTATTTTATTTTTTTTTTAAATACCAGTCTCATCACAAAGATGGCTTTCATTTATATACTCAGCGCTGCGCTCTTTGGAAAAGCTGTCTCCAACATTTCCAACACGCCGGGCCGTGTGACTTGACTCAGGCATCATGTAATTCATCGTCTGTCAGCTTCAGCTGATATATTGTTATTACGTGAAATCTGGGGGTGGGGGGGAAAATTGCAACGCTCAAGTCCATCAGAAGAGCTGACGCATGTTCTGCGTTCACTCGTGTAACAACAGTTTGCTTGGCAGCTCGTTGTTTAAAAATAAAGAGTGGCTGGAATATTCTGTTTAGTTGTGAAGTGGGATCTTGCTTTTTTATAAAATTTAAAACAACATTCATCACCCCCTCCCCACACCAATAATTTTTGTACACTCCCTAAGCAGTTTAAAAGCATTTTCTTTTCAAAGCTGTAGTATTCAGGTTCCCTCTCTAAGAAGCCTGTTATCAGGTCCCTTCAGCACATCTGAGTGAGGACATTTACATACATCCAATCTAATTATTGTCCACTGTGTATCTGAAGCCAATTAAGCTGTTTGCATGCATAGCAGATAAATCTTATGTTAATTTTGCCATTTTTATGCAATGTTGCACATCGTAATTATTATTATTACATGGATGCATTATTGTGCATCTCTGCGGGTGCTTTTCTACACGATTCCCATTCAGAGTACACTATGTGTCCAATGAAGTGACTTTTTTTTGTTTGTTAGCTGCAGCTACTGGAGGTTTGAAATGTTAGTATATGTGTAAATATGGTCAATTGTATTTCGGGATAGAAATAACTAAATTTTTTTATAGTGAAACAAAGTGAAGAAATAATTTAAAGAAGAACTGATTACCCACTATGGGTTTTTGTACAGCAGAAGATGAACCTTAAACTGTACCTACTGTATAAGTGAATCCACAAAATGTTCTAAAGTACCACTGAAATGCATTAACTCGACTTTCATGCTGGCACCATTAGAGAATCAGCTACAGGACACGATGGGGCATGTTTAGTTTATGCATAATCAAAGCTGGGGCTGTGTAAACATGTGTCCTGTGTGAGTGCACATCTGGAGATTTAGAGATCAAGCTTAATTCTGTGTGCAAAAACACAGAAAACCGAGAATTACAGTATGACAATTTTGAAAGGATAAAAAGAAAGCCATTGTTCTCTTTCGTCAACTGCGACCTACGGATCAACTCTGAGCACAAGCACAACAATGTGATCTCAATGTAAAAATTAAATTGTAATTTTTAAAACAGCTTACACTCCTGTGGGTTTCTCAAATATTGCATAAGATGTGTGGGATTTTCACACAACCATTTTCCCTTTGTGTGGAAAAACTGACATAAAACAAACAAACAATAATATCTAAATTGCATTTGTATACCATAATTTCATTGCCAGGATTACAATGCCTCAGACATTGAACACATTTTGAAGTCCCTCAGTAGCACAAGCAAAGAGGACGAGAAATATAAATACTTTTTTGGGCAACTGTATATAATAAATCAAATATGTTTACAGTGACAGCATGTATGAGTGTGTGAAACCTCTGCCAAGCTGCATTTACTTCCTGTTTTGACTCAAAATGACACCTGACGATCATTTCACTTATCAAATATGGACAAAGGATGACGACATATAAAAACATAAACCTTGGGGGGGTTAAGTTTGTTCGTGGGACCCAACAAATAAACAGAAGGCAGCTGAGACTGAGTCAGCTACCGCTTTGATGTACTGCTCACAAGCAAATGTGTTTAAATTGAAGATAAACAGACACTTTTTTTCTGCCATTTGTGTGATTCCCTGAAAGCCCCGTTAATCTATGACTTTGTCTGCATAACTGTGAGTGTGTGATGGAGCCACCATGATCAACATAATGGCCACCTGAGAACTCACAAACATCACACATTGAACTGTCATCCTTGAAGTTGAAGCCAAATGATGGTCAAACGTCATTTTTATTCAAAACAAGGCCAATACAAAACGTTTTTCCTTACCCTGTGTGTGTGTGTGTGTGTGTGTGTGTGTGTGTGTGTTTGGCACACATTTGGTTGACAGAAAACAGCAGACGGGATGGGGATGAGTTTTCCAGGATTTCAGTGTTCAGACTCCGGTGTACAGTTCTGTTGTGGCAACAGATCGGGCCGCCGACCGTCCCCTCACAGACCAAGGGTGGAGCTGTCACGCCGGCGTCACGCTCAGGACCAAGACATTGATCAACAATCTGGAGGAAAAGAATCAAAAAGCACGCAGCAACTTAAAATCATACATTTTCAAGACAGAGGTTGTTCTGCTGTTTACAGTGTCAAAGTGTATCATCTCATACGATAGTTTACTCAATAATTCACTTCAGTCCCCCCACACAAAACGCTGGAGAAGGTAAGGCAGTTTATTCTCCAAAGCATATTGCTTTTGTTGAATCTAGAGCTCCTGCTGGCTGCTTGGGTAAATATCACATGATGCACGGTATCTTTCTATAAGGATTTTCTGATTAAGTCTCAAGCACACTGTTGCAGATGTCAATATTATGTGTACTGTCTTTGCAGTTTCAGGGATTTTGAACAGTTTCTTCTTTTAAATGAGCTCACTGCCACAATGATGTTTTTTTTTTTCTTTTGAGGTCTAAGAAGAGAGGAGTAGTTTGAACCAAAGTCTGAACAACAAGGGTTGCTCAGACAGAAGTGCTGATAAATCAATCAGTGGTTTGAATATCTGAGTCAGTTTAACCATTTGCTCCATCCACTTTCGGAGTCAAGCGATTGTCTGCAACCTCAACACTCAACATTGTTACACAATCAGCTTGTGACGATGAATTCATATGTTTTGTTCTACGGTTTTTAGTGCAGATAAAAAGAAAGACTATAAAGACTGAAACGATATCCACTACAGGCTGCCTGATTCATATTCACTCTTCAGTGCTTCAACATGGGTGGCCTGTGATGTTGTTCACTAATAACTACTAATATTCCTGTAAGTGGATCAAATAAAAGATAATCAACCATTTACAAACACCAGACATCATTGAATAGTAGACTTCCTGCTCAGACAGTAAGCTGATTCTTTGTCAGCAGAGATGGAAAGTCTTCAGCTACATTCATGTGAACACGTACGGTCATAATGCAGATGTGACAATGGTGCAATTAAAACGCATTGCACAAGTAAACACGTTAATCTAATTTTGATATTCTAATGAGTGCTGAATTAAAATGTAATTAAAACAGGTGGAGGAATGTGATATTAGCACAATTATTTGATTGTTGATTGGACATTTGGGAAGAAAGCCCGTTAATGTGAGGTTTTACAAACTGCAGAGCTGCCTCCTGTCTATATCCAGGCTTTATATAGTGAGATCCATTATCAGAATATGGCTGCAATTCATGAGAGTGGGAATACTGTTTGTGGCTTATAGGAGGAGAGGCACATCATTAATTGCAGTGTGAAAATTACATGAAAGAGTAATTTACAGAATATTAACAGAGCTGTCTTGTCCTTGCTATGCAGCTTAAATGCATAAATGAACTATCCCCAATTGTAATAATTAGTTAATTATTATGATTATACATGTATATGCAGCATTAGATGAATCAATCATGCAAATTTTATAGCTGCTCCGAATAAATAAGTTGTTTGTTCCATTTAGTGCTCTAATTAATATTCATAATGTACCTATGTATTTGCATTTTAACATAGTGCTTCTTGCAATTTTTATTTCTTTACACATAAAAGCAATGGCTCTCTGCTGCCTTTCAGCGTACACCCATCAAAAATGCACATCATCCACCAACATTAACCATGAAATAATTGTCATCTGTGCAATGTGAGGGAAACCTCAGAGCTGCCATGTGAAATCCTGCAGCACACCCACACATGAACATAAACACCTGGCCCGTGTTCTGTCTCCTCTACCTCCATTTATGTGAAATGGCTCATTACCAGCAGACAAATCAATTGGCTTTGCTCTCTGAACACCCACTTGTGATAATAAGAGACTCTACAGACAACCCACAGCCTGGAAACACGGTGCTGCCCTCCAGCTTGAAGCAAAGGTACACATCAGTAAAGGATGAAAAGGAGAGTGAAAAGCAGTGACTAAGACCCAGACATGAGTTTTGTCTGTGGATTATGTACATCACATAAAAAGCTTACATCCAGACAAACATTACAAGGAATTATACAGTTTTCCTTTTCTCCTATTTTAAAATATTTCGTTCACTTTCACTTGTTTTTAGAAATTAATGACACAGAGCCGCAATTATTTTCACCATCAATCAATCAATCAATCAGCCCACTATTTTCTTGTTTGATCTGCCAGAAATCACTAACAAATGCCTGTTACAATATTCTTCTACAGAAATATTATTTTTGGAATCATCTTTAAATTCTAGTTTTAACTGACCATCAGTCCAAGAAAACCAAAGTTATGTTCTGCTGAATGAAGAGGAATGTTTTACTCCATATATTTTTTTTATTCAGTTCACATCAGAAATTATTCTCGCATAGTCTTGAAACAATTTCCTTATTAATGTATTATTGTATTGTATTGCTGTGTAGACATTGCAATAAAATACTCGCCCCTCCCTCGTTTGCTGACGTAACAACTGTCTTTTAGTTGAGAGGCCAAAACTGATAACCTGATTGTCTATAAGTGGAATAAATGAATGTGCCGCTACAGACACTGAAACCTTATACAATATGTCTCAAACTATCATGTCATAAAGATTGTAGCTAAGAATTTATGGAGCCTCAGCTGTAGAACATAGGGACGACAAAAAATGTACCTCAGTCAGACCTCAGATGTCATGATCAAAATCTTCTTTACCAACCAATTGTTTAATAGATATTTTAAGATGGGTTTGCAGTCCCACTAGTGCTTACCTTGACCATCCTTTCTGCTGTTCTGGTGTGCTCTCAGTTCTTCTGACTTATAGAAGTCAATACTGGCATAAGTGTTGAGGCTGGAGCCTGCACCGCTGCCCATAGCGCTTCCTCCGATGTTGTAGGCAGCAGAGGTGCGTTCCACTCCAGCTTGAGGGCTCTCCTTAACGGCCAAGTCAAGGTCAATATAATTAAGGCCTTGTTCAGCAGATGAGGTGGAGGCTTGTGGTGGAGGTGTGGCAGATAAACTAGCTGCCTGCCTGTTCTCCCACGGTGAGCAATCCAAACCATGCCGGTGGCTCGATGCCTGGCTGCCCTCCAGGAAGAGGGAGGTAGAAGAGGGTGCGTGGCGTGGTAGGGAGGGAGGTGAATTAAATGTCTCTGAGTGGTGGCTCTGCCGTCCCTGTGTATCACCTCGGACCAATCTGCTGCTCCGTTCAGGAGACTGGAAGGACTTGACTGGGGAAAAGCCCAAGCCTGTTTCCTGCTCCATTGATAAGGGTTGACCAGAGTGGATGGCAGGTCTTGCTGAAATGCTGGGATCTGAACATTTGTTGTCCATAAATTGAGTGGGGGCATCTGCTGGCATCGCTGCCATCTTAACTTTTGTTCTGTACCCGGCATTGCCCTCTGCTGCCAGAGGAGAGGACGTGCCATGTTCGTGTCGGGCCTTGGGGGCAACAGCTGGTGGGCCCTGTGGGGTGCTGAATGTGGATCTAACAGGAGTCAGGGGCGACGAGGACTTTCCTAAATCCATGCTTACGTATTCCGCAGAGGTGGACAACGGTGCAGAGAAGCTACGTGGGAGGTTAGCAGGATTATCGTGGCAGAGGAGTGGTTGATTCAGGGGCCGGAGGGTTCCATGGATCACAGGTTGTCCGTGTTTGGACCCTGAACGTCGTCCTCCGTCACGCTTATTGTCCTCTTTGAACACAATACTGACATACTCACCAACGTTTTGAGAGACTGATGGCAGCAGATTCTCCTTCACCCTGGGTAAGGTGTTTGCTTTTGTAATGTCTGAGGACACACTGAGGGGACGACCCCTCCTTTGTTGCTTTGGGCTCTTACTACTTGACCCACGTTTTTGATGGGGACGGTCATCTTTTGTGCAAGTTCCCGCACTCTTGTATTCGGCTCCAGTTCTTAATAAACTTAACCCTCTCCCTGCTGATATGGATTTGTCTTCTAGGCTCTCACTGCTGGCTGAGCTGGAGGAGAAAGAAGAGGAAGACATGGAGAGTTGACAGCCTCCTGCAGAGCCCACTGCAATTTTGTTTCTCTTGCTGTATCCCACTCCCCCTCCCCTTCCAGTACTATCATGCCCACTGCTGTCCTTCTTTACTTCCCCTTTGTTTAAGTCCTCCTCGAAGCGAGTATAGAGAGTATGTTGATAAGCTCGTGGCAGGGAGAAGTAAGAATTAAACATTTTTGGCTGCAGCTGGTGCTGCTCGGGGTGGGAAGGTGGTGTGCTGCAGGCAGAGCGGCTGCAGACAGGTGAGATGTTCATGTAGTCACTGGCGGCCCGGCTCTCCATGCTGGCCCTGCTATCCCACATGCCCAGTCCGTGCAGGTCTGTGGAGCTGCTGCTATTTGGGGACATGACCATGTAGCCCTCTGAGCTGGGCTGGCGGATGTGCTGAGGGGGGGACACACTGTTGTTGGGGGTCATGGCCATATACTCATCATCTGCCCCTGGCTTAGCACTGGTGTCGGACATACCTATCGCGAGAGAGAGGGAAACAGGAGGAGACGTCACTCCAGGCAACATTGACATGTAGCCGCTGTCCACAGCTGGTCCTGTGCCTACTTCTCCCCTGGTTTTCTCAGCCCGTTTCTTAATGTCCCCTACTGCCAGGCCTCCTGAGCCATGATGCAAATCAGCTCTCTCTCGGTTAGCACTCTGCGACATGATGGCATATTCTTCATCATCTTCGTCATCTTCATCTTTTCTATGTGGGGCCAGTCTTTCGTGGGCTGCCAACGGCAGGGAAGCCCGCTTACTTAGTAGTCTGCGTTCAGCCTCAGATTCCCTACTGGATGCACGCCGCAGAATCCGTCGGCCTTTTGAGCGATGGTGGGAGCCAAGGAGGCCCTCTCGCTGTCCCATCACTATGTAGCTGGAGGGGCCTTCTCCATGTACGTGATGGCCAGACAGGCTGGGTACGAGCAGAGAGTGTTCCCCAGGACTGGAACCATATTCATCTGAGGAGCCGTAGTCGCTCGGTGAACCTGAAACAGAAACTCTCTGAGAAACTCGAGGGTAGGAGCATACTGTCATGCCTCCCACTGCTGCCCCCACCAGGCCACACTCTGAGCCGTGACCAGAGCTGGAGGACAGACTCGGCGCAGGGGAGGGAGCAGGATTAGGCGTGTACCGTGCAAGGCTGAGGGTAATCTTAGCAGGGGTTGGAGCCCTGGTAGGCTTGGGTCTCAGTGTTGGTGTAGTTGAGCAAGAACCATTAAGACTTGGGCTGGAGCTGGCCCATGTCCCTTTAGCACTTGCTCCACCCTCCTCTGACCGGGCTCCAATGCTGGCGGTTCGCGCCCTCGGGAACCCGTGGCGTGATGTGGGTGAGGTGCTCGTGCTGCTGCCTCCTGTTCCAGGGGTCTCTGTGCGGGCTCGTCTGGAGAAGCCCACCTGGCTCGGTGGCAGATTTGGATGATGACGACGGCTCGGGACACTAATGGGGTTTGAAGCAGTACCACCACCACACGACGTTCCCACAGACTGAGATTTACTGCGCTGACGGAACTCCTCACTCAGGGCCTTCATGGCCTCCAGCAGGGTCTCGTGCATGTTCTGGGCCACCACAGAGTCGTCCACCTGCATCCAGAATTCTCCGGGGCCAGTAATCGCTGAGCGACCCACCTCAATAAAGAAGAAATTCTCTGAGTGGCCGCACCTGCGGACATTCATCAGCTGCAACACCACAGCTGCCACGTCAGAGTTGAGTTTGACAAAGTTGACTGTCTTGTCAGTCAGGCACAGCCGGTAGATGCCCACTAAGTTCCTGGCATGTCCAAGACCTTTAGGCCAAACCTTGACCTGCCATACTTCCTTGAATGTTGGGATAGGAGACGGAGAGCTACACTCTCCACTACTGCCATAGTCTTCAGGAGTTTTACCTAGAGAAAAAATAAAGAATAAATCAATAAAAACATTAAAGGCATTAAATAGCTAAACACATCATGAATGCATGAATATATTAAAATATGTACAATATGTGTACTCCAAAAATTTGGGATTTACATAAAACACATGACCTGTTGAAATATTCATGAAAGCCAAAATGACACACAAGATAATACTGTATTTTGTTTCTCTATTATTTTTAAATTACTGCATGCAGGAATCTACACTGTGTCTGCCAAGCGCCTGCGCTGCAGCTCATTCATCACCATCACTTTTAAGCTACAGCTCTATAATTAATTAAGTCTTAGGACATATAGAATTCATCTACTGAAAAGCAGCATGATGGATTGTGAAATAATGCCGTTCAATGCCAATCACAGTGACAAATTACAGAATTACAGTTGTGTTTGTTTTTCCTGCCATGCAGTCCCTGCCATGAAGAACTGACAACTGTGGTGGTTTGCTCCCATCCTCAAGATAAACTATTTAATTTATTAGAAATAGGAATCATTAAAACAGAGGCCTTTACATCAATGTGCTTCAATCCGCTTTTGCACATTATGAACAGTAATGCACTCAACTGAATTTAATTAAGAGCAGTGTTTTATTGTGGCTGTCCCTGAGACATTATCTCAACAAAATGGGGGTCTGTAGTCTAAGGCGAATCTATTTAGGGTATCACAACATGACAACATTGAAGCTGGGCAAGCCCATCGGTCTCAACTAACTGAGCTGCAAAGGATAACACAGGGAGGAGGAGGAGGGTGGTGGTGGTGTTCAGCTCCGGCATAAGGATAACAACGTAAACACGAGGATAACCAACAGAAACGCATTTTCCAGTGAGAGCGCACTGACGATGCCATCTCCTCCCTACCAGCAGCACCGTGCAGCACAAATGTAGGTTAGGCGAGCGGCAGTCGGAGCTGTGCAGAAAAACAAAAACACGGGCTCCAGCGGAGTGCACCACGATAGGCTACTACTATATGATGCATCCCTCGGATGGTTGCTATATGCCCACTGCGCCATGCAGAAATACACCGTCGTGTGAGGCGGGCTGCATTTAAGTCAGAAAATGCAATCACACGCATTAAAACGCACAGACGCCTCATAATGCATCGGATCGCGTTTTGCTGACAGAAAACGATCCGCAGGTTGTGACCGTATTGAAGCTTATTGAGACTGTGCAGCACAAACACAGCACATGCCGCCCATAGCGTGTCGGTCTCCCCCCGATCAGTGGGATCCACCTGCCGCTTGGTTTAAAAACACGCCGTCCAAATTGCATCGCTTGGGCTGATTTATTTTAATTTAACAGGTTAACTGAAGCTGCAGCAAAAAAACAAACAAACAAAAAAAATACATTTAAACAATCTGATCCTCTGATATGCAATGAACAATCAGGGATGGCCGAGCCAAACAGTGTATGGAGAACAAACAGCCCAGGGCAGGATGGGCCTGGTGCAGAGACAGACAGCAGGGATCACATCACACTTCTCGTGTCTCACAGTTGCACTGGAGGTCCAGCATGGCTTGGTACCACTCGGTCTGGATCTCCTCGCTGTCTGCGGCGATGGCAAAGCTCTCGCTGCGGGTGTAGAGGACGATCATGTGCTTGTTCTTGGAGTCCGCCCGCTTGTTGATGTTGAAGCAGGTCTCCAGGCTGAGCACTTTCTTGGGCACAGGTGATTTGCTGCGGAATTTCTTCTCGTTCTCGTAGTACTCCAGCCGAGCCGGACCGCGCTCCGAGGCCGCCCTCAGCACGAAGAAGCGCCGGTGCATTGATTTATGCTTGCGGAGGTAGCCGCTCTTCTGGACATCCTCGTAGTTCTGCGGCTCGGCTGCTTGGTTCTCCATGGCCGAGGCAGAGTGATGAATATTACAAACCAATAATCTCAGAAGGGGAAGGGGGTTGGGGAGGGGTAAAAAAAATCAAAGTCCACTCCTCATTAATCCATTGCCACTACATCCCTCGTCCTCCCCGCGTCCACATTTGAGTGTCCAGCGTGTGTGGTGTGCGACGGCTCAGGATGCGAGAATCAGCCAGACCATGTTTTGGATCTGGTCTCATCACTGGTGTGAATGCAGGAGTATCCGAAAGGCCGAGCCGAGCCGAGCCGAGCCGCGCGTCCTGCAGCCCAGCCCGGTCCCGCCCGATCCGGTCCAACCGCGGTGCAGTTCAGCTGCTTGAGGACGTCTCCTCCACCTGTCTGAGGTTGCCCAGTCAGTCTCTCACCAGCACTTGTCAAGCTGGGAGCAACAAAAAGCGACGTCCTGCAAGAGGGTTTCAAAATAAAAGCATCGTAGAATAAATCAGCGCTTAAAAACATCTGCATTTTCAGTCTGTCGGTAGTAGAAGCACCTAAGCCTTTTATAGCTTGGTATTTCCTGCATTTTTCCATCACCTTTCCTGCTCAGGGATGGGCGGTGAAATTAGAAAATAACACAATCACAACACATTTTTTGCCCACCAGCTCCCTCAGCACCAAATTCAGTATTTTTGTGAGTCCTGGGTTTGTCACATGACACTGTTTTTGTCACTTTTCAGCAGGCAAGTGCTAAAAAATAAGATAAATAAGAAAAGACAACAGAGAGAGTTATAATAAGTAACATTGAAACTTACAGCTATTTGACACAAATCATACAAATCACTGCAGCATTTACTTGGTACATCATCTCTTTTTTTGCTGTAAGAGCAGTGAAGTAATCGATCGGAGTAAAACCTCTTAAACCCCTCCTCAACACACACACACACACACACACACACACACACACACACACACACACACACACACACACAGCTTCATAAAGACCATACCTAAGCTGATGTGTTTTTGTTGAAGCTACAAACAAACCCGAAATGCTTTTATTGTGAAAGCCAGCCTCCTAAGCTTCCTGCTCCTTCCGTCTCTCTTTAGCTGACTTGACACATCTTCACCTCGACTGGCACCTCCAAGCCGGTGCCAGTCAAATGCCAGGGGGGGCTCCGGGACTGATGGGGTGCGCAGAGGATCACGGTATCCGGCGGAGGAGGACTTGGTTTGTGAACATGTGCACCATCAGACAGCCTGTGTCGTGCAGTGCAGGTTTCATCTAGGGGGGGGAGGGGGTCCCCCCGCGGTCTGCACGCAGACAGGAGCAAAAACAACTGCAGAGCATGCTGCTTGAGAGGTCAGGGCTTATGCAGCTACAGACCTAATGCGTGTCTGGGGTTGTGCTGTTGAATAGCATGCAGGATTGAAAAGCATATGTGCACATTTTATAGAAATAAACAGGTATAATGGCCTGAATAACAAATCCAATGTGCATGTGATGATGAAATAACTCCCAATGGAGACACTATTAGAGAATTATAGTGATAAGAAATTGTGCTACCATGTTTTATGTGATAAGATGGCTTCATCAGTGTCCAGTTTGTCGATTATTCCCTTGAAGTTCAATCTAATTTAAATCTAAATGAAATGTAATTTCAGCAACCACATGGGCAGCTGCAAACTGATTGCTTTGACCGTAAATAAATTGCAAGGCTGAGTTGATAACTTGTAGTGTATCATTAATCCAATTAAATTTGTGATCATAAACACACAAGAAAAAAACCCCTCAACAGTAGGCTGTGTGTTTTGTTAATTGCCCTTTTGTAGTTTGATTGAAACTAATTTATACCCCAAGCAACAAAAAACATCAGAGTTTAGACGAAAAGTGTCTCATCCTGTAGATGACGGTCTGTGGTTGAAATGGTTTGGCATATCCACCTGTCAAACTGATCACATTGTCCTCATAGTAACCTCTGTTAGTGGCAGGAATAGGAATTGCTTGTGAACTGATGTTGTCCTGGGGGCACAAATATCACTTGTAGATATTCTTGCTGGCCGTGCAGACAGCATCTGTTCATATTCTGATTTGAATGATAACATTTTACTCGTTTCACCAAATTCACCTTTAAAATTATTGTATTGTTGTTTTCAGTGCTAGCTAACATCAGGAAGTGTTGATGATTTTTATAATTGATGATAATTATAATTTTATAAGATCTCATGACAGCAGTAAATATTTGATCCAGAATCTTTGTAAACTGTCAGCTGCTGTTACTGTGTGATACACGGTGCAACTTAAATGCAACCCCAGCCCCATGGAGGCTGTGCTCCGGCAGGAAATCCACTCAGTAAACATCAGAAATCAGATTCACCATCACTCGCAATGTTCAAGATGAAATTGTGACAGAAACACTCACAGGGTTTGTTTACACCATGCAGCGTATTGCACAGAAGTTGCATTATGTAAAGCCAACCTTACATTTTCATCGGATTGTTCCACTGTAGAATAAAGCAAGAGTCACACCAGCCAAAGTAAGTAAAACCAGCCCAAAGCTTGTTAGCATCACTGTAACTTGCTTTGGGGATTTATGGTGAAATTGTGAGGTAAGACCTCCTGTGAGTCATAACTGAGTGGAGGTTTAATGTTGCTGATACTGTGTGTTAGTAAGCTATGATACAACACTGCCTTTTCAAAACTTAAAGCTTTCTATAATCAAAGAGTAAGACTCTTACTCTTACTTAGAAATACTGAGCTACAAATGGCTTAGATGCCATTTACAGGATTTATTGGCCTTTATTGAGATTCTGATTGGGCATATAGAGGCTGACACAAAGACAAACATACACAATCTTCACTAAAACCATAATTTATTTACAGAAACACATTGAGATCGCTTTCAAAATGAACATTACAGTCCATTCAGGTTTGATGAGGTCTATCTATTTGGCAAATTGATTAAAAATCTAAAAAAAAAAAAAAATTGTCCCTTAGATACCCACCAAAGAAACGTTCAGGTCCCCTCATGTTCTTCATTTTGCTTCAGAATTCCCTTGTCATGGGGGCTGATCATGGTTGTGCAGATAAACACTTAATGTGTGGTGTGAAAGACTACACCAGACGCAACCAGATAATCAAGTCATCAGACATACATTTTTTGTCTATATGCTGAGCTACTGTGACAAGTCGGTGTATGCCGGACATGGCCAGTGGTGAGCTCGCCAATGAAAAAATGTTCACAGACCGAAACAGACCAAGACTGTTGTCGGAGGAAAATCCTGCCTATTCTTGCTCCGGTATCAGTGCTGCGGCAGACAATTTGCGAGCCAGTAGAATGAGTGAACAATGTGGTTGCTTGCTTTGTGAATGCACTGTGATTAAACCCTTGTGTTTTGTTGATATCTCTTTTTGTGTCAGGGGTATAGGGAACCCAGGCAGAAAAAACTCCACTAAAAAGTCCCTAACCCTGCAGGACACAAAGACAAACTAACTATGTACAAATTTACAGTATATATACATCCCCAGGCCAAAGACAAATGACTCAGAAGGCTCTGTCCTCCCCTTTTTATATGCATATCCCCCCAAATGTTCTGTAAAATTCAACTAGGATCCCCTGGGGGTGGGCACTGAAGAGACTTCACAAACATTTGTTTTCAGAGGACCTCCATATACATCCACTGTTTGGGGTCCTGGAGAGCCCCAAAAAAAGATAATAGCTGAAAATCTCAGACACAGACAGACATTTTCCTCAGAAGATGGCGATACACATGAAAAGGCTCAATCTGCTGAAGCACATTATTGGAGATGATCATTTCAGTCAATTGACTCAGACATTGTGCATATCAGTGCAGAGCAGATATACTGTATGTCACAGAAATCAGGTCTTCCTATTGTTGTCTTATTAAGATGCTACTGAACACACAGCATGTTGCACAGTACATTCAGCCATGCGTGTAGCATGTTTCAAAAATATGGCTACATATACTGTGGGTGAAGCTTTAGTGAAAATGCATTATTGTTAGTGAGCAACAGTTTGTTTGCATGTTGTGTATATCTTCTATGGGTTGGTAGTAAATTTCAGCATAATGTCAAAAGCAATACATACATCATTATAAACAATACATACTGTATGTCGTATCATAACATCATTAGGGAGAGAAACATCGATGCATGTCGATGCATGTCGTTAGCCAGGAAAAATGTTTCTAAAAATGATGCTTTAATGTCATTAAATGTTTAACTTTCCTTTTCAGTCTGCATTTTGATAATAACCAGGAGAATAAGTAATCTAGTCTACATTTTGGTGCGTATTCCTGTCTTTAAATACACTTAATTGAACTGATAAGTTAGAATGAAACAGACATATCGGTCAAATCAACTAAAATAGGCCTATCACACTAATGGAATAAAAAGATACCCTGCAGTTGAAAATATATTGCGTTATTTATCTTCATTAATAATGAATTATAATCATAAATAAACAAACCAGATGTGTTTTTTTTGGACAAGTTTTGGGTAGTACAGCTTCATTCATGGAATATGTGAAAAATCACAATAATACTCTCAGCCTTGACTGACCTATCCAGCTTAAATTACTGTGAACATTTTTGAATGTATTAATTCAGTGTTGTTGTAAAAGGGTAATGCTTCTAAAGTGAGTGCAGCAAAGACTCTATTATGCCTGAGATGAATAGTGGAGCATTAACAGCTTCGAGCCTCAGGCTGTTTCATGATAAAATCTCTAGAAAATCTCTACAAAGCACAAAGATCAGTACAAATACATACAGCACATGAAGTACACCACATGGTGCTGTGATAATTATTGTAGACACATCCATCATAATCCCTTCTTGTTAAGTGATTACTGTCCTTTAAACCAGCACCTGCAATTCAACCCTGATATGCATATTACACTGTTTGGACACTGTATGAATGTAAAGAATATGGACGGTAGCTCTTTTTCGTGCAGTTTTTTTTTTGCATCTTTATTGTGGCACAGATGTACTAAAACTATGAATGAAGAGAATGACAATCTGATTTTGATAAACAAAAAAAGTGTGACTTTCCATGTCACCTGGGCTGGATTTTCATTTTAGCACAAATTACAGTAGATTGTTGTCGGATGTTGCACGTTGAGCTTTTCATTCATTCATATGTCCATCTGTGTAATCTTTCACTGGAAAATCTATTTTTTCATTGTGGGGAAAAAAAACCCAAAACATCAGGCTAGCCCATCCTCTTCTGTCGATCCAGGAATTTTTGTCTTCTTTCGACAGGTATCTCATCTAAACTGATACCGTGATTGCTTCCCCTGTAACAGGAAATACAACTTTTTATATACTGTGACGGGGACACAAAACACAGCATGCAATACATTAAATTGTGCAAATTGTGCTCCAATAATTTTTATTATTGGAGCACAATTATACAGTATAAATGAAGTGCAGACATTAAAGCAGGGGAGTCATATTTATACATATGTGGAGGAGAAACCAAAACACTCTCTTACCCTTGAAGGTCTGGAGGAATAGGCAGGGGTTTGTTGAAATCTTCCCTCCCTACCAACCAATATGTGTTCTCAATCCCTTTTCCCTAGAAATAAATAATTAATAGCATTCATTATTTGTTATTTTGAGACTGGTACCTACTGTAGGTACATCTTTTGTGTATATTTTCTTTTTTATTTTTCATTGATCTTACCTTTAACTCTGTCAGGCCTCTGACTTCGATCTTGTATCCCAGCTTCAAACTGTTCAGGACATCAACTGTGCTTTGGTTTACATGGATTCTGTAAGCTGTGATAGTAAATATAGAAACATTTACACTGGAATTGCTTTAATATCAGGTAAAACATATAACATTTATGATGGCCTCTCTAAAGTTTTAAAATTATTTATCATGGAGGTTTAAAGAGTCAGGAAGTAATTTCACCACTTGGTGGCAGTAGATGATGTATCACTACTTTGCTCATATAGTAAACATACAGTGTGGTCATGGAAAATACATAGTATATAATAAGTAAGTAAGTATATATAAGTATAATATACATAGGTCAAGTGTTTTAGATCTTATAGTATAATCTTCTGGGAGATCAATCAAATGTTATTTATTTTTAAACAAAAGTGTACTTAGTAGTTCAATCTTAAGTTTGTACTTTTATACACTATTTATACACAATGGAGGGGCATGAGGGCAGCCAAGGCAAACTTGGTCATTGACGACATTTATACTGAAAGTTCAAATTGACCTCTAATTCTGCTGATAGTCTTAAAGGATTAGTAAGGACTTCTCACTTAAAGCCATGTTTAGCCTCAAGCCGCATACACACAAACCACACCTGTGCCCTAAACCACTGTGTTGATTAGGGAAAAAAAAGATTAAAAAGAAGAACAAGATCAGTTTGGTCTATGTAATGAGATGTGAGACACTCACACAACCCTGTCGACTCCATTCGAGATGCTGTGTTGACAGTGTCTCCAAACAGACAGTACCGAGGCATCGTGAGACCCACCACTCCTGCTACCACTGGGCCTGCAAACACAGCATGCAAGAATACACACACATACACACCCACACAAAAACACAAACAGGTTGAGGAGGTTTTCAGTGGGGCACCTCTCTTTGGCATCTCTGATGTCATAAACCATTTTGGTGTGTCAGATGCTTACATTGTTGCATGTGACCACAAGTAAGTTTTTACACAGATTTGTTTGCACTCTTTGTGGTAGGTAGGCTCATAATATCTGAAGTGCACATTTCTTTTCCTAATACATGACGTCAAAGTCATACACTACCACTCCTGCTGGCATGAAGAAATTCATAGAATAGAGTTAGAAATCCAAGTATGCAGTGTGTTAATTGGATGACAGCGCTCTAAGTGGATAGCTTTTCACTGTTCCAGGAATAAGTTTCAGACGAGGATAAAGGAGGTAAAAATACCTCCTCGCTTTAGCAAGCTTGGGTCCCTGTATTCTTCTTCCCCTGCAACAAATTTTCTCTCTCTCTCTCTCTCTCTCTCTCTGAGATGGAATTTTGATTTATTTCATGCCATGTTTTTTTTTTTTTTTTTCTACACATGTGTGACTTTTCACAGTCAAGAACTTTACATACACATCATTTCTGCTGTATTTCTTGATGGTTAGAACATAGTTTATCACAGAGGAAGAACATATTGCTCACCAGAGTGCAGGCCAATGCGAATCCTGACTTTCAGTTCAGGCATGTGCCTCATCTTGAAAGTACCAATGCAGTGGAGGATATCAAGAGACATGTTGGCCATTTCAGCTGCATGACGGTTGCCGTTCCTATTCGGGACTCCTGAGGCTACCATGTAGGCGTCTCCAATAGTTTCCACCTAAGAACCATAAAAAAAGAGTTCAATAGACATACACATACACAATGAGTTTTTTCGCTGACTAGACATTCTTTTAGATATTCAGATCAGGTTTAGGAGTAACAGAGGCAATGTTTCAATGATACACAGAATGTGGAAGTTTAGACAGGAATAACAAAAATTTGAATTTGAATGAAGTTTTGTAAAAAAAAAAAAAAAGATACATATTTATTGGTAAAAGTAACAAATTAGATTAAAAACAACATTGTTTTCAATATGAAGATAACAGTTTGGTTCATTTCTACCAATGCTGATCCACATATATAAAAGGTCTGTTGTGTCAGTCAATATATTCAAAACACTAAAGAACCTGTAAAATATACTAAATATACTGTAAGTGGGTTGTCAATGAAAAAACAAATACAACAACCTTAATCACAGATACTGTACACACGATCCTGCAACACTCACCTTGTAGACGTCATGCAGGCCGATGATAGCATCAAAGAGCGTGTAGAGGTCATTGAGTAAGTCAACCACCTCGATGGGTTCACTGAGAGCTGAGATGGTGGTGAAGCCCACGATGTCACTGAAGTACAGCGTGACTTCGTTGAAATGCTCAGGTTTGACGGGCTTGCCTGTCTTGAGTGCCTGGGCCACAGACCTGACAAAGGCAGATGATGAGCGGAACTTTCTTTTTCAGCACACACAGACTTTCAAAGAAATTCAATTGCTGCCCCTTCCTAATGATAAGAATGTTTCCTTGAAAACTGTTATCACTGATTTCTGCAAACTGGCAAAGTGATTTTTCAAAAAACATTACTGTGAAACAGTACAATGTGTGAACACAGAGCAGTGACAGCATGCTGTGTGACTCTTTCCTCTCAATATGCAGTTAAACACAGAAAAGCTGCTTCTCTCTGCTTCTAAATTTTATTCCATCTAACATAATAAGAATTCTATAAGATCTGATGCAGTGCTATGAAAACCACAATCAAATTGTCTTTAAGGTGCCCTTGTGTGGACTTTCTAATAAGAGCACCCAGCTCTGAGACAGAAACATGTTTGATGAGCACCTGAACTACAAATCATAAAAGGAAACAAAACTCAGGTGGCTGATCATATTTTTTTTGGAGGCTTGATTAAATAATCTCATTACTGAATTAATGAGATTAATTAATTACAACTTTCAAAAGAAAGAAGAAAACTGACAAATTTTAATGAAAGAATAAAATCTACCAGCAGGACACAGCTGACAAATTTTATCGGGTGGTTTTATGATGAGTTTAGTATTTAAGGTAAAGCATCACTTACAGTATAATACGAACTAATTTGCAAGCAAAAATGTACTGATCACTTCATCGGTTGTTACCAAATAACTCAGGGTTTCTGAATGCAGCAGAGTGACAGCTATTTTTTAGCAGAAACATTTGAGACACGATAAAGGAAAAAAGAAAGAAATGCATTTTGACATTGATTGATTGATCTTGAATTTTTAGTTGTGCTGTCATGCACAACAGATGAAAGCTACAACATTTTCTTTGTGGTCTTGATTCAGCTGTATTTTGCACAAATCACAGTTCCTGAGATGCTCTATAGGCTTCCAGAAGGTATTGTTGTCTCATCAACCTCAGTGGCATGAAACCATACTTTTTTTTGCCTCTTTCACGTGCCAGTTAAAAGTTGCTGGACACTCACTTGGGCAACATCTGAGCCACCAGTTTGTCAGTCTTCTGTCTCTCCACTTCCAGCTCCTCCGTCCTCTCTCTGATCAAATCTTCCAAGTTGGAGGAGTACTGTTCCAACATGCGCAGCATAGAGTCGATGATGTTGGTCTTCTTTCCCTTGGTGATGTTTTTGAACTGTCACAATGAAAAGGAGGGAGCAGCAATCTAATTTCAAAGCTTGCAACTTTTGTACAGAACAACATGTTAAGAGGAGTTTTCTGAGATGTGTTTTTACCTGTTTGAAGATCTCCTCAAAGGTTGGCCTCTTGTCCGGCTCCTCGCTCCAAGCCTGTTTCAGAACCTGTATCACGTCAATCGGGGCCTCGTCCACAGATATAGTTGGCCGACACAACGGAGGAGGCTCTTTGACTTTGCTGATAATCTCTGTCAACACATACAAACAAATTCAGTTGTCTCTAATGTGATTTTGTGCAGTTTTGTCTAATAATGATAACTATGAACAACAGAACACAGTGCAGCATTCTTTGCAACAATTCAAGTATTTGTCATTTTCTATTCAGCTCAGTGTGAACAGTTTTGTGTATGAGCTAAGCGGAGCGCAACAATACATTAACATCATTAGTTCACTGCATGTTATCATACTAACAGGTCATCATTTTTTAAATATGAATAAATAATTTTCATATGGCTCCAATACTCTACTACTCCATCGTTTCTTTTTAAGTTAAGTAAGCCATCTTGTACTAACATACAGTATGTATATGTACATATATACATATATATAAATATCTCACTCACCCTTGGGAGGCATGTCCAGCATGCAGAAAGGTGCAGAGCGAGAGATAACCTCCTGTGCGACAATGGAGAAGCTGTAGACATCTCCTGCGAAGGTTCCCCTCCTCCTCTGGCTGGAACTTCGTAGCAGCTCTGGTGCCGTCCAAAGCAGATCTTTATTGAAAAAAAAAAAGAGACACAACGATAAAAAAACAAAGAGAACTGACGTGTACAAGCAAAGTTACAGAATGAGTCTGTGGATGAACTCACCCTCTGGTTTTTCCTCGTCTGTGTCAATGCTTTGGGCAATCAAAATTTCATTGAACCCATAATCTGTCACCTTCAATACAAAGCGTCCGTCGACCACACAATTACGGGATTTGAGCCGTCCATGGATGATGTCACGATTGTGTAGGTACTTCAACCCCTGATAACAATTTGTGGAAAATGTGAAATGTGAATAAAAAAGAAAAAACACACAATCGCAAAATGGGAAATGGGGGAACAAGAATGGGTCATTTAGTCTCCTACCCGAATCAGATCCATTAACAGGGAAGATTTGAACATCCAGTCAAGACGCACATCCTCGTTGCTGAGTAAATCCTCCAAGCTGCCCCTGGTACAGTGCTCAGTCACAACACCGAAGATCCCGGAGTCAAAGAACAGTCCCAGGAACAGATTAAGGTTCTCGTGCCTCATGTCCCTGAGCTGATAGGATGACAATGGAAAACACCAAGAACTGTAAATTGTCTGGTTTGACTAGCGGATGTCACTGAGGATGATACATTTTTCTGTGGCAGTGCAGTCAGTGGTTTTGCTTCATCAAACAACAGTAAATCAATGTGTAATTAGTGCCCTGCCTTTGCCAGGATGAAAACAACCATCTGACAACAGACTTCAGTGCTTCTTTAACATCAGAATCAGATTCAAAATATTTTATTTATCACAGGGGGAAATTTGGTGTTCGAGTTGCTGGAACATTCCCGTACACATTAACTTACCTTGACACATTAACTTACCATGACACATTAACTTACCATGACACATTAACTTATCATGACACATTAACTTACCATGATACATTAACTTACCATGACACATTAACTTACCTTGACAAAGACGTTCTCAGTGCTGCTGTTGACACCTGATACTGTTCCAGCGGGGCATTTCTTCAACCAAACCCAGTCACCCTGGGATGTACACAAAACAACACAGCCTTTGTCAGAATAAAACCACCCAAAGGCCTGAGCACTAAACTGGTAAAACAGGAGTTTACTGAATGTATCATGGCGCACCTCGAACACAGCAACATTCGAGCTGTCTGGTGTGGAGGCCATGTAGCTGCGACCAGACACCGAGTGGTGAGGTGTCTTCATATCCAGCTGGCTTCTCAGGATGCTCTCGTCATTAATTTTCTGTTCGCAAACACAATTAAAAGAAAACCGGTCCGCTTAGAAAGGATAATTTTTTACCAGTAAACTATCACAAATTTGCAAAAAAGACAGTCAGAATTTTCAGAGATTCAGCACAGAACTGACCCGTTTGCTGACTTGAGTGTTGATGAAGACCAGGTCGTCGAGGGTCAGGACCACCTTTGTTGACCCACCGCTACCACCTCCATAGCCAAAACCAACCCTGCCACTTTTCCTGGAAAGACAATCATAATATTATTTAGAAATCACATGAGACTGCACAGAATGGGATATCATTCCTTGATATTCTGTTGTACGTACTTGAAATGAAGAAAGCAGTTAACTCCAAATCCAGCCAGTGCAACAAACAAAAGGAAAAGAAAGAGGAGAGTGATCGAATCTATACCTTTAGGAAGAGAAGAACAGAAGAAAAAGACACAATGTGAATCCACTGAATTCAGGAATGTACACTACACCAGCTTTTCTTTATTTCCTGCAATGACACTACAAGGGCACTCACCTCCAGTACAGGCAAAGTATGGGCTAAACCAGCAGCTTGAGTCTGTGTAAGGCGTGCTGCCTGCAAAGTGGATTGAACGGCTGAGGTATTTCAGGCCCCCAGTCTTGCCATCTGTATGAGCCGCCTCCAGAACATGAGTTGAGTAGAGAGAGGTGCCCATGCCACTGTAGTCCAGCACTACGTAGCGAGCCTGCATGCCCTTGCCATTTCTGCCGGCCCTCAAGGGTTGATTGAAGCCTTGAAATTGAAAGTCGCCCTTGCTCTCACCCAGGATCTGACCGGTTACCCATCGGCCTCCATTGGAACGTGCCTGCTCAGCAGCCATAGCTATGTAGTACATCATGTTGTAGATGGTGGCAAAGAATGGAGAAACCTGATAGAGGAGACAATGAAAGTTTGTTTGCCTTTGTTTTTTCCTGTTTTTTCAGATTTTTATTTTTTTTCTATTATAACTTAATTATTACAGTATTCAGTGATGGGTCTCACCTGCTCTGGTGGGGTACTGCTGCGGATTTCATAGCTGTCCTGAGCATCTCTGAAGGCCTCGTAGAAATTGCGTTCACCTGAGTCCATAGTGATGGTGAGAACCCCGTCATAGGCATTACGCAGCTTAGTGTCATTGCCTAGGGAATAGTAGGGTGCATTCTTGTAGGGTAGTGGATAGAGGAGCGTGTCGTAAGGGATGAAGACGTATCCGCGATCAATCATACGCATGGCCAAAGCTGTTGTCAGAAGCTGGTACTGGGCTTGGCCACCAATCAGGACAGAGGGCATGCACATAATGATCACTGTAGAGAGGGGAAGGATGAAAAAATATTATTAAAAAGCTGTTTACTGGATTTTTGTGGAATAAAACAGTGTGGAGGATGTTTTGATGTTGTTATACATTCACTGGTTTTTTGGTCTTGTCCCAATCATCTTGACATCTACAACTCACCTCTGACCCGGTCCGCCTCCCGCACTTTTGTCAGAGCTCTGCGGGGCCCTTCCTTGTCATCCTCCATAGTGACCACAGGGTTAACAGGCAGGCCAAGGGCCCTCAGTGAGGAGGCCAACTCCTGTCCGGTGGCTTCCCACAAGTCTGTCTCTTCTGAGATTATGGCCACATGGGCCCAATGAAAGTACCGCAATACAGTGAAGAGCACATGGGAGGACAGTGGCAGCGGCTGCAGGTAGGTGGGATACATCCCCCCTTGTTTCATGTTGGGTTTGAGGCAACCCCAGGACAGAAGCCCAACATCCCACTCTTTTGCGTACAAAGCAGCGGAGGAGCAGTAGCCTGGGTTGGCGGGGCCCAGGAAAGCTGCACCATAACCTTCCAGCTTAGCAAAGCGAGCCAGAGCAGTGGATGACTTGCAGTCCTCATTGATCAGCGTGTAGTCATACCAGTAGCCTTTGTTGAGATGGGGGTCTTTGTTTATACGGGTGGTGGCAAGGCGGGCTGCCAAGTCAGGGAGAGCTTTGGAGTATAAGAGGTCGCACGTCCAGGGTCCAACCAGGGCCACCTTGAAAGTGGTTGCCCAGGCTTGACAGGGCAGAAATGACATCACGAGTAAGGGCAGAAGCAACCAGTTACCCCAAAAACTCCTGGAGCGTTGTGCAGGGGATGATGGCAACTTTGGTTTTGATGACAACGATCCTGATGACAATGATGATGAAGCTGCTAATGATTTAAACAGACTATATTCATGGCAACTATTTGTGGCCACTGTCCGCATATGTCTTTTTCTCTTCACCTTTACTGAGTCATGCTGCCATCGCGGGTGGTAGGACAAGTTGTGCAGAAAGCGAGGGTCTCTGTGACTTGCCATTTTCCTCACACTGCTATTCTGATGCTTGAGACACAGAAGAGGAGCGGAGAGTCTGTGGTGATTAGTGTGACACTGAGTGTGTCTTTGTGGACGGGACTGTCTCCCTTGGCACTCAACGGGCCTCTAGTCCAAAGCTGGACAGGCAACAAGACAACCCCAGGCCATCACTGTGTTCAGAACATAAGAAAAAGAAGGTGGAAAGGATTAGGAAACACTTAGCATGACAATTCAGTGTAACCTAGTTCTGTGATTCAAGCAAGGACACCTCCAGGATATAGACATGATCCCTGACCTGAGCTTGCATCACACTGAGCTGTTTTGTTCAACAGAATGTGATGTTGAATCTTATCAACATCCATCTGTCTCACGGAGGACATGGTGCCCAGAGTACCAGTGCTGCTCCTTGAAGAATTAAGGGCATGTGTATGGCAAGCTGATTAGCTCCGCTGGGGCCATGGAGTTTAAAAAATCAAATGCCAGGTAACGTGGGGCTAAATCTGGTCTTGATGTCTCCATTTGGTCTTAGTGTTTCTTTTTTTCTTCTAAAGTCAGTCTTGAGATCTTCTTGGCAAACTATTTCTGGATGTTTCCTCTTCCTCAACTACAGTCAATCCTCACATTGTTGAAAACAAGCATTTAAATTTGTGTTAGCTGCTGGAGATCTCTAGATTAAATGACAGGAAAATAAAGCTTACACTGGTGTTTTAGGTTGAATTAAGAAAGACAATCCAGCCTTGTTAATCTTCAAACATGAACTGAATTTATAGACAAAAAAAATAGGAAACACTAGGACTTGAAATAAATATATCTTTTTTTATGTATTGCTTATTAACTATGTTCTATTCTTTACTTGACTAACTTCTAAATATTCAAGACTGAGGTGCTAAGTCTTCAGTCTGCAAGACTGTATGTTATAAACAAACACAGCTGCTACCTGATTCTGCATTTGGAAGTACATGTTTTAAAGATGGCTGCCATGTCAAAAATATTGACATTGACAGCCGTGCAAAAAAAGGGGCCTGTCCAACCTGCCCTTGGTGTGGGGAATTTTAACTGCAGCTAATGCTGAAATTCAAAGCATAGCTTCTTAATTTCATGGATGTTTAGCCAGGAAGAAATATAAATGTTCCACCAATAAAATATTACACTATATTTATAATTTACAATTGTAAATGACCTGCCAATAACCTGGCAATTTACAAGTATTACATCTGGTTAAAGTATTGTATTTCTGATGTAAAAGTTAACATCTTGTTTTGATGTTTATATTATAGCATGACTGATGATGTGTTTTATCAGACTGATGAATTAATGTGAGTATAAAACATTTTATTTGTAAATATGATTTTTTTTATATACTGAAACCTAAACAAACAACCTTGATACAGATCATTTTAATTTTTTTTTTTTTTTTTTTCATTTTTTCAAATAAATAAAGATACATACTAAGAGGGACATTTTACTGTTGAAAATACAACTTGTCAGAGTTCGCTGGTGGACAAAATATAAAGTAGTGAGATTGTTTCTAAATTACCTCAAGAGTAGTTTGGCATTCATGCTCTGCAATGTCTTGTGACTCATTGGTTGAAATATGCACAGTTACCAATATATTTCTGAAGTAAGCTGATATCAGCCTTGCTGATTTGTCGGTGTAGCTCTGGTTCATATTTGCACCATCTTAAATAAAACCTGATCTGGATTCAATCTTATACGTGAACTACCAGTGGCTTTCAAAAAATTACATTTAAACAGCGCAAAATACACCAGAAGCTGATTTGTTTCCTTGTTTTCAAGCTGAAATGCAGCAGGTAAGCAGCGACCAACAAGCCCTCTGAAGGGGCTAATACTGACACTGGCTTATGAGTTGCTAATAGGTTAAGAGGAGCACTGACTAATATTCTTGTTCTAAAATAATACTGAGTGTAAGAAACAGGTCAAGTGTTAATCCTTCTAAACCTTTTTTTACATGTCATGTATAGGGTAATTTTTCAAAGGTCTATAAAACATTTATGAAGTGATTAGACAACCCTTGATGTGTCACCTGGAGTAGCTCTGCTGCACACAGATTCAATCAAGGCTACAACGACAATGTATGATGAATGAATAAAAAAAAATATATATCACATTTAATGGTGGTAAATCAATGAGAAGACATTTCAATGAAACATATTCAATAAGAGACAATTCAGACCTGCAGGAGGTTTTCTACACAGGAGCCATGTCAGCGTCGAAGTCTGCCGTTGATTAAAACCATCCAAGTCCAGGTGGATTAAGTGTACAGAAGTATACAGCAGGAGAAGTTATCTTTGTCCATTTACTGGGAAAAAATGTCATAGGTAATCCAAATAGCATGAAAAGTCAAAAGAAAAATCTAATTATCTCCTCCTGCATCCAAGTCCCTTAAAAATGAAAAATCTCCACATTTCCAGCAGTTTAGTCTTGCTCTAGTTCTTGCTGTCCCTGTTTTGGACTGGGACCCACCCCAAACCACAGAGCAAGGGATGGTGCATGAGAAGAGATGCAACCCTGATCCAGAGTCTGGATTGGTAAAAAACAGATTGGCAGAGAGCTGGGGAAAACTAACAGGTAATAGAAAGGGGAGAGTGGGAAGGACTGGCAGGCTTTGACTTCTCAACCCTCTTTAGCTTTTAATCCATACTGGTGTGAGAAGAGACTGTGTGTGTGTGTGTGTTGGGGGAGGAGGACCAGAGGAGACGATAAAAAAGGTGAAAGCAGAGATGCATTCACCTTGTGTGCTGTAAACCAAAGTGCTGATATAGACTGGGAAATTAAACATATTCAGATGTATTAAGAGACAACCTGAAACAAAACTTTCAGATTTGATTGATTTGATTCAGTTGCTATTTTATTTTGTCAGGGAAGAAGGGGGGGGGAGAAGTGTGATGAAAATGGCAGCTAACACGGAGCTCAGACTGATTTACTGTAAAATGTTTTTTTTTTTTTATTCCATCATTTGGCCAATTATAGTTTAGCACACAGCTCCTTTCCTCAATTACCCAAACCTCACCCTTGATAAAACACCAGAAAATGTTTATGAAAATTTATAATTTTTTTATAGATTGATAAAATATATCAAAGTATCTTTAATGTTACACGTTTTTTCTTTTGCATTGTGCCCCTGTTGATGCCTTTGAGGCCTCCCTCCCATCCCGAGGTCAGGCCTCAAATTCTTGAGAAGATAATAATCACAGAGCAAAGGTCACCATTTCATCAGCATTTTACAAATGGGGACAGTGCTAATAAGGGCATAAGAACTATTTGAGCTGGAACTAAAGGCTGAAAATATCTTGTGGTAAACCGCTGAAAGCCTGTTGCTCTTTTCACCTGGCAGCATGTGCAGTTTCACTGCAGTGCTACATCTGAAATCTAAACCTTTTTTGGTGAGGAAAAGAAACTCCACATTAAAAAAAGAAAACCTAACCCAGTCCCCTTTAAATATAAAGATGGTCATAAACAATATGTTTCAACATGTATTTTCTTGTTTGCACATTGATAGCAGCCTTGCAGAAGTAATCAGATTAGTCAGGTGAGGCTGTGCTAAACTGATCTGCTGCCTGCAAGCTTCTTAGTGAAATAGCTAACAACACTGACAGAGATCACTTCAAAGCAAGGTCAGACATGCAGCCACACCAGTTGAACAAAGAACCAGCTTGGCCTACTGCAGGGGAGACAACACCATTCAACACCCACATGTGGATACCTGCAGCCCAGACCGGGGACTTTCTTAATATTGTTTGTTCTAAATATCAATAATCAATCACCTAAACTGACAGTACCTTAAATAGTATTCAGTATTTAACCTATTTAAATTGAGATCTATATTCACATTTTTCTTATCTGCATTTTAATAAGATGTGAGAAAATGATATAGCTACATGCACGGTCACATGACACTCCAAGCTGTTGCCTAATTTAACGGACGATTTATCAGAACGTCTCACTTGGAATTCTTTATTTACTCTGGTGCAGCTATTTGTCACAGTTAATTCATTAGATGCAGAAAAAGACACATGGGCGGAGTGATAGAGAAGCTTAGACATTTGCCTCTTCCATGACCCCATTTAATAGATCAGGTGAATTAATTTGGTCGCCTCCCACTGGTGACATCACAGAGTCTTCTCGGGGTCAAAGGTTCAGAGCCGGAGGAAAGCACGGTATTTTCCCTGAAAAGCATTTAAGAGTGTTATTTAAAATGTTAGGTAATAGGAAACCCCTGGCACTTTTCTTACACACTGGAGGTCACTGCCGAGCTACTACGTAAACTCACTCATTTACAAATCTCCTGTATATAGATACACCCAAATGTTAAATATAAATAAATAATGATCAGTTCACAGGCATTTCCTGTAATTTGTTTCTACCAAATAATTACCTACAGCAGTATGACGTCTTATCAACATGCACAGCCTGACTAGAGAAGCACCATCAAACAGACGTCTGTCAATATCAGACACTCTAATCGAAGACATAAGTTAAGCTAATGTTGTGATGTTGTGTGTACCTTTAACTCCACCACACAGTCTGGACATAATGTATTGCAGACATGAACTTTCTTGTCTTGTGAATTGAACTTTATTATAATATTATTATAATATTATTTATTATTATTATTGCCTTAATTATATTGCCTCTTGTACTTATATTCTCCTTTGCTATGGTGTGTTCTGTATTTTCTTTGACATTTAAATATGGATCAAGGAAAATGTCAAAGGACAACAAATTTCACTCATGTAGAATTACATTTGCACATGAACAAGTCTCAACCAGGCAGGTCTCCCATCACAGATGATCCGTATCACTCCTTCAAATCCAGGGCCAGCTGTGGCTTGTGAGAGCCAAAAAATCAGTGACAGTGACACTCATCCGTTAAAATCACTTTGCCATTCAGAGGTTTATTTATTTATCCATCCCTCCATTTTCTATACCTGCTTATCCTGACACACAGGGTCGCATGGGGTGCTGGAGCCTATCTACAGCTGTCACTGGGCGAAGAGGCGGGGTACATCCTGGACTGGACGCCAGTCAGTCAGGGCTAACAGAAAGACAGACAAACCACTCACATTCACACCTAGGGGCAATTTAGAGTTGTTGCCAATTAGAGTTGCTATGACAGTGCTAACCACTACACCACTGTGCCGCCCATTTATTCATCTATCTATGATTTATTTATTATTATTTATTTTTAAAGAGGAAAATATTGATATTCCACATTCTATCCCCTTCATGACATATTTTGTTAGCTTCCCTCTGTTATAAATGCACCAATAAAACACTTGGCCAGAGTTAATTGGGTAACAGTCAGGACAGGAGTAAGCCCACTGAAGGCTCTGCATTTCCTATAAGCTAGTAATTAGTAATTACTTGGTGGTAATTTTAGCAATGACAAAGGGATATAATAAAATGCCTGTGATGTGCTACAATAATAAAGATATAAAACTAGCTTTTAGCTCCATAGGCAAGACAAGACTACTTGGCCCTGTTAGTGATCCCATCTCCATCACTCCTGTCTAAACTATGTAGAAGAAAAAGATTCTGCCACGTCCGATTTTGTGGCTGGTTCAGATGAATTTTACTCTCTGCACAGTGAACACAGAAGTTCCCAGTAAGGCTGTAGACTTCTCTCTGACCAGAGAGAGTGTCTGGCCAAGAATATAATGAGGGTTACAGGAAACAACAGGCTACACAAAATGTGAGGCTTGGCTAATCTAATTATCAGAGAAAGAATAAAATGAAACCAACAACCAACATGTATATGCTGTGTCAGCCCCAGAAGAGGGGAGTGGAGCATCTGAAAGACTCAACTCACAGCTTCACAATTAGAAATAATTACAACTATTATTCTGTTTTCACAATATGCTGAAGTTGTCATATCAGTCATGGTCAGCCATCAGTCATATCTTGTAATTACTATTGGATTCTGTGCTGAGACAAAGTTCACTAAAAAATAAAACAGGAAAGACATGAAAAGCCATTTTTCCACTTCACCGACGCATGGCATCTAAATGTGATGTAAATGTGCACATTAGGACCATGTTTGTCTGATAACCAAGCTGGGCGAACGTCTCTTACTTCATTCACTCAGAACGGCCTCCACACTTGAACTTCAAGTTAAAGGTTTGAGTTCAGTGGTAGGAAGAGTTTGTGATGACAGACAATGACAGGCTGCTCTATCAAAGAAATACGGTAAAATGTTCATCTTTTAGATGATAAGCAGCTTTTTCTCACCATTTGTATCACCAGCCAACATATGTACAGTAAGTACAAGTGGAAGTTGTGGAATGTCAAACATTATCACTCAGTTATCAGTTTATCAGTGTGCAGACGTTGGTTTTAAAGGAGTGGGAAGGACTGTTTCTGCTGACATGAAAACCTGACAGATTAGACCTGCAGCTTATCAGCTAACAAGAAAAGTGTGTCATTACGTTATATGTTTTTATCTCCGCTGCAGCAACTGTAAGAGTCACAGCTTTGTTTTGGGCTCTTGTGATTAGATGCAGCTCCAACACGTGTAATGAAGACGGGCTGTTTGACTGAATGTGATGTTGTGACCCCATCGCTGTTGTGTCCCCAAAGGTTGTTAAAGCAGCAGTCTGCTAATTTTACACACCAAGTTCAGTTTACTCACCATGGAAAGTGATTCTCAGCCTGTGGAAAGAGTTGTATAACGTCTCCCATGGCTCCTGATGATGTCAGAGTGATGCACTCTGGGTTATATCAGCTTAGGCTCAGAGACAAGAAATATATAACAGAGCCGGTGCTGCAAATAGGAGCACGGAGTCTGATGGGAATAGTAACAGCTAGTGTCTTCAGAGTTTGACCCGCAAGTGGGGCCAAACAACGCATATGATTTTAACAATTCTTTTTTATTCTTTGTCTTGTGAGTCACCAAACCTGAAGGAGGTAAAATATTGAATCACAGAAGAGTCCCTTTAAGGTAATTTTTTTGTTTTAATGATTCTGTTTGAACAATATACATGCAAGAATATAAAAGGAGCTCACCTTCCCATCAGAAATCACTCATCTGGTCATTTCTTAACTTAAAAACACTGCAGTTAAACACTTTTTAATGATGAGCTCAGGGAGGGAGTGAAGCATCTTTTTCCTGGCGATAAAAGCTTGAAGTCCTACTGTAAAGAACATTTTAGAAAAAACTCTCAAAATTCCCTTGTACACAATCCATTTTTTCTTTTGCAAGCCTTTAGAAGTTCATTTTCATATTTTTCTTGTATCATCCAAGCTTGCATTTAATTGTAATTTTATGAAATTTGTTGATTTAAAAAAAGAGATGTCATTGCAAAATAAAAATAGAAGACAAATATTCAATTAATAAATAAAGACTAATATTGATTTACTCAAACATAAATCAAACATAAAGTTCTCAGTTGATCCGGATTATCTTCAAGATGGTGTAGATAATATTCAGATGCAGTGGCAAACAGTGGGAGCAGCTGAGGCGGCTGCTTCTGCAAGATCTTTGGACAGGGAGTCGTGTCGTATCACTGGACGGTGTTTTAAAAGTTGAAAGTGCTCCTTCAGTTCAGCCTGCAGGGAGTCTATAAGGTTCAGATGCATCATGTGGCTCCAGGGGCGTTTGTTGTCAGCCAAGTTCACTCCAGCACACACTGAGGGGTGGAGCAGTGTGGGAGGGGCACAGCACAAAATAGATTTTCATTTCCTCTAATATGAAATTAGTTCTTTAAACCTTCATCCATCGTGCTTCGAGGGGATCCTGCTTTGGTGCAAAATGTCATTCACTAACATGCTGGCCATCGTTGGAGGTTTTGCTGTTGTTTTCCACATGCTGAAAGTGGCCTGGAGATGTTGGTGTGGATTAAGGCAGTTTGTTTTGTCAGAGCTTTGGCGGGTGGATCTAAAGAAATATGGTCAATGGGCAGGTAATGTCAAAGATAGATGGACTTTATGCTCTCTTACAAGTTGTCTTTATAGCAAAAAATGTCAATTAACATAGTCAGATTTAAGGTGTTACCACTGTGTAATTATAGCTTTCAGAGACAAAGTCTGTTTAGTTGTGTTTGTGTGTTTCTGTGTGTGTGAGTGCACGTGTGTTAAAAAGCCTTTTGAAAATGACAACATGCAGTTCTGAAACAGGTGGATGATGCAGATTTCCGAGATTGCAAGTCAATGAACAACAGAGTGCAGAGAGCTGTGTTGTAGCAATATTTGGACTTCTCAGCATTCATCAGCGGCGGCAAACACACCAGGCCTACAGTGTGTGACAGCAGTTCGACGAGGGTCTTGTTGCCTCCAGACATTTTAATCCTCTGCAGACACACGTCTACTTGCATTTTAATTTGAAATTTTCTTCAGTTGTGACCCTTTTCTATTGAAATAAAAAGAAACAAATTTGTGGTCCGAGCAGTTTAAGCAGAAAAAAAGGTTTCTGTATTACCAGGTTCTTATCCGCAGCAGGACATGTTTTCTCTGGCTAGGCAACAGGGGGTGTTTTTCCTCCTCTTCCTCTCATTTTTCCTTTCCTGCTGCCTCTCTCTGAAGTCTTAGAGCTCACCACTGGCCTGCTCTGGTTTATACAATTCAACAACTAACATGTTCCTGAGGCTCAGTGTAGCCAACAGTTGCGTGGCAGTATTTTAACCATGCAGACTGAAATGCAGAATTGTGTGCAACATTTTTACGAAACTGACTATTTAAAACAGCATAGGGAGCAGAATCTGTAAAACATGTTTTGCAAAACTGATGGCGTAGTTTGGTAAATGACAGTGTCAGTTTGTGGTTACTAGAGAAAACAAGCTGACTTCAGTAGATCTTCAGCTTGTCTAAAAATGAAATCTCAACAGCAGCAATAAAAAGTATCTTTTATGCCATCATTTAGCCAGTTACAGCTTGTTGTAACACCATTTCTTTCCTCGTCTTATTCAGACAAACTGTTTTTTGGCAGGTGTTCAATTTAAAACCTTGTTAGAAATACATAAGAACATGGCAGCTTCCAGATCAGTGTATAGTGGAGCACATTGTCTTGGTAATGTGAAATCCAAATCTTGTAATCTTCTGTCATGAATTGATATAAGTGTGAAATGACTATAATACAATTGTCAGACTAATTCCTTCTCTGTGCTTTCTCCTTTGTGCAGTTGTCACTGGTGCCACATCTGGCATTGGTAAAGCTTATGCCTGTGAGGTGAGTCATTTTTTGGTCCAAATTTCAAATTTGGGGACAGTTGTTTGATACGTGTCAAGCTATTTTAGATGTGCAAAGTCTTGTTCTGTGAGAGCGCTACCAAACCTGTCTGCCCTCATTACTCCTAGCTGGCAAAAAGAGGCCTGGATGTTGTTTTGGTAAGCAGATCAGACGATAGGCTTCAACTAGTTGCCAAAGAAATAGGTGAGTCCAATGAAACTGATGCTGTTCCCAGTTACAGTACACACGTTTCCCTCTGTGTAGCAGAAATAATCCTAAATGTTCTTTGTCTTCTTCAGAGTGTCAGTATGGACGAAATACTCGCACCATCCAAGTGGACTTTACACACGGCCCCAGTATTTACCCCACAATAGCCAAAGAACTCCGGAGACTGGACATTGGAATTCTGGGTAATGGGAAAACCAATTACAGAGCAGAGGAAAACCACTAGGAAATGTGGAAACAGAATTTCTCTGTTCATTTAAATATTTAATAATTAAGAGTTCTCCCTGATCAGACAGTCATTTGTGTATTCAGAACAGACGAGCTTGTCTTTCTATCTTCTGTGGCTGACACAGGTTGGGTGTTAATAGTTTAATTTTCTCTTTCCCTTTCTTTGATAATCAACCCACAGTCCTCACCTGTTTCACCTGTTGTTTCCTGTAACCCTCATTATAATCTTAACCAGAAACTCACTCCTGTCAGAGAGAAGTCAACAGGCTTGCTGTGAACTTCATCTGAACCAGCCACAAAACTCGACCTGAAAGAATCTTTTCCTTCCACAGAAGTTATTCATATACTTTACAAATTAAGAAATACCAAAGGAAAATAATAGCCTCACATGAAAAAGCCTCAAACTTGCAAGCAATTCTTAACATGAACTGGAGGAGTGCCAAGTCCAGCAGCTGTAGACTGAACCAATCAGCAACTTTGACATTAGTTTTAAAGTAGTTAAAGGAATGATTTAACTTTTTGGGAAATGTGTATATTTGCCCAAAGCCCATGTGTGTTAAATATGAAACTACTGCCAACTACACATTTTCATATTCGAAATATTGTGCTGCAGGAAGATCAGCCTCTAAAAAATGATTTGACATTTTGCAGAGTTAGCTCAATGAGAAAAGTCTGTTTCTAGTCTTTGTACTAAGTTGATCTAACAGTCTCCTGGCTGTTGCTTCGTACTTACTGTACAGACTTGAGGAAGGTATCAGTCTTCTCATCTAATAATTCCTTTAGAGGCTGATCCACCTAAAGTCTGGCCTGTAACTCAACAGAGTTTATTGAACACAACATAAATTCCTCCTGAACCATACCAGGGCAACGTAAGAATGCAAGACATACAGTATAGTATATCTTAGTTGGATGAAAAAGGAATAGATTCATGAATTAAAAACTGACATAGAACAAATGTGATTAACAAATGTGCTTTGTGTTTCTGTAACCCACACAGTTAACAATGTAGGAATGACCTACTCTGATAATTTTGCCTATTTCCTGGAGATACCAGATGCTGAACAGGTAAGTTTTAAATGTTATTTTCTGTGGAGAATACTCTAAATGATTTATTTTTACTCAGGCTCAGGCTGTTCGAGGTTTGCCTCACATTGTTCCCCTTGTGTGTTTATTCTGAGCAGAAAATAACACACATCGTCAACTGTAACATGCTGTCTGTCCCTCAGGTAAGATATCTGTGTGAGTTTTAATGTTCAGACATCTGAACACAGCCCCATAAAAAGGATAATGATTTATATTTTCTTCTTTCAGATGACTAGACTGGTTCTTCCAGGCATGGTTGAAAGGTAAATTTCCAGAAGTTAATGGTGGATATGAAGTAATTAGAATATTGGGTGCATTAATAGGTGTTTGTTTTCCAACTTCTTCCTAGAGGGACAGGCCTGATCATCAATATCTCATCTCAAGTGGGTGTTCTCCCACAGCCATTGTTGTCCCTTTATTCTGCCACTAAGGTACTTTTTCATTCAGCTATTCTGTTATTTAGGTACACTTCATTTCAAACACACCCTGACCAGCTCAGACTCACACACTGATTAGTGAAACACCTTCATGACACTCCTGGTCTGATTGTTTTGTGACTTTGGCTTTCTTCTTTATTCCAGATTTTTGTAACATATTTCTCTCAGTGTCTGCATGCCGAGTACAAGTCAAAGGGAATTATTGTTCAGGTAAAGTATAGGACAAACGCAAAGCTCATTCACGTGTGCTCAGTCTGGAGAAAATGTAATACTCTACAAAAAGTCAATTTTGTGTAAAATTAAGATAATATTTCATTACAAAATTTTTTAGACCTATTTTACAGCAACAACAGACAAATGGCCTAATGACACAATGAGAGATTGTTTGCCCATTATCATTTAATTTAATTTCAGCCATATAGTGATGATAACTCCCAGTGTAGCTGGAGTTTTATGAGATCAATACAAATCTGTATGTAAAAATTCAGTAACAACACGAGTGGGACATGTTATGGTTGAAAAAGTTTTCAGTGCCCCCCAGTGGACAAATGCTGTTATTGTGACATTCTTTCTAAATTAACTAAATTCTTTATTACTGCAAAATTTTGTCATTTAGCAACAAGACATTACTGATTTTTATGCTGATACCAGTATACAGGTGATTTAACAGATATAAGCCAATGTATCAACCTGGGTGATAAACTGAATACCCAAAGTGCCTTGTTATTTCTTTTTACCTTTCTTTTGCTTTTTATATGTTTGGAAAATAAGAAAAAGGAAAACATTCAGGCTACATATGAGGTTATTGTGTGTGCAGCCAAAGACTAATTTGAACAGTGTCTTTTCATGGGTTGAACAAACATTCAGCTTACAAGCTACACTGAACCTTTGCCCTCTGCTGCTTAGCTTCCTCTTTTTTTAATTTGCTGCATCAAACACACTTTGCATACTGCTGCACTGGACTCAGAGTTTTTCAGTCTCAGTGATGCTTTGGCCGAAACTGAAAATCTCTTTTTGAAAGTCAGTAACAGTATAGATAACAGTAACAGTATATGATAAAGTTCAACCTGTCCAACCACAATCAATCTTCCCCTAGTGTGTGGCCCCTTTTATGGTGTCAACCAACATGACAAACAACATGAAAGTCACCTGCCTCGTGAAGAGTGCTTCAGACTTTGCCCGCGAGGCCTTGAACACCGTGGGTCACTCCACCTACACCAGCGGCTGTCTGTCCCACGCACTCCAGGTCAGAGGGACGAGAGACTGTGATCACTTTCAATCTGTCGACTGCCGCAGCATCTTAATGTTTCTCCCTCTCCTTCCCATCATCTTACAGAATGCGGCTTTCACAGTGCTGCTGCCAGACTGGCTTCGCATGTCATCATTCCTCATCGGAAAGCTAAGAAACCCTGCCAAAGTCAGCAAATGTGAAAGAAGAGAGAAGTGAACGAAGCTGAGTGAAAAGGAGGAGTGATCATGTGACTGCATCAACACAGAGGATGAAGACTATTGGCATGAATGTTAACTTTTACAGTTAAATATAGGTATTACAGTATATAGTATCTTCATTACCATCCCCTTGTCGCATACATAAAATGTGTAATTTAATAGCAAGGTTACTGTAAAACATAGGCTACACTAAATATGTAAATACTGTTATATTTTTTACATTTATTTATTCTCAATTATTGCATGAAGTGTTTATTTATCTGTGGAGTGGACATGTTCCAACAGTCTTGTTCACTGGACTTTAAAAGTGTTGTTGGGTTAAGACAGGGTTTTTTCTATCTGTTGTTTCCAAGAATATTTCTATTGTTGCACTTGATAGATTTACAGACACAATATCTGTCTGTATTGCATTTCAGCAGTCTTTGAAATACATGTTGTGACTGTTTTTACAATATGGCAGTTACAAAGATAACAATACACAGTACATTTGGCATATATTTACCTTTATGACAAATAGCAGTTTAATGTACAATAATGACCATTAGTACACAAGACTCAGTCCTTTAACGTTTTCTCACTAGTCAAGATGGAATGTGCCAGGAAGTCCATATGAGTGCTTCAACACTATAAAGCAAAACATGACAAGAATGCAGTAACATTTTCTTCTGTTTTTTTTGGTAACTATAGTTCATTTTGGTGTAACATGCTCTCATTTCAATCTTGATTTGGTCTGAATCATCGTTGGTCCTGGTCCTGGCTTAGGCTGGACCCCCACAGTAGCAATCTGTAAAAATCTTTTTTTGTTTTGACAGTCTGTATCATCGTGCACGTTAAGTTAGCACTTACAACAGCAACAATGCTGTTCATCATTGTGAGGTCAAACATACAAAACGCTTCCCTTTGTGACCACTAGAGATGCATATTTACAGAAAAAGAATATATGTTTTAGGAAGTGCATGGAAAGAAAAACATTAACTTTAATTTAATTAACGCAATATAATTTAGAAACTGAACCAGGAAAGACTGTATCATCCCTGAAATTATAGACATTTCTATATTCAATGTCCTAGACGACCCGTATTGCTCAAAACAAATTGTGGTTTTGTTTTAAAGCGTCTGACACATTTTTATTTCTGTAATATGTGAAAAGACCGGCCTAAAGCTAATGCAAACACGTTGTTATATCAGCATAAATCACAAACACAAATGTTAGTATTTCTACATGCCTTGGTCAATCACCAAACCTGTTCAAGTATATGAAAATAGGAAAATATCCTATTTTAATGCAAAAAACTTCAAGTGGCATATTTTCAAAAAGCACTCTGCGGTGGTCCTTGTCTAAGCTTCAGTGAAACAAGAAAAAAGCTGCATTAGGTGGCTGTATAGTAACCGGATGCTGAGGTGCAGTATGTAGCTCATTACATAAGGTGTTCATTTTACATGTAACCAGGGTTTAGACTTACATCGCTGTATGTACAATATCAAAGGATACAATATGACGGCACATGCTCACAGATCGGTGTATGTAACAGGGGTAACTCCGTGAATCAGCAGTGTTGGCCCTAAACCATTGGTCACTGCCTCCACCTGAGCTAAGTACTGCTGTGCTTGGCTCTGATGAGCAGGAGGTCGAGGTAAATACAGGAAGCGAACAGCAGCTTGTGAGCTCTGCTCTATCAACATGCAGTTCACTGCGGACAGGAAGTCCTCGGACAGAGCTCCCGTTGGCTCCCCGTCCGGCTGAGTGTGGTGCTGCACCACCGAGTCCCACGGCACGATCTTTATGGAAGCCCTGATCCTCAGCTTCCTCAGCAGCTCTCGGAACGTCTCTTCGTTCACCACCCAGCCCTGGTCGCTGGACTCAGTCTCTACGTTCAGGAAGATTCTCATTCTCGCGTGGCGCCATTTGTTGGACATGTTGAGCACGCAGGCCATCTGCAGCAGAAAGAGACTGCATACATCCTGATAATCTCGGCTGCCCGGCTGGAGCAGGTTGAGAGGCCACACATCTATGGTCCGCTCTGACCCGTCCACCTTGCTATCTTTACCCTCCCCCTCTAGCTGGAAGAAGTAGCGGGCAAGGCATACGTTCTTGCTCATTTTAAGGGCATCAGAAATTATCCCTACATACTCCTCTGGTGACAGCCAACGTGGGCTCTCCACGTGCCGGACTGGGGGGAAATGGGCCTGTAATGAAGGCAAGTCCACCCCAAAATTGTATTCCTCCTCACTCCCTTGTCCAATCGATGAGTCACAGAACGCAGTATCTTGTAGAAAGAAGTCCTCAGGAGTGGAGCTGTCATAGAAACCCAAAACCAGTGTGTTGGGCTTCATGCCACCTTGTAGAGAGAAACAGAAAAATGCATGCAATGAAGCAACATCATTATGTGCACTGAATGTGTGCAGAGGAAAAATCAGAGCTTACCGAGGCCTGTGATGCGCAGCAGGTGCTGTGTTCCCTGTCTGACAGAGGGAGACAACGTCAGGTCCACAAAGGCCTTCACCCCAAGTTTATCAACAAGGCTCAACCAGAAGTTGTACTGCTGCTGCACTGGGTCTGATGGCAGGGTGTCTAAAACACAAGCAGACAGAAATTAACTTAGTGTGCACTAGATCTGGAGAACGTAAACGATAAAACAGGGTTTCATTTCATAGATACTACTGATATATTTCAGCAGAATTGCAGAAAGGAAGCAAGTAAACAGAGGTGGAGGAATTACTCAGGTACCTTACTTCAGTTAAAGTTCTACAATGTAAAACTACTCCATTATAATTAGAAATCATTTAAAATCCTACTTAAGTAACAGTGTAATCAGGTAAATGCACTTAAAGTAACAAAAGTAAAAGTACTCGTTCTGCAGTAAAATGTCACCTGGACCTGACATATTATGATATATCACATTATTAGTGATAAAACTAATGCATCAATGCATAAGCAGCCTTTTAGAGTTCTATCTGGGTGAGGCATAGCCAGTTTTAACTGTGTTATATGCAATTAGTGTGGTCCAGTGGTTCCCAACCAAAAGAGTTGGACCTGTCCAAAGGGTCACAAGATTAATCTTGGTGATGGTGAGATTATTCATGGGACAAGAAAGAAGAAAAAATATTCTGCTACACAAATTTGTATTCATTTTTTGAATCTGGAATCTTGGATTCAATATTGGATTATTTGAACTATTTGTAAGCCGTCTCACGTCTAAGATTTGGGAAACACTGGTTTGATTTTTAATAAGGTGTTGTATTTTATATGTTCATCAATTGTTTTGTTTTGTTTGTAACATCGCTCCGAAATGTAGTGGAGTTGAAATATAAATTAGCATAAAATGTTATGCTAAAGTACCTCAAACTCATACTTAAATACAGTACTTGAATAAAAGTACTATGTTATTTGCCAACGCTGCAAGTAACTTGTCTAATTTCCTTGTTTGTAATATATTCTCATGGTCACCAGGGGGCAGAAAGGCAACCAGCGAGGAAGTGATTGAATAAAAGAATATGTCAACACGTTGCCCTCTGAATCCTCATCCTGCATCACGTACTACATTTTTTTACAGTTTGGAAAGCATGTGGGGCTATTTAGCAAATGAGCAGAGAGCCAGACATTTGGCTGCTTTCAGCTCGCAGGTCTGATGCCACAGTGGCATGGAGAAAAACTTAATCTCTTTATCAATAATGCAGGCGAAGCAGCAGATGGAAAGTGAAAGCCCATGAGGAAGCCTTTCCATGGTGGCGCCTCCGGGCTTCAGGCAGGCCAATCAGAGCCTGTGTAAGACTCCAGTCGTATGCAGCCTGCTTTAATATTTCCTGCTCATCTTGTTCACGCGCGCTCAGAATGAATGATAGAGATTATCACATGATGCTGTGCTGAAAGTCTTGAAAAGGAGAGTTTCACTCGGCTACCAAACCTACTGCGTTAAGATACTTTTTCAGTCAGTTAATTAACCTGACCAAAACAGGAAGCTAATGAATTCACAGGACACACAGGCCTTATTTCAATTCCACAAGTGCACAACTGATATAGAAATGAAAGTATAATGATTACACTTTGTCTGCAATTGTTGAAGCATGAATGTAAGCTGGTTATTTTGTTCTGCTTCTGTGGAGGTGAAACCATTCAAATATAAGACTGATTTAACGCCCTTAGCTGCTGATGGCCGTCACAGACCATCCACACAGAATTACCCAGATCTCCCAGCTGCACGTGGCCCAACACAAACAGTCCTCCCTTCTTCAGCTGGTTGACAAACAGGATGAGCTGGCAGGAGGAGCGAGGGTTGGCCACCATTAACAACACCTGCGGCCGCCAGAACTTCACATGGTCTTTCCTCACATCCAGCATCAACAGATACTTGCGTACCTGAAACAAAAAGGGAAGACGGCGCTGCAGAGCGAGACTGATTCTGTGTGTGTATGTGTGTGTGTCTCTGCAGGAGTCCAGATACCTGGTGGAAAATGAGGGCCTGGCTGATGTAGCCCCAGCTGCTGGTGGGCGATCTGTAGTGGAGGAAAAGCAGCAGCAGCAGCAGGAGGACGATGCTGCCCGAGGAGTACACGGGGTTAATGACGAACATCATCACTAAACAGCTCAGAATTCCCAGCAGGCAGGTGTGCCAGGAGAAGAGCTGGAAGGTCGGTCTGTTAAACACACAGAGACAAAAAAAATGAGGCAGCCGGACATGTGAAAAACAGAAGGGGAAAGAGGAACTAAATATTACTTTTACCATCCCATAAAATATATGAGTGAGGCTGATGAGGCTTTCAAATCTCACTTTTAAGCCTGCGCTCACTAAAAGAGGACACCTTAAGCTACCTTACTTATGCAATTTTAGATTTTTTTGTCCTCATCTCCTGGGTCACTTATGTGTACTTTGAATAAGTGACAAATGAAACATGTTTATCTCAGGCATTATTTATATTGTGGTATTTTACCTTAACAGTAGGAGTTTCTTATTTTCCCTTTCATGGAAATCTAATTACCTGAAATTTGGAGCAGACGCCCACTCAAGAGCCAGACAGGCAAGGTCAACTGCAGCGTACGCGAGCAGGTAGAAAACTGTCACCAGACTTGCTACAGCATTGAGCTGGCCTGCAAACACTACACACTAAAACCACAAACAAACCACAAACCGCAGCTTAGGACACGAGTTGTAAGTCTGAAAATACATGAAAACCTAGAACCACTAACCAAACCAAACCAAACGCTAGAAAACACTCCTCACCTGTGCCAGACCCCAGGTGTACAGCACTGCCACCCACGGGTTCCCCGAGCTGGAGGTGATGGCAGCTGGTGCTAACGGCAAACCTGTGAGGAAGAACAGGAGTCTCTTAGAAAACCACCAAGAACCACAACTGATACAATGTAAAGTAAAGAACTCACCAAAGAGGTGATCCAGAGCGAGAGCGTGGAGGATGCGGGATGCTCCAATCATGGCGCACATTGCAGCCGACAGAGAGGCGCAGTATATCCCGATCGTGACAAACGGCGACCAAATGTTGATTTTCTGGAGGAACCCATAATCTTGAATCAGTAGGGTCCTAAAAATAGACAAAACAAATGACGACAAATCTGTGTCACAATGTCAACTACTTATTTCACTGTTCATATCTCTTTATGCACCAACATGAAAACACTACTATTAACTGGTTCCAGACCTGTCACAGGTGGCGCTGACCAAGATGAAGAGCAGGACGTAGACTGTGAAAGTGTAAGAGACGGCTGCGATGGTGCCTTTAGGGATGGAAACACTCGGAGTCTTCAGCTCCCCTTCAGAGGCATCAGGAATAAGAACAGACATCAGGGTGTGTTTAATGTTTGTGCATACATCCACAATAAATCAGAACTTCAAGGTAAAAACAGCAGTGCCATATGCAAAAATAATCTTTTACATGTAGAAAAGCTTTTACTTTAATGTACTTTAATCTGGAAAGCATAAATGTAACTCAAGCACTAATGAACTCAATATATTACAAAAGTTGGATTTGTGTAACTTGTTATATTACTGGATTTGTGTAAGTTGCTTTGTACTTCAAGCCAAGATGGAACTTATTTCAACCACTATATATTTACTGTTTAATAGCAACGCATCACTGTTTTATAAGTTTATAAATACAATATTTCCCTCTGACATGAGGAGAATTGGTAGCATAAAATGGAAATGATGAACTAAGGGCCAGGTGTGTCAGTAAATGTACTTTAGTTATCATATATGTAAGACAACAAGCTTTAACCTGACATGTTGGCTCCAGCCATGATCCCAGTGCAGCTGGTGAACATGACGGCAAACACAGTGGCAAAGGACATGACAGAGTTGGTGCTGTAGTCCAAAGCGTAACCAGCTGCAGTAAGAGAAATGAGGAACAACGCTGTTAATAGCTTCTTCTATGTTTACGAGTGTGATTTCAGTTTGCTCGTAAATAGACTTTCACATCCTCACTAACTTCGCCCTCTCGACCCTGACACTCACGGCCCAGGTTGTTCCTCAGAGTGGTGGCATTGAAGCCTGTGTAGCTGGCGTTGTAGTGGAGGGTCTGGTTGCCGGGTCCCTGGTGGGTGATGACAAAGTCCCGAGGCTTGACCGCCACGGAGCTGATGAAGATGGACAGCAAGGAGACGGTGACCACCAGAAGGATGACGAAAGCCGTGCGAGAGTAGATGTGTGCGCCCACCAGACACACAAGCAGACACAGCAGAAGGATTACAGAGGAGTACAGTACTGTGTACCAGTAACCCTGAGGAAGCACATGCACCCCCCCAGATAGAGATGACTCTATAACAGAAGAGAAAAAACAAGGAATATGAGAATCATCTGAAGTATGAAGTAGTTCTCTAGACACGCAAGAGGAACAAAACATAACCATTAACTTACCAGGATCTGAACCAAAAATGTCAAGTATCGCTTCCACAAGGCCAAGAACGTACTCTCCACACGCACACACTTTGGCCAGGAAGAACATCAAACCTATGCTTCCGCCAAACTCTGGGCCCAGAGACCGACTTATCATGTCTGGTCCCATTTTGTTAAGGTCGATGTTTCAGCTCACATTAGGGGAAACTTTAGGACATATCAAGTAACAACACTTTCACCATTTGTTTGGTCTGTAAGGATACAGTAGGCTCCGCCACCCTGTATAGCACCGTTGGTGGAAATGGCACAGATGGATAGTATTGTAAGAGATATGATGGTGTAAGCTACAGCCACCATTAAAAGACCCTGTAACAGCCCCGCATGACCAACCACAAACCCTGCAAGAGTGATCATGTTGGAGTTAGTCACCACCAAACAGCACAATGATTCACAGTATACAGTGGGAGATTCAGACAGACATCCACTGTCTTGCAACCTAAAACACTTTTTAGATTTCAGATCTCTCTGCACACGCACTCACCGGTTCTCAGGAACAGAACGATGCTGAACATTGAGAGGATGGTCGGCACCATCACCCCGAAAAAGGTGTTCAGCTTTCGAGGGTCTTTACTCGGTGTCCCAGAGCCGGATTCCTGGGTGGTGTCCGACACTGCGCCGCACGCCGCCGCGGTCACAGTCAGACCGCATACTCCTGAGCTGATGAGAGGGGTGCGTTCGTTTGACATGGTTGGTAAGAGGAAGAGGTTTGCCCTGTGAAAGAGAAATCAGCCAGGAGAGGTTTAAAAAGAGAAAGAAATGTAACTACAGAACTGAATCAACTGCAGAGCCACTACTGTTTTTTTTTCTGTTTGCTCTCTGTACTTCTGTCATTAAGTCCTCCAGGCAAATATATCTCTTAATTATCTCCTCTTCCCTCTTTCCCAGACATGTTGCATTGATTATGAGAGAGGGCCTGCGAGGTAAAGGATGTGACGTGCCCTGCACACAGTCCACATTAATGTCAGTTTAAGTGCCATAATGTATACAGCTTTTGTTTCCTTGATGTATAGTTGCTTCAAATCAAATGTAGCAACAAGCCACAAACACACAGGAGTCTGCCCTCTCGGCACAACGCCCACACAATAATGTCCTTACCCTTTCCAGTGCTATCTGAAAGAGAAGATCATCATGTGGACAGCAGCACATGTCACGCATCACCTTGTGAAATGCTCCCAGCCTCAGATAAACAAAAAGGGCTGCGAGGCTCTTAAAGAGCTGGAGATGGTAGAAATCAAAGGCCGACCTGGGCGTGTTTCGGACGTTTTCCAAGACAAACCAATATGTGTTTAACTTTCACAAATCATATTCGCTCAGGGTAGTTCATCTGACCTGTCTGACCTATGTTTCCAACAGCTACACCACACAACAAAGGGGTCAAACACTGAGATGGCACCAGAGGTAGCCTGTGAGGGAAGTTTGCAACTTGCATATTTTTACGAAGGCCGCAGCTCACACCTCAAGTTGGTATTTGCAGTCAGCTGATTCACGGCTGTTTGTCTGTTTTGACATGCAGCTCAAACTCAGAGTGGCCTGAGCACGCCCCTCTGTCCACAGGTGACCAGTTTTCATCACTGAGGCTGTTGCCAGAGCTGCTTCAACAGTCCCGCTTGCTCCAAGTTCTCAGATCAGCTGAAGAGATCACATGATGGGAAACTAAGCAAACTAGCACAGAAGTTTTACACAACAAAGCATGACAGGACATGGGACTCCTGGTTATTATAGGGATCATACCCAGTTAATAATCCCTTTCTACTTAAGATTTTCACATTGCTTTGACTGAAGAGCTGAAACAATCAGCCTGTTAATCTCAATCTCCTGTCAATCTGCAGATGAACTGACCCTGTAAATAATTTATTAATGTGATGGATTTGTGTATGTTTCCATTGTGCTACCAGATGGGCATTCCTATCCACCACTGGCTGATTAAAAGGCTTTTATGACACCCGTAATGCATTGGAAGGGTGTCCTGTCAAAGTCAGATAGGACACAATAAAGTTAGTATAATCTCATAGATTTTTACTTTGTTGTCTTTCACAGCGCCAGTGGCTATCATAACTAATTGCAGGTCTGTTTTTGGACCTCGCTTATGGTTCATTTTCTAGTTTCATTGTCTTTGGTAATCAATCTTTCTTTGTCTGTTTGGCCATAGAAATTAATTTACTTATTCACAATACTTGAAAGAATAATAAAAAAAAAAAAACAGCATGCTGCTTCACACACAGGTAAGATGAAGAATCAGTCTGTTGTGTTAAAAGAAGTATCCATTGCTTGTGATTTTAATGTGAAAGTTGCTGCTGACACCCATGTCTTAATAGTGATAATGCTGCAGGCTTCATCAGCGGTCCACAGGCTCACCCAACATTGTGTTCTCTCGCTTGGTGACAGATTACCAGACACTGATTTGAGATTATAACTTTAAGTATCAATTTATGATGGAACTGCCTTTTCAGTGTGAAGATACTATTCAGTGCAATGATGACTATTGAGGGCGACGTGTCCCCTGCCTTGACTGCTTTTAATGTAGCTGCATAAGCTTTAAGTAAAATAGAGCGATGGGGACAGACTCCATGATGGTGAGAAGACTTGTCTGTGGTTTTGACAGGGAAGTTGAACATTATGAGAACAGTGTACATGCACTGATCTCTATCACCATGACATGTTTACTTCCTCCTCTATTGTGATGGATGCTGAGAGAGACATTTCATTCCTCGGTCAGTCTCTGCAGTGAGATGCTGCACATGCACCGGGCTGACATTTCTCATCATGATGCAGACCGCCTGAACCCACCTGAAAGGGCCCTCCCAGGGTCCACGGACCGTACTTTCGAAATAAGTCGGTTACCAAAATAAAACACAGACAGATATTGCGCCACATTTGCGGCTGCATCTTTGGGTGAGCGTCTGTTTACGTTTTGAGCCTCGGTCAGGAAGTGTCGGTGGGCCGCCCACAGGGGTGTTACATGAAGCTGGATTAAATAAGCCTGGCTTATTTCGATAAATCTGGCTCATTTAAGAGAGAGTTACTTTCCATCATCGTGGCTTATTCGAATGCCCGCTGAGTAACCATGGTAACTTGTGCCGCAGAACTAGCCTGCTCCGGTGCAGCTAAGCTAACTAACTCTCAAGCTTAGTGTAGCTGTGTGTCAAAGAATGTCTGACGGGCTGAAAATGACTCCAGAAACAAAGTTCCGCCTGGTAGATTTCCACTCTCGCGCCGCTTCCATGTCTTGTAAAAAGAAATGGAAAAACTCGTGAAAATCACGTCTCCCCACTTTCACTGTTTCCACAATCCAATCAGTCAATGAAACCTCAGTTATATGGCACAATTCACACATCAATTGCAACTAGGTACTGAAAATTGAATTAAATAAAAAAAAGAACGTGGTTGATTTAAAAAAATAAATCAGAGCTCTGAGGAATATATAATTTATAATAAATATTGAATTGAAAATGTTCTTAGGGCATAGCATCCCACTATGTAAATATAAATGTGTGCCTAACATATGCTTACCTCAATGTACAGAGGTAGATTTCAGTCCAGATTAGTTTTTTTTTTATTTTTGTAATGTAATGTCTCCTCCATAATGAATAGTAAAAAGGAAAACTAATAAAAATGTGCTGCTCATAAAAGACAACTTCCTATGTATTGTGCAATTTGAATAAACACATGTGGTCCTTGGGGACTTAAAGCAGTGACCCTCAGGCTCCCAAGCCCAGTCCCCACAGACTGAGCTACTGCCTCCACATGTATGTTTGATGCTTAAACACATTGGGGTTATGTCGATTTTCCTAAGTTGTTCTATACCATTGTTTTAAATATAAATCTAATAATACTAGCCTAATACTACTGATAATATAGTCGCACTGTATGGTGATTTGAATGCTCAATTATTAATAAATTGACAAAGCAAGGCCAGTTTAATTGTGCAGCACCATTTCACACAGAGACAATTCAACATGCTTGTAGATAAAACTAATGAAAGAAAAGAGCAAAGAGAAATAAGATGAAAGTGAAATAAACATGTACAACATGAAACAGTGGGATTAGGCTTGTACAACATTTAGTCTGTCGGCTATTATATATTTTTTTCTTTTCTTTTTTTTCATGCGATCTCCCTCCCTTTGTTAATTGCAGCAGTGTTTCTGCTGATGAGAAGAAGCTCTCTCTCTCTACTTTCCTCTTGCACCATCCTCTTTTCTCCCATCTACTTTCTCCCAGGGCTCCTTACCTTCCCTCGGGGGCACACACACACACACACACACACACACACACACACACACACAGCCGGACTGTGAAAGCCTCGCTTGAATTAGCCTCGATTAGATGAGGCTGAAATGTGTTAGTGGAACGACTTGAGGCTTAATTGGGAGATGGGCGTTAGCGTTAGTTCAAGCGAGGCTTTCTCGAGTCAGCCTGGCTTTCTTCAGCTTCGTTGATGGAAACAGCCCCCAGCTCGTAAAACAACCTGCGCTGTGTCATTCACACAGACGCATCCTGGATATTCACGGCTCAAACACCGAGCTCAGGAAAACTTACCTCACCGAACCTCCCCGACACACTTCCTCGCACTTCCTCCTTCAAACACTCCCCGTGTGTGAGTCTCCGTCCGTGTGTCTGTCCGTGTGTCTGTCTGTCTCCGGTGCAGGGTGTCCCGGTCGGCGGACAGTCAGCCGGTCAGGGCCGAGCTGTCCCGAGAGCTGGATGCTGAGAGAGATGTGCTGCCCAATAACAACACAGCAGCCATGGTCCGCCTCGTCCCCTTGTTATTTGTTCAAAAGTGTCACGGGAGAGCGGAGGCCGACCATGTGACCGGGAGGGGAGGGGAGAGCAAAAATATGAGCCAACGGTGCTGCTGTCTGAGAGAACCACGCCCCTCCTCTGCAGACCAGCCAGACCAGACATCCTTTCTCTGTTATTAACAACGACAATCAGTTGTTTATCTCGGCGTGTGCGCTGGGAGGAAACTTCAGCGCGCACTCACACACACACACACACACGCACACACGCACACACACACACAGCATCAGGCAGGATGTAAACTTACTGTAGGTTTGGACTGTAGTTACACTTCTCCACACCAGGGGGCACTGTTGAGACAAAGATGATTAGGAGGCGGGACTAACCCTGAAATGACGAGAGGTTTTCATTAATGCAGAGACAGTAAAATAGCTAAAAATGTGACGCTTACAGTGTGTATAAGCCTATATCCATTGTGCTCCAGCAAAACAAACTATTGGGGGAGTTGCATGAGAGAGGAAAAAAAGGGTCAGGGTCTGCTTTCAGAGATTTCAGTCAACCACTTGTTGGACATGCAGCATCTCCTCTGGGAGACACTATAAACTCCCATACCTTCATAATATCCTCAACAAGTGGCTTCCAAGACTCTGCCCAATGTCTCATAACACCAAACAAACACGCACAAATCAACAATTGTTTTTTGTTCCATAACCCATGCGGGTGTGTTAAACCATTACACCTTTCACTGGACAAAAAGTTGTCTCAGTAGTGTTAAAGGTATTTCTAGTTGTGTGATTTTCAAAATGTAGCTTTGCTTTGTTAAATATCAAATGGTGTATTCCAGACAGGATCGATGTCATGTCTTTAAGACATAAAAACACAGCTTTGAATGATGATTGGTGTCTGATGTTTTTTTTCCAACAAAATTAAATTACCTGGTAAAAGAAAATTTAAAAAACAAATGTCATCTTCTGCACTCCTCCTTTGCTGAAAAAAATATTAAAAGATCTTTCATTTAAAAAGCTTTAAAGCAGCACTATCAAACTTTACATTTTGTGTTGATTTTGGTGCTCCCCGTGGACAAAGGTGGTAATGTTTCACTTAACAGTAGGTTTGATTTTCCTCCACTTCACCTCCTGCCACAAGGAAACTACTTCACAGAGAGGGGAGTGGGCAGCAGCTCTCTAGATGGACCTTCAGAAGCAACAAGAATTCAGGCAGAGCAAACAGCAGCGCCATTTCACTGTGCACAGATACAGTGGCAGACATTAAGCATAACTATTAGAAACCAATAAATATAGCCAGTCTTCTCACTGTTAGTCCCATTTGGTTTATGTGGGCCACATAGAGACATCAAGTGAAAAAGTTTCATAACCACAGAGCTGCTTTAACCTTTGGACACATGATGCCCTTCACTATAAATTCACTTCTAAAGTATTTGTACATCGAAGGCTTCGACTTTCCATGTCACACTTGTGTGAGCTGCACACTGCGTCATGATTGGCTCCAAACTAGTTGTGATGTCACACTGTCAGACTTCAGAGAAACGTTCACCCTCCAGCAGACGAATGTGAAAACAGCCTTCTAGTATCAAACTCTGCATGAACGCTGTGCTGTACAGTGAAGCTTTAAAGCTGTAAAGTGAAGCACCCAAGAGAGGCAGCAAGAAGCAAAGCATTCAAGTTATTTTACATCAAAAATCAACATTATATGCACACATCATCACACAATGATGACAGATTGAAATTCATTAAGTTCAGCAAAACATGAAAAGTAAATCCCCCATTTGAGAGCAGAAAAGGTGAACATTTATGTCCAATATACTGTCATACACCCCCCCCCCCCCCCTTTTTTTTGTCACAGCGCTGCACCCTGCAGAGCACCAGAGGATCACAATAAAAGGACATCTCATGTGTGAGGATATAACCTGAGCTGAGATAACCTTAAAGGACGAACTCTTAGTTTCATAAAGCTGATGGAGCAGAAAGATCTCAGGACCTGCTCAGAGGAAGAGGAAGAGGGTGGTGGTGGTGGTTGTGGTGGGAGTAATCTAAGAGATGGGTGTGGCTGAAACATACTTCTACTTTGAGGATCCTGCTGCTGATCACCGCGTGATCTGCTTCTGAATGATGATATTCAGATAGATAGAAAGATAGATAGATAGATAGATAGAGAGAGAGAGAGAGAGAGGAGAAAACAGGAAGAGTGTGGAGAGCTGGTGGAGGGGGCCAGTGCCTCTCATTAGACACCTTGAGAACATCCATCAGCTGCAGACTCCTTCTCTTTAAACAAAGAAGAAATGAAGTGACATTATTTTCTACTCTGTGAGGCTCTGTGCAGACCCCCTCCTCTCCTCTCCTCTCTCTCTCTGTTAATTCATTGCTGAGTCGGAGGCGGCTGTCCTGATGAAGTGTCGGCAGAGGGAGGAGGAAACCAGAGAGAGGAAGGAAACGAGGATAACGTCACGAGAAGCAGACTCGGGGAGTAAAGCGGGCTGAGCGCTGCTTAATGGACAGTCCTTGATGCGGGATCGCGTTTGTTTACGTCGTGCTGGACTAAAATGTTTTTGTTGACTTGTTGGGCGTGATTAAAAGAACAGCAAACAAACAGAAAAAAAGGAGGAGGAGGCAGAGCATTTCGCAGAGGAAGCAGCAGCAGCAGCAGCAGATTTTCATCTTTTTTTTCCAGGGAGCTCCAGCACAGCAGAGAAATGGAAACGTGTGTGTCTCTCCTGCGCGTGCCTGTTTGCTGAAGGATTTGGAAGCAGCCTCATCGTGACACTCGGAGCTCTGAGTGGATCCTCCGCAGCTCGCCCCTCTCTTTAATGACTGATAAAGATAAAATCTAGTCCAAATCCTCCGAGGGATCTTTTTTGGGGGTTTCTTTTTTTTTTGCTGGGGGGAGGGAGGGTTGGGACGTTTGCTTTTTTTTTCCCCCAGTTTTTGTTTTATATTTTTATTTTTACATTTTTGACCGCGGGAGGAAAAAAAAAAACACAAAAAAACAAAAAGAGAAGAACAGAGGAGCAGCGGAGATCATCGGGAGAATTAACAGGTAGCCGCCCATTATCAAACGCAGTGACAGCCCGGCCCAGCCTCACTGGGCGCTAAGATGGCTGGGTGAGGATGTGTGTGCCTATTCATGGCATCATTTCGACCGAGCGGGCCGGGCTACATCCGCATTCTGGGAGCCGAGCATCCGAAACGAGATGTGGTCGGGGGCCTTCACCGGCCTGTGCGCGCTGATCGATACGTGATGTGGCCTGCGCGCTCAGGGGCCTGCCGCTCCGCGCACTAGGAAGCTCTAAAGCTCTGCAGACAGGGAAATAAAAAGCCTCATGCGGTGCATCCTAGATCTGTGAATCCGACTTTTTTCTCTCCATGCTGGAGCTTTTGTTATTTATTTATGTATTGTTTTAAATGTGAGCCCTGGGCCTGCATGTGTGGACCTTGGGAGGGGGCAGAGCCGCACCGTTTTCATTGCATTACCGTCTCCTCCTGGCAGACGAGCAGCTGCTGTGGGCTCTGCACTCTCCTCCGGTTGCAGATGTAGCCATGCCAGGTTGGTGTAGCTGCACACATCAGACGTGCATCCAGAGGGGTGGGGCCAGTCACACTTGGCATCATGTTCTTTCAATCCCCCCCTCTCTGCCTGGTGTTGTAAAAAGATGCTTTAAGAGGCCGGTGAACTCCCTCAGACGTTCATTGAAACATTGGAACAAGCTTTAGTCTTTCATCATCATCATCATGAAGGAAGGGGGAGGGGGGGCTCTTGTGTGAGGCTCATCCAGTGCATCAGCGCAGGTGAAGTCTGTATGATGTGTGTGTATCTTTTTCACACTCTTTCTCACCCTGTCTGCTGGCATGACTTCAGCACAGGTCTGCTCATCCTCCAGCCGACACGCGCAAGCGACTAAAAACACGGCTGGACCCATCCAGGCCTGATCTCTGATGCATCAACCCCCCTACACACGCACACACTCCCTTCCTCCCCCTCTCCCTCCCCACCTCAGCTTTTCTCCTCCTTATTGGCTAAATGAGCAGCTGTGCCAGGAGACGAGACCCATGATGCACCCCTTTTGGCTTCCATTAGTGCCGTGTGATCCATCTGGTCGCAGGTCCCTCCAGGGAACAGTGACCTACTGTAGCTAATTGCTCTTCCTTTGCAGCGTGCACTGTATGTGTTTTCTGTGGAGAGTTATCGCGGATTTGAATTTGCACCACAAATGCAAATAGAGGCTCCCAGTTTGGGATGTGTAACTGTGCTCCTATCAGGAACAGGAAATGCTGCTTCCTACTGAAGGCCTGATGGGATGTACAGGGTGGGTGCATTTGTGACTCCACTTAGCCCATAGTTTAAAGATGCATCTCCTACAATTTTTACACGTATTTACGGGTTAGTTTTCACGGAGCTGGTGATAGGAGAACCATGAAGACTGTTTCCAGCATTAGAACAAGTTCTGAGTTGAAGCAAGAACTGGAAGTGCACCGTGTAACAAGTTCCTCGGCTTTAAAGGGAGTGTTCACTCAGTAACTGCTGCCGAGTAGTGATGCAGGCTGCTGGATGGCAGCTTAGTCATTACAGATTATTCTCCTCAGTTAAACCAGGCATGGTTGCACAGCTGTAAACAGATTACAAGGTTTTTTCTCACTGTGTGGGTTCAGTAAAGCTTAGAGATTAAAATGAATGTTTTTATGTTATAATTTCTTTCCCAAATCTGGGACAAACAGTATTTTAAGCAAATTATTTTACTTAATTGATTCACTTTTGATGAAAGTGGATTCCTGGATTACGATTCCTGGATTACGAACGCGTACAACTATACTAATCCCAGTGGGCCCCCACTAATACACATCAGCAGTGTCTTCTATGAGCATTGAGATGATGCTTAATGTATATGTGATATTTGAAGTTGTCCCACAACCAACAGGTGACAGCTTGGACAAATCCAAAATGAGTGAGCTGGAGCAGCTTCGTCAGGAGGCCGAGCAGCTTCGGAACCAGATACGAGTAAGTCAGATATTCATGTAGTTCAGTTTTCACCTTTAGTATGAAAATACTGATATATTAACCTCTTCTGCAATGTATTTTTTCTGCATACAGGATGCCAGGAAAGCATGTGGAGATTCAACCCTGACACAGGTAAGTGGCAATGTCCCATGAACTAAAACAGTTTGTAAATATATACATTATCTTTAATATAATCAATTATGAATGTATACATTTATTGGTATCATCTAATTTGGCACAAAATGTTATTTGTTCCTGCTTTTATCATCAGCTTTAAATAGATTTACAGGATCTCATTATTTCATTTAAATATAGTCTTTGGTGAACCTCTGCACTCTAACCTAGATAACTGCTGGTCTGGATCCTGTGGGGCGGATTCAGATGCGGACGAGACGCACCCTCCGGGGCCACCTCGCTAAGATCTACGCCATGCACTGGGGTTCAGACTCAAGGTGAGTCATACTGTACCAAACCTTTATGTTTGTGACTTTGATTGTGATTAAAGCGTTTCACAGTACTGGTGCTGTGCATCACTAACGTGCACCATTATTTCTAAGGCTCAGTGCGAACATTTTGAAGTGGCCCACTGAAGGACTTGGCTCCATACAAGAGCGACGTGACGTGGGATACATTATACATACATCAACATGTGAAGACAAACATTTGAGTTCACAACCAAAATGCATCATCCAGTTTCTCAAAGGGAGAAGAGGACATTAACCAAATATTGAATTGTTTCTGGCTATAATTCTTTGAAAATACTGAATAATCTGCAGTATGACACTGTACCATGAAGGAGTACAACATCTAGGCCCACTGATCAAAAATAAACATTAACACAGCATAAACATAAACTGACCAAATTCTACCTAGCTGTACTGAAGAGTGGTGCTTGAACTGGGCCTGTGCCTGTTTACACTGTGCAGCCAGTCTGTCTGTGTGGTCAAAATAAACATGATGTAGATAATTAACATAACCTGCTCTTGTCTATCAAGAGGTGTAGGTAACTTCCAAACCAACCACATCAGACCTGCAAAAGTCCAAGACTGACCTCAACAATTATTGGATGACTCGCCGCTAAATTTGATGGCTTGTAAAAACAATAACTTTGGTGATCTCCTGACTCTTCCTCTAGTGCCAAAATGAGGTTTTATGTAAAATGTCAGGACACCTATTGGATGGATTGCCATGCAGTTTGATGCTGACATTCAAGTCCTGTTAAGCATGAATTGTAGTAACTCTGGAGATCAGCTGAACTTTTCTTTTAGCGCCATCAGATCAAAATTTTACATTTGTCCAACGCTTTGGTTCATGGCAAAATACTAACTGCAAAACTAATCACGCAGCCTGTTTGCAAGCTAAACTCTCAAAATTGCAAACACCAGGCAACAGGAGTTTTAGTTTCAAAGACTCAAATGGGACAGTAACTGTAGTACCAGTGATATACCACGTGTGTTTCTTCTGAGATATTTGATGAAACTCATTTTCTGTTTTTGACATTTTTCCTGTATTACTGTGCAGGACTTGGAAGTTTGTTTCTATTGACAGGGAACCATGTTAATTTATCAGAAAATGAACACTGAGTCTAACTGGATGCCCATGGATAGAGGAGGCATGTCATATCTGGATGTCTGTCTCCACAGGCTTCTGGTTAGTGCCTCTCAAGATGGGAAACTGATCGTCTGGGACAGCTACACCACCAACAAGGTAAAGTCCACTAAATAATTATTCTCATCGGATGGATAAATAGACACACTTGGCCTCTGTCCCAACTGAAAGTGAAAGTGAATTAAAGATTTCCTCTTGTCGGAGTGTGGTTGTCTCATAACAGCCTCCTTTGCTATGACTTATTCTAACATGCACGGTGGAATTCAGATTTTCAGTGTCAGTACTCTTCGGCGTCGGGTTTCCCTCTCTTCCAGAAGCTGAATGTCTCTCTAATACATTTTCCCTTCCCAGATCCACGCTATCCCCCTGCGCTCCTCCTGGGTGATGACCTGCGCGTACGCCCCCTCTGGAAACTACGTGGCCTGCGGGGGCCTCGACAACATCTGCTCCATCTACTGCTTGAAGACTCGCGAGGGCAACGTCAGGGTCAGCAGGGAACTACCTGGCCATACAGGTGAGGGAACATCACGCTCTCCTGTTTGCGTTCGACTCTTCCTGCCAGTCGAACTGAACTGATGAGACGTTTCAGATGAGCGTGCACCAGCCCCCCCTCCCCTCCTGCCTCGTGGGAAAGCTCAGCTCCCAAACCCCTAAACAATGAAGATTTCATTTACATGGTTAATTAATCGCAGGGCAACACAGTCTTAATGAGCTGAGACATCAGCTCCTGCCTGTGAGACTCCGATTTGTGACACTGTAGCTACTGTGCTGCTGCACAGCATTAGATTTAACTGTTTCTATTTTGTGACATTACACAACATAGTTTTTTTTCCCCACAAACAGGAAAACAACTTACTAGGATCAAAATAAGATGTTGAGATTTAGCAAAATGGGCTCCACCTTAATATCAAGAGGCTTTACGAGCAGAAGCTAGTGCTGTGTTTCACCTCTCAGGCTACATATAGTCTGCCCTATTTTGTTGGTGTATACTTCTTTATCAGGGGTGAACACAACTTGAGAGGAAGACTGTAGGCACTACTCCTCTGAATATTTTTAGGGTTATAAAAATCATTTAATCTGTAAATATTCTTTATAAAAATGTTAATCAAGGATGAGGCTTTAAAGAGCAGTGCTCTTTGTAGAAAAGATGCAAATACAACTTTATTTATCATATATCAGACCTTCATCAGAAATTCCTATTTTATGCTTATTGTATTACAGCAGACCCTAGTAATGCCACTCTATTATCACCTATTGTAAAAATACATCTGGATGTTCAGATCACCTTGAATATGTAAGTTGCTCTCTGCTCTCTCAGGTTACCTGTCATGTTGCCGGTTCATTGATGACAATCAAATCATCACAAGTTCAGGAGACACCACATGGTGAGCCACAGAGATCCAAACACAGACGTACAGTGCAAACATGTTTTCCTGAGTTGACCGCTTTCTTAACCCTGCGCTCTCTGCCCCAGTGCACTGTGGGACATTGAGACGAGTCAGCAGACCACGGTTTTCTCGGGCCACAGCGGCGACGTCATGAGCCTGTCGCTGTCGCCCGACCTCCGCACCTTTGTGTCGGGAGCCTGTGACGCCTCAGTCAAGCTGTGGGACATCAGGGACAGCATGTGCCGGCAGACCTTCACAGGCCACGAGTCAGACATCAACGCCATCTGTGTGAGTGTGCTCAGGGCGCTTTGTGACCAAACTACAAGTTGTCACATGTGTAGCTTTATTCAAACAGTGTTGTTTTTTTAACTGGGATCACAGACAGTTTAAAGATGTGTTCCATCGATTTTTACACATTAGGTTTAGCTTGCTTGTCACAGCATGTACTACTCAGTCTGCAGAAAACAGCTTTGTCAAATCTTAAAAATAATCCTGACAATGTCATCAGGTTTATCTTGCCTTGTATTTGAACGTGCCACTGTTTTGCTACTGATTTGCTCTCAGAATAGTGTTTACGAACTGCCATATTTATTTATACAATTTGGTATTTAATTTGTTTCTCATCCCCCAAACCTTATAAAAGTGCAATGCTAAATTGCTGGAGTATTTGTGAGTAATTCTGAAATCTGTCTGCAGATTAAGAGTACTTTAATCTTCAGTATTTCACCAAAAGACTAAACCTAGAAAAAAAGTTACATTTTGCTTTATCTGCAAAAATAAAAAATATCCTAAATATAGCTAAACATTTTATTGATGTTCTTCAAGGTTGTCATTGCCAACCAGTTAATAAACCCAGTAAGTAAAACATGCTTGGTGTGTACACATCAAGACAGAACATAAATTATAAAACAAGATCAAGACACGGTATGTAAACCCAATAATAACTCTGAAAGTAAAATCTAACCCAGAGATATACAAGAGAGATAAGAAAAATTGCATTTACTGTAGCAGACAGACATAGCTTTAGAAATGTAAAGTCCAAATAAACTGTAATGGTATCAGCCCAGCAGCTCCCCCAATCCTCTGTCTAACACACTACAACAGAGCAGCTCCAGGATTTGTCTCGGTGACGTCACACGCTGTCTTGTCTCCAGCTTTGGGGAGGATTTAAACTGGGAGCACGCCAGAGGATTAACAAGATTATCAATTAACACCATATCTGAACATCCTGCATCAGTCCAGACTCCAACTGAGGCAATCTCCAGTTCAGAGTCTGGACCGATGCAGCACACAGGTCATCTGATTTAGCCAACAGCACAATCACCTACTTGTGTATTGGTTTACATCCACTTATTGGGAGTATCTTGATACAACTGTATTATTCAAAGTCATCTGTGCTCCCTTTTTCACAGCCCTCTTTCCCTTCTTGCTCCTCCTCAGTTCTTTCCCAACGGCAGCGCCTTTGCCACAGGCTCCGATGACGCCACCTGCAGGCTGTTTGACTTGCGTGCAGATCAGGAGCTCAGCCTCTACTGCCACGACAACATCATCTGTGGCATCACCTCCGTGGCTTTCTCGCGCTCCGGCCGCTTGCTGCTGGCCGGTTACGATGACTTCAACTGCAACATCTGGGATGCCATGAAGGGAGACCGAGCAGGTAGGTGGAGCAGGAAACAGCCGGTGTCATGTCAAAGAGTGTTTCTGAGAGCAGGGTGGACCTTGGAGGATTATATAAATTATAGAGCTGCTTCATTTGGATTTCAAAGTTTTTGAATATTTTTTTTGTATATTTCTGCGTTCTTTCTGCCAGCCGGTCGATTATAGGCATGCTGTGTGCATTTCATACACTTTATCACGAACTAAACCCCTATAAAAGGATATGGGATGTTTTAGTTTGAAGGGAAGGTACCATATTGTATCACTACAAAGAAACACTACACTGTGATCTGATCCTCAGCAGCAACATTTCATGCAAAATCTGAATACAATGCAGTTCAGGGTCGAATTTATTTAAAATGGCACAGATTTCTGTATAAATAAACTGAAAGAATTTTCAAATAAATTCTAGGGTAATTTATCTAACTGTGTGATACCTGGTTAAACTGCTTTAGGTGGAAGTGATTTGAAAAATATCCTGTGCCTTAAACTGAGCATTGTGAAGCTGAATCACCCTGATGACCCAGCTGATTTAAGTTAAAGTACAAAAGTTTTCTAATATGCTTCATTTTTGGGGAATCCATGCCAGACTCTTCCATGAATTCACACGTCTCAAGCCTTATTTAGTAAATCCCTGGTCAAATGGCGCTCCCCGTGTTGCAACAAACACAAGGCCGCTGCGTTCTGTGTGGTTTTCAAAAAGTTTCAGTCTGAGGGGCAAAACATTTTTCACAGCAACAAGTCTTCTTTTGTTTGTTTGCTCGTCCTCGTCGCTCCTGCAGGAGTCCTGGCCGGCCATGACAATCGTGTGAGCTGTCTTGGCGTGACGGATGACGGCATGGCGGTGTCCACCGGGTCCTGGGACAGCTTCCTTAAGATCTGGAACTGAGCCATGCACATAAACTGCAAACAAACACACACACACGCACGCACAACAGACAGACACGCTCCCATCTTGGGCCACAATTTGCACCCTGTATTCACTGTATGTAAGATTCAACAGACAAACTGCAACATTGTACTGTACATAATATATATGACTTAGATATGAGTTTACACACACACACACACAGTATGAGAAAGAAAATGACACAAGGCCTGAATACACGCCCACACTACCTACAGCTGATTGAAGCTTTGCACGCACAGCAGCAAGGCTACAGTACACACACACACACACACACACAGACAGACACACGATCTATAAAATTTAAAAATGTGACCAAATACAGTCGGCTCCTCAGCTGCTCAAATAAAAAAACAAAAAAAAAGACACAGATGCCACTATTACCTGAAGCCTTTTAACGCGTCTTTACACACATACACACACGCACACTTTTTCCTGAGAGACACTGCTCCTCGAGTTAAACAGGGGAGAAGATGTTATTGGACAATTCTGTCTTTGTTTACAATGAAGTCCAAAATGCACTTCAGACAAATTTTTCTGTACTATTTTTGTCTCGGTACCACACGCACGTGTCTCAGCGATGCTAATGTGAAGGAGGGTCATGGAAGAGATGCGAGTCCATTAACACTGAAAAATAACCACTGACAGACAGGATGGGCTGATGATGGACAGAGTCCAAGGAAAGTGTCAACTCTTACTTTCATCTGGCTCAGAACATCATGTAGTCACTGTTTTTATAGATATGTACCCCCACATACAGTACAGTACATTTGCTTTTAAGTTTTTGTTTTACTCATTTTTTTTACACTTATTTTATTCATGTTCTCCCTGTGTGCCTCAGATACACTTTAAGGATTATTAATAGAGAATATTGATAAAGTTAAATTAACACAAAAAATAAATAAAAAAGATCTGAGTTTCTGAAGGTGGGTGAAGAATAAAAGCATTATAAGACACATCTTACTAAAGCAGGAGCCAGTATTCATACTTTGACTCTGTCAGTGTATTATCTGGACATTACGATGGTATAATTGTACATAATATTAATAAATTATAGCCTCTCCTGCCAGTCATTGTGGTTTCTTTTTTCTTTAAAGCACTGTTTCTAAGACTATGGATCATTTTAGTTACAAGCTCAATGGAACAAAAGTGTGTATTCTGGTGCAGTTTAGCCATAAATTGATTTATGCTGATGTTACAGTATAAGCCTTGGTACATTTTAGCACAAATTCTACTTTGTTATTCGTATTTTAAAATCAAACGTCTATCACTAAAAACACTGAAAAGAAAGTATCTCTTTAAGTGAAATCTTGTCAAATGTTGTTTTCTTATTAAGATCTACCATTAGTAACAGTATGTTGCGCGGATCATTTTGTATGAAGACTGAAGTAAGTTATTCCTTTAGTGACCTGAAGAACATCCTAGTTAAAACCAAAATATTAACTGAAAGTACACTAAGGCGTGTCTGGTGATCCAGTAGTTGTAGTTCTCCACAGCAAACCAAGTATGCCATTTAATCAGAAATGTGTGGAAGGAACCTGAACCACAGATAAAATATGTTGTAAATGTATTTATTTCATTGATTTATATATATTGCTCTGTTTCTTCTGTACAAGTAGACAAAAACATCAGTGCTCAGGTGAAAGCAATGTTTTTTGATATTTTAAAATTATTGCTCTTTTGTTGACAGACAAATGGTTCAGGTAGGAACAGATCTCTTCATGTGTCAGCTGATGTAAGTTTAACTAAATGGTTTGACACAGGAAGACATTTTGACTTTTGCAGGACTGATCTTTTTACAGTCAGCCACCAGGGGGTGCTACAGCTCGTTCTGCAATCTAAGGTTTGAAGCAAAAGGATGAAAGGTTTATACCACTAAAATGATCAATTTGTTAAGTCATTTAATCCATTTAATGTCGTGCATGAAACTGTTTCATGTCAAGTCAAAACTGTGTCTGTCACAGTTGTCTCATATGTGGAAAAACAGGTCCAAGCTGATTTTAGCACCATCATGTGGTTACATACTGACACATATATTTCAATATACTATACTGTTGCGTGCCTTTGATGAAGCCACACAAATGAGTTCAACTATTCTGCCTGATTAGGTCTCTTGTCAGGGATGTGTAAACACTGCTTGACTGACATTTCACCTTTGATGTACCTGTTAGGGCAGGACAAACTACGCCTTTACACTGCACCTTGTGTAATCCCACAACAAAATCAAACGTACCCGCCCAAAAATAACATTTCAAAGACATGTACTTCATAGAAATTTGGATCTATTGTATGATGCAAATATTTCAGAAAACACAGAAAACTGAAATGAGATCAAGGTATTTTATTTTTCAAACAATTCGGTATTAAGACATGAATTCATTCAACACAATCTTGAAAGTTTAAAGTTTATCAGTCTATGAAATACAATCTGGAGTTAACCTCTCACAAGTAACACAGACACACGCACGCACACTAAAACATTGCAAAGATGTTTACTGTCTTTAAAAAAAAAAAAAAGTTATTGAAAAGAAAAAAAGTATAGATAGTGTTTCTGTCCAAAGATCCACATCGTTTAGAACTAGAACTCCCAGGTTCGATTCGCCTCACTCCCAGGTTCGATTCGCCTCACTCCCAGCTACAGCTGTTAATTCATTCACACGTTACTGATTAGAAAGGCTATGAGAGAGGAGTGCCTCGTCGAAGTATTTTCCATCATCCATTTATAGATACTTTAGAGTTAATAAAGGCAGTTTCTGGGATTTTGTTACAGCAAAACAAGAACAAACATCCCAACAGGTGATTGTGTTAAACTGACAGAGAGAAGAAGTTATTTGTTGTGGTTACAAACAAAAGTAAAAAGTACAGATTTCTGCAACAAGCAACACACAGACCAGCCTACATTCAGTCTGCCAAAGGCCACTGAAGAATCACTTCCTGCAAGTCACGCCAAGATGGACAGCCACGGTTTGGATTTGTTCAAATGCTTGTATTGCTTATTAAAAAAAGAAACGTCATCATCCGATCAGGACAACCGTGTCTCAGGACGACCGTCTACGCCTTCAACGTTTCACCTACAACTCGATGGTGCTTCATTTCTCTCTGATGACAAACATTGTGCATCTTCCATGAATTCAATGATCAGATCTGTTCATGTTTGTGATCAGACTGACACAAAGGTTTCCTAAAACTATTGAGTTGTGAGGTTTAGGTCTTTTAATGGCTCTTGGCGCAAAGTGAAAAAGCACTTTCACACCATAAGGTGCTTTTATAGAGATCAACAACTAGAACTACTCTGTGTTACAAACCGCAGCTCGTGATAAGAATTTATGGTGAATAAAATTATATAAGCTTAAACATTTGGAAGTGACTGCCTCAACCAGGTTGATAACCAAGTGATAAGTGGATGTTTATCACAAGTCATTAGTTGTGATGTTGAGCCACACAATGTTGTTTTCTTCTTAGTAAAATAAGTGTCAAATAATGAAATTATTTACTTGCACTGCTATCCCGAAAAACAACTGTCAACACAAATCACGCAATAAGGGTGACTGAATAAATATGAATCTATGATATTTTGCCTTATCTTTGCTTTTGTTGAATAATTAGCTATCTTCTGTGTACGTCAGTTAGATATTTGATCTTATTGATTTGTAGTAGTTTGATGTGCCACACTAAGTCTGTGCACCACAGCCGAGGTAGAGTATTCTGAATACATTTTTTATTATGCAAAGTATTTTTACACAATAAAGTCTGTTTACAGGTCTTGGGAGTACTACTACATATGTGAAAACAGCCTTTTGTAGCTCCAGACGGAGCTTTGAAGAATCTGATTTTGAAACTGCCTCATGTGATGTCACTGGAGTCAGCATCAGTTGAGGTGCAGAGCTGAAGTTCGAATATGCAGAAAAATCTGGAGGTGTGGAGTTAGAAAGTATCACATATAACACACAAATAACACAGCCAAATCCTTGATAGGACTGTCCATTGTTGCATTGTGATTAATGTAGGCAGTAAGTTTTTACAGGAAACCTGGTGACAAAAATACATCAAATTTAGGTTGTCAAACGATAACTAATTGTCTTTGTCTGCATTCTGTAATTGTCACTCATTGATCAACACACTCTTCACTTTCTAAATGCTGCTTTTATTTTTAATCCCAAAGCCAAGAGCCGAAAGACTCACAAGGGGCATCACGCTCCTCACATCGTCACTGCACCGCCTGCGTGATGATGCCTGTTGTCACCTGAGCACATCAACAGCCTGTCAACCCCCCACGTAGGCGATTTACAGCAGAGGCCAGAAGAAACTCCAGCCTGTGAGTCACCGCAAGTGTCTGAATCACAGCTGACTCCTCTGGTAACAGACAGACATTATTTTTCTGTCTAGCTAGCAAACCTCTCGATAACCAACTATTTAGACTGACTAGATATTGACGAGTTTGATAACTGTGAATGAGGGAAAGAAAAAAAAAAAACAAAAAACAAACTCCATCTCTCTGTTGCACTCAATTATATCTTTGATCTCTCTGCCTTAAAATACATTGTGCTTTGATTAATAGAGTGGTACGCATTTTTATATAAATACAAATCTGTCTTATAGATGTACATTCACTTTTTAAATTCTCAATATAGACTAATTTACATATTTTATAAAATAGGCTTCTCAGAATATATCAAGCTAATCTCCCCACTACAAGGTTACACAATCAACATCATTAAAGAACAAGCGCTTACCTCATCTTTGCTGCAAGAATCTACATTTTCTGAGCAGACATCACACACAGAGATTAATTTGATCTGTGCACAAGTGCTAAGTTTTCTTTACAAACACATTTCATACGTATGGCTTTTCTCTATGCTGGCTCCCACTGTGTGCTGATCCTTTACATGTTACATTGGAATAACTGGACATGTATTAACGTATTTGTTATTGCAACTATCTTTCTATTGTCTGTTGGTCATTTCAGGTTTATATATATATTTGTGTTATATATATTTTGTATTATGTGTGGTGCCAAAGAAGCATTTAAAGTCCATCCATGGGATGTTCTGGATTTGACTTAAGTGCACTTAACTGGCACAGGACATAAATCATGACAAGGGAGCAAATATCAGTGTGCCTCTTCTTCGTGAGTTTTCAAGTAAGAGACAAGTTGGGGTTGGGTGGTGGTGGGGGGGGCTCATAACCCATCCTTAAACCTCTTGCCTTCCCAATTTCCAAGGCACTGCTTAAACTGTAAACATGGAAGATTGATAAAAAAGAATGATTTGATCATAAAAAGCATGAGTGCCAGAGCTCCAGGTGGATTGTAACTGTGACATTTGAAATGTAGGTCATGGCACATTACAGATATTTAAGAATAGAAACACATTCGCTAAAGGGGAAAACAACTTTGATACAGTACTATATACTCTATTTCAATGGCTTACATGCACACCAAAGTATCTGTTCGAGATATATCTGTAAATGTATGTTTGCTGAAGTGAAAGTGCTTTCCATGCCCATTTAAAGTCTTATAATCTCACCACAAAATTAACCATCCACTTACTTACATATAATCTTTGATTAAACCTTCTCTGCCCTGACCATATACTGTATTGTCAACAGCATTCTGACTATATAAAATATTTCCCCCCTCTTAAAGCTTGACTTTTAGCAGACTATCCCATTGATCACGAGCCAGGATTCCTTTCATAACATCCAAAAGCTTTTCGAATAAGTACAGCTGCGTTATTTTAACATTTACATGTCAGCATGTATTTATAAGCAGGGGAACTTAGATAACTTGTTAATATTTTTCCAACAACTCAATGCTGATAAGGTGCTTGACTGGAGTGAAGAAAAACCATCTTGACTTTAAAAATATCCACCTGTTAAAAGCAATGTACTGTGGCAGCACAGTGTTGTTGTAAGTGAATCACTTAACAAAAAGCTTGATTCATTTGTTGACCTACTGTGGCCACTGCCAAGAGAAACATCACCATGCTACTTCCTGATAACACTGCCTCAGACTTCTACCATACTGTCTGCTGTATGAGAGCACATGGTGAGATGCAGCAGATATTTAATTCTCCTACAAAAGCAGCTAACAAAGCATGATGTCATAGTATTCATGTGAAGTCAGCTGACACTTGTATGTATGTGTATGTATTTTTTGAAAGGAACACTGATTAGTGATCTGTGGGGAAAATGTTAAATCTCTATCGTCTGCATTTAAGCGCTATTCCCCATTGGCCTTGACTCATACCCCCCTGTTGCAGAATATAGTGTGAACTTTGGCAGAATGTATAGATAGAAAATATATTAAGTCTCATGTGTTCCAGCCGTGTTCTCCAAAGTGCCTAATGAGATGGAGTCCTTGGTGGTATTGCAGAATCACCCTGCATTAAATCTTTCAACTGGCCTAAGACAAATAGGAACTATACCACACTAAGAGCCGTTCTACTGCAATCCCCTGGACTAACACTTCTCACGAAAAGATCTACATTAGCGAAATAGTCTAAGAAGTGAAATATAATACAGTAGAGTAGATCACTGTGGAAGGAAGGTGAAAGGACCCCTAAGATGATCTCCCTTAATCACTATAACCTTGGTGACACCCTCCTTCCAACACCCTCATATGTAGTTGTCATACTCTCTAACACTACCAGCCAAATACACAAACTCCGCTCTTCAAACAAAGACTCCACAAGAATAGCCTATATTGCAATATAATAGCAATATAATTACAGTAAAATTAAGGATACCAGTAGGCTAATACCAATACAGAATCACTACATATAAATAACAAATTCTTGTATTTTGTAAATCTATGAAAACAAAGTAGTTCAGATACAAGCCCAATGGTTTCACTCAAACCATAGAAAAAAAAGGCAAAGCAGGAGATTTCACAGTACTGTTTCTGAGTACTGCACATTTATGAGACTTCTGATTGTTGGTTTTTATTATCTATTCATTTTTTATTTTATTTTTGCTTTTGAAGCATTCAAGGCTTACTTGCCGTGATTAAGAGTTTCAACATCATTTGCCGTTCAGGCCAGAAAAAGTTAGTGAAAGCAGGACTTCAGGTTACTGTCAGCTATAGATAACTTAAAAATATTTAAACAAGCTACTTTGTCCTGACTTGAATGTCCCTTTGTAATATGTTCTGTACTAAATCCTTCCTTTAAGCCTCCCCAGAACAACAGGGGTTCACAAGCCCACTGCAGATGGACATTCCAGCATTTTATTATGTGATGTCTGTGTCGAGTAGAGGATATATAAGAGGCCTGCAAATGATTCAGAACTAAGGTGCTACCTATTTACAGCTTCATTTCGACATACAGTATAGGTAAATAATGCCTTCTTCAAAATGTACTGTAGAACCATCAAGGAATGTTTTTAACATACTTCACAATTAGGAACTAAATAGTCACGACTGAACACAGGTCCACCAAGAAAAGTAAATCAAGACAAGAATATATACAGTACAAATTAATAGTGGGTATTAACATTTGAAGCTCATCAGTGATTTTTCGTGATGATTCCAGGGAGAATATTATCTGGGGGCCTCGGTAGAAACTATCTTAAGGAGTGTAGGCTGGAATGGATTTAGAGATCGTTTGTGTCTGTGTTTGTGTGTGTTTTGTCGATGAGATTTTTATGTGTGTTTGTCTTTGGAGCATGAGTGCGTGAGTGAGAGCTAGCCGGAGAGAGAGATAGAGCGGTGTTCACATTTGTGTGCATGCATCTGTGAGAATTTCGGATGCACTTTCTTCTCCAAACCCTGCTGGGTTACACACACTGACCAGAGCAGCTGTTCCTTCACCAGTTCATGATGCAGTTTCTGTTCAACGTCATAAAGTACACCTGGCTGCTGCCTCCGGACCGCACTGATGCAAAGAACACCTGAGGAGCAGCATGGACACAAAAGACATGCATGTCAGGTTTTAAATTCAGCTTCAAATGGTGATCTTATTGTTTGCAAGTGTCTGCATATCTCTCACTTTGTCATTTCTCTCACAAAGGAACTTCAGCCTCTGAGCTCTTTTGTGCATGAAGACACCATCCAGGTGGCCAGTCTCCACAGACCGGATCTCAATGGCCTTTTCTCCCCAACCCATGATCTGATTTGAGCAGATATGAGCTGCAGGGAAGAAAGTAACATTAGTATTAGGATAGATGATTACAATTTATACCGATGATAGCTTCACTTTTATCTATGTCCATATTAGGTTTGGATGCATTTGAGCCGCACCAACGGACGTGGGCATCTCGCCCCACTGCAGGACCACGTCCTTGATGATACGTCCATAGGTGTTGACATAGACACCCTCGTCCTCGTAGCACAGCAGCATCTCCATGCCATCTGAGCTTGGCAGAAACACAATTGCGTGCGGTGTCACATGGCTCTGGATCTGTTTAAGATGAAAGCAGAAGTTATGAGCTCCTGAAGGTTAAACATCTCACAAAACACTGCTCTCTGACAGCTGTACAACTTACATGAACAGGGATGTAAATGTCATAGTTGTTTCCAGAGTCCACGTCAATGGCATGGAAGCCAGCGCAAGAACCGTAGATGACCTTCAACCTCTGGCCCTCCTCCACTGTCAGGTCAACTAAGACAGGTCTGTGTGGCAGGTCTGCAAAAGACTGGTGAAAAGGAGAGGAGGGGGTTTGGGAGCAGAAAGTGAGCGTGAGAACATAATCAACTTGAATGCTCCTCTGGTTGACTGATCTTGCATAACTAATCCAGCTCACGGGTAAAGGGAGACTTACCTTGAAGGCCATGAATTTGTGATAAGGTTTGGGTGCCCAAGCATACACTTCCACTGCATTCTTCAAAGCAATCACCAGGAACTTTATCCTCTCATATTTCACTAGATAGGACAACCACAAGGCCATCTGACATCAGATACTTGTAATCAATAATTCACTGTGCCAAATGCATTTATGAGAATTTGTCTGGAGTGGAATAGACAGCAGTGATAAATAGCCATCATCTGTCACTCACCCACTTTGTAGTGCACACAGCCCTCCATCTCCCCCACAGTGGTCCAGCCTTGCTTCTTCTCCACCTCAGGGTCATTGTGGAGGATCTTGTTCCTCAGCCAGGCCAGGTAGTAGACACGCACCTTGTTTTTCTTGCCTTACACAGTGAAAGACACAGTGGGGTCAATTACAAAGAGAATAATTTCAGTAATCATTCAAATGCATTTCGACGACCTGGAGCTGGAAGATAAACGACTTAAAATTGATGTCATGTGTCTGGGGTTTTGGTTTTCATAATATTGCAATTCAAATGGTCTTTTCTTGTCTGAAAGACTGCTTTACATATACTGTGTTTTAGCAGAGCAAACATGTTGACTATATCTTTCTGTTTATTAATATTACAAATGGTCTCTCTGCCACTGTCATCTGTATATATCTAATTAAAGCAGGTTTTAAAAGTGGGAGGTGGGCTTCCGTAGTGGGGCTGCAAACAGTTTCAGGCTCAGTGAATGGAAGCGGAAAAATATGACATCACAAAGAATAGCCTAAATGTGTGTGAAAGGTTTAAGATTTGTTTTCTATGTATTTGGTATAGTCTGAAGTTATGTGATATGACACCAATATTAAGCCATCTTGGCTCAGTTGTTGAATGTCTATGGGATCAAATAATAATCATGATCACAGAGGCATCTAAGAATTGAGCAAAACTAAGAACAAGAGGGGGTTAAGGGGTGACTTGTCCCCAGAGGCCAACGGTCTCAGACTTTACAAACCCCTGGATTAAAGCATCAGTAATCATTAACATAAATCATCACATTATTAATACAGCATATAGTAAAAAGCATATAGATAATTCCCATTTTAAGTATTCAATTGACTTGATAAAACTTGTTCAAAACTACCGAGACATTAGCTTTCTAGTGAGTTTGAAGCGCACAATCAAAATACAATGCAAAATAATCACTCTGAAGGCATGGGTACAATCTGGCATCTAGTGTTTGGCATCCCATTAAAGGCAGCAGTCTTATGCCAAAAGCACAGACAGCTTTAACCAACTGTAGTGAGAGCAGACTGGCAATGAGCAGCAGTAATGACCTGATATGGTGATGAGCAGGTTGAGGCCCTCTAGGACGTCCATCTGTTGGAACCTGCGGGAGTTGATGAGGGGGTAAACTTTGCCCTGACCGCTACGGTCCAGCAGCTTCAAACCATTCTCTGTGCCCACCAACAGGTTCACACCTGGGGACGCAAACATGCACAAATAAATAGCTTTTAGCTTTTTTTTCTTTTAGCATACAATGTTTGTAATTATTGCCTTTCCTCTAGCCACAGCAGAAAACATTTTTGCAGTTTAGTTGTATTAAAACTCTTGTTTTGCTTTCATTTTCCATTATCATTCCACACCATAACCTGCAGGAACTCTTCTGCCATGATACTTTACTTTGTTTAGAGAAGAATAAAGCTAGCTGTAATGAATATGTTATGTAACTGTGTATGATGTTACCTATTGACTACTGTTAGCCTTTTTGAAAATGTATAGACTTTGAAGGTTATATTGTTGAGTTTATCACACTTTTTAAAAACACACACAGTTTGGCAAATGAAAACACAAACTTTCAGGTAACCTTTTTACCACAGATCGCCGAAGCTAAACTTGGTGTTGATAAAAAAGAGCTTTTGAGAAGAGCCTGGAATTGATTTGATAAAAATTGGTTTGATAATAAAAGTAGAGACGTGTTCCCTCATGAAGAGTTATTACTGTCACACTAAGACAGACAAAGGTACACCAGTGCCCTGAAATCTAATTTCCATATCACACTTTCAGTTTTGGTCACATTTCAACCAGAGCTGGAGCTGACATATTAATTATTTGTCAGGATGTTGAGCCAGAGAAGAGAATAAGTCAGTTTAATGCATCTACTTTTGCTTTGTGTTGAATGTTTTTTGCATTTATGAATCTGTTCTCACCCCAGAGCGCAGCACACAGGATCTCAGAGTTGAACCTCTTCTTGTACTTGCGGATCTCAGGTGTGTCATTAGGGGGGCGTGTGTTGGTGGGATTGACATTCACCATGGATCCTTTTCTCACCTCCATCTTCAGCTGCTCAAACCTGGAGCCTACACATGGAGGCAGTAATGGAAATGGCTTAACTAAAGAAGGAAAATGCAAACTGGGGCAACAGGAGTTTGGAACTGGACACAAATCTCATCCATAAATGAGAAATAATTTACATTTTAAACGATCTATGTATATAGTGTGATAGAGAATATTCTCACAATCTTTAACATACACATTTTCCAAAGTATGTGATTGCACAAGAAGAAATGCCAAAGGTTAATGCAGAGAATCATTTTGCTATCAGCTGTGGCTTCCTTGTTTGATGCTGCAGATGTTGCTGCAAGTTTAAAAAGCTTCTGACTCACCAGTGACAGACATGTTATCCCCTGTACTTCCTGGTGACTGGTACATGCCCAGATCCACAAATGTGGTGAAGGAGGACTTGCCAGATGCTTTAACCAAACCTCTGGACTGATACTGGTGGAGCAGAGACAGTGTTTAAGTTGTACAGTTTTATTATACTCAACATTATATCTGTGGAGATTCTAGTTAGTCTAGTTAGTTAGTTAGTCAGACAAAATGTTAAAAACTGATATTTTCAGCAGCAGTTTGTTAGATCTTTAGTTCTGATGGGAGTCCACTAACAAGCTGAACTGCTTGTGCTGGGACTCCAACGTCATAGCTGGAATGATGGAAGATAGGGAACACAAAAATAAACCAGGAATCCAGGGCTGATATACTTAGCATCAGTAAAACTCACATCATAAACAGAGTCCTTCCCAGGGGAGGAGTGAGTGGCAGAATCAGTGGGGGAGTGGGAGGGCTGCACCACATCTGGCAAGTTAGTGTACCCATTATGACTCCGCTTCTCTGGGGTCTTTCAGGTAAAAGAGAAACACACACGGACACACACACACACCTCCATGTATTATATAACGTCAATGACAGATTTAGATCTAGGCTAATCTGCTGCATCAATTCCCAGGATATAATCTGTTTGGTTAACACGAAGATGCAAAAGTTGGAATGTTTTACTGCCAAATTAAGGAAAAGTGAGAAACATTCTCAGTATTTTCTATAGAAATCATATGTCAACAAAAATATAAAGGTACAGTAGGTGCAGACTGTACACAATGTTCTCCAACAAAGATTTTAATAAATTTATGAATTTCTGGAAGATAATCAACACCCTCTATTATGTCACAGTTAGAAGAATATCTTACATATACTCAGTGGTAAATGGGAAGAATCTCATTTGCACTTTGGCATGGAAGATGGCCTCCTGAAGGCGATATTAATTGTTCAATCTAGTGGCTGACATAAATGATGGACTGCTGCTGTTCTAATGTGATGCAGCTGAATTTCTGTGCTGAGACAGATTTGAAGACAGGAAGGAATATTAACTGTATGTGTGAAACTAATCAACATTTCACTTCTTTGATTGTACTGTATACTGTTTGTCATTTTATTTATAATACCAGACAAATGAATAACTCCAAATCTTTCCCTGATATTCAGCAATGTAACAAATATTTGACGCTTACTGCATATTCAAATACATGCACACACCAGCATAAACACGCAAAACTATTGCACTTCAGCTAAGGTGACACTTCCCACATTCAGCTCATCATTAGCCACCTGCAAGATGTATTCTGTCACTGAATCATATTGTTATCTCTCAAAAACTCTCAAAGATTTATGCCAACCTAGCACAGGGTGGCTTTAGGCAATATACAAAATAAAAATATATAAATATATGAATATTTGGCTGCAACAGTATCGACACATACACATCTACACAGGAACAGTAACTATGTACGATAGGCTTGTAAAACGTCTCCTGTTCAACTTTGGGCTGATTGTTGGGTTAAGTTCCTATGAGCTATTCAGCAGCACCACTTTTTCCTAAAATTCAGAAAATTACCAACAACAGCTGTGCATTACTGACGCTGTTTTCACATGACATGATGGTCTATTAATAGCAAATTCGTCACTATATTGTCGGCCTGCCTCCTCTATGATTAATTTTGTCCTGAGTGCTTGTTAAACATTGGTGCAAAGCACTGAATCTACAACGATGCTTCATCAAGCATGGACGGAAAATGGCTCCATAATGTCATGTCTTTTTCGTTAGCCCAGTTTCATGTGTAAATAAAAAAAATGCAAAACACCAAACAATAAAAATGGAACCAGGACCTTGCCTTGTTGCTTTGTGGTATTTTATAACGTTCCATGTTGATTTTTATATGAAGTCACAATGAATTTTAAGCATCATTACATATACAGATGACTCACCCTCTGAACCAACATGGTCTGATCCCCATAGCCTCCAGCTTGCTCTCCATCTCCCCCCTCGCCTTCATCTTCATGAACCACCATGGTGTTCACTGAGTCGGTGTCTGCATCCCTGTGACTGAAATCAAATAAAGTATAAAGTCAAGAACTCCAGGCTTGATTATGGAGAAAAAAGTGAAAAGAGAGTAACCCAGTTTTATAGAAAGTGTTTAACGTAAAGCTGAGGAATAAACACAATATTTGTAGGTGTTAGTGTTACCGGTCTGTGGGGCTTTCTTCCTCCTCTGCTCCCTCGCCACTCTCGCTCTCCTCACTGCTCTCGCTGCTCTCCGAAGAGGAGGAGTAATCATTGGCCTTGACCGGGGGCCTTGGTTGCTCCTCAGCACGCTCCTTTGCAAAAAGGCCATGGTCCTGCATAAACACATACACCATTGCTTACATTGCATTACATACATTACATAAGAGTTTTTAAACATAATCTCAGCTTCTAAAGGGTGTAGGAAACAACGCAACATTAAAATATGCAATACTAATTACAAAGACAATCCAAGAAGGGTGGTCTCAGACACACTCCTAATGCAAGTCCAGACTCAACACTCACAGTACTTTCAGAATTCAGAGCCTGACCCCTGATGGTATTTTGGGATGGTTTTGAGGCACGGTTGTCTGAGTGTGACATGTTCACACAGTAACAGAAAAAATACAAACACACTGAAAAGGTCTTTATGTAAAGAGCGGAATTTCATGCAAGGACAAAGCGATATTTAACCAATAACGAAGATGGCATGGAGCAGTGGTCCCCAACCTTTTTTGTAGCGCGGACTGGGTTCCAGCCAGACAGAATTTTGCGGAATATAACCGTATAATTATATAAAATAAATGATAAATTATTAATTTAATTTCTCCAAAGACAGAGAATCAGTGGGAACCATGCGCTTGTTTCTCTGCAACGAGCCAGTGACTTGTCAAGCGCGCGCGGAGAGGAACAGACGAAAGTTAGTAAACCAATATCTGGTAAAATAAATAAATAAATAAAACGGTTTTTTTTTTTAATTCTTTCTTCATGCTCGGTACCTAAATGACCCATGGACCAGTACCGGTCCGCGGCCACGGGGGTTAGGGGACCCCTGGCGTAAAGCATGCAATTCATTATATGTACTACAACCAAGTGAATATAGATATAAACTCATGCATGCAATACGGGGCGCTGTACAACGCACACAGAGAAACGGTGATACTAACCTCCCCTATAGCCCTCTTGTAACTCTGTATTTTTGGTAAAGTCAACGAACAGGGAAATGAGAAGAGGAGAAACATGAAGGGACAGCAATTGTGTGGAGTATATTAAGTGTAAAGGAAAGGTTATGCAAGGAGAAAACCTTCAGTTAGTATACAATTTACACAAGAGATGCATTTGAGATCAAACTGAGTACACAGACAGTAAATTAATTAGAGAGATGTTAAAACTAGTTTTATAAGAATGGGATTTTGGAGAGACAGCCAATATAATGTCTGTTTGAAGGACCCACTTACAGCAGGGCGCCCAGGGCGGGAGGAGGTGCGAGACTCCCCTGGTTTATGACGGCTATCATGGGAGAGAACGGGTGAATCCATTTTGGAGGAGCCTGCAAATAACAATGTCGTAGAGTGTAGTTATAATTCTGAAATCAGACTTACTGCAAAGACAGTCTGCAGAGAAATAGCATTGGGGAGGCAGGGACTCACTGAGGATGCGATGCCTCTCTAGAGAACCAGTCTGAGGCAGATTGGATATGATGCTCATACTGTCCCCTCTCTCCCAGCGATCATTGCGGCTGAGATCTGGATTGCTGCCACAAGGATACATTGAGGACACAAATCACTTATCTCAAGTTGTCATTATAACCTACCTCCCATTTAGGAGGCTCTAATTCAAGGAAATGTCTGATCAAATCATTTGGACTGTCTTCAGTACCTGGCTCTGACTGGATGCCTTATGCCAGAGGTCAGGTTGGTGTTGAGAGCTGTGGCGATAGACGCTGTCCTCTGGGGAATCTGAGGACAGCAACATCATTGTCTTACATTTACCAGTATGTTGCAAAAGTAGCTTAGTAGCACCTGTTTTAAACCCTATAAGCACCGTTAATATACAGCAATATTCTAGAAGATTAGTTGTCAGCTAACCAAGCAACCTTTAATGTACTGCAGATGTACTTTTACTTAAGATTTTTTTCACACAAACCTTTGCAGGTATTTGCCTAACACTCGGTTGTTCAAGAGTTCCCCCTCAGTGTAAGCATACCAGAACAGGGTTAGGATTAGAATTCGGATGAGGATTAGATTTTAACCACCACCACTGAATGCAGGTCAAATGTTGAATGTTGAATTCACCAGATACTGTGTGAGCTAAACAGAGTTTTTATTTCTTCAAACTGAGACCTTCAAATGTCAGCTCACTAACTGCAGCTCTACTAACATAATATTTATGTTAGGTATAGGAGGCTTTCTAAATATAGGGGCAAGCTTGGGTGATGTTTTGGGTTTGTACACCTTCTGCTGGATCAAAACCAGCCACCAGATCTTACCTTGGGTGGGAGTTCCACGTCTGGCAGGCGAATCCAGGGGCCACGATCCTCTCTGATTTGGTGTGCCTGTGGTGCAGGAGTTTCAGAAGTGGGATCTGAGTTTTGACGTACCAGCTCTCTAGAGTGGATGGGGCGGGGTGTGGGGGTAAGGGAGGGATCCTGGGTAGGGAAGGCGGACATGGTCTTAGTGGGCTGATCACAGAGGGACTGGGAGCGAGGGACAGGGGCAGCGTAAGGCTTCAGTGGAACCAAGTGAGCCATCTGGAACTGCAGAGGACAGTAGCAGCAGCAGCAGCACACCCGGGAGGGAGGAGCAGCCGAGCGGAAGGAGGAGTGTGCAAGACAGTCGGAGAAGCAGGCCAAAGTGAAGAAGAACGCAAGGTTGTGTTTAAATTCCAAGGTGATTTTTTTTAACATGTTGGAACAAAGCGACAGTTGGGTGGAGAGGAAAAGAAGGGAAAAGAAGAAAAAGAAGGAGTAAATAAGGTAACACAGACAATGAAGGGTAAAGCAGCTAAAGAATTACGGAAGAAAAGCGTCAGCAATTCTATATTTTGCTGTTTTTCCAGGAGATATTAAAATCAACTGAAACAACACCCACCTTGCCCTGCCCCCCTTGGGGCTCAACAGGCCTCTGCATTGGGGGGGTCTGAGCAGACTGGACCACTCCTGACTGGTTGATTGAGTCAGAACGCGACTGGATGGCAGTGTCAGAGACGGTGGTGCAGATCTTGGGTGAGCCCTGTCTGTTGAGCTTACTTCGCTCCTCCACCTTGAAATGAGGACAACAGTGAAAGAAGGATTTAGTCTGTAGGGCCAGTGTACAGTAGTGTGACTGAGCTGTGTGACATAGGTGTCATTGCTACCTCACGGGCCCAAGTAGGTTTGTTGTTGGGCTCCAGGTTTTTGTTATAGTGGTAGAGCTGGGGCTTCTTTTCTTGCTGCTGCTGCTGCAGAGACACCAGGTAGGCATGCTCCTGCTGCAGTTGCCTCTGCAGACGCTCGGACTGACGCTGTTCCTCCAGCTGCTTGCGCTTATACTCCTGAGCAAAGAAAAACACTGCAGTCAAGACGTTGCTTGCCTTAGACTGGACAGCAGACAGGTCAGACAGGTCATCACCGAACCAACATATCTGCAAGTCTGTACTTAATCTACAAGTAGACGTTTGCATGTTCCACCAGTGATTTCATCCACTGAGATAATAAGTGTTTTGGGTAGACTTTATAATCTCTAAGAGTGGACTCCTATTTTTAGTACAGCAGTCAATTACCAGCCCACATCAAAAGGATACTGATCGTGTCTGTAGCTAAACCTTTTTGTGCTGTATATTACACAGTGTAAAAGTGAGTCAGTTGACTTATTGGTTTTTCATTGTGAGTTGTAGGCACACATCTCACAGCCCTTTTGATCGCCACCGCGGTCATAAGGAAACAAGACTTCACAGAAAAATGAAAAGTCTCAACCATGAGTCACTCACATGCAGACTCAAATTCATTCAGCTTCTTACAGCAGCAGGGATTAGATTTTAATTCTCAAACAGTAAATGTAACTACTTGAAAGTCTCAAATGAAGTTACATTTAATACATTCATACGATCTCAGGAACACAGAATCAGAATCAATTAAATAATTTGCTCTTTATTTATTCTTCTTTTTAATGGCTTGGACTGCAAATCACACTTTTGCTTCATCTCAGTCAGTGATTATAGGAATTTATATCTCTTTATGAGCAAAATATCAGAGCATGCTGATATTCCTCTCTGAAGAATAATATAGGGGGTGGCTCAAGAAGTGAAAGAAAGGAGTCCATCCTCTGTTGTGAACAGCTCAGACTTCAGTGCACCTCAGTGTCTTGAAATGTACTTATTTCCAAACAAAAATGACATCAGCAAATATATGAATAGAGGTTCAGCTCAACTTTTAGCGAGCAATAATTTGTGGCTGACTTCACATTTCCTGCAGCTGCCCATCAAAGCTGTCCAGCAGTTACTTTTTATTCATGCCTTTTGTAAGATTTTATTAGATTTTTAGAGGTAGTTTAGTTTAATTTGACTTTGCCTGTTACTATCTTCAGTGCGTCTCATGAAAGGCTCTACAGGTAGGCCCTTGCTGTCAAACAGCAGCAGGAAGTGTTAAGTTTGCATTAACAAATTTGCAAAGTTCATTAAAGGCAGGTGAACAAGAAATTATGAGCTAGCAACAGGAGGGTGGCTTATTTCTCCTGTACACGGTGGATGAATTAACTGAATGGTGTGCTCCAAGGGACCATGGCTCCACTCAATCCAATTAGGAGTCGCTGGGAGTCACTAGGAGTTTGCTGGTCACTATCCACGTATTCTAGTATTTTTTTCAGGCTGCCTGAGGCTTCAGCATCATGGGGCCTGTAGAGCATGTACACTAGAGTCCTCCTCGGGCCAAGACAGCTGACAGCATGAACATTAAACCCTTCTGAATGTAAAGGATCAAATTTGGATAATACAACAAGTCATTTTGTGGCATTTGTGATGGCTGGAAAAATGTATTCATTGCTTTACAGCTGATCATTTGGTAATGACTGTATGAGAAAACATTTCTTGGGGCTTATGTGTGTCATATCCTGCAACAACAACTGTGGCCAGTACAGCATAACTGCCTCACAGCACTGTTATAAACATCATCTCTGTTAACTGCCCTTGAGCATGGCACTTAACGCCCAAAACTACTCCAGGGACACCAACGTGTGGCTGACCCTGTGCTCTGGTCACTATGAAGATCTGCATACACATAAAAATTACGTGTATGTGTAACCTCGGGGGAATATGTAAAATAAAAGTCCCTCATGCCAGCAGTTGTGTGGATTGGGTTTTTCTCACCCTACAAGCACTAACACTATAGCTCAATCCAAATGACAGCAACTCCCATGCTCTGCAGGAGCTAGCTCTAGTCAGTGTAAGCCAAATACACCAATACATCTAAAACTGCCCCCAAATCTAGGTCACTGCATGCCTTTTCAAGACATGCAGTACTGTGGGAGATGCACCTACACTCTGCAACATTCAGAGTATATCTACACCAAGGTGTTGCACATCTAGAAACTAGTTTTAGTCTCAGCCACCTTATATTCCAGCTAAAAGCTTCCCAAACCTTACCTAAACATGAGCAGACATGTAACTCTGCAGTGTTTGTTTGGACAAAAACAGAAACAGGCCATAACGTTGTGGGGATACACTGCATTTTTCAGTGCTCCTTTATTGATGAGGTATTATAGTTGAGAGGGGGACATGGAAACCTCTGAAATCAAAACAAAAAAGGATAAAAGGAGAAGTGAGGACTAGTTACCATGAGCAGTGCTTGCTCCTGAAGAAGCTGCTGCTGAAGGATTTCCAACTGCCGCTGCTCCTCTTCTAACTTATGTCTGATAAACTCCTGTGGAAAGGTAAGGGGGCAGGAATGATAGGCATTAAGGTGTGAAAAGAGAAATGAAAGTACATGAGAGAGGAGTGGGAGATAGGAGCAGATAACATGTTATGCAATGTCATTCCAGTAAACAACAAAAAACATGTGTGGTACTGATAGAAATCAATGTTAACACTGAATTTTAGTGACAAAACAAGCACCGTCCCTGTTTAGAAGTTGTAATTGACAAATGAAAACAAAAAGTTATCATTAAGACATAACTGAAAAGATATTGTGATAAACTACTATATTAAGAATAATTAAAATATTTAGAAGTATGATTGTTATATGGTATGATAAAAATCAGTATTTAGCATTACAAGGTGATGCTGTTATGATGCCAGACTTTTGCTTACTGAGGGTAGACTGGAAACAGAGCAAAAGAGACGCAGAGAGCTCACCCACAGAAAACTCATCTCTGAATAAATACACTAATTTAGACCCTTGCTGCTATGGCAACCCACTCATGGAATTTCACCACCAGCGCAACTTGCACAGTGTTGCTGCTGGACACACCCACACTCCACACTGATTGGCTGATTGCACCCAAACGTCTCCTGTGGTTGGTTACCTGCTCCCTCTCAGCCAACCTTCTATCTTCCTCCCGTCTCATATCGTCAAGTCTCCGATGGGGACCTTTTTCTTGCTGCCTCACCATCTCTCGCTCTTTTCTCTGTTGCTGGGAAGGAAGGGTGACAGGAAAAAGAGAAATGAGCATAGAGGCTATGTTTGCATGGGGGAATTTATAATGGATAGCCTGTTTAAAGGCAAACCCTCCCTTGTTTTTTGTGCAAAGAGCTGGGGAGGGGGAAAGAAATAAAAGGGAACCGGTAGTGCAGGGCAGAGAATAGAGGCTGTGAGTCATTCTCATAAAAACACACATAAACACACACACACACACACACACACACCTATTGCATCCTAATCATCTTCTGAGTGTGCTCCTTTGATTCAAACCTGAACTGACCACAGTCATTCACTTTCGGCACGGAGCAGTCTTTATCTACTTTTTTTAAGGGACACCGAAAACAACAAGGTTTGTTCCTTGCGGTGAAATGAGAACCTCCTACTTGGTTGTGACACAAAACACTCAGAGCTCTTTTGAGCTCACTCAATTGTTCTTGCCGCTTTACAGCTGAACAGAAGAGCCAAAGAAGACAGAGGAGGAGGTGGAGGTATATTAAGGGAGTTCAATCTTACTGTAGGAAAATTCCAAAGCAATACTGCATAATACTACATACAGTAGCAATATCAGTGTAATTAAGTGTGCCTTATTCAAATCCCACATAGCTCCTCAAACATTTCACAGCTTCAGACACTTTGTCAGCCCGCCAACGAGCTGAATTATGTAGGCATGTCTTAAAATCTTCAGCGACGTACATAACCTGTACTTAAGTAATGTCTAAAAGCAGGTTTACGCAAATGTTATCTTAATCCTAGCAATTACATCGCAGCATAAACACAGTATCTTTATTTTATTTCATTGTCCTTCACTGCTGCATTAACATTTGCTCTCAGGTCCAATATATTGGTCAATAACAAATTACAATCTAAACCAATCAGAGTGGCATGTTTGTAAAGTTTCCTATATTTGTGTGGTGTATGTGGTAACATGATACATAAAATGACCATCATCAGACTCCACCCCCAATTGAGTAAACTAAATGCTAGTAAGAGCTAATGGCTATAGACAGATCTTTCCACAAGGCTTTTTTCCTGACCATTTTTCACCATGACACTTTGTACACCTTTATAAAACCTCAAAGCAAGTTAAGTTGCCCTCTGGGCAGAGAAGATGACATACTGATACACATTCAGGGTATATTGGGACTTTGTTTCTTGCAATGGTAAACCAATCCTACAAGTATTTTGAATCACCAAACACAGTGGAAACATACTGATGTGCAAACACAGTTAACAGCATTATATTGTATGTACACTACACAAACCAACCTGAAGAGAAAAATATTGTTTTCAGTAGAAACTTTGTGTGAGAAGTAATAAAATCTTATATTTAGCTAAGTTTGGTATTTGTATATCAAATACATATAACATAAAAAGATAAGATGATAATATTTAACTAGTAATCAATATCTGAGATGGAAAACATGATCATCATCTATATGTTTCTGTATGTACTTTTTACGTTTAAGCAAGTTGTATCTTCAATGCAGCTAACCTGTTAGCTGGCCTGCTTAAATTATTTAACCTTACAGCCTTAAAAATAGTAATGGCTTGTGAAGAAATTGCATGCTTATAGTTTCTATGTGTCGTATTAGTCCAATAAACACGTACAGCCTCTAGCACTGGTTCATGGTCTAATGAGATTAGTGGTCTTAGTGTAGAGAAAGTCTGAATGTTGCTTCAAGTGTGAAACTACCTCTCCACAGTTTCCATGCATTTAACAAACTTATATACTCAGTCAACATCTCACTCTGGGCGAATGTTTGCAGAATTAATAATTCATACTTATGCTGCAAGGAGCTGGACTTCCCTTCACTTTAAATAAGCTTGCTCTATTCCCCACTGTTTACTTATTTGTTTATATATGAATGTTACAAATATTGAAAAATGAAGCAGACCTTAGCTTTTGTCCAGTACTTTCAACTAGTTACTTAGTCCTGAAGACCTGATGGATGGGTAAATGCATGGGTCTCATTTTCAACTGTTTTAATGTAAACTATTCAAATATTGTTTTATTTAATTACTTATCTGTAAAAATTTTACATTCAGCATATTATGTACGTTTAGTATGGTCCACAATAAGGGTAAATCATAAATGCTGTGCCTTTGGGAGTAAAGCAAGCAACAGCAAAACAAATGGTGATGTGAAAATTGGAAACTTGATAAAGGGCCAATAAAAAGGCAACAGCAAGTGATTAAGCAGCTGAAGGACGAGGACAAGAGCAGACGCATTACAGACCAGGAACCTGATATTTTTGTTCCTTGGTACCATTTCGCTTTGAATTTAAAACTACTGTGTTGCATAATGTATTAGTATCATGAGCCTCTGGTAAAATGTGCAGGATTCAAATGAATTGCAAAATCAAGGTCAAAAGTGGAAACAAGGTCCAAGAACCAATGTTCTACCCCTGATAAAATCTGATAAGTTTGTACTCTATAAATGGATTACAGTGAATCTAAACCAACACCAGACTGACCATGGTGATAAGCTGTGACTCTCTAAAGCTAGACTAGACACCTAAGGAATGCTTTTACATTCTGTGAAGGAGGGAGAGGAAACACACCTATATTGCAGATAGCAGGCTTCAAATATCAGTATCGGGTGCAGTATTGCAACAACCTTAAACAGTATTGAAATGTTAAGTGTTGTGTCAAATACCTTACAGTAACCACAAGACAGAAAGTCAGTTATGAGGAAAAACAGAGAAAATTACTTTAGGTTTCTTTAAGGAATATTTTGACATTTTGGGAAATACACGTATTTGCTTATGCTATAAGACTGATACCACTCTCGTGTCCTGGTTAAGTATGAAGTTAAAGTGAGGAAGACAGAGAGTTATATATTGTAACTATATATTTCCAATTGCCAATAAAACTAAAGATTGAGAGGTGTTGGTGGGAGAGTTTTTTTAACTTTGGGGAGCACCAGGCTAGCTGTTACCGCTTCCAGTCTTTAGGCTACACTAACATAATTGTCTCCTGGCTCTAGCTTCATATTTAGCATACAGATGTGACAGTCGTATCATTCTTATCATCTAACTCTCTGAAAGTAGGCGAATGAGCATATGTCTTGTATTGTCAAATTTTTCCTTTAGAAAGTATCAACTCCCTGGTTGATTATTACCTCTTCGAGTCGACGACGCTGTTCCTTCTGCTCTTCAATGCGTTTCTGACGATCGTGCAACAGTTGCCTCTTGTGTTCCTCTGGGTCCCGACGCTGAGCAGCCAGTTGGGCCTGCTGCCTCTTGTGAGCCTCCGAGCGCTCTTTGTTCTCTTGCTGTAGACGCTGGAAGTCCCGCCTCAGGGTGGACTCACCGGGAACATTGAGGATCGAACTGATGACCAAAATTGAGGATATGAAGGATTTTGGAGACAATCATTTAGAGAACATAAATCAAGGATTCATACTGCTGATGAAAAATTAAAATTACCTTGACTCTCTGTCATCTCCACGATTTTCATCCTCTTCATCACTGCCACTGTACTCATACTCTGTCTCTTCTGTGAAAAAAATTAATAAAAAGAAGTCAACAATTAATTAAATGAAAAAAACACTGTGCCATACTGACCTACAGAATACATCAGTTGATCAGTCCATGATCTTTCAGGCTTGGTTTACATGCATTAGGCTCTTTCCATCATTTTCGTACCTTTCTCTCCCCTTTTCTTGCGCGTACGGTCAATGTGGTCTTTGAGCTGAATTCGGACCTGCCGTTCGGTGGGCTGGTCCCTGATGAAGGAGTGCTTGAGCAGCTGCTCTGTGGATGGTCGGCTGGGATACGTCTTCACGAGACAGCCCTCTATAAAGTCAATGAATTTCTTGGACCTGGGAGGAAGGGGGAGGTTAGAGGATGATAAACTAGTGAGGGGAAGGGGGAGGGTAGGGAGGTATGTTGTTACCTGGGTTGTTATTGCCCAGATTGCAGAACCATCAATATCCAGAGATTAAAGTGGATCATGGTCTGTTCTGTTTTTAAATCCTTTCACATATCCAGCCTTTTCTCAGGCAGGATTCATGTGTGTGACATTTTTCCTTTAGTACACAAGTATAAACTAAAGCCATTGAGATTCTCAGTTGATGCTCACAGTCTTGTGCGACACTACAATAAAATCCCTACAAAAAACATTGTGTACTCCTTTTCATTCTGCAGTGTCTTTACGGAAATTATCTGATTGTTAGAGGAGCTTGTAGCTGCAATTATCCAGTAAACAGAGCGAACAGTACATTAACAATCTGAGGGACTGCTTTACTACCATTTGTTACTTTCTTCTCACTCATTTTCTCTAAAACTGCATTGAACATGAGAACACAACAACATGACCTACTTGTAAGAGTACAATAATGTTCAAACACAGTGACCAAGAGTTGTTGAATTCATGTTACTGTGTCTATGGCTCACTTTTTATATCTGCATAATTGTTCATTTTAACACACAATATTGACTGACAGCTTCTTTCTAATTAGAACAGATTGAGAGAGAGAAAATGAAAGAAACATTGCATTCTGAATGCAATGAGACCATAAACTCTACTAAGTGGGTCCATTAACGAGCAGCAGGAAAAGTAATAGGAGCAACAAACAGGGTAGGAGAAAGGATATGACAAATTAGTTCAAATGCCTTCAGCATCTTGTCTTTCTCACAATCATGTTTGTCTCAATGCTGGGACAAAGCTCATGACCTCTCACACTTTGAAAACTGAGTGAGGGGCAGCTATCCCAAATGTCGTTCTTATTCGAGGGACAAATGCATCCAAAATAACCTGAAGCACAACATCTGCTTTGAGGAATCACACATTTTCTTGTAATTTTGGAAGCTGTTCTTGCACAAGCAGCATTCCTTCCATTCAGTGCTGTTCTCATTATGTGTGTTTATATGCACTTAACCTGGTTATTGTTTCTCTGCAGTAACCTGTTCTCTCAAACACCAAGTCAACAAAGCAAATACATTACTCCATTGCATGTAAATGTGCTCTCTTGCCATGACCTGATTTTTCCCTACTAGGGTATTTATTTGATGGATTTAGCTAACTACTTACTGCAGAAGCTTTTTCTGCTGAGAGGCAACAACACAAACTGAATTTATCCACCCTCCATCTACAGTACATGCTGTGGAAATAATACATTCTTCCATTGTTTTAATTTCTTTATTGTTTTAAAGTCCAACTAAAATCCCATTTAGGGTTGTTTTAGTTGTTGTTTAATGACTACATGTTCTTAAATGTGTTTTATTATTTAAAGGAAGAAAGAGACAATGGGAGAGATAATTTTTTGTGTCAGCTAGTTAAAGGGGCGTGTCAGTGTCTGTGTTTGATTTACAGCACCTGGCAGGACACCAGGGCGTCAGTGCCACACTGTATGAAACAAGAACGTTAGCCTGCATGTCATGGGCAGACAGCGTGTTGATGGTGGCATTGAGGAGTGACCACCACACAAGCAGCTAACTGGACTGAAGTGACGTGTGCAGGTACGTTGACATGGTGTGTAAACATGTGAAATTACCTGAGCTATCTAGCCTGCCAACTTAGATGAGCAGTACACTTTCCCTCAATGACTGTTTGTTTGGTGGCTTGTTCAACAAGCTAAAGTGTTTGTGAGTTAGATAAGAAGGAGACATAAACAAGCAAAGTCTCTGGCTCTTGTTTTATGGAGCAGGCTGCTGTCTGGCTCAGTGTGACCGTCTGGTCTGCCTGTGATAAATTGATAGGCTGTATTATAATAAGGTCTCTATCTACTTAGATGAACGTCTAACAGTGTCAAAATAATGCAAAACTAGGTGGCCACATCATGAATCCAAAACATTTAAAATCTTATTCCTCCCCTTTGGTTTCTGGTTTTCCTCAAAGGAAAATACAGGAAAGTTAATCCATAAAGCCAATATGTGCTGCAGCGGGAAAAAAAAAACTATTTAATCTTGGCTGGACATAAAATATTTTAGACAACTGTAACTTGCTTTTGGAAACATATTCAAGCTAGTAGGCTTTTGCACACATGTGTCATCATGTGAAGGTAGTCTGTTAAGCTTCTAGGACAATACATGTAAATAAAACTAAGAAAGCAGGATGGTTGATAACTTACCATTTTTTGGATTTAAGTTTTGGAGGGGGATTCCTGGGAATCAGGAAGAGGGCTCTCATCGGGTGCATGTCACATAAGGCTACAGAAATAAAGGAGATGGTGAGAGTTGTTAGGGCATCATTAAATCCACCTACCTATGCTGAGAGCTACGGTACAAAGAAGTAAAAAGGAACATTAGAATAAATTTAATGTTAGACAGAATATCATATATTCCCACACACGGCAGTTTGTAATACTATCCACCATTACACATATTCTTTGTATCCTCAAACATGGTTACAGCTGCTGTTATCCAATATTTCCTGGTGCCCCAGGCTTATTGTTACACTGAATGTAAGAGCAAGGCCTGTGAGTCATTGTGTTCCCAGCGTAGGTAGGTAGCTAAACCTGACTGGTTAGCTTTACACTTTCACAGTAAATAGGGTTTTGTAACACAGTTTTTTGGACATATGCAACGTGACTGAGACAACCAACGGCAAGAAGGAAATTTCATTTCAGGATTTTGAGGACCACATGATTACATAGGGATCATAGTTGTATTGATACTGTTTGACAGGATGTAAGTGGAAATTAGTTACATACTGTTGTTTGGTGTTTTATTAAATGTCTGAAACTGAACTGTTTGTTTATACATACAAAAATACAGATCAATAAATCTGTTTTATTACTATTTTCTATTGATATACAAGTGGTTTCAGTACTACTAACAAAATTGCTCATCTAAAAACTAGTACTGAAACTTTATTGGTGGATAACATATTGCTGTAATGAGACTGATGGAGTGAGAAAGTACACACTGCATAATTTACAACTGGAACTAAACCAGCTTGACAGTTGGCCTGTATGCCTCATGTCATTCACAGAAACATCAACATAGTCTGCAGTCTTCATCAGTGAAGAACATGAAAAAGTTTGAAGGGGTCAAAATCAACATGTTGACTCTTAAAACTTTAAGATGAAAGATCATCTCAATAATAAATAGATAAAAACTAGTACTTGGAATAATGCTGTCTGATATGTTTTTCCATATATAAAAACTTCTATTGACTTATTAAGAATTTTTAAAAATACTTAAATATAATTACAAATACATCTACTCCCTATCTCAATAAAAAAATCTATATAGACATAAGGTTCAAAAGTTTAACTACTACACACAAGATGTCTCCCACTTAACTGAAAAGTCCATGCTTACAATGTATGTGCACTAGAGGATACACGTATTCAAGTCACACTCGTGTAATGTTCATGCTGGATCGTGACAGATTTCCAAACTAGTTTTACTGTCATAAAATCCTAATTGTAGGTAAGTGCCTCAAACTGAGATTCAAGATGAGCACACAGAAACTTTCGCCCTTCTAGTGTCAAGCTCTGCATCATCTTTCCATCTTTTGGTAGAGCAGAAATTTAAATTTGACTTTAAATTTCATTAAAGAGCTCAGTTTGTCCCCAACCTAACAATTAGCACAGGAAAATTTCAGGCAAAGTGAAGACACATTTTGTAACAATGCAGAGCTCATAAAATATAGCTGCATACTGCAGGTGTTTTCTGCTCAGATGCAACTCTAATGCAATACTAAGTAAACCAGTGAGTAAAGAGTGAAATTCCGTTCTTGCTGCAGATAGCGTCTAATGTATCATAACCAGCCGTGAAAAGTTACTCATGTTGAACCACTGTTTAACAAGGAATTTCTTTACCACAGCTTTATTTTACAAACATTTTGATTTTCTTTGCTTTTTAGTCAGCTTTGACACCAAATCTCAAGGCAGACAGATCTCCCTGCTAAGCAGACCAGAGAGATCTGTGCAATCAGCCTCCACAGGCCAACTGCCAGCTCACGACTACACTACCTTAATTACAGTGAGTCAGCTGTCCATCTGAAGACAGACAACAAGGCCGCATATGCAAGACAGACTCATTCACAAGGTGTTTTAGAATGAGCTTTGGGATGATGAAAAATTTTCTGCTGTTGACTGCACAGAAATGTATGATATAACCAAGAACGGGTACAAAGAAAAAAAAAAGTGTACTTACGAGGAGCTCCTTCTGCCATTTCAATGGCTGTGATCCCCAAGGACCAGATATCACTCTGCAAAACACACAAGGGATCAGGTCAGCCTCCACCTTTCATATGTTATAGCATAGTGCTCACACACCCAAACACAGTGGTGCTGTTACCCTGTAGTCATAGGTGGAGTCAGGGTTCTCATCACAGGCAATAACCTCAGGTGCCATCCAGTAAGGCGTGCCGATGAAGGTGTTCCTACGTCCAACAGTCCTGTCCAACTGAGCACTCACCCCAAAATCAACTGAATGTGGAGAAAGGAAAACAACAAGAGATGACATTTAATTACTTAAGAAATAAAGCATCCAAAAACCTTAAGGCATTCAACATACCAAGTTTGACTTCTGCATTCTCTGTTAGCAGCACGTTCTGGCCCTTGATGTCCCTGTGGATAACTTTATGGGCATGGAGGTGAGAAAGGCCCTGTGCACAGATAAAGAAGTAACAACTGGTCAGTAAGCAGTGACCTCTGTCACTGACATGCTTTGACTGGTGCAACTGCCATTCCTTACCCGTAGGATCTCTCTGCAGATGTAAGCAATCCAGTCCTCCTTCAGGGAGCTTCCTTTAGTATTTTTCACCAGGTCAGTCACTGATCCTGCCCCGCAAAACTCCATCACCAGCTACATACAGATAAACAAAAACTTACCTAGCATAATCAATGAGGTATACTGCTGTAAAATTATCAGGCCAGGTACAAAAAGTAGACAAACCCAAAGTTGGTCATCATGCCCTGGTGGACTCTTCTTCACAAAGGCACCATAATACGTGGCTATGTTGCGGTGGTGGCTGTACTTCTTCAGCATGTTGATTTCTGCTTTGATCTCCTCTTCCTCCTCCTCTGTAACATCCATCACCTTGATGGCAGCCAGCTGGCCCGTCTTCACATGACGGCCCTGATTCAAAAACGAGTTGGATCACAGAAACAGTGTTCAGCAAAGTTTAAAATGAACCTGAGACTCTGTTTCTGAGACTAAATTTTGTCCATTAAGTGTGGCTAATTGTGGCTTTTTAAGATTTTCTTCTACTACAGAGTCCGTTATCTTTCTGTTCCAGCCACTTTAAACCTTTTAGGCTGACAACTAAAAAATGTACTGACTTAGCAGTTAAGTTAATCTGCTGTAATCTGAGAAATTAATGCACAGAACATTTAACAAAGAGCAGTCCACGCTCTAGCCAGCTCAGTTTTATAGCAACTCATCACAGAAGTAACTAAGGTCTCGAACACTTCGATAAAAGTCCTATGTAATTCAGATATCATAAAAGGAATCCTGTCTCACCTTGTACACCTGTCCATATGTCCCATTGCCAACGACCTCAACCAGCTCAAAGATCCCTGCTGGATCCTGTGGGAGAGAGGGGCAAATTCATAAGTCTATAAATACAAATAAAAAAAACTGTAATTCATTCTGATTTTTTTGCCTTTTTTGGGAGCAGAATTAAAAAGACTACATTCAAAGCACAACATATTTATTTTGGTTTTGAAGTGGGTGATGCTTGCTTTGTTCTTCTCTGAGTCCTACACATCTACACTTCAATGCCGACCCTAAGTGGAGGTCATATTTCATGTTGTTACACTCATGTTTCTTCAGTTGAAAGTGACCCTTAAATACTAAAATTCTGCTAAACCGCACCTGTGCTAGTAACTGCTGCAATCTGGCTTCAGATATGTTGGTACAAAGGCTGTTTTTTTTTTTCAAAGCTAAATACAAAACACAGGACAGACAACAAAACCAGGTCAGCATGATTTTACAAGTAATCTTTCTGTCATTTTAATTTCCTGTCTCCACAAAAAGCTCAAGAATTTTTGATATATTAGATACAGTACTTGCAAATCTGACAAATGACTAACAGTTGCATTTACAATTATTTCTGCAACAGAAGCTGTGTACTTCTATTAAAGTGAGCCTGACTGCTGGTTGATAGGCTCCGTCAAGAACATTAACGCATAAAAACACACATACACACACAAAAAAAACACACACAGTTTATACATTAAAGCCAGTCCAAATCCATTATGACAATCCCATATTTCCATACAAATCATCTCAACTCAATTTTCCCAGCCACCCACTCACACACTCACTGCCCACCCACAAGACTTTACATGGAGGAAAACAGACAAGCAGATACACTAAATATTGATACTAGAATAGACAGACAAAGATAGATTCTGACAATATGGACCTTTTCCTGATTTGTTGTTGTTCTGATTTTAAATTTCAATGGAGTGAACATACATTTCACTGACACTATAAATGAGTAGGTTGCTTTGACTTAATTATGCAACCCCCTCCCCCAAGAGACAAGGGAAAATGATGAGCAGTTCCACTTTTATGCAATTTGAATATGGCTTTAAGATGATGTGTGGGTGGTGAGACTGCTGCTTTGGGTTTAAAATGTACAGCATGACCTATCCTGCTTTCATCTGTTTCCAATGATGGGTTTTCTGCCTTCGACAAGGAGGGGAAAAATTCCTTTGAGGCACATTCATGGGGGGGGTGGGGGGGTGGGGGGGATGGGCTGAATGGCATATATACACTTGTAAAAAACGCAGCAGTAAAATAGTGAAATGACCATACGTTCAATTCAAAATGCACATAGCTCATGTGATGACATAAACACACAGCCAGATACTGAAGAGTGTTATGTACAAGGACACAAAAGAGGGGGGAACCGTGACGTAAAGTAGGAGGCAAGAGAATGATGTTATGAAGAGAATAATGTAGTGATCGAGTGGGTGGCAAGGCAGGGGCGGCAGCTTCTCCCACGTCCAGCACCGAGAGTAGGATGAGAGGAACGAAGTGATAGAAGGGGAAGGGTAAAGTTATGTTCGAGGAGTAGCACCACCAGCACACGCAGTCAAACAAATAATTGACAGTGATTGCAAGGAAGCAGTAAAACTACAGGGAAACTGAAGGAGGAATATACAGTCAGCCTGCACAAATCATAAAAGTGACAGCTGCGATACTTCCTGTGGATATCGTGCTGTCATGTCAGTGTGTAAACTCAGTATATCAGAGAACTTCAGGGAAAACGGCAATGAAGTCTACCAAATGTTGTGTCCAGACTGTTGTCACAAGAACAAGCTCAGTTGAACAGGGTATGGACTGGTAATGGTCCATGGGGAAGTTGACAACACATTTCCTGCAGGGGTGTCAACTTAGCTGACAGGAAACCTTTTAAAAAAGCCTTCCCTATCTGTGGTTACACAGCTGCAACAATCGACAAAAATCACAACTCAACTGCAGTCCCTTAATATCACTAGAGAGAAATGTTCTAGGTGGTCTTAAATGTTTTAAAATGGCTTCCTAAATAAAGCATATAACAATAAAGTGTAATGCTGAAAGTAATATCTTTTTTATAATTCAACAAACGAATCTTAACAGCATGTAATTTCTCTGTAACCTCACATAATGATTGTATTATTAATCAAATGTTTCAATTCAATTAAGCTAAAACTGCAAATTATTCTATCATTATGGGTAAGTGAACAAATGGTGTCAGTAAACACATTGCAGCCCCCCAAAAAAAGTAATGTTAGAGAATATCCACAAACATCTGAATTTAAAAAGTTACTTTTTTAACAATGTAAATTCTAGAGTTGCAACTAACATTTATCTTCATGATGATTAATTTTTTGATCACTCTCTTGACTGATTGGTTAGTTGTTTGGTCTACAAAATGTTAGAAAATGGTAATAAATGTTAATCAGTTTCCCAAAGCCAAAGGTGCTGTTATCAGATGTCTTGTTTTGTCCACAACCCACCAAGATATTCGGTTTACTGTCATAGAGAATAAAGAAACCAGAAAATATTCACATTGACAAGCCGAAATCAGAGAATTTGGCAATTTATTAAATAAGAACTAATCAATTTATCAACTACTCATTGTAGTTCCAGTGAATTCATCACAATGTGGAAAAAGCTGACATGGAGGAAAAAGTATGACACTTATTTTTAAACCATTTAACATTCAATGTGCAACGTCTACTGGTGTTTATTCCAAACCAACGTTAGTCTGACCTTTTCTTAATCTTTTCTTATAGCATCTTTCTCACATTTGTGTAAGGTTATTTATACCAAAGACATGCATGGACTGTTTCCATGCAATAAAATCAAATCACAAGACTAACAGGTCTCATAACTTTGATTTCCAGAGGGCTGGTGTTCCTTGCTAAACCACATCCAGTAATCTCATCACACTAAAAATACTCATACAAGTCACTTTCCAGCATTTTCAAATTAACAACAAAACAGGTGAAATTGCGTGATCACATCACTTTTTGTTGTCCGAGTTCTAAAAGTGTAAAATATTGTGCCACCTGTAACCAACACAACTGTGCAGGTGGCTTGATTTCATCCGAAGCTATTGCGATCGAAAAAAAAAGTGTTGCTAGACAAATCATTTGTTGTTGCCTCTGTGCAGTGTGTCGTCGTTATGTAACGCTGAAGTCTTGAAAAATGGTGTGACTGAGCCGCTTATAAAGTTCCCTGTGGCATTTTTGTCCTCTAGTAGCGCTCTGGAGCTGTTTTTCTATGAGTGGGTGTTTATCGTGTGGGTGACGCGGTAAACAGTCCTGCCAATAGCTTCACACTATTCCACAGATCAACAGGTGGCGGTAATGTCCAAGATATGCTGTAGTGCACAACAACAAAGGCAGGGAAGAAGACTGCTAGCTAGTAAACATGGATGTAAACAAGACTGAATTTAAAATACCCCCACCACAAAAAAATAACCTTTTCAGATCATTTATGTCGAAGGAAACTTTATCAGCATTTGTTAGTATTCATGGATATATACAACATGCGCTGATAAGAAACACTGAACATAAATATAACTTTTGTTTGTTTACAAGAAAACTGCACATGGCACCTTAAAATGGTTAGTTCACTCAGATCACAAAAAACAGTGGCACACTAATCTTTTGGCAGTGACACTTAATTTCTGTGACCTCATTGCGATGGAGGTAAAAGGACCTCATTGACACCATTCAAACTCAGCAGCAATTTCACTTTCCAACAACTTATTGGTCAGCCGCCCAACCAATCTGCAGTCATTAGTAGAGTGACGACGAGAAAATCCCTATTCTGCTTCCCACCCACAAACCCAGTGAATCGTGTTCAATGAAAAGCACAGACATAACAAGGGTGCTGCTATCAAGAAAGTAACCTTATGATATCTCTGGAGTGGTCTGCATCTACCTAACTGTCCTTATGGGTATACTGTATATGTGAGATGTATGTTATATTAGTTTCTACTGTATGGCAATATTATTCGAAGTTATTGTACAATACTGGGCCACGACTTGCAGTGCAATATCAGTGCCCCTGATAATTCTGTCACTTTGGGCCAAAATACCCACAACAAAACACTGAGATTATTGAGGGTGACAACACAATTTCTGCTTGCAATGAGGTGATTGTGCTTGCATTCAAAATGTTAAAAATAAACTCTGATAATATTGCTATTTTACATCTTAGTTATAAAGAACTGGGTCAGTTCTAACAATGTGCTGGGACTTTAAAAATGACATGAGATTCTCATACGAGTCCTCCTTTAAGTCACCCAACAAGCAACAGGATTTGGTTAAACTACCTCTGATCTCCTGTTAAGCCCCATAAATCTGTAAACAGCTTCTCCAAAGTGTTTCCTGATATTTTCAGAGGCACAGAAAAACTGACTATTGATTGATTTTTTTTCTGTGACCTGTGACTGCCTCAACAAAATTAATCTAGGTGATGCAGTCTTTTTTTGATAAACCACCAAGAGGAAAGTCACAGTTTTTACCCTGGCATCAGGACGTCATATCCTCCGTTCTTACATTATACTTTTAATGGTGCCAGATGCCCATTTTGAGTAACCTTTTGGACACTTTAACTCCAAGATAAGAGATTTCAAAAGGCCACTGAACATAAAAGTGATTGTGTGTTGACGTGTTTAAATCCAGGACCTAAGTGGGAGGCTGTAATCTATCTTTTCAAAAAAGCAGTGACTGAATGCATAAAATATTCCTTTGTAATGGTAATATAGGTCTGTCTTAAGGGGATTTTACTATTTTTGACACCTTCCATTAAGATGGAGATACATCAAGAGGGAGTATCATAATTGTGGTCATAATTCAGAAAATGCACAAAGACGATTTTTCATTAAATGGAAACAGAAGGGAGCAGATTTGTTTTTTCCTCTTCTGACTTCCTTATTTGCCTGTCAAAGTGGTTGGTCAGAAAAGCCAGGTGAGTTTAAGATTGAGGCCTTCAAGGCAGATCACTGAAAATACCAGAGAAGTAAGTTTGATATGTAGTATATCATAAATATACAAGATATGAATCATGTCAGTAATAATAAAAAAAACTAAACTAAACCAATAAGACCAGACCGTAGTTTTATATTTGGAAGGCTCGTCATTCAGCTTTGGATCATTGACTGTCAGGCCCCCTGTATGTTATATATTAATCACGACTACTGAATGTATTAAGAGTATATTTACGTGACGATCCCAAAGTGTATCAGGTGTTACAGCTCTGGAGACAGGAGCAGCCATGATGATTTTATATTGTTTTCTTTATTATTATTATTATTATTATTAACACATAAATGACCAAAAGTTGTCAGGGCTGGAGCATTATGTTCCTTTACTATTATTAAAGTGAGAAATCAGAATATATCTTTGATTGGGGAACCTGCAATACTAAAAGAGCACAGCTGCTTGTGGCAACACAGGCCGAGGGGTGTTTATCCATCTTAACTTTATTGCGTGGGTGTTTAATGGTCGTGCTCGTGTCGTACTCACATGACACAACACCTAAAGAGCCCGTCTGCCACAACCCTGCCTGAATAAAGTGCAGCACGCTTATCTTGCAACAACAATACTCACCCTCAGAGCTGCGAGGTCGATGTCATCCAGGCTTCGTGTGGGGGCGTTTTCAGACATTGCTGGCGAAACTTGCACCGACAGCTAACACAAGTCAGCCAGATAATTTGACGAGAAGCACTGCTGCTGCTGCTGCGAGCTTGAGAGGGGATAATCTGTGCAGGAAAATGCAGCAAGCGGGCTGTTTGGTGTGCAGGAAAAAAAAACTGTTGCGGAACAACACGGTCGCACTCAGATTAGCAAACACATCGCAGAGAGAGCCGCCTCAGACGCACCCAGCCTGGCTAGCTTCACCTCAACAACTCCGGCCGACAGCGGGGTTATGCGCGGTGGATTTGCACAAACACCGGAAGAAATATGTAATGATAACGAGAAAAAAAAACACAACTCAACTTAGAATAGGAGATTTGGACAAACTGTTAAGGTCTCTAACAGCTGGCAGGTTTTCAACGCGATGCGCCTCCACTGTTGTTGAACACCTTACTGCGTTCATTTTGACAAGACGCCGCGTCTCTGCTGCTGTACAACATCACCGATAACGTGACTCATAAAATAATCCCGGAGGCTTGAGGAAAAAAACTAAACTAAACAAAAAAAACTACCAGATGTGCCTGGCGTGGCTGTGAGACATACAAGTATGAAATAACATACGCAGTGGTTGTTTTTTTAAGGAGGACGCAACGTCTGATGTGATGGCGTCCGGGTCCGTCCGCACCAGAACCGACCGTCAGCCGGTCATTATCAGTCTTAAATAGTCCTGTCACCATGGGACGAGCACGGCTAATTAAAACAAAGAGCTGGGTTTTTAAAAATACACTAGTCTGTCTTTATTTCTGACCGCAGTTGTCCAACTTGTTAACTTATAAACCTTCCTGCTCGGAGCGCACGGCGGTCCGGACGCCGAGTCAGGTGCGTTAACGGGGCTAGCTGCGGCGGCTAAAGCTAGCGGGCTAAAACAGCCGTTTTTTCCAGAATAACACTTTCCGTCTTCATCCATTTTCTGTGTTGACAGTCGCGCCTAGCACTGCCAACCTTCCGGGGAAAACACAGGCAGGCAGGCAGACAGGCGGGCACTGTTTTCTCGGACTCTCTCCCGTAATGCTTGTAGCTGGCGGCCCTCGACTACACAAAGTTAAGCGTCGCTTTCCTTCCTCTCTTCTGATAAACTTGTAGTTGTAGTCCAACGCTGCAGAGACGACGCGGCTTCAAACTGCGGTCCGGCAGCCAAACTTGTTATTTCGCCATGTTTTCTTTTTTTTTTTTCCTTGCTTCCCGAGTCCTCCTCCCTCTCACTCCCAGCCGTGTTGTAGTCTTGCGTTGGTTGAACTAACGATTTGACGCGACGCAGCGCTCCTCAAGTGTTTTCGCTTCTGTGCACGGCTACGGTGCTTCATCAGGGACAAATTACCTGAGAGATTACAGGCGACCTGCGCCACAGTGTCTGCCTGCCCCGCAGACTGTATGTAAACATGTACAGTCAATCACATTCAGTCTGCTCTGAGAAACCTGACGTGCACTGACCTACATGAGCACAGTTTAATCAAAGGTCAATTATGCTGGATTACGTCAAAAAACACACACTATGCAGTATGACATATCTGGTGAGTCTTGTGGCCTCATATCACCTAGGAGTTTTTTACCATCCTAACATCTTTATCACTGCCATAGTTATTTTTCCATTAAAGCAGACCCTACCTTATCTCCAGCAGATCATAATGCTTGTCAATAATGCATGATTCACTTGCAAAGCCTTCACCCAGACAGAGATCAAGAGAACAATATGGTATGTCATAAAAGATGGATGCTGGTGATTATAGTCCAATAACTTGGGGATTGCACTGGTGAACTCTTGAGCATTCACATAGAAAATGAAGTTTTATTTCATTTTGTGTTAAATACTGCCCATTTCCTATCATTTGTAATGTTTTGTCTTTACGCCCACATTTGCCCAGTGAAACAGCTTTGTTTTATCCAAGAATATACAGATAGCAAATGATTCAACAGAAAATATAATAGTTCAATCTTAAGTACAATTTCACACATAAAACCCCCTGAAAATCGTCTTTTCTCCTCAAGTTTCACTAGGTGATATCAGTATTTTCTGGCTGTGTCTGTCATTAATAACATTATGGTTCTCTATATATTATTAATAGTAGACATGTCATTACACAAAATGCATCTTTATTATTCTTAATATTATAATGAAGTACAAAGATACTGTGTTCTTATATAAAACATAACTGCTTATTTGGGACAATGGACATTATTTAAATCACAATAGAAGTAAATATTCACTTTGAAATAAAAAAAACAAGTTTATTGAGGAAACAAGAAAAGTAACATACCATAAAGTACAAGTTGTTCATAACTGTATTTAAGAGATTGAGTAAGAATATGTCTCATCTCTTGCCCCTGAGTGTTAGTAAGTTGTATATCAGCAACATTAATGTAATAACCTAGATCTACAGATCTGCATACACAAGGGCTTTCACATGGTGACTGCTAAGAATAACAAGGATGAGTTAAAAGCACAAGTTTCTAGTCGTAATATATATTTATGAAATTGCATAGATAATGTTGGTGATTAGTTCAATAAAAATAGAATTCATGATAGGAACAGTAAAAGGTCACTTTTCAGTACATCAGACATTTATGCGGAATCTTTAAACAAAAAAAACATTACTAAAGGCAACCATTTTGTGCTGTATAAGAGAGGCCAGCAAATACCCAGCTTCTAGTGTGCAAAGGTTCATAGTGGTTTTTTAAATATCTTCCAAAGCAAAGTGTGAGCAATTCTGATGCCAGCAGTGCACCATTTCTAAACACAGATGGTTTTCCTAGCTCCTCTGTGAAAGGTGCTTCCATGTAGAGCACGGCGGCGTTCATGTGGGACACTTGTCATCTGTCACACTCACAGACGAGTCTGCACTGAAGCCACCTCGGTAGTGTTGCAGACTTGTGAGCATGTCTCGGAAGCTTACGAAGCAGTCTGTACAATTTCACTGGCTCTGTCATTGGTCAAGTTTCCACTTTTCTGGATTACAAACTGGATTTAGATAATTATGCTATGCACATCAAACTAACACTCCAAGTTATCTTTTAACATACAGGTATCTTTAAAAATACACAGGACAAGGTTTTTAACGTCCAGTGAGAACACCACAGAATATCTTACAATATAAAACTTAAAGTCTCATTTATAAGCTTCAGATGCTACCTATCATCTGCCTAGCGTTTCTCTTAAAACTCTATAATACAGGTGCTTTACAGAGGTACTGGCACAACTTCGCAAGATTGTGTGCAACATGAGAAACCTTCAAGCACATAAAAAGGCTCAATGTAACATTATTTTGCCCAGGTCCTGTTTTTCCACATGAGGAAGGCAGCATCTACATTATGATTTGTTGAATCATTACATCATTACATGACATTTCCAAATCAGTATTTTCCTGTCTATATTCACTAGAGATGCTACATATTTGTCCAATGCCAGACTGTTTCCGATTGCTCGATAGCAGTCACTCAGTTCCCTGTTGCTCAGTACAGGGAATTAGCAAGTTTAGAGAGAACTGACATGATTTCATATCAAATGAAAAACCAAAAATTATTCACTGTTTAAATAAAAAAAGACTTGATCATACTTCAAACATGGGAATTGCAGCATGAATGAAAGCCACATTATGTCACTACTCAAATGTCAGTGTTGTGGCTAAATATAGTGCAAACATACAAATGCGCGGTGCAGGTACATTAATATTGGGTAGATACATGCAAGACATTTTATGGCACCTGCACACAAAATTGTAGTGCACACATGGAAATAGCTGAAAAATGCAATGGTCAAACAATCTGTGTATCTGCATCACACATCACATCTCTCTCATAGCCAAGTGGACACTGGAATGTTCTGTTCTGGACTGCTGACAACATGATGAAATAATAATTCACTTGGTTGTCATGGTGACTTTAAGGAAACGCAACAATTAATGGTAAATCAACCTAACACCCTTTAATTATCTTGTCCTCCTTTGCTTTCCCTCCCACAGTTTTCCCACCTGATCATTTATCCAAAACTATGAAAATGACTTTGCCCCCACAGGAATTGTCAGTCCTCTTTCAACACATTTCCTTCTATTTTTCCAGCACAGCATCCTGATTTAGTAAGTTATCGCTCTTATCAGCGCTCTCCCTTTGCCTGCCCTATCCAGTCTTTCTTTCAGCTACAATCCAGTCATCTCTTTATATCCGTCACCATAACAACCACAAATGTTCTGACAGATTTGCTGGCACTGCAGTGAGAGGTGAAGCCTCAGAGGGAGAGAGTGAGAGTGAGAACGAGAGAGAGAGAGAGAAAGACGTAGAGAGAGAGACACACAGAGCCACCCACCCACCCAAAAACCTTGCACCAATAACTGTACACTGTGTTCCCAGATCATGTGAGATGCTTGATTTCCAATACAACCTCGCAATCCTCTCCTGACTCATACATTCATTTATGTGTGTGCACCACCGCCAGCCCTGCAGTTCAGATTGCACTATAGAAGTTCTGAAGCAGACACTACCATCATGACAAGACTGGCCAGTACAGGTCAATCAACTGTTAACAGATAATCATCATAAAGATCTATTGTCAGTTAAAAAGACTATATATAAAACATCAATGGTTAACAAATACATTTTTTGTAAATTGTTAAAGCAACACTGAGGTGCCAGTGCGGCAGTTACTTTAGTGTACTGTGCTAAGCAGTTGGCAAGCTAGAACTACGAGGAGGAGCGTGTGGTACAGCAGCCCTTTAAGCTGTCACGTAGTGGTCTGATGTGGGCTGAGCTGTGGTTATGTCCACAGCCCTACAGGAGCCATGCCTTCTTTGGTGCCCAGTGGAGGCAGCAGGTTCTCCTCGCACAGGAACTTCAGGGGGAAGTAGACCAGCAGCCCTTGGATGGCCTTCAGCTCCTCTGCGGCCTGCTTGGGGTCCGTGTCGCAGAGGCGTTCCTGGCCAGAGTACTCCTTCAGCTCTCGCATGTTGTGGACAGTGTTGTAGGGCAGGCATTTGAAAACCTGCATCACAGCACAGACAAAGCCCATGAGTACAAAGGAGAGGCAAAAAAACTGAAACTCCACACTGCTGCTGCTGGGAATTCAAAATGTCATACTAAATGTCATTTGTCATGATACACCTTCTTTAGATGTAATTTATACCTTGTCATAAACTTTAGCGTTCAGTTTAGCAGCTGCATTCCAGACCAAGAAGAAGAAGTCATCACTGATTGGATCATCAATGTTGATACTGGGGTCTGAGGAAGCTCCAACAAGAACACTGCAAGAGATTAGAAACTGAAGTTCAGTAAACACAGTGCAGTAAAACAACATTAACAGGTTCTGTTAGTGTAGACCCTCATAATAAGGTTTAAAAGTAAACCATATAGGTGGCTTCTCACTGCCAGATTGCATTTGGTGCCTGATACGTACATACACTAAATAGAAAATAGAAACGTTAGTCTTGATGTTTTTCATGAGAAAACTTAACCACCTCTCGAGGTAGTAACCGTTCATGGTCATACACTTTGTCCTGACCTGAAACACTCTTTGCGCAGAGCGAGTGTGAGGGGTCCTGCCTCGTACTCCTTCCCTCCCATGACGGATGGAACCCGCTCTTCATCCTCCACAAACACTGCCATCTCACTGTCTCTACTGCCCAGCATGCTGCGGTCATTGATGTTGGCTGATCCTGGAACACATGTGGCAAAGTACGAGCATTTACAGAGGCATCCTTCTTCTCAATCCAGTAATCAACATGTGCCTGCTTTTCAGTTTTTTTCATGTTTCTATGTACATTAGCTATTTAGAAATGGATTAAAAAAGGAATGTTGTATCTTTAAATATCACAAACTGTGTTTGATTTAATGAAAATCTACTGAAAAGATTAAAGAAAGGCTACTGAAAAGTGACAGAATCTTATTATTTAGCACAACTGTTCAATATTCATACCATTTACTGTCCTTTAGTTTACCCTATTTAAGGAGCTTACACTTGTAAATATTAAATGCCATCATCTTAATTATAAATTTTTATATATAAATATTAATAATATATTTGTTCACTTCTCAGTTTGACAGTGCTATTAAACCACAGCTAAAATATATCAATTAAAATGCATTACAGTGTCATAGAATACATCAAAATACATTCATTTAAAATATTTCAACAGAACTCCTGTCATGCATGTCTATTTTTATGGAAGGAGATGAGCTGTTTCGTCATGGAGCTCACTAATGACTCAAGGTCAAAATGTCTCTGAATGAGTTTGTGGCGGTGATGACTCACCAATTATATAGCAGCGATCATCTGCAATGAGGGTCTTGCTGTGAACATAGATGAGCTCTGTGACAAGCGACTGGGAGAGCTGGGAATGTGTTCTCAGGCCGCAGAACGTAATGTACTCTGTCCACTGGTCCTGAACTGGGGATCAAACCGGAGTCGCATTATTGACAAGAGACAATATGAAAATACAGAAAGGATGTATGAAGAAACTCATATGGGCTTTTAAAGTCTTAAAAGATGTGAAAGGAAATGAACAAGCCATGGGTGAGAATTGAGACTGAAGGGCAGATACCTAGCACCAGTAGCTTCAGTTTAAAGGAGCAACACGAGGAGAAAGAAAAGACAGACAGAGTTAGAGAGAGAGCAGGTGGTACTTTGTGATGAAAGGCGGTATTTCTTTTTGTTGGTTGAAATAAAATAAGATAAATAATAGGAGACTTACCTTCGCTGAGTCTTGACAGGATAGAGTGCTCCCCTCGGCACATGGTCCTGGGACATTGAAAAACCATTAAAATGAAGTAATTAACAGTTACAGTTAGTAATTAACAGGACAGTAATATAAAAATAAAAAACAATAAAACAATAATCTTGGTAAAATGGAACATCTTCAATGAGATACTCCTGGGCATTGCATTCACAGCAAATGTGGGAATCTGATGGATGACTGCAAAGATTGAGACCCTAATAATACTGCCATGCTGTATTCCAACAATAACAACAGGCTGACTAGGCTTATGATGCATTATCACTTAATGCAGCTTTAATTTGATAAATCACTCAGTTAGAACGTTAAAACAAAATGCAGCAAGGTTCTTTCCAGTTGCACCCCAGCCTCATGCTATTAAAACAGCACTGCATTACCAAATTAAACTACATCATATATTAATGATCTGTGTAACTGGAGAACTGATTCCTTCTTATTGCTGTTAAACTCGATTCAATTTGAGCCGAACCTTCTGCATTTAGTACATTAGTATATTTGGGCTGCAGTGTATTATGGACAGGATAGAAATGTATCAGTAATCTATGTAAAGGTCTATGTAAAGGGCACAAAACCAATCATGAGTCAGTGAATGAGAAAATCTATATCAAGGACACTTCTTAATGACTGGGAACATGTCTTAGAGCCAGATAAGTTCAGAGGTTGGGTTTTTTTCCCGTGGTTATTGTGGTTAAGTCACAGTGCATTGTGCCGGCCTGTAAGCTGAGTGGAGAATGGTGGTGGGAGGAAAAGGCTCTCACCTGTAAGTGAAGTGCAGAATGGCTTGGATGGCATTTCCACCTCCCGCACTGATGTCTCCCTCAAATCCAGGAAGCAGAGGAACCACCACAAACACTCTGTACTTCTTCTGCTCTCTGCAGTAAGACACAATGTCAACATGCACATTAACATGTGCTTAGTGTAATTCACGGATATTTTTTTCATTCATGGATGCTGAAATGTACTGTTCTTTGTGCTTTGTTAACACGTTTTAATACACTGAGTACAGATTTTGTGAAACGCTGCTTTATAACTTATTTTTGCAGAAAATGAATGAGGCACCACACTGGCCAGTGCTCTCAAACCAGACCTGTGGGCACGCAAGATTCGGTTCACAATTGCATCACCGATCCCGTTATGGACGGTCTTCCCATCGGCACAGCTGATGAAGAACTGGTTCTGAGGGCAGAGAGAAGGCAGATGGTGGCTCGGTATGAGGTGAAGGCTAAAACAGGCAGGTATCTGGCAAGGAAGGGGCCTGGCTGTGATTGAATTTAGACTCATGAAACCTCATGATTAGACACACATTGGCTACAGAATTTAAATCTACAGAAAATTAATGTGTCAAATGGTTTGTAAGTAAGTAAGCCTCACATGCTGAAACATCAGAAATAAAGGGAGGCCTATGTATGCTTTAGATTAAACAAATATATAGTATCTTTGAAACATGTTTCTTTCAAACAATTTGGTTTTACACAAAATAGAATACTTATACATATGTATTAGGTGTTGTTAACACTTTCTATAATAATATACTATAATAATACTTAGGAGTTGCTACTAAAAGAATATGAGGTTACAGTGACATTTTTGACATGTCTGGACTGATTGTATCACTATAATCAGAAGAAGAAGAATCTAGGAGCCTAACACACAGCAGACTTATTATTATAAGTTATTTTGACAGGATTTTTAAATGCTGAGGGGTAGAATAAATTGCCAAAAAGCACAGATAAGACATATAATTGAGTTCAGTCTATGCTATCAGGTATATATTTGACTCTAAAGAGTCGGGCCGTTCCTGCATTACCTCAATGTAGATGTAGTGCTCACTGTTCTCGATAGTGTGAATGTAGGCATTGAGGATCGAGCTCTCACAGGTTCCAGTGGACCAACGGTCAGCAGAGCGCAACACCTAAAACAAAGACATGTAAACATTACATCACAATATTGTGCTTTCAAGAATGTACTTTATAGAGGTATTTATTTATGTATTCATGATTATTTAATACATAATATTTCTGCCACATTATTTTTTTCCTTATAGAGTTTCTTAAAGGAAATCTCTATATTATTAAATATTCATGATTAAAATAAGCAACAATCTTAAGACAAATGTAGCATGTAGCAGTGTAAAGCAGCCTTTAATATTATTTCTTTAAATGTTTAAAACTCAAACACTCTATTCTATTTACATTATTGTATCAGTCATTAACTGTGTCCTTTTCACCTTACACATGATATTAACTTGCTTTGACATTCAAGTGTGGCACAGGAATTACAGATAACACAGTATTACGACTTCATATACATACAGAGCATATTTCTAAAGAGAATAAGTTTGAAAGCTTCACTGGTATTATATACTTGTACCAAAACAGAAACCTGTAGTAATTTAGGTTAGTGATGTAAATTAATTTCTGCTAAACTTAAAGGGACACTATAAGGCCTACAGGTATAACACGGAGTGTGACAATTGAGGACACTGTCCCTGAAACCTGAATAACAAAAGCTGATAGGAAGGCTACAGCATAATAAGGAGCAGGGGTTAGGGTTACAGACTACACCCACAAAAGAAAGAAAATACACACAGTGAAAGCTATTGTTACCCAACACTGTCTGAACACCTCAAAAGTGCAATTTTGCTGATAGTAAGTATAATACTTTGGACCATGCAGGCCAAAAATGTTTGTTACGTGTGATATACACTATTTTATCATTACTGTTTTCCAAGAAAATATTAGCCAATTTGTCTGGTCCATGTTTGTCAGCTTGTTTTGGAATTATTATGTTGACTAATGGACAAAAGATTATTCATGCATCATTACAAAATAAATGCATGTGTAAAGCATGTGTAGCATTATCAAATTAGGAATGAGAACAATCATCTCTGTGTGAGGCCTGTTTCATTTCTAATGCTTGTGTTTCTCATAAGATGGACCACATTTCCCATGAAGCCTGTTGCTAATAAGATGCTTCCACTTGTCCTCTCTCCCTGGCTTTGGCAGTGGATTTGTTTTCTCTGGCTTTGCTAAACAGGATAAACATGTTGGAAGTGATTTTTTCCCCACAGGCTTTACTCTTGTTCCACCATCTGCTGTCACAAAAAACTCTCAATACTTCAGCTGCACTTCAAAAGCCAAAACACTGTCTCTTTGTTGTGCTGTGAAGAAATCCATCTGATCTCCTGCTAGATCTGACTTGCTGTCACACAATGTAAAACGCAGAGAAGAAGCCGGTGTTGGCTTTCAGTCTTCTTGGCAAATATGTTGTTTGTTTACAGTAACTACAGTCATATCACAAATTTCTCTAGATTAATGTGCAGCGGACCAGCAAAATTGTGTCTTATATGAATGAAAAATATTTTTATCTCTGTTCCTTTCTTTAAACCAGAGTTAAACATTTCTAGACCTGATGTTGTCCTGATAAATTCCATCTTTAAAGATCCCAGTGGAACTTATGTAACCTAGAAATGACTTTCCCACATCTACGTTCAGCCATGACATACAATACTATGGTTGTTTTCTGTGTGTTAGGGACAAAGAATTGATTTTCTGTGCAGGACAGTCTGATTTCTGGCTGGCTCTAGTGTGAAACCTATCTCTGGTGTTCTCTCTCAGTGTTTGGTGAGCTTGTTTTACAACTGGCCACTGTTCTCCTGGCTGAGCTGCCACCCACGGCAAATAGAAAGAAAGTCTGATTGATCTGGAACACTAAGATCACGTGGGAACAGTCTTTGTAGAAGAGACTGTATGTGTGAAGGCTGAAAAGCACTACGTTATCCAAATAACTGCACCAGGCAGTGTTGTGAGCACAAGAAGCAAAAATGCACTGTGACGAGACAAGCGCTGTAACTTACAGCAACCACAGGAAGACAGTCTCTGAACTTTCATCTGGTTTTACAAGACATGTTTCCAATAATACAGAGATGTAGGATGAATTAGTCACTATCACAGACTCCTGTTTGTGTTAAAATGATAACAGGTTTCATGTCCCCTTGACCTTTTCATAAACTATTTATACACTTCTATTCTGTTTGAGTGCATGCAGCCAATATAATAATCCTAATATACCTATTTAACTCATTAATCGAGGTTATAAAAATGTGGCAACTCTAATAGTAATACTGTTATTTGTTCAGGGTTGAGTATCTTAAGTTACATGGCATGCTCATTGTCTGTCATATACCCTTTTTTTTTCTTCATGAAATCAAGCACAACGTCTTCCGCAGGTGATGCACAGATGGTCTTTGGTGGATGTGCGTGCATAAATACCTGCACTTTGGCCTTCTTGGACCCAGGCATAGTGAATGAGAGTGAGTCAGCAGTGCAGTGAGACTTGGGGAGAAGGTACGGGTAGAAGTCGTCCTTGTACTTGTTTTTGAAGATCTGGAAAAGACAAAACAAAGAAACGAAAGCCAGATTTTTGACCTTCCTGTTAGTCATGTTCCCCACAGGGGCCTTGTTTAAAAGTTAAGCTGAGTTCATTTTACTACTCACTAGCTAAGTCCAATTGTTGTTAATTATTTTTAATTATAATTATTTATTATTATTATTTTTGTTGGCAAATGAGACGGGGGGTTTGCAGCTTTGACATGTTTTGACATCACTTCATAACGTTTCCAAGGTAACAGGAGGAAAATGGCTGCTCTTGTGTGAAGTAAACGCAACATTTTTCAACTTTCTGCGAAGATATATTTGACTTTTTTGCAACGAAAATGCAGGGATTATGAAATCATGCAAGCCCCACATATTTCATGCATTTTGCGTGGAAATCTGCGAATATTATGTATCGCGCGGTAAAAGTGCGGTGAAAATGCTAATCGACCCCGCATAAATGTGCGGACTTTTTTGGGTGATGAAGCGTTGAATTATGCGACCGTTTTTCTGGAGGGACTGGCATATGCATATTCAGGCCAAAGCTATGACATTAAAACCCAGGTAGCATTAAAAAGACAGAACTTTCCGGTGAGCCTGACCTTGGTGAAGTTCCAACGCTGGATGAAGTGGCGGGCTACATCCCTGGCAGCCCTGCCATGAATAGCTGCGGACAGATCACGCCACGGCATGCGAGGCACTTGAGTACGGTCGATGTTATCTGAAAAGAATATAAAAAGCATTCCGTTCAGCTCCCCGTGCCGAGCCTCCCGTTATATTTGTACGTGTGATACTGAAGGAGATTTAGATAACATTACCTTCAAAAGGTCTGTTCAGTTGGACCCAGTCTTTCCTGATAAAATTGCTGTAGTCTTTGCCAAGCCACAGCTTAGTGTTGCCAGTCAGATCACCAGGGTTCTGCTCTGCTTGCTTATCTGGCTCTGACAGTTTTGGAGCCGCACCATTATCCTGGATACCAGAGCCGTTGGTTAGCATCTGCAGGGGGTGCTTCATGAACTACTGTAAACATATTCATGCTTAATTAGACAGTTCCAACAAGGTCTTACTACTGTATCTCCTTTGGGCTCATCCTCGGTCACACTGTTGGGCGTCTCTGTCAAACCCAGGTCAGTAAGCTTGTACTGGCTGTCGTCCCACCTCCCAAACGCCAGGTCAAGCCCTCCGACAAAGGCTACTGTTTGGTCAATGGCCACCATCTTTTCATGGTGAGCCCACAGGAACACCACAGACGATACATGGTCAGGATGTCGCATCACCTAATGAACGTAAAGGGGTTAAAATTTACGTTAAAATAGGAGACCAGGCCTCATTAATTGTGCAGTCATATCCTGTATATCACATCATGTGGTGACGTGACAGACCTTGATGTTTGGGTGCATGTTCATAAGGGTCTTCTTGCTGTGCTCACTGTTGATGCCAAGTGCTAGCTCCACTTCTTTGTACAGCAGAACACACACTTTGACTCCTTGTTCCTGCAGGAAAAGGTTCAAGGAGTGGCGATGTGATGGTAATTTTAAATTTTGAAATCACCTAAGTGGTATAAAATAGAAGAACACTGCAGAGAGAATCGCTACCGCTTTGCGTTTGAGTATCATATCCAGGCGCCAGTAGTTATCAGTTGCCGGTCTCTTTAGGAACACTTCAGGGCTCAGCCTGGGAGAAAAGATACACAACACTCTATATCAATTTTCATATTATTCATACATATACTATTTCATATTTCATCGGTAGCAAATAATTTCAATGTTAAACCTTTTGTTACAGCAAATCCAGATCTTGCTGACACATACCACCAATCTGTGATGAAGATTTCCTCCTTGGCTTGTTCCAGAGCATCAGCCAGGTCTGCAAAGTAGCTACTTCCGTTCACATACCTTCAAACAAAATCCATACACCATAAAGGTTTAGTAAATGAGAATGAAATCTGAACATAGATAGACATAAATCTCAGGTAAACTACGTATTTGACCATTTAGTGAGCGTTTTCTTCCGAGGTGGGGCAAACCCCTCAAAGCGTTGCACTTTGAGAAAGTCAGAGGTTTCTGCCAGCTGGTTGATTTCATGATTCCACCAATGAGCCTGCCTATAGCTGCTGCATTTGATGATCAGACTCCTGATGAGAAAACAAACAGGCCATGCATGAGCCACAAACACATCATAACCCCAGGCATAAATATATGCAATATACTGGAGCTTTCAGTGTGTAGGCAGACACACAGCTGACTTACCGAGTGAAGTTCTCAATGCAGACTCCATATCGGGTGTCTGTGTAAGCATGGCCCACTTTGACTTTGAACTCTGGGTCAAACAGCAGCACAAAGTTGATGCTGCCATTATCTCGATTCATATACATCAGGAAGGAGTCTTTCACCACCAGCCAGCGCCGTGACCAGCGGAAACAGAACTGATGATGGCCGATGCAGTTCAGGCCTTGAATCCGGTGGCCCCCTGACCTCTTGAAGATGGGTCCCTCCCTGAGACAAGTTGACACATGTTGCAAAATAAATCTCCATCGTGACGTTATTTATAGCACTTTTCCTTATGTCTCACACACTCTTAAGAAGTTTGCTTACAAGCCTTTAGGTCCAAGATCAGTGACAAAGGAAAGAGCACCGACAGAGAGAAACTCCAGCTGGAAAAAACAAGGTTAGAAAATGCCATCATGCTGCATGATATCCTCAATGTATGTGTGTATGTGTAGCTTTCCTAAAGCTATTACCATGCTGTGATCATTCCTACAGAACACATTATCCAGCAGACCATTCAGATACTCCTCAAGGTATTTCTGGAATAAAAAACGTGAATTAATCAAATTCTAAACAATATACCATACATATAAGTTATACAATTTTAAAATGCAACTTGACAACAGTAAAAGTAACAAAATCATGTGCAAGTGAGTCAGTGGGGTTGCCTCACATTGTATACATTTTAAGATAATTGTCACTGAAATTGTCAAATTATAATCACTGTCAATAATTGTCAGGGACGAAAACAACAAAAATCAAAATATATTGTGATATTAATATAATATCTGAGTGCTATGACATTAGGTTGATCAGTATGTAACATGTAGTTTATATAAATAAATGATCTAATGTATATATCATATGTGTATCCTCTTTGGTTATCTGATACCATTTTGCTGGAGGTCCTTTTGGTCCGTTCAGTCCCATGCAGGCTGGGCATTTCTTCTGACATGGCTCTCAGCTGCTGCCTCTCCTTTGCAAATCTTTGAGAGAAATTTGAATATTCAAACACTGAATTCTGATAATAAAAACTAAAGGCAACCCGTCACTCAGATTTTGAGTGTGCATCTCTCAGAGTGAGGTGCTGATTTACATGACTGGTACACCGACCTTCCCAGAGGCAGCAGGTGAAGCATCATCTTGTGCTTGTAGAGGTCTCGATGCAGCTCCTGGAAGTGCTTGTACTTCCTCTTTACTGTCCAGCAGAAGGGGCCATGTGTTAGCCGCACTGTGTACAGGGTGCCTACATTGACCTGGAAGAACATTGTTGAAATGATGTGCATGAGCATGATGGTTTAAAATGAGAAAAATCAAACAGTGAAGAAAACTAAATGCCAGATGAGCACTGACTTAATTAAATTACTCATTTACTTCAAATTTGAGTTTGTCACACAAACTAGCATTTCACTAACATCTATCAGAATAATCCTTTTATAAACATCCTGGGGTTTTCATAATTTTTTGCCTTCTTTTTATCAGGTATGCTCACAAATTGCTTATGCATCTATCTGCAAAAACACAGTATCTTGTCTTATATCATGCATAGTTTTGGAATAAATGTCGACTATCACATAGATGATACTCAGCTGTATATGCCTGTAAAGGCATGTGATGATGCTCAAATTATAAATCTACAGGCCTGTTTATCAGCTGTGAAATCCTGTAATTTCCTGCTCCTACATTCCCCCCAAAAAACTGAGATGCTAGTTATTGGCCATGCTTGACACAGACACCGGTTTGATTAAGTAACAATAATTCTCAACAACTGTGTGATTTCTCAAAGTCTAACAGCAAAGACTCTTGGTGCTGCGTTTCATCACACCAGTAACAGCAGAGTTAATTATAGGTGAGCCATATTTAATTCAGCTGTTACTTAATCTGGTACATTCTTAATCTGGTGCTTCTCTTGTTCCATACTGCTAAAACACACAATTACACATGATCTTGTGCTTTTAAATGAAAATGCCCATTAAAAATGTAGCGTGAAAGTGTAAAGACTGTGTAAATGTGGATGTTTCATGGTCAGTGAGCTCATGTAAGGCCCCTCCCTTCACAGGCATCCCACAAATACCCACTTCCTCAAACACTGTCAATACTACACTCAGCTGTCCTACCCTAACATTACATCTAGCAGGTCATTTCCAACCTCTCTATCTATATCTGACCTCTCTATCTGAACAACAGTAACCTGCCATCTCAAAAAAAACAAACAAACAGCAATTCAATAACCACACAATAAGGAACAGCTGACTAAAGTAATATCAGTATTAAGAAGTCATAATGGTTTGGTCATAAGTAGGTTCATAAGATGGTAGTGAAGATAAGATATATATAAGGTGGTAGAAATAGTTTCGTCATTGTTATAAAGTGTGACTAATCAAAGTCGAATGTATCATCAAGCATCCTATAAATACTAATATCCCTTTAAAAACCACCAAAAGAAAGTATTTAAATGATCTTTGATAGATAATAGAAAAAACTTAACAGTTGTACCTTTGAGCGAGTAGTGTATTTCTCTGTGTTGTCCACTCTGCATGTAACAGGGACACCAGGTATCAAGTAAGGTACACCCTCTTCTTTTATTTCAGGAAGGTGATGCACCACAAGGAAAGGACGACCCTCTGTGATTTGGAAAATAAAAACATTTTAATGATATTCTTCTGTAAAGACATCTGATAAGCTCATACATTTAATGTATTTGTAAAAGAGGCTGTTTTTCTTACCACTGCTGGACATGAGGCCATCTATCTCATCTGGGCTGAGGCCGCGGATGTCATGCAAAAAGCGCCTTGTGCCCAGGTTTTGGGCAGTCGAGCTTTGAGCTGCTGGCTCGATCACATCCTCTGGACTGGCCATCGCACTGTTGTTCCAAGTGCCAGTTGCTCTGGTGCAAAGACAATAGGAAAGGGAGTTTTACAGTCCAGAGTTTGTGCAGCCTATCACCACTAAGCATACATAATGCGCACTACAGTGGCATGCAGGAGAAAAGTACTGATCAAACAAATGTGAAATTGAGACCAATCTCTTCATCCAGACCACAGTAGAGTGAGATTTTTAAAGTTCACAGTATTTCAGGCAGCAGGCAGCAGCAGGGCTCTCAACATTGCAACTCAACAAACTGCAACTTTAAGGTTTTAGATGTGTTGGATAAAAATGTTTTTGCATCATGGTACATATACTGTATTAAATTATAAATTGTCTTTATAAATAGCTTCAAAATGTCCAACTGAAGATTCTATAAAGTAAATAAATGCAGTCTATATACTGACAGTATAGTACAGATATGTATGCCAATGTAAATATAGTTCAGTGGGCTGCGTGTTCCTGTTCCATTTACATCTTATTGGTGCATCTACATGTTTATCTATATTTTCTGCTTTAATTATAGTAAATGTCAAGTCTAATTCATCGATTACATCGATACAATGTTTACGGATCTCTTTTACTATCTCAGGCAATGTATTTGTGAACCACATATCTGTAGTAATAATTTGACGGAGGAAAGGTATTGGCACTTTTGCTGGTATCAAGACTTAATCTGCTACTGCGACTACTAATAATAGCAATAGTTTGCAGTAGTAGTGTGTGAACTAAAAATAACATCAATAAATGGAGCAGCAGTAGTATTAGTTAGATCAGAAGCCACAGAAGTAGTTGCATTAGCAGCAACATTAGCAGCAGTAAAAGCAGCAGCAGAAGTATGACTGAAGCAGAACCGGCAGTTGCAGTATTTGCCGTCAGAGTAGCTAAACAAGAATCAGATGTAGTGATAATAATGTTAATAAAAGTTAAAGTTTCTGAAGAATCTAAAGAACAAGTGAAATAATCTGACAGTACACGCAGGTTCTTGAGATTAATCTAATACCTGATGAGAGAAACGTCACACAAGCAGAGGCGTTCAAGTACAATGACAGACTACACAACCCGAGAAGTGCCACTGTTAAAATGCTAAAAACAGAGAAGCATAAACCGCAGGCATTTTGAGGTGATTACCGGTTGATCAGGTTGTCATCATTGCGACATACGCGAAGTCTAGGACATGGCGATCAGTGAGAGAGAAGGGTGTGTGAGCCCTTTTGTATACTATGTGGGTAGTCTTTGAACGGCTGAAAGTTTCCTGGGCAATGAGGCAAAGTGGAGGGAGAGTGTGTTTTTGTGTGAACTTGAGTGTGCGAAGAAGAGAAGGAGAGAGAGTTTGGGAATGAAGATGAGGATGAAATGTCAAAGAACAACAGTTAAATCCTAAAAAAAAACACTCACAAAAATGAGTGCACTCGGCAGTTTGAGGCAGTAATAGATATATAGTCAGAAAAAAAGTGTTGTTCCTGTGTCATTTCAAGTGACCTGTGATTAACACTACTTGCCTTGACGTCCACCTACTAACATCTATTACTGAGATGTCCTCATATCAATAGAGCTTCTGGTCAAGATGTGAAACACTTCACAACATCACATGAAATAATAATCAACCAGTGAGAAAAGTTTCCACTACATCACCACTTCCCAAATTGTGTCATATGGATGATAAAGATGTAAAAAAACAGCTTGCACATCTCAGTGGTTAAAACTGACTGTAACCGTGTGCAAATTTGCACATGTCAAATGAACCTTACGGTGCATTCAAGAATGTTATGGAAAAACAGCCTTTCCAGAGCGTCTCCCATCTGCCCACTGCATGCAGGAGAAAATACACAATAGTCTTCAGTTATTCTGGGATCATTCATCACATTAAAAAGATGCTTTGTTTTATTTTAAAGGTACACCTACAATTTTGTTATAGCACCATACAGTAACTAGAAATCCAGAAATGTCCTCTCAACTCATTGCTGATGTATTGTAACTTTATACAGTCAGGTGGTGAGTTTGAAAACTACAGCTGTGAGCTGTGAGGAAACTTGTGGATTTTGAGACACTACTATTTGCCAAAACATAAGATTACTTTGGAAACTAGCCCTCATTAAAGCACATCCTACTGTACAAAATGTTTGTTTTTCTAAATGTACACAATCACAAAAGAGGACACGAAACTGGAAAAAGAGCATTTAAGCTGAGATAGTGGCCAACAACTCCATAAATGAGAGCCTCCTTTATATTTAGTCCATTCAGATGCTATAGGTTGAAAAAATGATTGATTGATGAATACATTGCTTATATTCGAGGTTGCACTTGTAATGCTCGATCTTTTTAGGAGATTCAGCAAAGTAAGGTGACATTAACCCCCCGTCATTTATATTCTCCTTACTGTTTGTTGAGACAGACATGTTGGCAAAACAATAAGTTCTTTGGTCTATTGACCGCTCTGTGATAGATTTTTTTTTTGTGTTCACTCTTTATTGTCAGAGTAAAAGCTGGCTTGTATTTGACACTAAGAATACATAATGTGCATTTTTTTGTTGTTGGAGTGAAAACTTTGTGTGCAGTATTTACTCGGGTTTTCCTACCTGTGAAATATTACACTACACCCACCCAGGGTCCTTTATAACATGAGCCAGACTGGCCAGAAGGGAGTGCTATTACTGTAAGCCAAGCCACCTCTCACACACCAAATAGTCACATGAGCGTAAATCTGAGTGTGTGTGTGTGTGTGTGTGTGTGTGTGTCAGTGGTGCTGGATCAGCCACCAGCAGAAGCAAGTGACAAGGCCACGAGACATTTAAGGCCCTCATATGAAGAATTTGTTGTTCTTCATATGTCTGACTTAACCAATGGGTTTTAGCAGAAACAAGGGGAATGTAGATGTGAACACAGAGTGATCAGGCAACACACAGACTGCTCCAATTTTCATTGAGATTTTCTATTCATCTCCAAAAACATAAAAAAAACATGATAATTAAGGGTGGCTATAATCCCATGAAAATACTACACATAAGGGCTTTGATTGAACAACTTGAAAATCTTGTTTTGACTGCTGACCTCTGACGGTTGAAGGCTTCACCTTGCCGTGATGATGTAGAGGTGCACACACGGTGTGGTCAGTGCACTCTCACATCACTGTAGATGAAATGTGACACTGGGCTCCCCTGACAACACCACCACAGGTCAGTAAAACAAGGTGAGTAACATTGGTGAATTCATTCTTTCAAGAAACCCTCTGTTGCATAGAGGGTTACGTTTCCATGCAGTCACAACTCTGAACCAATTTTAACATTTATTTTGCATTTTGTCAAAGTTACCAAGACTATACTTAGCAGGTATGTAAATATGCGCTGGTTCATTCATTATTCTCCTTGGAGAACATTATCACCCTTAACTCTAAAATGTTAATAAGCAACAGAGATCTCCCCTCAGGCGTGGCTGATGTGTCTGTCTGCAACTTCTTGTAGGAGCAGCAGGGTACATGCAGTGTTATGTTCATTTAAAAGGCGTCATTTTCAACAAATTAACTCATGTCTCTGTTCCCTGCTCTAGGGGGAAAGTTGTTTTTTTCTCTTGCAGCATTTGGGGGGGGGGGGCTTTAAAGACACAGTGAGACAGACCCATGCAAACCAAGTGGCGGAGGATGGGGTGGAGGGGGTACTCTCAGCTTTTCTCTTAAATTCCCACGACTAAAACAACAGTGCTGACTCAGCTGCGTGCGCCGGCTCCCATCAGATTTCCCCTCAATGTGCGAAACTGTCGCCAGAAACAGCGGCTCTTCCTGATTGATTTAACACTTATCACCAATTCCGATAAAAACCAGACACCGGGGGGTCCTGAGGCTTTGTAACGCGATTTAAGTTGCGCATTTTGGACCAAAAAACACGCACTGCTGTCCCCGTTTTACATGAGTGTGGAGAGTTAAAGGGAGTTGGGACCGGGCTGGGCGGTGTGATCGAGCTCCATCTGAACACATTTTCATTTCAGCTCACACCACAGCGCGTGTGAGGCACTTTTCTGGAGAGAACAGGGCATTTGAGGGGTAGATTTAACACCGGATATACCAAGGCTGGGTTAAAAACGCTGAAGCCTCTTAGTCTGATCGTCTCCACCCTATTCCCCCAAGCGACGCGTAACACGGGGGTAAAAAAAAAAAAAAAAAAAGAAAAACTACACCTCAATTCACCAAACTACGCCAAAAATGTCACCTGGCGAAAAGAGAAAACGGTGTTCAGTATCTGTGTGTGTGTGAAATCTGCAGCTGGGCAATCTCAGAGGATCGGCGGTGCGACAGATCAGACAGAGGAGTGAAATATGCGGCCAAGTTAGGCCCAAGAAAAAGATACTTACTTTCACGTCACGTAAACGCAGCACGCACAGCTACTCCACACACGATGATCCGCACATTCAGGTGAAAAAAAAAAGAGTAATGTTTGATGCTTATCCAGCCTGTGTTTTTCTTAGAGGAGAGTTCATTTGTATTCCCTGTAGGTGATGCACTCTTTAGTCCCTCCCATTGGGTGTCCAGCGGGACAGCATGCAGGAAAGAAAAGGGGAAATATCTTTATGCGGCAGCTTTGCTACAAGAGGCAGGTCATACCCGCAGGACGCACCGCCCGCTCCTTTATTTTATTTTTCCACAGAGGTTTGTGTTATTAAAGCAAACAGTGTTTGTTTCACTACACACACACACAAACATCTGTGCAGCTGTGCAGAAAGCAGGCGGACAGTGAAGGAGACAGGGAGAGGTGGACTGCTCGTGTGGATGTGTGCAGGTCTGAGCCGGGACAAAAGCCTGGACCTTTTAAAAGACCAGACAAGTCCGGACCGGATGAGCAAACACAGAGGAATGCAGATGGACGAGGAGGAGAGGAGGGGAGGGGCGGGCTCATCTAACCTGCTAGTCCAACACGTGAACAGCCCAGCGTGTCACCACATCATCCGGTTGGCTTTTTCAAAATGAAACCCTGCCACTGCAGATGTGGGTGTCCGAACCACAAACCCGCCTCTGGTGTGTGTTTTCGGAGACACGTGTGTGTTTTTGGAGACACGTGTGTGTTTTTCAGGTGATTTTCATCTGCTTTAAGGACAAGCCTCGAGCACTCTGCACTATTACACTATCTGCATGTTACTGTTGTTGTTATTAATATTTCTTTTGTTTTATTTATTTATTATTATTATTTTTATATGTGAAAAGGCTATATTTATATATTTATACGTGTACATATTAGTTAATGTTAATGTTTCACTTTGTCAAGCTGTTGTCCTAGTTTTAAACTGCATGTATGTCTATTTCTGTGTAGGTGCAGTGAAGCCATTTTCCTTGTATGTGTACACATGCGACACAACCACCGAGGAGCTTTTAATGTGACAGAAACGTGACCGGAAGTGAGAATCGCGCCGCTTCAGGTGCTTTGAACTCCTGATGGCTGCTCTGTCAAGGATGTGATGACACATGCAGACTGGCAGTTCCAGACACACCCTTATCCACAAAGGTTGCCTCACAAGGATTCAGGAGCCTTTCAGAAATAGGTCAAGTTCTTGGCTGTGTCAGAAAACAGGACTTCACTGTGCACACCTCATCAGCTCATTCAGTGACTGCTCCACAGGTTCCCAGGAAATATAATTACAGTAATAATGTGACTGTTGCATGTTTGTTATGTGGATTTGACAAATAAAAGAGACAGAATAAAGGCAAGTTTCAGCATAAAAAAAGTCTAACAGAGTGCAGTTTAGATTGAAGATAGTAATGAATCTTTAATCTGTTTTTAAAAGTGTTTGCAGGTTGGGAAAAGTTAAGCATGTTATATATAGTTATTAATGTAGACAATCACCAAGTACAACTACTCGATCATGTCATATATTAGCCTGTTGTACACAGTTTGCATAGACATGTTGATCATGCTGTTATTAATCAAAAGACTGTCACTTTACCATTTCATTTTGCCTCAAAACGCTTGTGTGTAGTTTATATTTTTCATTCCATTTTTATTTTGCTTATGTACTTCTTATTGATTTTTTTAAATTCCTGTCCTGTACTGCAGCAACAAACAGATTTTGCCACTGGGGAGCAATAAAGATGTATCTTTGTATCTCTTATCAGTTATATGACAAATACAAGTACTTTAATTATGACGTACTGCTCATTTAACTGAATCTTAAACTTGTTATCTGAATTGGATGTCTTTTATAAGCTTCTTCTCCTGACTCTGTGTTTTAGTTACTATTACAATTAGGACATTTTAGGACAATGTCCTTCCTATATATTTCTCTCTTTATGTCCCCTCCTAAGATTTGTCAGATTACTTCTTATATAGGATATAGTATGTCACATGATGGGCAGTGTACCACTTGTTAGCAGTGTGTTCATGTGCTGAAGGTACTGTGTGATGACTGTCTGAGCATGCTGTTTAGTAGGGATACACTGTTATTTTCTTTATTTTTTTTCTCTTAACAGCAGATACTGTATGTGCTCAAGACACATTTACTATTTTATATCTTATCTTGTCTGTTTTTCTTCTTAATTATCTGGAAGTCCTGTACACTCATTGTTCCATATGACATGAGGCCATACACTAAACTGACTTGTTTTTTAGTAGAAACTTCTGACAGTGGTGGGCTGTTAACATAAATGTTTATCAGAAATGAGTCAGGGACATAATATAAACAGAAACTGAACAATAGGGTGACAGTTTCTGAGATAATTAATACAGTTAAACCAATTATGAACATTGTTACTAGGAGCTGTCTACTTTGGTGTAATACATTTTCACACCACATGGAGGTGTTAAACCACACAGAGTGTAACTAGGGATATAAAATCATTTCCTGCAGTGCATCATTAAGACTGAGCATGCTGATTTTAAGAATAAGATTCACTGTGACTTATAATAATAACAAATCATATAAACATTGTATTTTATTACACTGGGTATGAAATACAAATATGAAGTGATTTATTTAATACATACATAATAAAAATAATGTAAACTGATGACAAATCCAAACCTATTGCATGTGTGTGTGACTTTCACATGAGTACATAGCACAGACTGTCTCTTTCATATACCCAATAATGTAACTTTGAACACAGCTGGATATAGAGTGAGCAAACATGATGAACTGAGATTTGAACTTAGATACAATTAGAAATGTAAGAATAGCTGAGATAGGCTCCAGCACCCCACCCTGTGACCCTGTGTGTCAGGATAAAGCTGATAAAGCGGGAATAGAAAATGGATGGATAGAAATGTAATTGGCTGGATTGGTGCATTTTATCTTTACAAATGATCAGTTTTTGTTTGGCTACTTTTTTTCTGCAAGCTTCTTGTTATACTTTTTGAAAATTTGAGAATTAACATTCATCCATCCATCCATTTTCTATACCTGCTTTATCCTGACACACAGGGTCACAGGGGGTGCTGGAGCCTATCTCAGCTGTCATCATCATTGGGCGAGAGGCAGGGTACACCTCTGGACTGGACGCCAGTCAGTCACAGGGCTGACATAGAAAGACAGACAAACCACTCACACTCACATTCACACCTAGGGGCAATTTAGAGTCGCCAATTAACCTCGGGAAGAAGCTGGAGTACCCAGAGAGAAACTCCACACAGAAGGGCACACAGAAGGTCAGCACTGTCACCTCTTGCACTGTGCCGCCCAGAATAACCATTATATTTACATTTCCAGCTGAGTGTACCTGATTTTCTTAAACACCTCTGGATAGCAGTAGACACAAAGTATTCAACTATAATGCTGCTGTGGCTGCTTATTACAGTTATCTGGCCATTTTCTTCCGGAGATGGTCCAATCAGATGTACAAAAGACCACATATACAAACACACTGAAATTCAATTCAAGATCGAAAAGTCTTAAATGTGTCACACAACCCACACTGTGTAATAAATTGATGAAACAAGTCACAATGCACAAAATAAAATATTTATTTAAAAAACATGGCACAATGAATCAAGATGATATCCATTTGAGCCATCTATTTCTAACAAGACCTTTTAATAAATAAGTCATAGTAAGAAGAATAAGGCTTTGACTCAGAGTTGGCTGGCTCAAGTTACATGCACAGGCTCTTCATATAAGACATAGTACATGCAGGGAAACTTATCCAGGCTTTAGCAGATATCTTTTGCATTGTGATACATGGATGGTTCTTATAAGCCCATGTAGCACACCACATAAAATAAAACCAGTTCATCTGTTACTGAGCCACCTTTATTGCTTTATTAGTACAGTTCTACACAGTGTTCATGGCTCAGTGTAATACATAATGCCACTGTAGTTTTGATCAGAAAAGTTCCAGCATGGCCTCAGCATCCTTCTTTATATACACCCGTGACCTGAAGTCTGAATTTGCTTAAACTAAACACAAAACAGAGAAATTATAATTGTACTTGGTAAATCTTTCTCATGACGATGATGGTTGTGATAATAATGTGGTAATAATGAGGATGCTCATTCGTATGACGATATAAAACATCACTTTTCACTTTAACTCGACCTGATACACCCATTTAATGTGTACATCCAAAGAACTTACTCTAAGATGAAGAACTAAGTTGTAAGTTTGAAAGAAAACCCTCAGCTGCCTGACAAGTGTTCACAAAGGGAAGTCTGAGCTGTGAATAAGAGCACAGACAGGTGTGTTGTTCTCTGTTTTTAAAGCCCTGCTAACTCAGCCCTGAGTCTGAGCCCGGGATTCAATGAGCAAGCTCAGCCTTATAGACAGCACGAGGCACAGTGACCCATGGAAAGGTTACATCAGAGAGAAAAAGGTTGTGATTTTTAACTTGGGGCATATTTTTTGGTCTGCCCAGGAAATGGGAATTCGGGCACCTGGTTGAAGTGTCCAGTTAAGAAGATCCCCACTGTGCCAATGATGAAGAGGAGAATGGCAGCCCAGAAACACACCTTATCAATCATCTTCCCAATCAGTACCCAACTTTCAATTTCCTATAAATAAAGTGAATATTGATTAGAAAATTAAGATATATATATATATATATTTCTAAATATAGATGGGTAAATATGTAACACTCACAGATCCAGTGTTGTTTTGTTGTCTGGTACTCTCAGCAATGAAGTTGCAGGCATCCACACACTGCTTGATCTCAGGGGCAGCCTGAGCCAAACTCTTATACAGGTTAGCTGTGCTGCTGACGTCTATATTATCCACTAGGGCGAAAGGAGACACTGACAGTTAGACAGCAGTATGCCACAGTTTTGTGTTTAGCGAAATATAATACACCTGTAATAATTTTGTAGAACAAATACGTGCCTAGTATAAGGGATATGAATGAATGTGAAAAGCATAAAACAATATAGGTATGATGATGTTTATGCAAAAAACTACTAAATATTTTTTTTGAATACACAATGATCAAACCAAGCAATTCCAGTGAAGCAAATTCCAATAAGATGGACAATAATAAGTAAGATCTCTTAATGGCAAGCGGGATTTTAGATTTTAGAAATAGACATCTTACCGATCGACCGAGTGAGACCATGCCTCTCTCTCTGTTTGTCAAACATCATTTCACTGCGAGGTTGTTTCAGCACATATTCCTCTGCTCTCTGCATGAGGCCGAAGGAGCTGCGCCGCCGCTCCCTCACTCCATTTACCTCTGTTGTCACCTCACTGTCATCCACCAGTGGGGACATGCCGAGGAAGCGAGGTACCATCTCCAGGAACACCTGTGAGAGACAGGAAAAGGCACCAGTGGTTAGGTCACATAAAATAACTGACACATTTGGTTCAACGTGCATGGGATGTACTCACATGTTTGATGGTGTGGGACATGGTGTGAGTGCTGGGGCTGCGCAGGGAGAAGTTCAGCACCACAATCTGATTGGTAGCAATGAGAGTAGTGACGCACATAACAAAGATCAGGTACCTGAGGGAGACATTAGCGGAGATCTGTGTTGGAGAGGAGACTGAAGCTGTACGGATTAAAGACAAAACACCCCAGCAGAGGTCAGCAGAGAACGCACACTGACTCACTTGCCGATGAGAGGCACAGAGAGAGATGTCTCAGGGATCTTCTGAGCGATAAGGAAGAGGAAGACAGTCTGAGCCAGCAAGACAGAGATGGACACAGTCAACTTTTGACCCCCGGCTGTGAAGGGGACAACAGAGTCTTTATTAGGAGACCCAGGAAGACACCAAATAAAATAAATCATACTGCTTTTGGGATCTAATACTCTCAGATCATTCTCTCTGCTCAGACGCTGTATGTGCAGCAAACAATGCCACATAGCATGTTTAAAAAGGTTCATCGTATACAAGAGGTAATCTGTCATCTGGGATAACAATCCACTGAAAACAAATATGCGAATGATACCAGTGTTTTATTAACAAAGCTGATAAAATGGGTACTTTTGAATTCAGTTTTTTTTATTATTGTCAGTAAAAGAGTAACTAATATTATTTGTTATACTATGTCCAAGCTCCTAAACATAATGAAACTTTTTTTTTTTTTTTTTTAACATCCTTGTAAGAGTTCCACATTTGAAACAACAATAGTGTATGTAATAATAGCTGTGGGGAATTAACCATACTGACCTTGTGCAGGCAGGAAGTAGGCCAGTACCACAAGTGAGGAGATGAGGGAGCACGGCAGGATGACATTGATGATGTAGAAGAGGGGCTTCCTTTGGATGATCAGATTGAACATGATCTCCTGATACTCCAGGTCATCGGGGGAATACCGTTTATTGATCACCTTCCTGGCAGGACGATGAACGATGGCCCACTCGCCATTCTCTGAGGGGTGAAAATTTAATGAGCTGGAACTTAAAAGCTTAGCTTAATAAACTAAGCTTAATAACTGTGTGTTTTGAATTTTGGAGCATTGAACATGGATGCGCCGTACCTGTGAAAGCCTCAGGGTCGATGTCCACCCACTCAATAGTTTCGCCTGTTTCTCCAACTGCCAAGATAAGGTTCACTTCATTGGCACTGTACGTCTGAGATCTGGGGGTCATGGCAGTGAGGACAGAATAGAAAAGAGTTACCTGGATGTAACACCAGTTCTATGAGTACATGTGTAGCCCTCTTAAGGATTTTGCTGTTGTTGCTTACTGCTTACCTTACCCAGGGGCATGTACAAAATAGAACAAAATAATAATAAAAAAAAATAATAATAAAAAATATATATATATATATATATATATATATATATATATATATATATATATATATATATATATATATATAAACAGGATATATATCTTGAAACTAATTAATTGTACCACACCTGAATGCTAGTGTGCAGTTTTGATAATCAAATGGGAAATAGGTGACTTCAATGGCACAAGTGCTTCGATAGATAGCAGGAGGCAGCCAGTACATCCAACCACTGCTGCTGATCAACACATTGGCGTAGTAAGCCACATCAAACTTGCCGTCAATACTGCAGAGATTGAAGAGCAGAAACAGACACCAGACTTAATACAAAAACCCCCAGCAAAAAAACTATATGGAGATGTGGGTAAATGCGTCACTGCCTTACTTGTTCTCAAGAACAATGTCAGGAAGCCAAACAATGTTGTATGGGACACGAATAACATCAATGCCATAATATTCAGATGTGTTCCAGGCAAGGCGATAATCAGTCCATTGCTGTAGATGACATTTGAGAGAAAGGTCATCAGTGACATTAAAAACACGAGACAACTGGGGCCTGAAAAAGTCAGGAGCCAAATGAACCTGACCGAAAGGCTTGCCAGGATTTATGCAAGAACAAATGAAGGTAAGAAGAGAGGGAAAACTCACAATCTCAATCCACACATTGGTTGTAAGAGTCTCCTCCTTTTCATTCTGTGGTAAAAGTGGAGAGGTAGAATGAACACAGTACTTCAGTGTCTTAACAGTCATTATTGTGCTTGGGTCTATAACTCTGTTTACAATTATGATTTATGCTTAAGAAGAAAGAAGGAACAAGCTCTCACCAGAGAGATAAGATTAGTGAGGGTCAGCTTGATCTGAACCTCCACCTTATCGTCAGGATGAACCGCCGGGCGAATATTCTTGTTGTAGCCTTTGAACAGGTCACTAATCAGATGTGTCTCCTCATTACACTGCACTGCATGAAGGAACAGATAAGAAATGGCGTGGGTTTACATACACATGTCTTGAGACATATCTGTTTAATATTTCATGACAGGAGAGAGAGAAACATCTGAAATAGTCTGTAGCAAATGAGGCATGTGGTAAATAAAAAGACCTCCAGTAATGGATCATAACAATGACTAGAACCACAAGCGATGAAAAATAAATTTTACTTTTTTAAAAAAACAACAGCATGTAACACCTGAAAGAAGAAATAACACATTCCTCCTCGATTCAACACTCAATTGACAATGAGTGGAAATTGTGGCACAGATGCAAAATAACCTCTTTTTTGTACATAGAGGCAGATAAACATAACTCACATGGTACACAATAACCAACTGCATAACAACACAAAACTTCCTAAACACCTTTAAACTATCTCTTGACGGTATTGTATTTTGAGTCTTCAAATATATTGCATGTGGATTTCATCTATGGATGCATATATTTTAATAAAATGTTGTGGAAACTTAAATGCATTTAAATAGTAAATATGATTTGTGTGTTTTACTGTGTGGGTGCGCAAGAGGACAGAGAGATGAGTCAGTGGATGAGGATTTGCCAGGAGTATAGTAATCATGCCCTAAACTGCCAGTCATGGCGATGGTACCATAAAGCTGTTCTCCTTGGCTGTACTAAATTTCAATATAAACTTCAAAAGAGAGAGAGGCAGAGGTTATTTCCGACCTGTTACCTCTTCCCTCCCAGCTGTCACTATCCATAGATCAGATTACACAGCAGCTGGGAAACTCTAAACTAGGACTTTAAGTCATACTCAGGTCATCTACAATAATCATCAATATCACCATTAGGCTACAATGTTGACAGCAACACATGTTTCAAAGCAGAAAAGACGTCGTCCCCCATGATCGATTCTTTTCCGGTTCTGCCTGCTCCAATCAGGCACAAATACATCACATGCTTTTGAGTTCTAATCATAATTCCCCAGTGGGACAATCAGTAAGTGAGTAAGTAAGTGTAATCATAGTGGTGAGATGCCTCACTTCCCAAGGGTTTGTCAATTGTTAATCATTGAATATTGTTCAATATTTCACTTCACACATGGATATAACAATCAATTAAATTTAAAATTGGAGAATTCTGTGGTAAAGAGTTTCATTAAAATCTACCAACACTGTATCGTCGCTTTAGGCCAAAATCTTTTTGGAAATGGATCCATAGTACTTCCTCCAGTTTCATTACAGAGGGAAAGACAGTTCTGCCCGATAGGAAGGTATATCTTAAGATCACCGAATGATTTTTTTTAATCCATACTCATAATATTATAGGATAACAAGCTGTTTAATGATAGATGGCTGACAGTGACTTTGAAAGTCATGTGAGCTCCACTCTGTGTGATGTACTTCTATATACAGGTCAGTCATCCAGCTCATGTGGATCAGTTATAATATTGTGTGTTAATTAAGTACGGTTAATGTTCGGTGCCTATGCTTTGACCTGGTCACTTCCTGCAGGTGATACCTGAATTTCCTCAGAGAGAGACAAGAGAGCGATGATCTGGAAACTAGAGGAAGAGCCTGCAGGTAACTATTGAGAGGGTGAAGGGCCAGTGAAAATAGTCCAGTGAATGGGATACCTTAAAAATCAGTCAGATGATATTATTGCTAGGTTTTTTTTGCTTGTGTGTGTGTGTGTGTGTGTGTGTGTGTGTGTGTGTGTGTATGTGTGTTTGTTTATGATTTGGCTGAACTGAACGTTTAAGGTGACCATAGGAGCATAACAAGTCAGAACAACATGGCCACACAGGTAAACATTACAAAATCACTGTTTGACTGGGCTAAAAGCAAGCCAAGCTCACCCTGGGTGACCGTGTCCTTATGTCCAATGCATCTCCTGTTCATGTAACCACTGTGAACAGGAGATGCAAAAAATTTTAGGTGATCTAGCAAGAGGAGGAATGTATCTTGTCCATCTTCCAGTAAGCATCTATTCTAGGGAAAGTTCAGCCCAGGATCTCAGTCCCCTCAGCCACTGCTTCATGTTCTGATCATCACAACTTGATGAAGGACAAGAGAGAAGAGAAGAGCTTATTCCTTATATCCCAGCTAACATCACACTTGGGCTGATCTAATACCAAGATTGTAAGTACAGCTGTTGCACCAAGTGTATAGAGATCAAATGGCTGACAACTGCATCAACTCAAGTTCATCTCAAGTTTTTTCCATCTGACGACGCTGTGTTCATCAGTAAAGGTGTAAGGTTCTCAGTCAGTCCTCAGTCTTATGTTCAGCGTCCTAATGGTGGTGATGGTGAATGACACAAGGGCACCCAGTCTAATGGGAAGCAATCCAACTGCACTTTTCCCAACTCAGGGCTTTCACTTCTGCCTCCACCATAGGCCTGTTGTTACCCTTCTGTTATAGAAAACCCCTTCTGTGCCAATCAGAAGACGCACACTTGAGATAGATGGATACTTTAAGGAAAATCAGGAAATTGGTTTGGCTCGAGGACTAACTGCTCTCTTGCCAAAGCACAGGGGACCTTCTGTCTGTCTTGATGCTAGCTTAGCTTTTTTTCTGATCAATTGCATTGAATGTTCTTAAAAAGATACATAATCATGCAACAGGTCACGGAACAGATGATCCCTGTCAACATTAGTGGCTATGCAGAGAAGTGCACTTACTATAAGTGAGCAGAGAAAAAGCTCAACACGCTTTGTATATGGATTGCCTTGTATGTCACATTCAAAAAGGTTATACAAGTCTTTGAGGAAAGTGCATAGTTAAGTGTACAGATGTGCACAATAATTCAGCTCAGACTATAATTTTGATTTATACACTTTACATCAGTATGTCAATATACTATATATTGTAGATACTAAATGTTTTCTTCTAAAATTGCTTCTAAAATCAGTTAAACTCTGTATAATCTAAAGTGTGTGTGTACAGGTTTTAACAAGTTTTCAAGAGGTCTAAAGTATGAAAGTTTTTTTTCTGGCATGCCAGTTAATGTAGTAAAAGTTTTTGAGGTTGTTGTCTCTCTGAACACTGGTTTTCACATGACAGGCAAAATATTATTCTGATAGACACGAAGGCAGCCAGCCAGTTGATGAGGATGTGCCAAAAGTATGCCTCTGCGCCACTTACCCTGAGTCATTAAAGTCCCAAGAATAGTTACAACTCCAAAAAATATTCCAAAACTGTGCGCTGCCATCATGTTCCAAGAGCTCCTCTCTCCACTGCTCTGCATTATATTTAAATATTAAGTTTGAGAGGGAGAAAGTGGGAAAGAGCGAGGGTAAAGACAGAGAGGAAGAGCCCTAAATCCCCCCACCAAGCCCCCTGACTGTCGCCCGGCCCGGCTGTTGCTATCCACGGCTCACATTACACAGCAGCTGGGAAGCACTAAACCAGGACTTCAAGTCACACTCCAGTCACCCACAATAACCATCATCATGATCATTAGACAACAGCTATGTGTGCTGATGCCAGTTATATGCATTAAGGTATTTCTGTGACAAAATACAGGCAACAGTAAGACTTTTTGCCACGTATCTATTTATGGTATACCTCTAATATTTCTGTAATATTCTTAGAAATTGTAAGATAATATGTTTTCTTATGTTGATCTATGCCAGATTCCAAAATATATTGTAAGAATATATTGTAAAATTGTTTCTTCTGATGGGAAAATCACCAGCAGGCCTGCTCTCCCCCTGCTATGTGTCTGGGGTATTAATACATACAGCAGAGCCTTACCCCTCAAACAGATTCAGTAGTGAGAGAGTGTCTGCAGACCACAGTGTGGTGGGCTCAGAGGGCTGGAGGCAGACAGTGTTTATTATAAAACAATGGACGCAGAGATGATTTGATTAGCATCGAGATAACTCAAACGCTGAACTTTTTGATTTCCATAAAACGTGAGTGAAGCTACAGACTCAGAAATACAACTTTGCCTATCAGGCTGTCATACTCTTTTCAAATACAGAGATTAAATTCACTATTAGAATTAGTTTTAGAGTAATATAAGTAGTGGTGCTCTGCAGTGACAAGGGCAACAGACTGATTTTTGGAATGTGCCATGTGAGTTGCACAGTATGCGATGTACTAAATATACATTTAGGGAAACAGAGATGAGCTTCTTTAAGGTAACTGGAGCCTCCAGAAGGCAGATTATGTGTCTCACACTCAGAGCTCAAAGACAGAGGAAGGGCTGGATCCATCGGGCCTCAAATGCAGTCTGTTCACAGAGCAGAGCTGCAGTATGCTGCCATAGCAAAACAATACACATTTTGGATTTAGCCAAACAGGGGCAAATTAAAAGATTAAAGGGGCAAAAGTATTTTGGAACCTTCCAGGAATATGTTCAGAACAGCTTGGTGTTTCCCCACAATGGCCAGTCTGGTTAAAGTCCAGTGTTTGCTTTCTCTCCACCCGATTATGTTCAGCAATCCTTCAAAATGACACTGAGGCAGGTCGGTGCAAAATGTCATACAGGCGTGTATAACTGTTTTTATAACAAATAGACTTAGACTTAGACTTAGACTTAGACTTAGACTAGACTTTATTGATCCCTTTGGGATGACTCCCTCAGGGAAAAAAACAATTGGCTGTGTAAATATAGCCACAATCAATGAAGCAGGGGGTTCAAATTGTTGTAGCGTTAATGCGGTTGGACCCAGAACTCTATTTGAGTATCTAATGACAACATTTTTGAAATTGTCAGTGTCTGTTGTGCAGCTGTGGATAGAGTTACAACAACAGTTAAGTCGTGTCAGTAAATGTGTTAAAGTGTGCTGTGAATCTATAAATGCTCATTCACTCTCACACTGTACACCTCTGTTAAGGGATTTACATGACATTATGAGGACTTGTTGCAAACAGAAGTTTGAGGCTTCAGAAGAAGGCTGTGCATCAGCCCACAAGCCACCAGGGGTCACGCCCACAAGAATCATTAACATTCAGGCATAATTTGTTTAATTTGCTTTTGTCTGCGCTATTTATTGTCATGTTTAATTATACAGCTCTGGAGCTGTCTGTCCTACTTAAATTTAAACTCAATACTTTTGTTGAAGCTTATACCAAACTGGATTATGTGTGTAATCCTAGTGCTGTGGTTAAATGTTTTGACTCTCCAGATGGAAAATCCAGTGTGGTGCTATCTGACAGTGACAAAATACCTCTTTCCTGCTCCACTGAACTTCGATACATTCACACAGTGTGAATTCATACCATGTGTTCAGTCGACTAGTACTTAGCAATTGTGTGTGATGTCAAGAATTAATTCATTAATGTTCATTTTTAAAAACTATATCATGAACTATATCTATTTTAAAATGCATTTTTTCATCAGAACATTTAATTACAGTGTTCCAGCAGCAAGGAGTCAAAAAATGGCCCCATTCTTTTGACAGGGTCACATGTTTTCACAGGGATTCAGTCTCCCCTTGTCAGTTGCTGCCTATTTCAGATTGGATCATCCATTGGTTGCACAGAGTAAAAGCCCCATGACCGGCCCCTCCCAAGTCATTAATGCCCCTTGCTTTCACTATTTCCCGCTCCTCCTCCTGCAAAAATACCATTGTTAAGTCCCTCTTCATGAGCACACATGTAGTCCGGCTTGAGTGTGGAGTTCAATGTCTGTTCTCCTCCCCCCACAACAGCAGACAACCAACCCCATGAGAGGGAGCAATCACTTGCCTTCCCCTGATAGTGATAATCACAGTAACACCCTACATGCAATGCATCAGTCAGACTTCAGACTTTAATCATCAAATGCAGTCATGGAAAAATTAAGATTAGCATATAAATCTTAAATGATATTAGTTATAGACCACTCAGTGTATGTAAATGATATAATATGATAACAAGAGTAAATCTTTTTACACAAAATAGATCCATTTAGTTTGCATCCACTGTGCTTTGTAGAGATACAGATGTCTTTGTCATATATAGAATTAGATTAGCTTGAATGGACATCTTTGCTCATTTTGCAGCCTTGGCTAAGATACGCTTAGTTAGACTTTCTCATTCATTGACAAACATAGATTTGGTATCACATCACTCTCTGGTCAGTCACTAAGAGGTCATTGTGTCTTACCATAGACAAAACAATACTAAGATGAATTCCAGATTGTTGTGACACTAACAACGTAATAAAAACAAACAAGAAGGTGAAGAAGAATTCATTTATTAATCCCTTTTGATTAAATTTGATTGAAAAAATTCAATTGTTTGCATTAAGAGAGTCATATGCTGCATGTTATACTCTCATTTAAATCAACATGTCAGCACTGTTGCGGTGTGTAGAGGTTCTCCTAATGGTGTGTGTGAATGAGTTATAGAGAGAGAGAAAGAGAGAGAAAGAGAAAGGGGAGAGAGGGAGGAGGAGGAAAGGTGGTGGTGGGAGGAGAGGAGAGGGAGCAAGTGTTTACTCGAACTGACCAGGAATATAGCACACATATAGAAGATGAATCTGGAGGAAGGGGGTTACTGGCGGACAAGCTGCGTTGGCTCTGCTTTATCAGCTAGTGGCTGCACTAGGCTGATCTCTGGACCCTCAGATTGAGCAAGACTGTATGAGACAGGGAGCTTCCAAGCCAGATAGAAACAAAGGCAGGAGAGAGGAAAGACGTGAATCAAAGAACTCCAAAGAAAGCCAAAAAACAAACAAACAAACAAACAAACCCAGAGAGAGATCAACAACAGGCTGAGTTGGCATAGTGTGAGGAAGGGTTTACTGCAGCTGTAAAATAGAGTAAAAGACTGACAGAGGCTCTTTGAGGTGCAATGGTTGAGGGAACTTTTTATTCAGGGATTTGGGGGAGAGTATGAAAGGTTTGAGAGGACAAGTGGGGGGGGTCAGAGGCAGGGGTCCAGTAGGGAGCAATTGTGGTGACAGCCAGTGCAAGGGGACAAGGACTCATGTGAGACACAGAGGAATTAAAAGATAGGGACAAAGAAAAGGAACAGAGAGGGACTGGCAGACCCAAAACTAGACCTCAGTATGGGTGTTAAGAGCAAAGCTGCTGCAGCTATCGTAGTCCTGCTGCTGTTCCTCGGCTCCCTGTGGCTCCGTGAGTATTTCTGTGTGTGTGTGTGTGTGTGTGTGGTTTCTATGTTGTGCTATTAATCTATACAATCCCTCCATTGTTTGAAATGCATATGCTCCAGTTCAGGAATGGTGTGATGGCTGTCAAATCTAGCATGGTGGTCACACCACTTTTTGCTCACTCTATATCAATAATATCACAATATCACAGAAACACTTGTATGTGTAATTGGACTTGTTATTGGAATGCGAGATGATACTTATATTTTTATGGGAGCTATTTTGAGTCACATAAGATAAATTTGATAAAACATCAGAAAAACTCTGATGTTTTACTCATGTTGTTACTTTGTAGACAAAGGTGGCGTAGTGACATCTAATCTAAGCATATATAATGCAAAACCTTCCTGAAATCTTTGCATGTATTTGTAGGAATCTTAAGTCTCCAAACATATTTAACTTTGCCTGTCTTAAAATTAATGTACGAAAATATAAAGCACAGCACAAATGGAAATGAAAAAAGTACCCTTTAGTATAAGAAAATAAATATAAACATTTAAAAATAAAAATAAAAAAAATAAAATTTAAAGAGGAAAAATTTCAAAGGCATTCTAAGCAGTGTAACAATGTTCAGACTGAGACCATGTGATCTTTTTTCTCGAGCTGGGATTAAATCTAGAGATTTTGAAAGAGTGAGGCAGAGTGCACACCGGGTTGAGAGGTTTTCACATGAGAACATAGTAACTCAATTAGGAAACTTAAATTTAGATACAGCTCTTATTTTGTCGTGCCAACACTTCATGTCCCTCTTGATGTTTTTGGCAGTATCTACACTAGGTCACTGTCAAGTTTGGAATACATTTCTGGCAGCTGTTAGACGTGCTATGTTTTTAATTTGAACTGGAGGAGTTTGGTAGCTCGGTGAGGCAGACCCGCCGTGCTATCTGGCAGAGGCTGAGGGGGGTCCTTTGGGGTCAGCTTGGGGGCTGATCTTTAGGGATTTTTTTCTAAATGATGTCGCTACACCAAATTTGTGAGCGACATAACTGGAAGCTTCTGTGGCTTTTTGTGTTAAGGTGGCTGGAAACCTCATGTGTTCCTCATGTGTGGTCTGGAGACCTGCTGGGGCCTCTGAGGGAATGTCAGGAGGTCCCAAATAACACAGTTTGACTTAATGAGCTAAAGATTTTACTCAGGTACCCAACACAGTTAAATTAAACAAGGCATGCTGAGAAATGGAGGAACCCACAAATAATTCATCATGTTTCATCACTAATTCAAGGCCCTGATTTGAATCCGAGCAAATACTGAGATACTTATTTTTATAGGTCTAATTTAACTTGCTTTATAATATAATAATGGCATGTGCATGGATCTTGTTGCCCAATAGAGGCTTTCAGTCAGAGACTTCATTAGGGAACAAAATTGATCCCAGCAGCTTGTGCACATGATGTATGCTGAGGATGTTAGTGTCAGAAACAGTCAATTAAAATCACGGGGTCTGCGCGTCACGGGCTGGAATGAGCTCATAAAGGATGAAAACATCACAATCTGCTGTCAAAAGAATGTCATTTGCTGCCTTAAGAACGGCTGTCTCTGTGCTGCGTGCTGTACAGTATGATCTAAAACCTGACTGGAATTAATCAGACAATAACATAATAATGACAACGCATCAGATGACAATATGAAAACAGTTTGACCACTTGTAGTGATGAGCCTGCAGCACCAAACAGCAGACAGGCACAGTTAGTAACTCAGCTGGTGAACACAGTGGAGCATTTAGCAGCTAAAGACACACAGGAGATGGTGGAGAGAAAGAAAAGCTGAGCTAAAAAAGAGCGAATATTACACTTTGCCAAGTGGACAGAAACACGACTCCAAATGAACAATTATGCTGCGCCATGACTACTGGATGTGTAATTAAACAAATGTTTGCTAAGAAGTTTGCCATATTACCTTAAAAGATGATGACATGTCAGTGTTGTGTTTAGAAGTTGTTTCTGCTGCCCCCAAGTGGCCGGAAAAATAATTAATTAAGTTATTGCAGGTTTAATTGGGAAATTGTGAGCTCCATTCACCCTTAATTTTTTATAATTAATATGTGGGTGCAACTCTATAAATACTTTATATACCTAGGTGTTAAAAAAAGTGTTTGTGTTTGAAACAGCAGCAGTAATATTGAAATACTAAAATGTGAGAAAGTAAACAAAACCTTTCTGTTTCTCTTTACAATGTCTCACTGCAGAGGGAGGTCTGGATTACCACTGGGATGCTTGTTTAAAAGGTTATAATCAGGTAAATCAGGTGAGTGCACAAGCAAAGTATACAGCAGTTCATCACGTACTACATTTCCCCCATAAAGTTGATTTTGTGAAGCAGATGGCCAATTTGAATATGGTGAATCACTTCCGCGTTCTCTCTCTCTTTGTCCCCTGTCACTCGCCCCCACACTCGCACACCTCCTATCCCCCACCGTTAGATCCACCAGCTGTACAACAGCAGCGTGGCCGACGGGGCTGAGGGCCCGCGGGCCTTGGAGGGGTGCCCTGGTCAGACTTTCCAGGTGTCGCTGCTGCTCTCCCACCTGCTGGATGCGCTGGCCAATCCCTCTGACGTGCTGCTGCAGCCGTATCTGTCCAGCTGGGATGAGCTTGTGAAGTAAGATCATCAGATAAAGCAGGGGTACAGTGGAGGAGATTGCATTTACAGCCAGTGGAAATAATGAAGTAATTTATGGTTTATGGCATCTCCTGGATTCTGTCAGATGATTCATCCTGTTTGTGTTACTCCTCCAGGTTTATGGAAGCTCTGGGCCCGATGGTGGGACTGATATCTAAAGAAATAGAAAGCAAAACCTCTATAATTCGCCAACTGGCCTCGTTGGCAGATGAAAACCCTGAAGCAGAGCTGGGCCCAGATTTACACTCAGTAAATGCTGCGGGCACCGAGAACAACCTGGAGGCCTCGCATCACGCTGGTGCTTACCATTCTGTACGCTCCATGATCTTGGTGGAGCTGAACCAAGGAATGGTGGACTTCTACCACCAGACGGACTCTGGATGCCGGACTCTTCTGCGCTTGCACCGTGCTCTCCTTTGGCTGAAGGTCTTCCTGGATAAGCTTGCTGAGACGCCGGTGGCCGGCCGGCTCAGGAGCCCCTCGGAGCTGTGCCGCGTGGCCTACCAGAGCACCCTTGCGAACCACCACACCTGGTTCGTCCGCAGGGCTGCCGAGCTGGCCTTCATTGCCATGCCAGAGCGGAGTTTCTTCTTTAGGCTTGTGTGTGTGCAGAACCAGGAGGAACTGAGCATAGTGCTGAACAGAGTGAGTCAGACCATCGGAGAGGTTTACAACAGAACACAGAAAGCCCTGGAGGAAAATGGCATGCTGGACTTGCCATAGAGATACAAATGAAGAAGATACAAGAACAGGCTTGATTTTTTTCAGCTAAAATTCACACATGCTATATTTTTCCTCCTGACCAAAGTGCTGTGTCAACAATCAACTAATGCTGAAAGTCAGTTTGCTTTCAGCCTATAGACATTCCCCATTAAATTATGTGAGATCACGTCTCGACTTGGCCTCACCTTGGATGCATTTTTATGGCAACTGGTAATGCATTTCGGCTGGCAAAGCTCAGATTGTGAATTACATAAGAAGGTGAGCAGAATAACATGAACACTGAAAGCAGTCTCTTGCAACACCCCTGCAACAAATTAGTGAAACTTAAAATGTTATAATGTTATAATGGATTGCATCAGATTGTACAGTTCATATTTTTGTGTCCACTGCTGCCCATAAGTGATTTTTTTGTTGTTACATTTAAAATTCTATTGAAAATGACTGCTATTTTAATTGTAGTAAATATGTAATGATTTAGTATGCTACCTCAGGACTGGCTAGGCCTAGATGCTTTGTAGTCCTAAAATCTGGGACCAATCTATCCTGATTAAAGAGGTATTACAAAGAAAATCAGTATGCACTGAACAACAGACAATATGAAGTTTCACAGAAACAGAGGTGTGGGTGTGGAGTACTCATGTCTCATTTTGCACTGTAATTTTTTTTTATTTATAATGTTCAGAATGATTAAATATGTGTAAAAACACACAGAAAAAAGGAGAATCCAGCTGCCTATTTCCTGATTTGGTCTGGTCCAGTAACATGATAACTCTGACATTTAAATGCCACTTAACTGTGTAATGTTATCCACCATCCAGCAGAGGTTCCAGTGCTCTGCAACAGACTAATTTTCACTTCCCCAACATCATGGTGAATACAATCTGCTCTGTGTGACACCTTAGCCACTGTGGAAATGGCCCAATGGCACCATGGAAAGCTTTCATAGCACTAATGCAGAGGCCTTCTCCCCTCATAATATCTTTTAGCCTGTAAGAAAATATGGCTTAGATATTAGAAGGGACTATACAGAATGTGTGTGTTAGGGAGAGAATAGCATGTGTAGTAACTATCAGACACCAGTGCTACTCTTGATCAGACTATTTTAAACCCACAAATACCTCTAATGCTGCGTAATCCTAGCTTTCTCTCTGTTCCTGCACCGTGCTCTCTCTTTCTGAGGAAGAGATGGTAAGGAGGTAAGGAAAGGAGAGATAAGGATAGAGCCCGAAGCCACAGAGAGAACAGGAGGCAGGAGCTAGTTGAAGGTCAGTGAGCGGAAGTACACTTCAGATGTAATCTCGTCAAGCAGTTGGCGGCAGACTATATTAAAGCAACTTCCAAAGGGAAAAAAAAAAAGAATCCAACCAAAAGCAAAATCCACATTTTTCTCAGCTTGCGTAACAAACATGACTATGAATGACTATCTGTTGTACCAGAGTGCAGCAAGACTTCAATCTGTGACCTTTGACCTGTGGTGAGTGCGTGGGAGGATGACGTGCTAATGGTGGTATTTCCTCCACGTATTAACTTCCTTTCACACACAAGAGGACGATCATGTCATAAGGCAAGACGAACCCATACTTCTAACCTTTCACTTGGTGGCGTGTACCAGTGTGAGTGTGTGTGCGCACAGGCTAACACAGGTGTCCATTAGTGCTCTAGCCTGTGAGGATTACGGCGAATGAGATTACATAAGATTATATCCGCCTGATGCTACCTTTGACATTGACTGGCTTCTTTTTCAGTCTCCTACAAAGGTCATATAACAATTGACCACATTTTGATTACGCCACAATAAAGGGATAAACATTGTGGTCACTACACTTTAATCATCCTGTGATGACGCCACACTCTAAATGATGACTTAGAGGCAAAGGTTCCCTTAAATGACATTTATTTATTTCTCTATCTTGGTTTGAAGTAAACATGAGCAAAAATATACATACAGTAAGAGCAAAAAATAAAGATCCAGAATAGAATTATCCTCCTTTTGGGTGAGAGTATCTCATAACAAATTTCATTGATTTTTTTTCTCTTGAACTATCCTTGCACCACAGTCTTAGGCAATATTATACGATTTAAGACAAAGGAGTTAGGTGGGGGCAATGAGGTTGGTTGAAATTATTCTGTATTTGAAACATGAATAGTTAATTCTCTCTCTCTGACATTTTCTTTGGGCCCTGTTGTGGTTTTGTTCTGAAAAAGTATCTCAAGGTTTTGCATTTGAAAGTTCTCAGAAAGTGCTGCTTATTCTGATGTATTTGCCGCAGTACAAGCACACGTTGATAACTCTGATAGAATCAGACCCCAGGAATACTTTCATTGCACGATTTACCAGCTCAATTTAAGAATGTAGTAGGGACTCAAACGATGACAGAAAAAAAAATGCTTCTGCATAAAAGTCAAAAACTTTTCCATCCAAGCTGTTAACATGTTGCTGTTTGTTGAAATAAATGATGAAAATCTACCCGGTAGCTCCCATAACATGATACAATCCAAGCTCATACATTCTCTTCTCTTTACAACACAATAGCAATAAAAATACTCTTTTATAAATAAAACACTACTTTTTATACTGCTCCATCTTGATAATGCACACTGGCTATTGCCTGAGTGCAATATCTCAACTTTCTTCCCTTTTTCTTCATTGCTCTTGATAATACCTGTTACACTGATTTTGTTACAGCCTTTTCAATCATTTACAGCCACACAAGAAATAAATATATTGCTTTTTGAGGACATCTCCAAATTATCACAGGAAAAAAAACAGACAAATGGAGATAACAGGAAATAACATTCTGTGACACTGGGGAACAACACTGTCTTTCCACCAGGAGGCACTGTTATGCTGTTGTGAAACATGTTCCTTGTGCGTATTATCATTATATAAGAGTAGGCCTTTAAATAACACAGGGTGTTTAGCCCTCCACCTGGATCCTACAGTATCTCTGCATGAGTTCCTTACTCAGACCTGCTGCTGAGTGTGTCAATGCAGCACAAAGAAATAAAATGTATATTTTCATGAAGATCTTTGGTTGAAGAACTAATTTCCACATGCACATAAGGTGAACAAAACTGTCCAGTTAGGTGATGAGGCATTCTATTTGGCGTGCTGTGATTTTATTTATTATTATTTATTTAATAATGATTAGTGTGGAGTAAGACTGAATGCATTGGGAAAAAAAGAGAGAAAATGAATGAACCGCGCTTTGTCCATTTCGAAGATGTTGACAGTCAATCAGGCGTTTGACACGAGGAGGAGGAGGAGCAACAAAGTAGGGTAAAGAAGTTCAGTGCGCCTGCTCTGGATTAGCCGACCAGATTAAGAGATTACAGTGAAATTAAGTAAGTGTTGCAGGAATGCCAGAGGAGAAATGTGAACTCGTCGGTGGACTGTCACAAAAAAGCAAAAAATGGGCCTCAGATGACTGTTGGTACACATCCCTCATTGTGAATAACCCCTCCGATGCAGATAAGATAATCACATTGGATCTAATTGACTTTGTCTTTCTTTGTCAAGTCTGATTTGATAACATGGTTCAATTTAGACCACAGCGAGATATTTTTGTCAGCATGCACAGATACACGCTGCTCTGAGAGAAATTAAGCAGTGGAGTCGAGCCAGACCTTAATGTGAGTGAACAGATGCTCGTGTTCCACATTTGCTGCGATGACATGGCAGAATCGCGGTCGCATTGGTACAGTTTTGTGAACATGCCAAGGTAATGTGCCTGAGTTTAAAAATGTGACTCCTCAGATTTCTCCAGCCAATGTTTGCAGGTGTTTCCTACAATGTGATGTGCCTGTACTGCACAATGAGTGCACAAGTGAACAGTTTCAGCACCAAACCCCTGATCTAGGATTTTTTTTCTCAAGAAGATGTTGATTAAACTGGCTGCCTAGTTATCAAGATGGCTTCTCCTTCAGACGGATCCATACATCAGTGAAGAATACTACAACCAAAGAAAAAACAAATTAAATGTGAAGGAAGAAAATCTCCAGTTGTGTTCGTTTCCTACAGGCCTATAAAATAAAACTCTGATGGACTAACAACTCACATATTCAAGACTCTAGTCACCTTTAAAAGACTGTGTAAACTATACATTTTGATATCCTGGATGAATATTTTGGAGGATGATAATGAGTATGAATGAAACAAAGGGAACAAACACAATCTGTCTACACCATTCTCCTCCAAAACCGAACAGTAATTAATTCAACTCAGCTTCACAAAAAAGAAAAAAAAGAAAAAGAAAAAAAAGCACACTTTCAGCGCAAATCAATACAAAATATGACAATAGCATCTATTTCTGGTATACATGAAATAGATGCAATATACGCAAAAAAAAAACCTCTAAATATTTATGTTTATATCAATTAAAACTGAGACACAAGAAAATGGCGGGCTCTTTTGGGAATAAAATTATAGACAGCAACAGGGAGTGTCGTTTCATTTTGTGTTTTTATTTGATATTCAGACGATTGTTTGGGAGCCTCGAGGCTGAAGTCCTATTTAGCTACTCACCAACTAGGAGTTTTTTGAGCAAAATAGGAACCGTGTGTGTTTTATAAACTCCTCTCAGGTTAAACAACAAGTGTGAATATCAAATTATCCACAAACAATTATCATTTAATGGGAGTGTTCATCTGAACAATGGACTCAAGCATTCATAATGTATGCCACTTAATGAATATTGCACATTGCATGCAACTTCCCGACCTACAGTATGAAACGGGACCTGTGAACCTGGATGGACACACATGGACACACACACGCACACACACAAACACACACACACTCTTAAAGGTTTCAACCTCACCGTGTCTACCGTGTCTTTTTCTCCCACTTTTTTTTTTTTTTTTTTGTTTTTTTTTTTTTGGGGAGATGCCTATCTTACTGTATGTTGTTACCGAAAACACACGCTTGCCGTGAGTGAGGTTTAGCAGATTACAGTGTGGTCCCTCCTGGTGGTCAGTGGTTTAATATAACCTTATTTCACACTGAGCAGAGAGGTGGGACACAGGGGCCTCCTGCCCTCATAGCACACTAAAGACAATACACACATGCAAAATGGCTTCATCTCTGCATCCATCCACCAAGATATATGCGAGTCTGTTGGATTATTCTTTTAAGTGCAACAAAATAGACGTACTAATATAAGGTTATGATACTGTCTAAATACTGGAGATATACACATTTTGTATTGTAATTTGTGTATATTCATATATAGAGGGGTACTCTATAAGGAGGCAGCAGGAGGGGAGCAGCAATAAAGTGTTAATGTTGCTGATCCTTGCAAACTTCGAAAACACATGTTCACATCCTTTATATCCCCAAGTTTGTCATGCAGTATAAATAGACGTCACCCTAAACTAATTTACAGAAAAGAATTTGTCCCAAAGCTCACAGACAGAAATAATGACAGGATTACCACCCTTTGGTTCTTGCCTCATCTCGCCGCACAACTGGACAGTCGCCCAGAAAAATTTGGGGGTTGTAAACAATTCCCACAAAGGGTGTGAATACTGAGATTTGTTTCTGTGTATGTGCAATGTTGCAGAGAATGAAGAGAGTAGTTCAACCTAGTTAACAGTGTTGATCCTCAGCTTGAAGGACACTCTTCCAGCAAACTTGTCTCTTTCACTTCCAATGGGAATGTTATTGGCGTTGATCTTGCACTCGATGTTGACATCTTGATTGGCAGTAATGTTCATGAACTTGACAGCAACCAAAGGCTGAGAGTAGTTCACCTGCAGAAACAGATCCAGGGACATCTTAAAACCAGATACAGACGTATTCTCTATGGTACGTCTTTAATAGACGTCAGTCAATAATACAAGCTGCTCTTCTTACCAAATTCAGTAATATTTGGATTTAAGACATAACCTCACCTGAGCTTTCTTGCCATAGTAAGGGTAGTACATGAGGTTGAAAGTGCCATTTGGAGGGAAGTACACCAATTCTCCAATTTTATCAGAGTCTTCTTTCTGGGGGGTGAGACAGTCAGTTAAGGCCTGAAAGATCACTTTGTGTGTGTAGGAGAGGAGGTGAGCCTTATTAATCTCCTCCTTTCCTTTAAATCTAATTTCCCAACATGCCCACAGTCTGTGACAGCAGTCCATTTAATACAAAGCACCTCATTTTGATGCTAGTTATATGTAAAACTATAATCTACACTACTACTATGCACATTTCGACATAATCTAACTTCTAAAAACACAGGTCCTGCCTTGTCTTACCCATTCATCTTTGCCGACTTTGTATCTCTGTAGTAAGTGGGCAAATTAATGGAACACAGTTGAAAAAAAAGAAAAGGAGAGCAGCAACACACACAGGTGGTGTACGTGACAAAGTGGCATGCAATACAGATATGATTATATGATATGAGCTGAAACAATATAAACACAGATGTCAAAGGGGATGGAGAGGAGCGATAGGTGGCATATTGCAGACGAGAGTGGGGCACAATAGCTGTGAGCAGGCTGATATCCAAATTGTTAAGTTCAGCTTTTCTTTGTGAAAGACAAAAAGGGATTACCTTTGCACCACAGGTGACATACGGCGCCTGTCCATTCTTTCCTGGCAGCAGCCCAATCACCTGGTGAAAAGGAAAAGCAGCACATTCACTGTTATTTTAAAAACAAAATGAAAAATCACATTTAAAATAGCAGAAAATGACTATGATCTCAATACTAGCTTTCTTCTTTTTTTTCTCCCTGGGATAATCTTTTCCTCTTTCCCAACCAGTTTCATTATCTCAGTCACTCCATGTCTCCTAGCAACACCATCCGTTTCCCTCTTCCTCTTTCATACCCGATTCAGCTTGATGATGATGCATGGCTTGCCCTGCTGGTATCCATAGTAACGCTCATCGATTCCAGAGCAGTCCCCCAGAAAGGTGCGGTTGAACTGACAGGACCGCTTCGGGTTGTTCTTCACGTCGCCGCTGTCCTCCTGCACAAAGTATTGGTCCGGGTGGCACTCATCATTTTTCTGGGCCTGGATGGAGTTGTTGTAGGCTGCAGGGGTGAGAGCGGGGGTGGGGTTAAGTTTGTTTGTAAGGGCTTATGACTCAACTAAAACCCTGCTGCAAGGCAATCTTCTGCCTGCTGGCTGTAAAGGAATTATCTATTATTAGGTAAAAACAATTCATTCTAGACCGCTGGATAATCCAGCAGTAAGCTTTTTGAGTCACTGTACGTGAGCCAGACTTACGTGCCAGGAACTTGTCCAGGGCCTGAGCGTACATGTCCCAGCTCTCAGTGTTATGGATGTTATAGACAATCTCGAAGCTCTCATCTGCTTTGGGTCTAATCACCATGCCTGTGAGCGACAGAAAGACGTCAGGGAGTTCAAGACACCGCGGCACGAACTGTGACCCATGTTTTGTGCAGTCTGCATCATTAGTTACTGCACCTGGTGTGGAGAGCCTGTCCTGCCAGGTCGGTTTGTGGTCGTCCAAAGTCTGCAGCATGACGTACATGGTGAGTGCAAACAAGCCGGCAAGGAAGATGTAGAAAATTAAATAGAAGAGAAGAATAAGACCTGCGAAAAGGGAGAAAAGAGTGGTATCAACTGTGTGCAACATCACAGAGGTAATGGTTCCAGTTATTTTGTTTAATTGAACTCAATACGTCTGCACACCCTGCGTCTTCAATTAGTTTCTTCTTGGGGAAGAAATAAGAAGGTCTGCGCCTTACTTGGAAAAGGCAAATCATACAAATGAAATAAATAATATATTTTAATATTTAATATTTCATTCAACACAAATAAATATATCAGAAATAAATCTATCTCACGAATCTTGTGGTTATATTTTAAAGTAATGTCTCTACGGAGGTAGTTAGCTGAACAGCCAAGCTAACTAGTGTCTGCAAATTTCAAGAGGTCATGGTTGTTTTCCCTTAAACTGTCAGCGGATTGTATGATTTTATAAGCAATGCTTTATCATTTTAAATTACGATGCACTCACTCATATGTAAACATATCAGGTTTATAGCCTGTGTTTTGTATGTATCTGGAGGCCCTGAGACAAAGTCAACACATCGCTCCAATTAAATTAAATTCATTTAAATTTTAAACATGTAAAATGACCTTGGCAGTAATTGGCATATTCTCTAAGAACGAAGCAGTAGTATTGAAACATTAATTAGTTAAGAATACAATTAAATAACACAAACAAGCATTTTATAACTTCCACAAATTGACGCCACAGAAGCACTGCAAGCAGAACCCTTTCTCATAAGATCAGATTTAAATCAACGTCTATATGTAGAAAATTACATGAGTAATATGTACTAAACTTAATGAACATGGGGTAATAATTTCTGTGTTTATAAGCTGGTTGCTTGACAGAGACATGAGCTATATGCAGACCTATCCTTTACTGTTGTATTATGCATTACAGAAAACATCATTTGATTTCCCCCCAATTTTCTTTTGCAATGAATTGCTGCCTCAAGACTTCTAACAATACACTTATTGAGCCAGCAGCTGTGCATTGCAGTGGAAGGTATTTTATTTATGTCTGAAGGCTCCATCAGACTAATATCTGTGAGTGTAGGTAAGTGCAGTCCATTTCATAATTGCCATAATGCGCTAAACAAATTTTAAAGTATGAATAATCTGACATCGGAGTTTGATAATGGAATCAGATTTGATCAGATGCCACGGCTGCGTTGTGTTGTGTCTGTATGGTCACTTTCGGACCAAACATGTTCCCCGGAGGACAGTTAATCCTAAACTGGAGGCCCTTCATTCCATCTGCAACATCTGCCTCGCCCTCCCTCACTCGCACACAAACAGCTGCCCTTCAGATAATTGCAAAAAATAGTCTAAAATGAAGTCACTTTTATTAGTTAGTGCTCAAAATATGAACGGTCTGACTGACAGTGGCAGAATAGTGGTCCTTTCCCACAAGCCTGAAACAGTCTGAATTAAACCAGGATTGAATGACCTGTCTGACCAATTTCATTATAGAGGTGCCCTGTCCACAGAGGCGGAGGAACGATGACAGAGGGGGATACAGGAGGAGGGAGAACAAGGACCCCCTGGAGACCGGGCCACAGGGTCAGGAGATTACAGGCCATCATACACTAGGCTTTTTTCATTAATGGCGCAAGAAGACCATATAGATACTGTTACATAATAGTGCAAGCTGAGTTGCAGCTTTCTATGGTAGCTTTTGTTTTTCTTATTAAAGGATTTCTAAATTTCCATTCTGATGAATAGTTGGTAAGAATTTCATACTGTGCGTAACTTCATCTTCATGTTCTGTCCAATAGTCACAGTAAGAAACCAAATAAACTAAATATACATAATATAGAGGATATATGGGAAGAGTAAGAAAGATGCCTAATAAAAAGCTGAATATTGATTTAAATAAAAACTGCTGCTTATTTAATTTGTGATGGTTAACTGACTTATTTCAGTACCGCAAAATAAAAAAATAAAAATGAATCCATAACGTTTCCTTCTTGCTACTGTTTCCTACTTGGGATTATCAAACACTTTTGGAGGCAGCTGTTCGGTCCCATCTCAGGCGTTCCTGTCTACAGAGAGCAGGAAAACAGAAATAGCATTTTCTATGACACATCCATCATTTTAAGCAGCAACACCTGAGGCCAGCGTTGAGTAGCAACTGAGTGCCCTGTGCCTCTGCTGGATGGCCCCCAGCGCAGAGCTCACTCGCTCTGTCAGCAGGCTCAGAGCTGCATCTGCCTCCCCACACAGCCCCAGCTTTACAGGAATCCATAACAAAATGTCAAGGGGAAGCTGCTCCATGGGGGGTTAATTACAGAGGGGTATCTCGATGATTTAGAGCCTGCGTGCGCGCGCATGTGTGCTGTTTTTACACCCAATCGTTCCTAGGAGCGTTGGAATCCGAGGTGACATGAATGAATGGCTGAGTAAGGAGGCAGAGAGCATCCCGTCTGTTGCATGGAAAAGACCCAAACTGAGTCATTAAATATATACAGAGTCAGCGCTCCAGGCCCTGGACCAAGCTAGAGGCACTACAGCGAGAGAGGCATCAGAGACGAGATGTGACAAAACAAAGCGTTTAAGTGTTTTTCTCTGCGCTAACCACAAATATGACACCACCCTGGGGAGACTGGATGTGCACATGTGTGTTCAGGGTCGAGCGATCAGGCAGGGTGGCTTTCCCCCTGGCAAAGAGGGTGTTAGGTTTACAGTCTGCCCTCTCAGTCCATGCCGATGATGGACAGTGGACCGTCTCTCTTTCACCCCGGTTTTGTTCGCAGACGGCAGCTGAAAGCAAAGAACAAAAGGCCTGGCCGGGATGGCTCAGCATCCCGTTCTTTCTTCACTGATAATGGCAGGAGGTGTCTCTTTTCTTTCAGAATTAATTAGGACATGCTGCTCAATTGCTTTGTAAATTGGTGATCAAACAGATCTCTGAACTAAAAATGAAACACCCTGGAGAAAGAATAAAAAGCTTTGAGCTGTGCCTCTTTGAATGTAAAACCATTTATTATCTTGGATATGGTCTGCCACCTCACGCTAAGACCAGCACCATGGTTTGATTTCGTATTAGGCTCTTTTCCCATGTTACAGTGAGAGCCTTTTGTTGGTTTTGGAAGTGGGAGGAACAGAACACTCAATTAGTCCTATTTTAAACACAGGTGGTTGTTTGACCATTTTTGCCTGGTGTCAGCTGGTGGCAATGTAACATCAAAATTGCAGGACTGCTCTGCTTTATCTGGGCTATTTCCATATCATTACAGCTCTTTGCACAAAGCAGAACACACAAGGACGTGTTCAGTGTTTCATCCTCAAAGATGCCTTTGATCTAACACTCTGAACATACATTATCCTGCATAATTAAAGTGTAAACAACAAATTTTCCTTTTAAAGAGACTGGCAGCTTAACTCGGGTGTTTTCTTGCCTTTTTTATTTTTATTTTTTGCATCTTGAGGTAAGTGGGTGCAGAAAATTGAATGGATTGACTTCTGCAGTCAAACAAGTGGAAGTGTAAGCAGAGTATGCGGTGTGTATGCATCAGCAGGAGAATGAGGAAGTGCTGAGGTGAAGTCTAGCACAGCAACACATAGTGGCTAACTACAGAAATAGCCTAATTAACAAGCCTTGGAGAGCACAGCTTAAAAAGGCCACCAGACCTCAAAGCACCTGGGACGCACTGAGCTGGATTAAGTCGTGCATTGCGGGAGGATTCCAGCAAAGGAAGCTACAGTGGTTCCAAACTGTGCACTAATGGCACCATGTCCATTCATGAAACATCACCACCAGAATGCCACTGCAAGTCAAATCCCTTTCAGCACTGTTCCAGCCTTAAACACTAAACCTCGGTGCTGCCAGTCGGATCACCCTGGTGAAAGGATGAAAAAAAAAAAATCTAAGTTCCTGAAAGTGGTTGACTTTGCTGGGTCCTCCATCCTGAATTGAAAGCTTCCCCGTCAGCCAATGAAGTCATTAGATTAGGATTAAATCCCTCAGTGATTTACACTCAGTGGGAGGGGCCAGGTTGGAGGTGGTACAAATAGCATTTGGCCCCTGGCTTTACCCAGATTAAAACGCTCCAATGTCATTACAACAGAGCCATATGCGCCCTATCATTTCATGAATCTTTGAAACAGTTGCCGGCTGGCCGTATGGCAAAGAGGAGGGCGGCATGTGGCAACGCAACCACCTCGCATAGAGGCTGGGGTGGCATCTTCCATCTTAATCTCAGGGTGGGGGGGGGGGGCCTGAAAATGAATGACATCATGTTGAGGGCGCATTTGATACAGCTACAGGCGTGCAAACCCATTTCCACTTAACTTCAGTAACCCATCCCTCTGGAAAAACCCGTGAAGGCTGAGAGCGCGCACTGCCTCCACAGAGAGCAGCTGATGAGATGCACTTTGCACCTGTCTCAGTAATCTGGCTAATTCAAACCCTAAAATAAAACCATATGCCTCCACCGTTACCACGGAGCGCACTGCGCACGGAGAGCTGTGCCTTAAATTAATAAATAAAGCAGGCAGGAGGATTTTCTCTCTCTCTCTCTCTCTCTCCCGGCCGGCTTCACGAGGAGCGGTGCCGCAATCAGATTTCAGCGCGGTGGAGAGCTCACCTCATCACCTGCAGGGAAAATAATCAGCCAACTTCTGTCGCTGGGGGGGTGAAATTCATATGGCCAGTTACGCACGAAAGGGGTTCCCTTTAGCTGGAGCGCCACGATGAGATGAACCTTTATGAGAGGCTTAGCAGGTCTATGACAGGGACCTGTTACAGAGCCAGGGGAGGGGGGGGTTTGCTGCAATGGACGGCTCTACTCACCCCAGCTGCTCGCCGTCCTGCCCAGAAACTCCCTCGTCCTCGGGTTCCATATAAACTCCTTCCACTCGCCTTTTTCTCCATCCTTTGCCATTTTGTCATAAAAGTTCGGACCTCCGCTGAAACTGGTGCAGTGAGCGCCGGGTTGAAGCCAGACAGCAGAGAGAGAGAGAGAGAGAGAGCTGCTGCTGTACCTCCGCGGCCGTGAGAAGACGAGGTAATTAGAGAGATCTACCCTGACGCACGAATGAATGGGAATTAAACTGAATAAATAAATAAATAAACAACTGCAGCTATCTAATAACAGAAAAAAAAAAGGATGGCAGCAGTGAGAGGAAGCGGTCCTACACTCAGCACAGACCTAGTAAGTGCCCTCCCCCCCAGCTCTTGTCTGCATGCCGCAGAGTTTTGATGAGTGGTGCAGAAATCTAGTGATACTGCGGTAAAGCGCTCCCTCCGCCTCTCTCTACAAGAACACCCCCTCCCCATCATCTCCCCCCCTCCTCTCCTCATCCTCCATCCCCGGCTGAGCTGCTCCCTCCTCCTCCTCCCCCCGCCCGGCCAATCGCACGCACCGCAGCCTCCCTCCTCACGGGGCCCGGCGCATGAGCGGCAGGCCCGACGGCCAATCGCGCGGCGGCTGAGGGCATCCTTTTATTGGCTCCCAGGCACGTGTCGTCACCCCTCCGAGGAGAAACCAGCAGTAAGATCCCTCAGATGTTCCTACAGGATGCTGGGGTGTCTGCGCCTCTCAGTGATGCATTATAGTCCTTGATGCTGGTTTTGGTTATCTATAAATCAGGCTCATCATCATCCTGCAGTCGTTTATGCAGTCGCTTATCGTTTATGTCACAGTTCCTATCTGGTTTGCCATTAGACAGCTGTCATAGAAGCCTGACAGGAGGTTTCCCTCCTTTATTTCCTATCTTGGTGATCAGAGTAATTGAGAAATAGTCTCCTTAGATGATAATGTAGATATCAAATATAAATGTCCATCTCGGCACGTTGGACTTTAATGTGCTTTTGATAAAACTCTTATATGGGAGACAAATTGTGGTGTGCATATTTTAATATTGGCTGCACTATGACAGCTACAGGCAACACAATGTGTAGATTAAAGGATCCCATGCTGACCATTCATCTGAATTTTTTTGTTGCCAGAATAAGGACTAGTCCTTGTGCAGTATTTAAAATTCAAACTGTGGTCAGGGTGTGATGCATTCCTCTGAGTCAGTGTACAGTTGTCTGTGCTATAATGAAGCAGAGACTGTGGCATTCTGCATGGAGCCACACCAGCAGCAGTGCAGAGAGAGCGCGGCGCCCTCGCTTGGTTGCTAAGGGCGCTGCAACACCTGCTGCAGAAGTGCAGCAGGAACATAATGTCCACTTTGCCGGCAACCTCGGCTGTGAAGCAACATGAGGGATGAAAACATGCAACGGCTCTGTTTGTTGTGTAAAGTTCATTATATAAAATTTATTTTTAATGACAATATCAATGCAAATATAGCACTACAGTGATTTCCAAGGTACACCGTATCTTACCATATCAATATAGTATGGCACTCATATAATGGCCACTGTTTTAGAAGACACACAAAACCAACAGCTTCTGTAAACTATTTTGGAAATGATACCTAGGGCTCCATATCAGTCTGTGAAAAGGAATCATAGTGAGGTGATTACTTGGTATCTGAAAATGAAACTGGGCACAATAGTCAGAATCATTGGAACATTTCCAGTGTAAGGAATCTCTGCATGCATTGCACTTGCCCATTTCCTTCACCCTGACCTGTGTTTGTTTGAAAATGGACTAAGTAAGCTTTTAAAACCTGGAACCTCAAACACAAGCAGGTGAAACTAAAACAAAAGGCCAAGCAGTGACTCTCGAACATCTAGATAGGTCTTCTTTTCACGGGGTGTACTGTAACTGTACAGCTTGGTGCTAACTATCAGAAAACAACAACAACCAAGAGACATTCAAGTGCCTTAATACTATTACAGAAGGGCTCACTCTTCAAGGTACAAACTTCAGTTCACGTGGCTTTTGGAAATAAAACAAATATGTAACAATAACCACTATACTGATAATGTTTCTCATGGTGACACCGTTGTGGTCGAATGAACAACACCAGTAGTTCAAGATAGCAGCAAAGTATTCAAAATGTCAAGACAACGAGCCATCGAAATCTGTACACAAATAAAAATGAATGTAGAAAAAAGGCATAAATAAAAACAATAACACAGCTTAAAGGGAGTCTTGCATAAATTGAAATAAACAACTGTTGGACTGTGCCTTTCTTTAGAGGGCTTACCGTTTATTAGTAGAACTATAAGTAATGCATGGACTGGCTGCAGCAGATAAAGTACTTAATTCTTTTAGAAAAAACAAGTGATCAAAGTTATGTTTATACAGTATATGCTACATAATATGTATTGATTACAAGTATGAAAATGGAAATAATTGCTACATTTTCAATACAGTTGTACATATCTATTTACAGTACATTAGGGTTTAATTTCTCCTAAGCGTATACCATGTTTTGTGCAGATTGTTCCAGCATTCTGTTTGAGGTGATCAATACTCACAGTCTTATCAGTTGCACCATTATTGTACAGTCTGTGTTGATGGGTGTCAGTGCTTGTTTTTCTGTGTGGTGGAACTATCGCTAATGTGCAACTGTGGATAAGCATGAGTGATGAGCTTTTTGTACCATTGATCTGTATCGATATTTGGCTGGACTGCACAGCGTGTGCCACCTCGTCACACACACGCCACCTTCTCCGATAATACCCCAAGTGATATATTCATCTTTTTATACAACCACGTGTTATCATAGTGAAGATCTGATGTATGTAAAAGTTGGACATGATCATCTCTACACATATTCTTTTACAATACTGTATGTCTATCGTGACATGCAGAGAATGACACAGTAAATATGACTTATTCAAGTCTTAGATATGTATGTTAGGCTAGTTGACACAAGTTTTAATTATGTTGCTCCGGCATTGGGAGCATATTGCTATAAAATTGCAGAAACGTTGAGAAAGTAAATAGATTTACATTACAAATATGCAAACAGATACAGTAGGTAGCTTTTACTCCTCAGTGATGATTATTTGCATCCACAATGACAATCTATTGATACCAAGACATCTCATATGCATTCACGATTTCAAGAAACACTTCAATAACTTATCAATGAGTCCGGCCTTTTTCTCATCCACAGAGTAGTTTCTATGCATGTCGGACAACTGCGTGTGGGAGAAAATACATGATTCCTTTATGTCTCAAGTAGTCAGGAGGAAATTTGGCAACACCAATCTCAGAAAACACCCCACCCCTTATTGTTAAGGCAGGGTCTTCCTTTTGTAGCAATAATACTGGCGTTTTGTGGCAAAAAAATCATTGGCAATTAGAACACATCAAAAAGGACAAAGTACAGAGCAAGTACAAATCACCCGGGTAAGAGATCCATTTAATTTCATTTGATTGTAACACTTCTTTTTCTTCACCTCTTTACCCAGCCTTTTTGCTTTTTTCCTCAAACGAGTTCAGAGTCTCCAATAACCTTCATTTCCGTTCTCAGATAAGTTCATCACACAATAAGAGAATATTTCTCTCCTTTCCCTGTGGTAGTTTTGTCACCACAACCTTTTCAAGACTTTTCCTCTCACTAAACCCTTGTCTCTTTTCAACTCTTCTCCAGTATCTGTGTGTTTAGTCTCTCTTCAGCGCTGTACCCGCTGGCCTGTCTTTCCACCTCAGATAGCCGTATCCCACACGACGGCCTGCGGCCTTTGGCAGGGTGGCGTGCCAGTCTTACGAGGCTCAGGTGTCCGTCTCCAGCTAGGGAGGATGGGCATGCTGTCCTGCTTGCACAGGCTTTTGTCGGGGCGCCTGTGGGCCTTGATCTCTTTGCACAGGCAGCGTTTACGCTCGATGACTTCCAGCAGCTTGCCGTCTCTCTGGGTCTGCGTTGCGGACTGGGTGGTGCCCCCGCTGACAGGAGGCTGTCCCTGTGCCAGCTGGGCGAGCTGCTGGAACTGCAACTGTAGGTGGTGCTGTTGCTGGAGCTGCTGGAGCTGCTGCTTTAACTGGAGCTGCTGCTGGTGGAGCTGAAGCTGCTGCTGCTGCTGAGACACGCTGGGACTGCTGGGACTGCAGGGCGCTTGAGGCTGGACCAGACCGTGCAGCTGAACACATTGGAAAAAGTCAGTGAATTCATGCAATGTTTTATGACAGTTGTCCCTGTATGATCACTGCAGTGCTGTCAGCAGAAACAGCCAACCATAGCACATGTTGAATAAAACTGCAGTTTTATTCAGCAGCCACCAGGATGCAGCACTGCTTCATCTATTACAGGTTGAGGGAGGGTCAACCAGCCGCATGAAGACAGTCTCTGCAGCACACTCAAACTGCGTCAGCACTTGCTATGCAGCCAGAATCTGGGCAAAAAATGCGCTGCTACAAGACTGCAGCTCATCACTCCAAAACACAGAACAGCATGTTCTCTCATCCACTATTCTGTCTCATTTCCTGATTACATATTAGCCTACGTCATATACCTTTGCGGCTGTTATTCTTTTTAGGCAGGCAGGAGCCTTATTCTGCTCAGTGGGCATATCTACCAGCTATAAATAGATCTACAGGAGCACTGTCTCTAGCAGAAGGGGAAGTAATAATGAGAACAATATTAATGTTCACTCCCAAATCTACCATGAATGAAGATAATAGAGTCTATACTTATAAGGCTAGGTGTTATATATTCACCTGATTCAGGGCTTCTCGTGCTGGTAGACTGCTCTGTCTCTGGACGTCTCCTCCACCCACCTGTCTCACTCCAGCAGCAGAGGAGGAGCGGCCCAGCCGCCCCACTTCTGCAAAGAAACAAACATTACACTGTGTGCCTGCTAATGAGAACAGTTGGAATATAACTTTTCATTTTAACACACAGAGCAGTGAATGTCTTACTATTCTCATGTGAGCCAATATGAAGCTTTTGTACACTGTGTACTCATTATATTTCTGGCTACCAGACAATTATAAAGTAACCTTATATTATAGAGCAATACATTTTTGCAGATTTGCTCCTGTATCATTCTTTCAATGTTTGTCTGTCAGCTAGATATCTTATATTATCTGGGAAGCTGATTTCCATTTAATTTATTGAGGAGGAACACATTATTTAATTTTAGAGGCGATCCTAATTTGTCGTTTTTGCTATTCAGCAATTACTGTTTACCCAGACTTAACCACAACAAGATCTTGATTAAATTTTCTACGGACATATTTGCATGGGGAAAAAACTCATTTAAAACTGGAGACAGAAGTGATGTACTTCTTTTATTGGCTCTGCTTCAAAGAAAGGATTGTACTGATTTTCAAGGTAAGCAGCGCCTCTGTTTCTAGGGAAAGCCTTGAGTGCAGATGCAAAGAGACTGACAAAGAGACACACAGCTTCAAGGCTAATTTCAGTACAAGAGGGTGTAATGGAGTGGGCCTTTTGTGACAGTCAGGGGAGAGGAGGTAGTCTCTGCTAGTTTGATTCTACACTTCTGAAAGAAGAAAAGTAACTGGGATGAGGGATCTTTTCCTAAATTCTGGGGGCTTAAAGTCGCATTTGATTCCAAACAGGGGCAAAAGAACAAGTAAGCCACTCAAGTTTAAAACACCCCAAATGGAGCCAGCAGAACAATTCCCATGTAAATCCACTGTTATACTTCCTTTCTAAATAGGATGTTGTGGTTAGAGGCTATGACTAAAAGATTATGAACACTAAGTGTTTTTCTTACCTCCATTGCGACAGGCAGGGAAAGTTTGGCAGGGAAGAGGCACACCAACCCTCGGCAGGGCTCTGAAACCTGGGCTGCTATCCACACCGGCCAAGGACTCGCTGTGACCAAGGGCCCTGCTGGTGGCACCACTGAAGTGGACTGGGATGCCTGAGTGGCCTCCTCGGGACCCCACACCAGGGTCCTCCTTATCCATCCTTAACAGGGCATCAGCACTGCCATTCCACGCACGTCCTTCTTCCTCTGAGTTAGGGGAAGGAACAGAATGAGTATTTCAAGGAATATTTGAACTCAGAATACCTTTAAAAGACAGATTTTTTAATATTTCAATGGCACGCTGTATTCCAAATGACCTCTGACTTACTCTCTGTCTCTCTGCTCCCATGACTGAAGGACAATTTCCTCTGCATAGGCCAGTAGGATCCCTCATCTGCAGCTAAGCTTGCACTGCTGTCCCAGGGCATGAAGCCAACTTTTGACTGGAGGGATACAGACCCTCCGTTACTCTTGGATGCCCCCTCACCTACACCCGTGAGACTCGAGGGCTGTTGCAGAGACGGCGTCTGGGAGCTTCCCCTCAGGCTCTCATAAGCCGGCGGCCTGCGGAAGCCACCGGAGGGGTAGGTCCACAGCAGGGGGCTGTCCGAGGAAGGCGGTTTGTACGCTGGCAGGCCGTGAGGAGTGTGAGAGCGAAGATGGGGGCGAGAATGAGGACGCTGAGAAGAAGACAATGGCGTAGGGGTTGAGCTGGTGCTGCTTTGGGACGTTTGGCTGCTTGTAGAGTGAGCGTGATCCATTTGTAAAGAGTAAGGACCTCCATCCCTATCCCGATCTCTTTCTCTGTCTCTGTCCTTATCCCTGTCTCTGTCCCTGTCTCTGTCTCTATCTCTATCTCTATCTCTATCTCTGTCCTTCTCTTTCTCCCTGTCTCTGTCTCTAACCCTTTCCCTATCTCTTTCTCTATCTCTGTCCCTGTCCCTGTCCTTATCCTTTTCTCCTTTATCAGACTTCAAGAGGAAGCTAACAGACTTGCCTTCCTTGCCTGTACTTGAGGTTTGGGTTTGGACTGTGGAAGTCTGTGAAGTGCTCTTGTTCGGAACTGGGGAGTCTCCTCTCTCAGGCTTGCGATAGTGATGGTAGTGCGAGGGGCGATGGTGAGGGTGGTGGTGGTGGTGGGAGAAAGGAGAGGTGGATTTGGAAGAGGGCGGCAGAGGCGTGGAGTGGCTCCTGGCTCTCAGTCCCGGAGCGGGGCCTAACTGGGCCTCTCTGCTGTGTTTGTCCTGCTGGGTTGCACTACCTCCTGACTCCTTGGAGCCTGACAGGGATACGGGGACATTAGAAGAAGTGGAGGAGGAGGTGCTGGCTTGAGTGGTCACACTGGATGTTTGAGTTCCCATTTTGGCAGAGGCAGCCTTGTTCTGCACCCCGACCCCGCTGGAAGCTGCAGCTGGCTGAGGGAAGGCAAGCAGTGGGGGCCGGTGCTGCAGGAGATTGGGGAAAGGGGCGGGGATCTTGGTGTTGGACTCGGGCTCAGTTTTACTCCCCTGCAGCAGGTAGGGAGTTGGAGCTCGTGGAGTGTGTGGACTGGCGGAGAGGACCTGGGGGACAGGTGTGGAGGATGCCGAGGAAGGCAGCGGAGACGAATGGGAGATCGAAACAGTAGCTTTGGGTTTGGAGTAGGACGGGGAGGACGAGGAGGGACGTGGCAGAGAGGAGGAGCTGCTGGAGGAGGAAGGGGTGACATGAAAGTGTTTAGAGTTTCTCAGTTTCTCATGTTTCGGAGGAGGGTGTCTCTGGGACTCTCTGTCCTCCTGCAGCGGGTATTTCATCTCCTCATAGATGGCCTCACTCTGGTCTGAGTCAGAGTCAGGCGTGGTTGCCACGGGCGTGACAGGGTGGGGGGTGGCCGTCTGGCTGTCCCTGGTGAACACTTGGCCCACCATCTCTATATAGACTGGCTCATCCTCCCCGTCTCCTGTCTGAATCTGAGAGTCTGCTGCCTGGAAAGGCAAGGATGTGGCAGAGGGAGGCACACGTGGAGGAAGAGGGTCAAAGGAGAGCTGGGTGCTGGGACTTCTTTTGGGCTTTAAAGGTGGCACCTTCTTTGCTCCAATCTCTCCAGAGTCAGACTTCTTCATGGCTGAAATAGAACAAAAAAGCATGTCAAGAAAAGAGATCATTTCTCTGTGGAATATGCATCTGAAAACACACTACATACCATTTTTCTTCTCCGAGTGTTTGGTCTGTGAGTGAGTGGACGGAGGGGGCGTCTCAGGAAGTCCTCTGCTGTCAGCGGATGAGGAGCTGAGGCGAGTGCTGGGGTGACGTTTGGGTTTGGCCGGGGGGCAGCGGCCACCGTGTTGGGACTGGGTGTCAGAGTAATCCCCGTTTTCCAGACTTGTATCCCCGGCACCGACGGCGTGGCAGGACTGCGAGCGTGGCGCCATGGCAGAGGCACAGGAGTGGGGGGACAGATCCTGGGAGGCCGGCATGGTCATGAAACCCATCCGGAAGTGCCGGCGGAAAGAAGCCAAGTCTCTGACTTTGCCTACGGTGGCGGAGGGGTCGTTTTGGGTGGAGCTGCAGTTAAGGAGTGGGGCGGAGAAGGTGTGGATGGAGGAAAAACATTGAAGCATGAAGGAATCACAGTTGAATGCAAAATATCATGTACTTCCCTTTATGTTGACCTCCCTGTTTCCTCTCTCTCTCTTTGGTCTTCAAACATTGCTTTTGCAATAAAGAAATGCCTGCAGGGCTTTTACTGCAAAAGGGAAAGCCCTGGAGGCTTCTCCATCATTCACATTCACATATTTTTCCATCTGAATTCCTTCACACCTGCTTCCCCCTCAAACACATTCAATTAGGAAATCAATTCCCCTGTCGAAAACATCCTTAATGTACACCGTGCTGCTGAAATTCCCCTTTTCTTTATATCTTCATATCCTCAACCCACATCTGTAGTCGGCTCTCATAATCGCCAGAAGCCTTTAATCTGTTACCATGGGAACAGTTGTGATTTTCATGTATTTGATAGTTTGTCTTTGAAATCATCAATGATGCGAGCTCCCACAACAATAAACAAAACCCAACAGAGAGAAAAACCTGTTTTTGACTGACTGAAACTGAACAACTGTGCAAGTGCAGTCCTTTTGACTACTTGTGATGTCCCTGCTGCGCATTTAAAATGTACTACATACCTTTTATTTCATTAACAGTACTGAATCCAGAAGCTTGTTATTACCAGGCAGTATACCAGCATGTTAATCCACAAAACTCTTATAGTCTTATTTACAGTTAACAAAAAGCAAAATGTTAATTCAAACAGTTTATATTTTGATAGTAAACCAGAATAAATCAAATGTGCTAAGTTGATGACAGTGGAGTCGAGAACAGTTCAGCCATCAGTGTCAGTGGTTCAAGTTGTTGACATAAAACTGTGAGATCTGATGCCCTGCTGAGTTCACCAAAGGCTTACAAAATGGCTTCTGATAACCCTCTGCTTGCTCCTCTGCTTTGGAGACTATGTGCTGCACTGGTGTGGTGTCCTCTCCAGGGGTGATCTGCTGCCTCACCCAACAACACAAGATAAGTCCCTGCGAGCCTTTGAGCTAAGTTCGATCGAAAGACATTGACTTACTTTGTCCGTATAACACACGTTTCATCAACAGGGCTACTGTGAAGCTGCTGTACTTACACAAAATGTCAGGGGACAGGAAAAAAGCAGTCAAATCTGTGGTGGAAATACCATCGAAAGGAGCAAAAAGGTATAAGAATTTACTGCAGCGATGCAGGAAGAAATCAGAGCTTCATCAGGCTGATTCTTATTCCACGATTGTGTTGATCTCATCTCAGCCACAGGGAGCACATCTGGATATCCACATCTTTGTCTACATGTTGTGGCTGCAAGAAATTGTGTTTCTGAGTGTGTGATTAAAAAGCTGAAACACACGATTATTCTCTGTGTAAGCGATGCATCATAGTGCATAATGGCGACATATGACTATGGGTCACACAGCGCTCTCTTTTAGATCTGTTGTGATCCCTGTGAGGCAGTGAAGCACAGAGGAAGACAATTGGAGCTTACAATTTGCCTTCAACATTGCGAGCAGCAGAAGCAGAGCTGAGGCTGCTCATCATGGAGAACACAGAGGCTCCTATTTGCTTCCTCTTCAAATCACTCTGTGTGCATATGTGTGTGTGTGTCATGTTTTTTTGTGTGTGGTATAACAACCGAGTGTGTTTGCATCTGTACAAGTATGTTTGTGCCCTTGGATGCCTGTGGAGATGCACTTGTGACTCCTCACAATCGACATAGATACTACAGGGCCAAATTTAGCCCAGAACAGAGGCTGAGCAGCTCCTTCTGGTAGCCTGAAGTGCTCTGTTTTTTTCCCGTTTTTTTCTCTCTCTCTTGACATCTTCAAACCAAGACCAAAGACTCAGCTGTTCAAAAAGTATCTGGACTTTCACCTCTTTTTCTGCTTCTCTTTCTTGCTGCTTTACATTGTGCATCTGACCTATACTGCAGTATCTAGCACTTACAGCAGTAGTTTGACATCACGGGTAAAAAACTTATTCGCTTTGTTGCCGACAGTTTAATCATAACGTTGACGCCACTCTCATGTCTGTCTGCTTAATATCAAACTAGGATCAGCATCTGCTAATCTTAGCTTAGCATAAAGACTGAAAATAAGGGGAAACTGTTGGCTTGGCTCTGTCGGATCACTAATCCACCACCTCCTAATCTCACATATTAGGAAGTACCTTGTTTACGCCTTACAAGAACAGAAGTGAAAACAATAACAATATCTAGTTTTACAAGGGCTTCTTATGGGACAGTTCTTGTACTAGAGTTTAAGAACAATCTGGGCAATGCTGTAGCTCTTGTTAAAGTAGCTGTGTGCAGGATTTAGGGAGATCTATTGGCAGAAATGAAATATAATATTCATAAATATGTTTTCATTAATGTATAATCACCTGAAATTGAGAATCGCTGTGTTTTCCTGAGCTTATGATATATCTCCATAGGGTCAGGGTTAGCAGGTTCTTTTCCACAAAGCCTACTATTTTGCACCACCCAGTTTCTACAGTAGCCTAGAACCAAACCAAACACTGTCTCGAGTGAGGGCCTGCGCACCTGAAGGCCACTCTAGGTTGTCCTTTGTGCTTGCAAAATGAAGGGTGACGGGAAGGTTATCCAGTAAGTTGCAATCTGCAACCTCACCACTAGATGCCACTAAATTCTGCACACAGGTCCTTGAATTACTGGTCTGGTCTGATGTGCTGTTTTAATTACAAATAGAGCTAGAGCTTTATCATTCAGAAAAATTTCAAGGAAGTTTCCTCTTCTCCTGTCTGTCAAAAGTCCAAATTGGGAATTTAATTGTCTGCATAAATTTGGGATAACTCCAAACATTTTTTTCATAAATGCTAAAAAGCAGTATTTGTGCTGAAATGAAATATTATAATAATAATATCGTTGTTAACTTCAGAATCACATGACTGCCAGCAGATGACGGTTACATATTCATCCCAGTAAGAACTTGAAGGATGCGGGAAAGGTACATTATTGTCCCTGTCAATCAAACCTCGAGAGGTCATCCGCTGCTCCTCTGTAGCCTTTTGAACACCTTTGGAGGATTTATCTTTGGACAGACTCTTGAATACCACAACCTCCTCAGAGTGCAACATATTCCCAAAAGCTTTTAAGACTGTGGTGATAAAGCTTCTGCAGAAGAAATCCAGTTTAGATAATTCTGCCCCTAGCAGCTTTCGCCCTTTTTCTAATTTACCTTTTTGGGGCAAAGTTTAAGAGTGGGTTATGTTTAAACAGCTGAATGAGACTATATGTGAAAAGATTATCTTTGTGAACATCTAATCTGGTTTGAGGGCAAATAAGAGCAGTTAAGTTGTCTCGTGTTGAAGTTTCAGATGGGTTAAGGTTGAGCAGCTGACATTGAACGTGTAGCTGTCCTCATTCTGTTGGACCTTCCTGACATATTTGACACAATACACGACACTTTAATTGATTGCCTTAAGTTATGGGTTGTCTCTAGCATGGTTTTAAATGGATCCGATTCTTCTTCTGTCACCGGAAGAAAATTACATAGAAAGTGAAACTGCCTGGTGGTTTGGCTCAGAGCAGTAAAGCTTTGCCAATTGATTTCTCTAACAGTATTATTATAGTATTGTTTGCCAGCATGTGACACACAGTCGTAGGTGCCCAGGGAGCAACCAACGACCAAAATAAGTTATCCATTTATGACTAGCTCTCCATAACAACACAATGCTCGTCTTTGTTTGAAGAAATCAAAGAAAAAAAAGAGTCATTTTGGAAGTTGGCCTTCGCTTTCAAGACTTTAAAGCCTGTCTTTCTCTATTAGTTTTTCTACTGACGTGACAAGAAATGCATCTGTACTTGGCTGCTATGACAGCTGCAACAAATCACATTCGTTGCAAAATCTGAATGAACTCAAATCATTCAAAGCATGTTTTGAAAGTGCTTCAACGCATGTGATCAAGATGCTCTAGCTTGATACAGAATATCTCTCTTCTGTGGGTTTGTTGTATACATAAAAGGGACATAAAAAAGATGTGAATCTTGGACTGATTCCCTGTTCATCTCAATAGTTAGCTATTCAAGAGTGATTAAGAATTCAGAGTATCAGGTCAATGTTTTGATACAATACGATAAAATTTAGCTTCTGAACTTCTTTATTGCATGGTATGACAAAATTTTATTCAGCATCATTGAACAAAATTAAAAACAATGTAGATTTTAAAAACTTCAAGGTGTCCTTGTTTTAAATGTTATCTGCTTCAAAACAAAAGCCTAAAACATTAAAAGAATTTTTACTAGTCCCATATTCACACCCACATCAGGCGAGCTCAGCACGAAGTCACAGTAACATTCAGACAGTGGTGCGCGATGGTATGTATCTATATAGAAAAAATAATATACATGATTCTGGGCCCCAAAAAGACTTTGTGAAGATGACTTTGTTGCTGTCCTAAGTCTCAGGAAGAAGCTGTATTGTCTCCTAGCATTAAAACATTTTCAAATATTTTTTTTCCTTTCAAATATTAATACAAAACTCAGAGACACTGTGTCCTTACCACTTTTCTTCCACCTCGACCTCCTCTTAAACACTGAGCAGAGTTCATCCTAAAGACACTGGTGATCACTTTATCCATAATAATGTCCTTTTTTCACCCCCCTTTTGTCAAATAGTCTCATATCAAATCAAAATGTCTTGTAAATAATAATCACTGCATAGTGATATGCATAGGGCTTTTTTAGTTCCCCATATATCTGCAAACTGACTGGATGTTATGGTTCTCTTTATGCCCTGTTGTTTCTGTGTTTTCTTGTGTCCCTTGTATTATCTTGTGCCTTGTGCCTCTTGTGTTATTCTGCCTTGTGTTTCTTGTGCTCCTTGCATTTTTCGTGTTCCTTGTGTCCTCCTTGTCTCTTGTTCCCAGTGTCCTGTGTTCGTTGGTTCTTGTCTCCTGCCCTTGTATTTACTCTCCAGTTCTGCTCACTTCCTGTTTTATTTTGTATTCCCTCCTCTTCTCACATGTCTGCCACTTGACTTGACTTGACTTGACTCTGTCCTTGTGTGTTTTCCCGCCTCTACCTCTGATTATTCTGCTCCTCCCTTATTAGTTTCACCTGTCCCCTGTTAGTCTCCCTCACCTGTTTCCACTTCCCTGTCCCCCCACAGCGTATATATACCGCTCCCTTTCCTTTGTTCCTATAAGCGTCGTCAGTGTCACCACCTCTAGTGTGTGTCTGTGCCTGCTGCTGTGTCCCCCTGTTTTCTCGTGTTCCTGAAATAAAGAGTCATTTAATCTACTCTGCCTCCTGCCTCGTCTGCATCCTGGCTCCAACTTAACTTGCTCTTTGCTCTGCACCAACCTTGACACTGGAAGTGCCAGGCTACACCCATGCCAGCCTAATCACACTGGTCTCATAATCCTGTGCAGGAATTAATAAAACCTCAGCTGGCAGCAAGGTTTTCCTTCACCAGTCGTTACTACTGGGAATAGTCTCTCTGCCTGTATTAGCGCCATAAGAAGCAGTCTCTATTTTTAAAACTCCTATTGAAACTCACCTATTTACCATTCTGTATCTCCTCAGCTGTGTCTCTGCTTTAGAAATGTGATTTCTCTCCTGAGGGCCTCGAGATCTCAAACTGTCTACTGGTGCCCTTCATTCTGCTTCCTTTGCCCCCCCTCCCCTCTCATTCCCTCACTCCCAGCAGCTCTGCAGTCGTTGCCGGTCCTGCCTCAAGTCCATTTGGTTTCCATCCCTTCGTCCCTGTGCGGTTTCATCCCTGACCCCTCCCTGTTCCTAATCATCACCGGTCATGTCCTGCTTCTCACCTCTGCTGCTCTGGCCCCGCTCGGCTCTGCTTTCATCGCTCATCATGTCCTGCTGCCCCAAATGCCTGCCCTACACCTCCACTGGCTTGATGCTGCCATGACGTTGATCACTGCTGCCAACACTGGGGCCTCCAATTACTGCTGTGAGTCAGAAAGCACTGGACAGCACCTCTAAACAAACTGAATTGTTGTCTTTGATGTTCTCGCTCTCCTCTGCGGCACAAATAGCACCGTACGCAGCATGGAATTTGGTGAATTATAGGTGACTCACATTTGAGCAGCACATCTCTCCTCTGTCCCCGCAACACGTGCTGAGAGACACGAGATCACTCACTCACAGGCATGCACACACTTTTCAAGACAATCCTGTCACGTCCAAACTGTGATTCAGACTGTGACAATGCTGCGTTGTTGACACCTGTTTGTAGAGGGCTTGAATTAGGCCTACCATCATTTGATTAGTTTGTTTTGATGCCCAGATGTCCTTTCAGCATGTCTATGTAAAACGCAGTTTAAATAAATTTGATTTAATTCTGACCTGCAATAACATCAAAATCTTTATCCAAGATTGAATTATTATAATCATTATTACTATTAATATTATTGACAAGACCAGGACTTAGTCGATGTTGTGATTTATTATAATTGCATCTCACTTCTGCTGGAAGACGTCCAAAGAGAAGCCGAACCTGATACATCAGCAGCTAGCTGTGTTGTAATGGTGGAGAAATTAGAGCCCTGAACACACACTGCACCTCGTTTAACAACAACTCTTCATTCCTACAGAAACAGCACTGGCAGGTTTTTGGGAGAGAAAGTATTCAGATTCTTTACTTAAGTAAAAGTACTTAAATGTAAATGTACCAATATAACAATTTCAATCACAAGTGGGAGTCAAAAGTTCAAAATCCTACTTCAGTAAAAGTTTATCATGAAGTATTATGAGCAAAATCTTCTTTATGTAGTAAAAGTAAAAGAACTCATTCTGAAGATCATTTGGTGTTATATTACTATATATGTCATCAGAAGATTGCTTAAACTGATGTATTAATGCATAAGCAGCAGCTGGAGCTACCTTTATTGCTACACAATTAGGTAGTTTAGTCAAGGGGTTCCCAATATAGGGGTTGAGGCCCTCCAAAGAGTCACAAAATAAATAGGTTGTGAGATTATTAAGAGGGAAGTTCTGCTACATAAATATATATAGAGTTTTGCCTTTTATTTGTTTTCTTCTTTTTTTTATTATTGCGCACTTTCACCTCTTTGGGCGTAAAATGTTTTAGTCATTTAAATGAAACCATGTGAGACATTTAGAGAGGAATTCTTTATTTTGCCGAACAAGTCAAGACAAGAAGCCTCAACTAAACACTTTTTGTATGGGGTCACAAGCCAAAATGATTGGGAGCCACTGGTTAAGCCTTAACAATGCGTTGTATTTATGTTGTATTGTTTATGTACAATCCTAATTTGAAAAGTAACTAGTAACTGTAGCTGCCAGATCAATGTAGTTGAGTAAACAGTGTAATATTTCCCGCTGAACTGTGGTGGAGTAGAGGCGAAGTGTGGCATACATTTTGCAATACTTCAGTAAAGCTCAAGTTCATTAAAATAAAGGTCTGCACTTTCTATTGTTCCTGCATATTCCATAAAAACTCATTACAGGCAAGGTTTTCTAATTCCCTCTTTCTCTGTTAGGAAACTGTATTTGGCAACCTGAACACCGTTTCTGTCTTCACTTATACAACAGCAAAACTTACGTTCAATCCTTCTCGTTTCACAGGAGAACTGGATTTTAAAAAGTGTTAAAAGGAGTGAATGACCCACATTCACACGATACACCGCTGCGAATGAAAACAAATGGCCTCACTAAAGCTTGATGGTTATAACCTCTGATGTAAAGACAACATAATCACATATGAATGAAGACAAATGAGACAACAACTGTATTTAATTTTCTTTTTCATCGGTTTTGGCGCCCTTTTGCCCTCTGACATTTTGGCTGACATTATAGTGGTTTATCTCATCAACAGAACATATTAACTTCATTATGAAGCTCCGCTATGCAAATTTGCCCAAGACTACCAAGGCGAACCTGACTGACTTCATGAACTGTGCTAGGAATTAAGATTCTGAAATTAAACTCATTCATGCCAGCTAAGAGGTTTATATCCCCACTCAAGTGAACTCTAATGTAATCCCATATATGCAGAGCTCCCGTGAGCTGATCCTCTCACCTCTTTTTACTTCCCTCCTGGTCCCTCTGCCTCCAGTCCAAACGGCTCTTACGATACAGCAGGTTCATGTCGCTGCGGGGTCGCTCCTCCTCGCAGCCTATCACAGCGCAGTGTAGCCGCCTTGCTTCGCCTCTCTATGTCACGCAGGAAATGCTCGACTGCCACATCCTGGGCAGAGCCAGAGCTCATGGTATAGAGGAAGGCTCAGGAGACGGGGACGTATGTCACAGGCGGCCTCCTCCGACTCACCTAAACAAGAAGAAACAAGGGCAACGTTTGAGCTCATGAATCATTTAAAAAAACACGTTTAACAACTTTCCAGCCTACTTGCAGCTGATAAGATTGACAGTGATTACCTTGTGATGCGGCGACGCACTATGAAACTCAAATAATCAAACCCAAATGACTGGCAGAAGTTTAGGGGAGTCATCGCTTATCATGCTCACTGTGTCACAGCAAACAGTTCTGCCCATTACTCCGACTGGCAGCCTTCAAAGCAGAGACACAGTGATGCATGATGATGGAGGTTGCAGTTTTGTTTACCCCAACCTCAAGTGTATCACATGGAAACTATTTATATTTTCATTATCCCGTTATGAATATTTGAGTAAGCATGGTAACTCAGCTGCAGAGCGTCTCTGGCTGCAGGCCCTGGGATGGCCTAGCTAAACCTGTCTGCTAGCCAGACAGTAATGTGGTTTGTCATATGTAGCGCATGCACAGCTTCCTTCTCACGCTCACCCCATGAGAAGTCAGGCTTGTTGTGGGGCAGATATCTGAGGGCCCAACAGTGTTTTCACGTTGGAGAATGTGCAACGCAATTGGCTAAGAAAAGCGCAGCTGTCAGCTGATGCATGTTTCCAGTGCTCTTCCATCATAAATAGAAACAGAGATTGAATGTTTTTCATTGGTGGACACTGGAGCATCATCATTGATGCTTTTGGCATCAGTTTGTTTCGAGTTTAGCGGCACTGCTGGTGAACAAAACTGAATCAGCCGCTTCACATTAGATGTGTTAAGATAAGCGTCATATATTGTGGTCGTTTGTCATTTTTATGGCCCATATTGTCACACCCCTGGTCTCACAAAGCAGAAAAATGAAAAAGTGGAACACTGTACAACTATTTATGTTCTTTACTTTACACTTTAAAAAAAATTCACAGTTGTACAATCACGCTACAATGAAACTGCATCCAGTTCAATGTGCCCAGACTTATGGTTTTACATCCCTTGACTAAGGATGCAAGCAGTATAAAAAGGGACATAAAAAATACATGACATTTACACTCTCCAGTAGTGTAGTATCTTCTTACAATTCTGCACATCTTCAGGACCACTTAAACCTCATTTACCACTAATGGTAAAGCAACCTTACTGTCAGAACAATACCTCAACCACATCTCTATGTGAAGACTAAAACTCCACAGTGGGAGCATCAGGCACTGTCACCTGGGCCGGGGCGGCATGTTGAGCCGTGTAGCTGTGTGTGATTCTTTTGTCACAGCCCAGTGTGTCATCCAGTGTGTCAGCGTGGCTACTGCTATTCTTGTATCCCACAGCCCTGACCACAACCCCGACCGCTGCCGCTGCCATGCTTGCTGACTCAATGTTAATTAGGTTAGGGAGCTGCGACTGTAGGTTGGGTTTTTGTTAACTGGAGCTTTGATTTGGGTTTCTAGGATCTGGCAGCTGAGCAGGCAGCCCTGCAATTGCCGCATTACGTGCTGTGGGTTGGTGTGCAATTAGCCGAGCTAGAAGAACCAAGAGACCTTCGTCTAACATCTACCGGCATCTTTGTCTGATCAAACGAGGCCACCAACTTCATCGTCACAGGCCAACACAAAACATGAGGCACGCTCACACAGGCTGGCTCGGACGGATCCCTTGAGTTGCTTTAAATCCCAAATAAACTCAGAGCATTTAGCAAGTTGTTTCAGGAGCATCTGCAGGGTCAGGAGTCGCTTGAATTCCTCTCATTAGAACCAGGAGGCAGATGGAGCCATGATTCATGTAACTGGATCTGCATGCAACGCTGCAGACTACTCACTCATGCACATAAGCAAACAGATCACATACACATATTCACATACATGCTAAACACACACACACACACGGGGTGTGAAGTGGTAATTGCAAATGCTCAGCAGCTGATTTGAGTGTGGGTTACTAACGACTGGGAATTTAGGTCATTATCAACAGAAAAAAGTATCATCTCTGGGTGTAAGAGAGAGCAAAGTTATGAGAGGGATATTATGCAAATGTTATGCATATTTAGGCTGCCTACTGTCTAAAACCTATCTTTCACTGCCACTTATTTAACACTTCTGGAATGCTTTGTGCTGCAGCCCTCTGCCCTCCAGCCTCCACCTTAGCAAGCGGTCCTGTAGTGTTACTGCACCTCACTGTGAGTGAGGCAGTAACGCTGCAGAGTGGAGGGACACATCACAGCACTGACACAGGGGCAATATTTCCACAAAACATATTCAAAATACACATGAATTTATTTATGGTATTTTATCCCCTCGCATTTTGCAGATATAAAATGTGATGTGACATGAGATTTTGTTACAGCCTGCCTTTTTGTTGATTACAGATGAAGCATTCATAAGATACATTTGCCTTTGCAAAGCTGCTTGAATAGAACCAATTAGATTGGAAGGACAGATAGTGCAGAACATCTTGTTCATTGGAGACATCATCCCTCTTCTGCACATCCAATCCCGGAATGGTCGTGTTTGCATCCCTTCTAGTCTGGATTAAATAGCAAATTAGCACAATTAAATTATGTGACTTAGTATCTGAAAGAAGAAGAAGAAATGAGAAGGATTTTGTATGTCTGCAGATGTTTACATCTAATGTTACCAATGATGTAGGTTGCACATTTTTAAAAACACAAGATACGACACATACGCTTGAGTTTATTCAGTATTCTCTGTAAAACCACAGCCATTTCTGTCCACTGCTGCCCAGAATCAAAACTTGACCCAGACACAGCGCTCGATTCAGCCGGAGAAACTAACTAAGGATGAGAGGACGAGCGAGGCAGAGAGGAAGAGGCACAAGAGGGATGGAGTGAAACGTTCAGGAGAAGAATGAGCAGCTTGAGACGCACACAGCCAGGGAGGAAGACAGATCCAGGCAGCAGGGGAGAGGCGGGAGGGGGCTTGGTGAAAAATGGGGGAAACCAATAAATGGAGAGTCACTGAGGGATCAAGCGGGGCTGAAGATAAATATGATTAGGCAGGAACGTAAACTGGAGACGGGCTGATGGAAGGCAACATCGAGGCAGGAGGACATGAGAGTGGAGGGAATAAGCAAATGGAGGCAAGTGCGAGGAGGAGCGGATGGAAAAACAGTGAAAGGCAGCCAGACTACAAGAATGGGGGAGGGAGGTGAAATCAAGCCTCTCACACTAGTCGCTGTGTGTGGTCTCCTAGCAACACTGTCAGCCATGCATCTCTTCCTTAGCCACTGAATATGCACAAAGCAGGACGTCAGCCTCGTCATACGTGTTGATCCCGGGGTTAAATTTCACTGCTGCTTCATTTGTACCTGGTCCTCCACCAACAATATATCTCATGTATCTTAAATAGAGGTAGCATCTGTTTCCAATAGCAACCACACAACCTTGCTGCTAACATTCAGGACATACTGAGCTACACACTGCACAACAGAGGCTGCTAGCCATAAGTAGTCAAAAAACTAGGAAGTCAGATCAATACACTAAAAAAATAGCATGTATTTTCTGGGTGAATGCCTTTAAATGCTTTCAAGCTAGATCTGAATAATTTTCTTTGTCAGCTGAAACCCTCCTCTCACCTCTGCTGCAAGCCTGGATACGAGAAGCCAAATATTAAGCATGAAAATCAGGTGTAGATGTTCGCAGAATAACACCACTTCATCGCCTGTCACGTTGGGAAAGGCAGCACTGAAATGAAATAGATACTAACGTAAGCTTGGAGAACATCTGCACCAGCTGATAATGCCAAGACAGGCACACCAATACTAAAACAGGAGCCCCATGAAATCACACTGGGTTCTCAAGAAACTGCCTGTTAGCTAAGCTTACCACAAAGACTGGAAGCAGGGGGAAACAGCTAGCCTGGCTCTCTCCAAAGTGATCACAGGGGGGTGATGTGGTGGATATTTTTTTAGCCAGGTGCAGTTACTTCCTGAAGTCACTGCTAGTTGCCTGGCAGTCTTGTTGTCCAGACTGTTTTTTGGACAGACATGTTAATTAGTGTGAATTAGTGAGCTTCAGATGTGCTGACAGGTGGACTCTCTTATCTCAAGTCAGAGCCTGCCTGTTTCCAGTCTTTGTGTGAACAGGCTGCTTTATATTTACCATGGAATCAATCTACTCATCTAACTCTTGGCAAAAAACAGAGAATAAGGCTTTTTTCCCAAAGGCCTAACAATTTTTGTTTTATGATTTTTATTATTATCATTACTATTTTATGATTTGATTTCCTATTTAAACCTTTTGACCAATCAAAATGAAATCTTGGAGAAACTGGTGTGTTCTGACAAAGTGACAAAGATTTGTTTTTATATTTGAAGATTGAACACTGTGCTGGCAAAGTCCAAACATGCTTGCAAAATATTAATGGCCAGATGTCACACACTTTCTGCTCACAGAAGCTCAACTTTGTAATGAGAAACATTTGGCCGGTCAGATAATTTATGCTGTATATCACACTATTAACAATTAACATTTAGCGAAACTGTTTCAGAGATTGTCAGTGATGGTAAGGTGACACCTCACAGCTCTTTAAGAACGCATATGTTCCCTCTGGTCAAAATAATAATAATAATAATATATATATTATAATAATTTTTATACCATACATTACATTCTCCAAATAGTGTGTTTGATGTTTGTGTGTATTTTGAGGTCTAAAAGAGTGCCAATCCATCTGGAGCGGTGAGTTGGGCTGTAAGAAAAAATATCGTTGACCTCCACTTAATAAAACATATCGCACCTGTAATCCCTCTTAAAGAAAAGGCAAACTGTCTCTGGTGCTGTCAGGCAAAAGGCATGTTGCAGTCCTCTGACAGCCTTGTTGCATGTGTAGTGTGCAGAACCTATGTCTGCCTTTAAACCAAAATCCTTGAAAAGCCTGCACTCTGCCAGGCTCACATGCAGGCCAGAAACCCTTTCAAGCAACAGCTAATGCTTTGTGGGCTTTAATGCACTAGTTAGGGGAAAAAACATCACTCTAACCCTCCCTAACAACAAAACAGTCACCTGGGGTAAGAAACCTGCCTGTGCTCAACCCCATCACACTGCAGTGTGCTCAACAATCCAAGCCACCACATGTGACTCGTAGTTTGATCTGTCTTGTGTTTGTAAATGTTACTATGGAAGTCCTTTTATTCCTCTTGTGTCTTGTTTTCCTCAATATTGCCTGCTCCAGGCTGCTCCTCCAATCTCCTAAAAATGTTGATATGCTGGATATTCTGATCCTTTACCAGGCTCAAAGACATTGTGTGAATCTTAAATAACCTGGGAGCAGATTTTTTTTTTTTGCACATTGAGCCTAATTAATATGTACTTTGAAGTCTGTCTGGCATAAGAGGAAAATGAGATTATTCAAATAATTCCCTCATTGTGCATCACTTAACCAGAAGTCACTATTTTCACCTTTTGGGTAACAAGAGGCTCTTTGCTTCTAGAGCATGCCTCAACTTCCCTTCATGTGCTGCTGTTGTTTGCTGAATGCTACTCTACAATATTGCATTGTGCAGTGAAATGCCTGTGGCTGATGAGAATGGACAGGAGGAGGAGGAGGAGGAGGAGGAGGAGGAGGAAATGTAGAGGCTGATGTATCACTCCAGGCCAGGGATAGAAGGCACATGAGAGGCGTACAGCAATTTTGCTGAATTTTTCTCTTGACCTCTTTCTGATGTTTTGGACATGAAATTGAAAAAAGAATAAACTTAATATTTTATAGATGGCCAAATGGAATAAATTAAACCTAAACTGCATGTTGCACCCTTCTCTCTTTTATAAAATGGCAAAAAAAAAAAAAAAAAAAAAAAAGGTCAAAACCCCCAAAATATGCTCACTAAAATTCTCCTCCTTATACATCCACAAGACACTGCACTCTTTGGATTCTCCTCCTTAGCGATGTACACTGTGTGAGTGAGTGTTAAATTCTTTATGGACTGCAACCAAAAATATCCCACAAAAAAGCTTTCCCTGTTCCTCCTTGCCCTGTGCTGCCAGGACACATCCTTGAGCCCCAACTAGCTCGCAGAGATGCTTGACATCTGTCTCAACTATGCACCTTTTACGTGAACAAATGAATCTATTATTTCCGGCGTGTGCGTGCACAAGCAAAGCATTTGTACAATTTGGTGATCATGAATAGTTCAAAATGTGAAGAGCTGCAGTTACAGAGTGCAACCTATATATATATATATATATACATATATATATATATAAAAAATAACAACGACACTTAATCATTTGCTGTCTGGTCAAGAAGAGACGGCCAGTGGTGAATGACCTACCAAACCCCATTTCCCACCTCTGCTTGCCCTTGCCTTCATCATCTTCTGCTGGAATCTGCAGTAACCAAGGTGACCCACTGCACTTAGCATACGTGAACACTTAGCGGCTCACAGATCTATAAGCCCCCACAAGGCTGGATGCATGTTCATTCAGCGTTTGTTGTTTACTTTCTCTTTCACATATGGTGTTAAATTGTTGTCGAAACACCATGCAGAGCAATGCTCAGAATGCACATATACTGTCACCAGATGTGGTATGACGAGTGCAAAATCACCATGTTCACATTTTTCAGCAGGTTTTCCCCAAGATCGTCTGCCCCTTTAGACTCATTATTCAGCACTGTAAGACTAAACTCTCTTGTCCATCACTTTACAGAAAAAGAGAGAGATCACATCGTCTACAAGGAGAAAGTCTCTATTTTGTTTGCTCTTTGTATTTGTCTGCTGAGACCCAGACTGTGAGGTATAGCGCTGCAGGGAAAAGAGTGAGAATTGAAAAAAACCCTCCATGCTCGCGCTCATGCAGGAGGGAAAGAGACTCCACTCTGCAGCTGCACACGCTTCACTGAGCCAGCGTGCCTCTCTAACCAGGATCTGACTTATTTTAGATGTGGATTACCCAGCAATATTGCCTGCCTCCCTGTTAGTTCGCTCATTTTGATGTCTTTTTTTTCTTAGATATTTATATAAAAATGGGATCATGAAAAAATCCAGACTGCCTGTCAGATTTACGTCTGTGGGGATGCATGTTCAACACTAAACCTGTCCACAGTACATGATGTTCTTATCTCTTGTGGAAGTGAGAAATGTCTTGTCTGAGTTGGCCAAGCACGGACCAACATGGATGATCTCTCGGTTCCGAATCTATTTTATGATTCAGAGCAGCCAGACATAACTACATGTTCTTACTGACTGCTGATTGTAATTCCACACTCTCCATTTCTTTGCTTCACCTATAAAAAAAAAAAAGCTAAAAACATCATAGCCTGCAGAACTGTAGGCTGCCCCTGCCCCGACACAACAAACCTCATAAACTATTCAGTGACAATTAAGCAAAGCCACCTAGCCCAAAGCAAAACAGGGATCAGCTGAACATCACTGTAAACTTGACATATAATTTGTCTCCCAGCTGCTTGTAGTGGGCTCAACTCATATTTCCAGAGTACATCTTAAATTGCCCTAGAAAGCCTCGTTTGGAGTGCAATATCTACTGATAGAGGCTGAAGAAGGGAAAATGGACATGGAGACTCAGGTAACCTCTACTTAAGAATCAATTCGCAAAGGAAAAATCAAATCCAAACATTATCAGAAACAAGAAAACATCAGAATAAGTGATGTTAATATGCTGGTGCACTTGCTGAGCTGCCTTTCCTCTGATTGAAAGATGGAGCATCAGCAGCAGCAGCAGCAGCAGCAGCAGCAAGCAGCAGCGTTGGTGTGATTAGCAAAGCCAGGTAGGCCACAAGTGGTCTTCCAACATTTGAATCATCCTACTCCTTGTGCTCAAAATCCCCCGATAAGCGAGTCATAGCGTAGGTTGCACAGGATAAGCGCACGCAAACACACAAACACACACATACATGCCCACACACAGCTCTCCCACTCATTCATCTCATTACATACAAATCATGTCTCTTATGGCCCGCTTGTTTTGCACCCCACAGTGTTCACCAGCATGACAGCAACTCAGAAGACATTTTGATAGCACAGGCATGCGCTTGTTTGAGAAAAAGAAGAGTTTGTGTGACAAATCTAATAGTCATACACACCGCCACCTCGAAAGGTTTGTTTATACGTGAAAAAAAAAAAAGTCACATCAGACGCTTTTGAGTTGAGTTGCTGAAAATCAGCAAGTCAGACGCGTCTAAGAGCATTTCAAGGGTCTGCACCGTGAGCTGGAAAGCAAGAGAAGTGGTAAAATGTACAGGTTTGTTGGTCTCACAGGCGTGATTGGCAGGTTTTCAGCTCAGGGTCTCGCTCGAGCAATTCCTATTCCTGTCATTCCCGCTGTTCACTGCACTGACAGTTATGAAATGAAAAGGCACTAACTGGGGCAAATGGCAGGTGATAGCCGATTACGCACTGCAGGGTGTCTGGTTCAGGCACTGTTTCCTTATATTGTGCTCCTGTGGTTGGATGGGACGCATGGACGCCCAAAATAGCAGGCGGAGATATATCACCGACTTTAACAAGATGATTATGAGTGACTTGCTTTGGCCCAAGTGTAACACTTCAATCTCACCTCTGCTCACATGCAATTGTGTATTTATTTTTGATGCACCAACTCCTTGCTCTTGTTACGCTGTGTGAAACTGCACTGTTAATTTGCCAGTTTGGTGCACAAAAATTGGCATTTTGAAATATATTAGTCAGATTTTCAACTTAATTTACCCAAAATAAAAAAAACTTATTACAGGACTTGCAATTAAAAAATAATTTAAATTAATTGCATTCTAATCTGCATTAGATTTGGCCTCAAAAATCCCACAAGAGTGAGTTCTGGTGCTTTAACCTGTAACATCTTTGTATTTCAAATCAGTGACTAAAATGTGCTGGGAGTTCCTTTTGCTGCCACCTAGCCAAGCAGCTGGGATCACTTTCAGTGCAAATGAAGATTGCTCTGACATTTACAACACATACTTAAATCATCCTGCACAGGTTTCATTTCTGGTTTGTACACTCACATTTCTGAAGTAGCTGTGTACACTCACCTATTTCACACGCCGTTGCTGAAGCCGAGTTTTCGCTGGTATACTGTGACCTTTAGGAATGTTGCAGACAACGAATCACCACCGTGAGATGCTTCTACAACCATTATGCTGCCCATCACTTGCCCATCAGACCCACGTGTTCAGACCCACGTGTTCAATGACGTGTTCGGACAACAGCGTTTGCCTAACAATGTATGCTTTTCACCATTTGCAACACACAGCTGCCAAAAAAAATTGCCTGCTAATGATTTAGTGAACATTATTCAAGGTCTTTTGAAGGACTCTGGCATCAATGTAGCAGGGACGTCAACACAAGGTTCTGAACCGCTTTTTTAAATTTTTTTATTTATTCATGTCAAAATATGTGTAATTCAAATACAGCTACAATGTGCTTCTGTTGTAATTCCAGATCTTAGCAATTACTGTTCTCACATAATGATGCAAAATGACTTCACTAAGTGCTTCTTCAGATAAAAAAAAAAGAAAAAGGTAAATGGCTCACAAACATATGTAAGCATATTTGCTTTCAGTCCCAAATACTTGCATATGTATCCACATGGAAGATGCTGCATTTACACAGATAAATAGGAGGTGATTAACATGGCTTGAGACTGGGACCTCAGTGCCAACAAGAGAGGAGTAACTGTTGGCTCCTCACTTTATTTATTTTGCATGGTACCATGTGAATGGCTTTGAAAGGTTTAATGAGAAGAAAACAGAAGGGAAATGAACAAAGATGAGTTGCCTCAAGGAAATCATTACCACACATCATTACTCTTGACTACACACGACAATGAAGGCTGGATGCTGTGAGATGCTTACAATCCAGAAAGAAAGCATTTAAAGGAAGCATTTAATTTGAATTTCCACTGTTTAATTTGGCCGCGTACATCCCAGACTTCCTCCGGTCAGACAAGGGACACGCATGTATGACCTTTTAAAGTGGGGAGCACCCAGCGAGACCAACTACAGCCGAGGACGTGGCTCCCAAATAAAGCACCTCCCTCTGAGGGAGGTCTGTCCATTTAAACTTTGCAATGATTTTTTTTTTAGCATCCAGTGCATTGCATAAAATAAATAGATGAGACCAAAAAACATGACCATTCCCAGAGGAGAGCGAGCAATCTGCTTGCCTTTATGATATCTATTTAGAGAGAGGGAGACACAGCTGAAAACATCTAATGAGATTCTATTTTTTTTTTTTTCTCTCTCTCTCTGAACAGTCTACGAGTAAAGAGCCGAGAAAGACAGTGGACAAAGGGGGATGACAAGTAACAATGTCTGAGGCAGGATTTGTACCCAGGAAGGTAAATGGCATGCCCTTTAATCAGGGAGCCACCAGAGAGGGCCTTTACACCATTGGACCTATTTATAACTAAACACTGTGACTGGCTCAAGTGCGGGAAATAGTTGATTTGATCCACAAGAAAACGCATAGGGTTTGATGTTGACGCTGGTGGGAACTGGGGATGTGATATTGATTTGGAATAGTGGAGAACTTGATTCAACAATAAATGTCATTATGATGAATTTGTGCTGATTTACAGTACAAACACAATACAAAGAAAGGCAGTTTAGGTCAATTAAATGAAATCAATTTGACCTACATTAGTGACAGACACTTTAAGATGAAAGAGGCGCTCTGCACCAACACTGTGAAAACAATTGTATGTCATCTGTGGCTTTTTCAAAAGCAATGAGAAAATAACCCTCATGATGTCATACTGATGTCATCAGGGTTATCTAAGCCCGGTATTGAAATTCATAACATAGAGTCTGTGTTACAAACTGGGGATAAAAAGTTTAACAGAAAGTGTAAGTATGTGAAATGTAGGATCCAGCTTTTCAAGTGACTGAAACATCTCAGCTTCCGCTTTTTCACTTCTGACCAGTCTTTTTAATCTCTCTCTTACAACACTCCCAATGCTGCTGGATTCCCCCTTACCGGTGTGGTGCTGATATCAGGTCTGTTAACTCCCTTTCTAAAATTGTTATGCTTTTAACAGCAAGATAAAACAAAGAAAATGCCAGCAAAGACATCTAATGCTTCATACGACAGATTAACTTGCCTGCTGATTGAAAACAAATTACATAGTACCCAGCCAATGCCCCAATAATAGATATAGTTAATAGACACCAGTCAGCTTCTACAGACATGGGGGAGAAAACTTTACTCGGAGTCACAAAATCTCATTTTGTGATTATGGGAGAGAAAAAACTGCCTCCAAGCTGAAAACTGTCATGTTTTCTGCTCATAGTAAACAAAGTGAATTACCTCTCAGACCAAATAACCCGAAACCTCTCCACTGCGGCGATCGCTGGCCAGATGAAAACTGAACACCCACAAAGCCGGAAGCAGAGTTTATGAATCCTTAACCTTCCAGCAGATAGCCGCCCCCCCACACCGCTCACATGCTGCAGTAGAAACAGCCTCCCTCCATCTTTTCTGATGCCATCTCTCTCTCTGATGGAGCTGAGAGAATCAAGATGGTGTAAACCACAGATGGAAGAAGCACCTGCTGTCCTCTTTAAAAAAAAAAAATCAACAATGCATACTAAAGCCAGCTAAACATAACTACAGAGGAACTGATTTCAGAACAGAATTATCCATTTCTATTACTTTTACCAACCAATTGACCTGCTGCTGTTCAGACTCCACAGAAACTATCTCTTTGGGTGCTTCAGGAAATCCACAGCATAAAAAAAAACAGAAAAAAAAATCCATTACTGCTCATCCAGGCAGGGGTATCCTCTCAACTAGAGAGATGGGCTTAAAATGTCAGCATCTGCCACGTCTGTCGCACATCCATCAGTCCCTTTCCTCTCTGGCCCTGTGTGGGCCTCCGCTCAGCCTCTCTGGGTCCACGACATTTGTGTATTCAGTCCTCCAAACTGAATTTCTCATGCTTTCTGGAATCAGACACGATGCACGCTGCCGGTCAGAGCAACTGAATCATCCACTTCCTGGAGAAATATAGTAGTAATAGTCAGTATCCTTTCTCCTTCGCTGAAAACACCCATTATATCTTATTCTTTCCCATCAATACATCACAACCACGAGCCCTGCCCGGTTTCTTTACCTCCTCACCAATATCTGTGGTTGTTTTGTTTCTGTTTTACAAGCTCCACATCATGATTTTGCAGGATGAATCCTTAAGGACTAAAACAACTCCAGTGAAACACATATTCCATTTATTCCCACACATGCACGGCACACATGGGCTGTTCTCTCGACATCATCACATCCCTGGACTGAATTTTGGGATCACCAGGTTAGAGCAGCGGCAGATAGCGACAGCTTGTGCGAGCCCCGGTTGTCTTCTGCATTCAAGACACACCGCGCAGTACGTGTGGCTGGCAGCCTGCACTCAGCGACCCCAAAGTCACAGCTGCTCTCCTCTATCTGTACCAAACACAAACTGTGCAGCACAAGGCACATGTATCAGATCCCATTGTGTCTGCGTTAGCCGAGGGATGTAGAAGTAAACGCATGCATAGGAAGACTGTTCAGCTCCAAGGTCAAGCCAGACTCACTGGTAATTAGTTTCATTTTATGTTTCAGCTCAATGGCAGGCAGACACTGAAGTATCCAACATGCTGGTGGAAAACCTAAATACTGTACTATTTCTCAATTCAAACATAAATGTTCTGTTTTTGTGTTTTGATATTTACTCCCAATCCTTCTCGTATCTGTTTTGCAACAGACTAACTGGCATGACTGCTCGTGTCAAAAATCAAATGCCTTGTCAGTACAGATGTAACATTTCCTGCCAAGTGTGACTCCTCCAAGTAATGCTGGAGGAGACAGTGAAGCCGGCCAGGTTAGGAAATAAAGATGTTTTCATTATGGCACCTAATAACTGCTGTTTATTGACATTTCTTTGAGCCTGCGGTGGAGGTGGTGAAGTAGAAATGTGTCTGTGTGTGAGAGTGGTGCTCGTTTGGAGTGGCTGTCACACCCTGAATAAAAAAAAAAAAAAAAAAAAGAGAGAGAGAGAGAGAGAGAAAGAGAAAGAGGGTGTGGAGGGGTGGAGGGAGCAGTGTTGACTAACCTTAATTTGACGTTTAATTCACAACCCCTCGACCCCTTTGTGGATCACCTCATATGAGGTGGGATACTGCGGCACTTCACTGGCTCTCATCTTATGCTTTTCTCTTTTTTTATTCGCCTTTCCTTTTTAAAAACACAGCCTGATGAACCGGCTCCCCTCATCCAGACGCCTGCCTCTCCCACTCGCTTTTCACCTCAAAGACGCGCCAACACATCCTCACCTGGCTGCACTTTTTGCGCACACACACACACACACACACACACACACACGCTACCAATGTAAGAGTACACACACACACAACTACCATTGCCCATTCCACACACACACACACACACACACACACACACACACACAAACCCCTGCTACACTCGTATTATCCGTAAACATGCAGATGTTGCCCTGCACGGCCTTGCACAGCCTCCTCACGCTGCTGTGGGTTATTTGACTAACAACGCCGTGCATGCTCCGGCTTCACCAGTCAGCTGATGGAGGCTTGTTTTTTGGTGAAATATTTATAAGGTCCTGTCACGACTGAACTCCAGCGCGCGGTTGTGGGGTTCGCTACATCTTTCACATCTGTTTTTTGCGCGCGTGTGTTTTTCTGTGTGTGTTAAGCCAGGGTCCCCCCTCCCCAGTCCCCCATACCACACACACACACACACACACACACACACACACACACCACCCATCGTCTCTGCTGCGAGGCTTCAAGGTTGAACAATTTAGCTTGTGGGGGCGCGCGGCGGCTCGCTGTCAGCCCCCCCTCCGCGTTTCCTGAGATTTCACGCGTTAAAAGAAATAATTAAAAAAACGGCACCGGGCCCGCCGCTCGTCCCCTCCGCAGCACGGCGCGTTTGGACGGTGACAGCTGGCCGGTGTGAGCGACTGATGCGGCGATTTCTGAAGCACAACACAGGAGGAGTGAAGGTGCGATGCCTACCTTGGTTACCGGGTAGCCTGTGGCTGGCGCAGAGGCGGACTACACCGACATCCAGCTGGCCGGGCTCGTAAAAAATCAGACAACAACAACAGCACGCCGGTTGTTGATGACACAGCTGTCTTGGCCAGGCGGGAGAGGAGAAGGGGAGGAAACGCTTCCCCAGATGTGTCAATTGACGCGGAGGGCGAAAGAAAAGAAAAAAAAAAAAAATCAGCTATTCAGACGCATATCGCAGGTGATGACGCCTTTGCTTGACGTGACGGCTCTCTCTCCCATGTTTTTTTTTTTTTTTTTTTTCCGGTGCCACTACCGAGGCCGGGGCGACATCTGAGCGAGACCCATGATGCAATTCAATGCGACGTTACAAAATGTTCCTCTGCGAGCGCTCAGGTGAGACGCCATCCCGGTTTGGCGTGCGCGACCTCCCGCTGAAGGAAAGGGAGGAAAAAAAATACACACACACACACACACACGCGCGCGCTCCCAGCTCTCTGGCACGGACGGACGGAGAGAGAGAGAGAGAGAGAGAGAGAGCAAAACCGTCAAAACAAAAATGCGCAGATCGGTTCAAGCGCTGGGCATCCTCTGTGCGCTTACATCCATATTAATATTCATACAGCACTTCCTGAGAACCAGAGAGGAGCAATGTTCAGGAGGAGGAGGAGGGAGGGAGGATAATAATAACTTAACAACAACAATAATAATAATAATAATAATAATACGGAAAAAAACACATCTGAGGTCTTGCTGCGACCGGAGGATGTGTTATTTGTTTCTGCTGTGATCAAGTGGAGACAAATGAAATCTCCCTCCTCCTCTCCCACTCCTCGCATTTATTTAGCAGAAGGTTCAGGCTCGTGGAGCAAAAAGGCAGGTGGGAGGGTGGGCTCCTCAACTTTGATAAACCCAGACTGTGTGCATCTGACATGTGGGGGCATTATAGGAGCTCTGCAGTGATGTAAGGGGGGATAAAATACTATTAAGTATAAAACTGGCTTTGAGCACCACAGACATAAAGTAGGCTAAGCCCTCAGAGGAGCATTGGGTCGACATTTTTGGATTTATCTGGGCAGTCATTTGAGTTGAAGCCAAATCAAATCTGCCTGACCACTGTTGAATCTACATATAGAAAAAACATCTCTTTTGTGCCTTTTTTGTTTGTTTTATTACAGTGAAATAGTAAACTCCACTTATGTACACAAATGTGTCTCTTTTTGGGTGGGAGGTGTCACGTGACCAGCTGGCCAACACATGGCCTGTGAGAGGCGACACGCCCCCTAAAGTCTGTGGGCGGCTGCATAGGTGAGGATGGCAGAGGGAGTGTGTATGAGCTTTAACAACCAGAGTGAGAGATTAGGAGGGACGACTGGCCTGCAATCATGTGGGCTGTATCAGTGGACTCTCTGGACCGGACAGGTTACAGAAGGACTGTCAGGTAATCCGGAGGAGGCTGAATTCAAAGTCCACGACTAAATATTTAAGATGGAGGATTCATACTGTCTTACTGTTTGTCTACATGACTGTTGAAGTGGTGTCTGGGTCCTTCATTAAAATAAGTATAATGCATTATTATATAAACATTATTGACAAAATATAAAACTAATGGATATTTGTATCCTTAATAAACTGTATTATACCCTGGTGTTTATTGTCAATATTTATTTTGATTGACTATTCGTTAGTATTAAAGCTTTAAGGTATAAATAACCCTAGTAACACTACCCTCATTACCACAGTGTATTTTCACAAATAAAAGTGTTATCTTTTTGAAAAAGAAAGACTTTTATGTTTATATTATATAATTATTCATAATAATAATATTAATAAATTACTATAATATACTAATACTAAAAACCACATTTATTTTAAAGTTAGATTGTTTTGTTAGCATTGAACTAACACTTTCATTTAAGCTGCCCGATCAGACTTCTTCTCTGGACTGTGTGGAGAGATGCACTTGATTGACACTTCCTTCACCATGCTGTTCCATTTGTTGGGTCCGTTAGGGCAGGACAACTTAAAACCACCACGCTCATTGGCTCACACAGTTTGGTGACACATGATCACATGACTCCCATCCATCCACCTGTGCAGGTGAGCAGTAGCTTTAACAAAACAGAACCTTTCCCATGGCAGAAACTTTGATTTGTCATAGCAGGAAGAGCACATGTGTAAATGGTAACATTAAAAAGGGCCACATTCCATTAAGTGTGCCAGTCAGGCCTGTCAGCGAGCATGTACAAGATTGTCTGCTACAATAAAAGAATTCCAGTAGTTAAGTTTGCACAGTCCCTTCATGTTATATTGTGTAACATCTGCAGGAAGTGCTGAGTTTTAGTTAACGGAAGTTTAACACAGAGGAAGATAGATCTGATTGGAATTTATCAGTGAGGTATTTCTGGTAAGAGAGAAACTCAGACTCACGCTTTGTTCTGATAAACTAGTGTGTGTTATACAAGCACTACTTACAGGAAAAACAGGAACATTTGTGACTGATCATGAGGAGATGAATATGGACATCTACGTTTTGCGTTTTACATGTCAAACATGGCTGACATGGCTGTAATGTTCTTTCAGATCCGTCTGAGTTGAATGACACCAGCAACAGAGTGACACGTAACCTCGTTGGCCACTAGAGTGACCAAAAGCAAGACAGACACCGGTCCTCCACAGGACGCAGCACAGATCCACAGATACACAAAGTACCTGATAAAACTCTGTCATGTTTATCTCTGACACTGCGTGTGTGTCAAAGTTTCAGGGGAGTGGATTTGTTATCGGTAGCTTTGCATAATCTGGTCAAAGTGCATCCCACATTTTGTGCTTCTCCTGAACTGGTGAATCTACATGCATTCAAATTAACTTTGGAGTAAACCATAATAAGGTAAAGTATAATGTTTTATGCTTAGCAGTGTGATGGTAAAAGTTGTTTTATGTTGTCATAGTGACCTTTAGCCAAAGGGGTTTTGTTGTCATGCAAGCGTGGCTGACAGTTTTATGAGTTTTATTTGTGAGCTAATTAAAAATCCTACTGTCTAAGTTTGCCTGTCAGCATGTTCACAAGCGAGTCATTTTATCGGGCTGCTGCATGCCTTGCAAGTTTTTCAAATCTGTGACTTCCCTAAAGGAAGATTAAGGTCACAACCTGAAGTGCTGATTACTTATGTAATCTCATCTCTATCATTTAACTATCTATTTCATTATTAGCTCAGATAAAGTAACTTTTGTCATTTGTGCAGACATAAAGAATATAACTATGTGCCTGTGACCTTTATTGAATGAAAGTAAAGTCTAAAATGTTATCAGTTGCTAAAAATTTATGTTATGGCCTCCAGGTTGCAGGAATGAGGAAAGAAAAGACTCAGTGGAAAGAGTTTTTAGAGACAATAAGTATTCTGCAATGGGTGCTAAGCTTTCTCTTCTTAGGTAAGTTCCCATTACACTTCCCTTTATGGACTTGACACACTATTTTTATTAGTGTAGAGTATTGTTACATTAGCTCACCTGTTTATTCACACACATCAGGAGTGGCATGTATCATCTTGATGGTGTACCTTATGTTTACCTCACTGTGGCCGCTCTCCGCTCTCTACTTCATATGGCTGGTGATCGACTGGCAAACCCCTGAAAGAGGTAAAGGAAATGACATCACTCAGTGTCTCAGTCCCAGACTATATATTACTCAATAGCAGGCTGTGTACTGTGTTCACACGAGAGGAGCAACTTAAAAAAGTCAGTGTGGACACCACCAATTCTATACATTATATACTTCATGCTAATCTTTATTATTTGGGGATTTATTCTACATTTATTGCAGTTATTATACAAGAAATCAACACACTTAATCATTTCATACAAACAGGAAATGATACAACATTTGTGCTGTTGGCTTTCAACTGCAACTTTCAAATTTTACTTTCAAAAAAGTGTTTTTTCCAAAAATTTTTTTTTTTCCATTTGTTTTCTGAGGTGTTCGTGGAAGTTCCTTCATTTCCTTTGTGCATTGCACTGTATGCATTATATGCATTGTATTGCATTATACAGTTAGTATGTGACTGTAATATTCCCACTGTCTCCATCAGGGGGCAGAAACAGAAGATTTGTGAGGAAGTGGAGGGTATGGGAGCACCTCAGAGACTTTTTTCCAGTCAAAGTAAGTTTCATTATGTCTTTTTGAACACCTGCATCAGATTTTGTCTCCTCATCACCTGATTCCTTTAAATTTGACTGTTACACGTGGACATGTCATAAACTGGCTTGAGGAGCCAGAGTCCACACAAAGGTTACACTTAAAACAAGAGTACTTAATTATGACTAAGGCTAACTCGAATGAATAATGTAGTGTGTAGAAGAGTAAAGAAAACAGTGCGTGGATGTGTCAGGGGCCCAGATGAGTTTAATCTACTTTTGTTTTTTTTCCTGGTGAAAGGTTTTTTGGAGTTTGTCGTTGTCTGAACCCAAGTGTCATTCAGGGTGACAAATGCTGTACAGACTGTAAAAGCCCCTGAGCCAAATCGTTATTTGTGGTATTGGGATATAGGAGTAAAACTGACTAGTAGAATAACATTTTTTAAATCAAAAATTGCTCGGCCTTAAAATCATAGACAGACCACACACAATGAATTGAAAACATGTAAACACTATCTTCTTTTGCAAACACACACACAAACAGCTTCATATTGAGAAACAACAGCTGCTACAGCCTCTCAAATATTTTCAAACATCTTTGAAAACTTCATGAAATATGAAATGTGCACTGTGTACTGTGCACTCCTCAAGCACTGGGAAGTATAAAGTCTTTGTATTTCTGGTATTATCTGCAGTGATTCTTTATTAAAACAGATTTACAGATATGACAGATAATACTAATTCTTTCATATTCTGTGAGATACAAATCTGTATGATGGGAATTTTATTGTGGAGGCCTTTAATCGGCACACTTTAATCAGTTTTCTCAGTCAAACGCCTGCAAGAAATATCTGTTTTATATAATCTCTCATTGAATGAGATAATGTTCAGGGGACGTGGGTTTGCCTTTATGACTGACTGTGATCGGCTCTTTTAATCGTCTCGTGTCCATTCTCTTGCTCAGTTGGTGAAGACGGCCGAGCTGAGTCCAAACAAAAACTACATCTTGGGTTGTCATCCGCACGGCATCATGAGTGCCGGAGCCTTTACCTGCTTCAGCACAGAGAGCTGTGGCTTTGCTGAGGCCTTTCCTGGGGTGCGATCTTCCCTGGCGATACTGGCAGGACTTTTCAGGATACCACTCTTTAGGGAGTACATAATGTGTGCAGGTATTCATAATGTGTTCAACTAATTCAATGAACTATTCATCATCCACATCAAAGACTTGAAACCGTTTTGAAATATGCGTCCAACTAAGCTGTTGTTACTGTTTTACCTCATCTCTCTGATCAGGTCTTTATCCAGTCAGCAAACGGAGTCTTGCCCATCTCCTTTCAAAAAGTGGCAAGGGTAATGCAGTGGTGATTGTGATAGGGGGCGCTGCAGAGTCTCTGGCCTCCTCTCCTGGAGCCAACACAGTGGTCTTGAAGCAGAGAAAGGGATTTGTTAGGATGGCCCTGGAGTTTGGGTGAGAGCACTGTTAAAAACACAGAGGAAATAAATAACAGCCATCAGCGGGTATCATTGTACTGACATGTTACCAGCAGCCCACTGTCACACATACTGATATAATCTCTGGTAATCTTCCACAGGGCTGATCTGGTGCCTGTTTACTCATTCGGGGAGAATGAGCTCTTTAAGCAGGTGATTTTCTCAGAGGGCACTCTAGGTCGGAGGTTACAGGACCTGTTTAAAAAGATTATGGGTTTCGCCCCTTGTCTATTTATTGGTGAGCGCATGGCATTCCTTCCCTACAGGACTCCAGTCACCACTGTCGGTGAGTGCTTCATTATTCTTTTGATAACTTGCTGTAATGAGATTATTTTATTCTAACACTCTGCTTCTTCCAGTGGGGAGTCCAATCTCAGTGCCAAAGCGTGTCACAGCCACTGAGGAGGAGGTCGACCACTATCATAGACTTTACATGGAGGGCCTGTCCAAGCTGTTCCGTGAACACAAGGTCAGCTGTGGACTTTCTGAAAGTCACAAGCTTCAGATTATCTAGACGTTTCACTTCCACGTGGACTGTACATCAGCGTTTTTTTTACAGTGTGGGTTTGCTGTGGTGATGAACTTGATCTTAAACAACAGACTGGTCCTGTAGGACTATTTGTTCATTGTTATTTGTTCATCCTGTAAGCACGACTGTATTTGAAAATATTTAACATGTGTCTTAAATAATAGCGAAGACATGACGTCAATTATGTACAAGTACTGTGGTTGCAAAGGAAAACTGGGGAAAGAAACTGACATATTGTTATGCTATTTTTGTCATGATTTTCATAACACACTGAAATTATTTGTGTATTTTTAATGTGGTTATGTGTGAAAAGTGATGAAGGGGCAACATGTGTCTTAATAAATTATTGCTACAGTGTTTGCTGAAAGTAATCAAGCCGGTGCATTTCCATGTGTGTGTATCTGAATTACAGTGCATCCGGAAAGTATTCACAAACGCTTCACTTTTTCCACATTTTGTTATGTTACAGCCTTATTCCAAAATAGATTAAATTCATGTTCTTCCTCAAAATTCTCACACACAACACCACATAATGACAACATGAAATTTTTTTGGAGAGATTTTTGCAAATTTATTAAAAATAAAAAACTAAGAAATCACATGTACATAAGTATTCATTCGCAGCCTTTGCCATGAAGCTCAAAATTGAGCTCAGGTGCATCCTGTTTCCACTGATCATCCTTGAGATGTTTCTACAGCTTAATTGGAGTCCACCTGTCGTAAACCGTAAATTCAGTTGATTGGACTTGATTTGGATTCAGGCACACACCTGTCTATATAAGGTCCCACAGTTGACAGTGCATGTCAGAGCACAAACCAAGCATGAAGTCAAAAGAATTGTCTTTAGTAGACCGCAGAGACACGATTGTCTGAAGGCACAAATCTGGGGAAGGGTACAGAAAAATTTCTGCTGATTTGAAGGTCCCAATGAGCACAGTGGCCTCCATCATCCATAAATGGAAGAAGTTTGGAAATACCAGGACTCTTCCTAGAGCTGGCCGGCCGTCTAAACTGAGCGATCGGGGGAAAAGGGCCTTAGTCAGGGAGGTGACCAAGAACCCGATGGTCACTCTGTCAGAGCTCCAGCGTACCTCTGTAGAGAGAGGAGAACCTTCCAGAAGGACAACCATCTCTGCAGCAATCCACCAATCAGGCCTGTATGGTAGAGTGGCCAGACAGAAGCCACTCCTGAGTCAAAGGCACATGGCAGCCCGCCTGGAGTTTGCCAAAATGCACCTGAAGGACTCTCAGACCACGAGAAACCAAATTCTCTAGTCTGATGATGACAAAGATTGAACTCTTTGGTGTTAATGCCAGGCGTCATGTTTGGAGGAAACCAGGCACCACTCATCACCAGGCCAATACCATCCCTACAGTGAAGCATGGTGGTGGCAGCATCATGCTGTGGGGATGTTTTTCAGTGGCAGGAACTGGGAGAGTAGTCAGGATAGAGGGAAAGATGAATGCAGCAATGCACAGAGACATCCTGGATGAAAACCTGCTCCAGAGCGCTCTTGACCTCAGACTGGGCGACGGTTCACCTTTCAGCAGGACAACGACCCTAAGCACACAGCCAAGATAACAAAGGCGTAGCTTCAGGTCAACTCTGTGAATGTCCTTGAGGTGGCCCAGCCAGAGCCCAGATTTGAATCCAATTGAACATCTCTGGAGAGATCTGAAAATGGCTGTGCACCGACGCTTCCCATCCAACCTGATGGAGCTTGAGAGGTGCTGCAAAGAGGAATGAGCGACGAAACTGCCCAAAGATATAGGTGTGCCAAACCAAGCTTGTGGCATCATATTCAAAAAGACTTGAGGCTGTAATTGCTGCCAAAGGTGCATCAACAAAGTATTGGAGCAAAGGCTGTGAATATTTATGTACATGTGATTTCTTAGGGTTTTTTATTTTAATAAATTTGCAAAAAAGGAAAATTTCACATTGTCATTATGTGGTGTTGTGTGTAGAATTTTGAGGAAAAATGAATTTAATCCATTTTGGAATAAGACTGTAACATAACAAAATATGGACAAAATGTGAAGCGAAGTTGTGAATACTTTCCGGATGCACTGTAAATGTAGTATGAGTAGGGGAAGGGTAGCATGGTGGTGTAGTGGTTAGCACTGTCACCTCAGAGCAAGAGGGTCCTAGGTTCAATCCTCCAGCTGACATGGGGTCAAAGTCTGCTTTATTGTCAATTCTGCAGCATGTACAGGACAAACAAAGAATTGAAATTACAGTTTTCTCAAACCTAGGTTTGGAGTTTGCATGTTCTCTCTGGGTACTCCACATGCAGACATGCAGGTTAGGTTAATTGGCAACTCTAAATTGTCTCTTTCTATGTCAGCCCTGTGACTGACTGGCATCCAGTCCAGGGTGTACCCTGCCTCTTGCCCAGTGACAGCTGAGATAAGCTCCAGCAAAGCAGGTATAGATAATGGATGGATGACTGGGGGAACTTCAGACTGAGAGCTTTTACATTCAAGTAGTAATTGGAGCTTTTGTATTTGGTGGTGTTGCTATTTTTACTTGAAACAATAGTGAATATATCTTGGAACACTGCAGGGCTTCAACTGTTTTCTTGTTAGCAGCTCTGTCAGATGTGTTGGCCTGCAGACTTTGTAATTCAGTGGTGTAACCAGTAGAGGGCAACAATTCTTCACATCCACTTCAACTTTGCTTCAACAGTTTTGTAGATTTGAACAGATGTGCTACAGAGAAACCCATGAGCACAAATGCACAATAAACACATCAGAATATCTTGATGACAAAGGAAATTAACATCTGATAACAAAGATTAACATATTTTCTATCTGTATACAAAATGTAATGTCAGTGACCACTGTGTTTAATGCTCACCTTGATCCCAAGTTCTTAAATGCAGAAGTGATCACAGGGGGATTCATTTCCTTTACTTTTTCCAAAGTCAAATTCAAGCACTTTTCAAGCATTTTCCAGCACCTTATGGCTGTGGCAAACTATCCTCATATCAATTAAGCTCTGACCAACTTATATTATTTCTTTATTTAAAAGAGAACTTTCCAGTCAGATAGTAATTTAATGTATTAATTGAATTGGAATTTAGAAATAGTTTTAAGTACTTTATTCAAAAGCCAAGCACTTTTCAACCCTTGAAAAGTCTTTTTGAGGATTTCTAGCACCTGTACAAACCCTGTTTAAAGTTTGATAAACCACACAGTACATATTAATGTAGTTAGATCACAAATTTATTGATGAACTATTTTACAACAGAAGTTTCTTCTAGTTGCACAATAATTACAAAGAAATGAAGGAAAAGAAATAATCTAATTACTACACAAAGCAAGCAGAAAGCACTGGTAGAGAGATGAGACAAAAAGGACTTAACGAACTTTCTAAAAGAAATCCATATCATCTGGTGCGTCCAGGTCACGATATTCAATGATGTTGCGTGGGTCGCCACGTGACATTCTGAGCCAGTTAAAGGAGAAAATCAGAGACCCAGGAAAGAACAGACATTAATAAAAATCAAATACGATCAAAAGTCTCCAACAGCATCAAACAGACACAGCTCACAGCGAGCTGAAGATCACGCGTACAGTGGCCTCACCTAATGTTGCGCGGTTTCCCCAGGTAGCCACCTTGTCCGCGGAAGTTGTCATAGTTGCCTCTACCTCCTCCGTACTGGTTTGGAGGGTAAGGAGGCCCACCAGCTGAAAAAGAGGATTTTAAAATCAGCACAAACATAAGGGTCTGATTGACACGTTTCCACTTTCAGCACAAATGATAAAAAAAAAAAATGATGGTCAGAGAACACACCCCCATAGCCCATTAGTGGCGGACGGGGCTGTCCAAAGCCCATTGGACCCTGAGGACCTTGAGGAGGAAATGGGATGCTTGGAGTAAGCAAACCTGTGGGACAAATCCAGAAAAGAAGTTCATATTGATGAGAACAAAATATGCTGGTGCACCACAGTTAGCTGGTTCATTTATTCAGTCTTTGTTTTTTTTTTTCAGCTAAAACCCTTTATTAGGAGTATCCATGTTAATTAAATAGAAACGTTGTGTTCACCTTGACCTGGGGTTGGAAGAGGAGGAATCTTCATCTCTGGCAGAGACGGTCTCTTGGCATCCATCAGGAAATTGTTAAAAAACGCCACTTCCTTTTTCACTTCTTCAATTTTGTCGCCGTGTTTGTTCAGGATGTGCTTCCGTACAAACTCCGGACCCTTCAAATTTATTTGAAAAGCTCTTAGCATCACAATAACAATTAAGCAGCAAAACAGTGAATGTCTATGCAGTAATACAGGAGAATTACTGAACACTTTGTCAAACCTTTGAGGAGATTCAGTCAATATAGTGTCACAAAATCTCGATGTGTTGTACAGCTTTCTTTTCACAAGCACTCACCTTAAATTTCTTGCCACTCAGTGGGCAGAGCCATTTGTCCTTTCCCAGCTCTTGAGTGTTGGCAGACACAAACTTCTCCACCTCCTCTTCAGGATCCTTGCGGCCCATCTTAGCTGCCTCTTCCTCTGACAGGACTTCTTTTAAACTAAACAAGGGACTCAGCTTCTCCTCCATCATCTTCTGCCACTGTTGTACTGTGTGAAGTTATCAGAAGCATGAGACAGGGCCTTAACTCATCATCATCTTGTTACAGAAAATATGTATTACATGTATTTTTCCACAGATATTCCATATGTTTTTAAATAAACAACAATTAGACAATATTATAACTTCAAAATCTCTACAATCTGCACATTTTTGCACCAAAGCTACAGTTATACAATCAATACATTTACTTTCAAACGCAGTGCACCCCTCCATGTTCTGAAACACTAACAAGGGAAACACACTGACCTTCTCCATGTGTGATGCGGTTAGGGGGGATGGGTCCACGAACATGGATCATTCCACAGCGATTGGGCATCTCATCCTCGCTGGGGTATTCGCAGGTGTTGTAGTAGTCGATCGAATGCACAATACGCAGATACAAGACCAGACGATCCAAAACCTGGAATACGGGAGATGGCAAACTTTACAAAGACTGAATGTAAAGATGTTGTTTATTAAATTGGCCAGATTAAGTCAGCCATCTGAATGACAGAGAATATTTTATTTCAAAATATAGTGAATTGATTTGATTGGTCATACCTTGGCTAGTTTGTCATCCCTCTCAACAGTCGTCTCTGTTGGGTTTCCCTCCTTGGGGGTCTCCTCAGGGTCCACCCCACTCGTGGAGCCCAGGAGCTCTTCTTCCTCAGCGCTCACCTCCTCGATCAGGTAATCTGTGATATTCTTCAGGATGGGGTTCTGAGCTGGAAGCTTTAACAAATCACAAAATACACAAATGAATCATCTGGTCACAGCGAGATCATTTTGAGAATGATCCATTTAAAACTGTTCACACACATTCAAATCGGATCAGCACCGTACCTCCGTGCTCTGACCCTCCTCCTGGAACTTGACACTCCACAGGTCACCCTTCTCGTCCAAGGCATGAATGAGCTTGGCAGCCAGCTTGATGTCATTGCGGAGCACCTGCTTGTGCTGAGTGATGCCATTAACGTTGCGCACCCTCCGGGCCAGGTCCCTGTTCACCCCTGGTGCCAGTTCACAGTCTCGCAGCTGTGACAGGTAAAAGAGCTTTAATGACTTCGACTGGCGATCACACAGGTAATAAAAACAGGTGCAAAGGAAACAAATCAATAAGTCCAACGTGTTGAGATGAGTTGAATTCACCAGCTTTTACTGCTGCATTGATTCACTAACAAATGGTCAATATTTACATAATGGATAGCCCTAGACATTCTCCTTTGCATGTACACACAACCAGTAATTCGGCAGCGCAAGAAAAGTAACAAGTGAACACATAACTAATAAAACAGACAGCCACCTGCAAGCTGCATCATTTTAATCAATCATTTTTATCAACAGCAGAACTTACTCGAATGTTCTGAAGATTCCAGCAAACCTCTTTGATGTTGACGCTGCGGTCAAACGTCACCCAGCAACGTCTGAAAAACCTGGAACCGCGCAGTGTCCATTTAAACATTACTGTGGCATTGATTATAGTCTCTTGCTTCACACAATGTGTGACCAAATGAGTCCAACAAACATCATTTTCAGAGCAAATAATGAAAAGAGGTTTTTTTCCCACCAACCTGCGTTCTGGATGAGGGTCAGACAAGCAAACACGCAGAAAGCCAGGGTATCGCCGGCAAAGCTGAGGGGGAAGAGAGAAATTGAGTTTAAACAATGATAAAAATGACTAAAGTGCCCTCTCTGCCTCTAACATCTCAACGCTGCCACCTGTGTTCAACTCACAGCAATGATCTCCGCCTTGGAAATGGTGGGCGCGATGCTCCTCATGAACAGAGAGCAGGTCCTGTGGAGGGGCCGCGGTCTGGGAGAGTCGTCTTTGGGCTTCTTCTCCTCTTTCTTGTCCTCTTCAGTATCCTCCTTTGGTTTCTCCTCTTCACCATTGGACGAGAGAGAGCAGTCGGGTGGGAACAACTATGAGTTATGCATACTGGGAACACAGACACTAACATCTTTCTGCAGATTAAAAATCAGATGCTTTGGATTTGATTCCTCACCTTCACCCTCCTCTTCCTCCTCATCCTTGTCTTCCACTTCTTCTTTCTTCACAGGTTTATCAGAGCAGTTGGAATTTGAGTCTGAATCAGAGTCAGAGTCGCTCTCTGAGGCGCTGCCTTCGTCATCGCTGTCTCCACTGCGCTTCCTCTTTCTTCTCGGCTTATGAATAAAAATGAGAACAATGAGGGCAATTTGGTTCATTTCTGTGTCTTGTAAACTAATAATTCCAATAATGGAATTAACACTTACTTTCTTGGGTTCAGGCATTTCTTCTTTGGCAGCTTCTTTCTCTGCCTCCTCTTTCACGTCCTCCCCTTCTGTTGCGGCAGCTCTTTCTGTGCTGGCAGAGTCGCCCTCCTCCTGTGGCACAGTTTAACGCCATTAACTCAGCTCTGTGAAATCTCTACTGCCCAAGCCAACAGACAGAGAACAAAACTTACCTTCTCATTTTTGTCTTTCTCTACTGAGGGTTTGTGATCACCATCCAAGGTTTTGAGGTCTTCTCTCTTGGGAGGTTCAGCCCCCCCTGACACAGACGCAGACTTCTCCCTTTCTTCCTCCTCTTCCGACGGCAGGTCCAAGATGCGAAGATCGTGATCTGTCCCACCCTCCATCTTTATCACAGCTGGAGGTGAGCATGAGGGCATATAGTTTAGCTATAATTGTGCCTTTTCTTGAGCTACTATCCAGTATTCCTTATGCATTTTTTTAACTTCATATATCACCAGTCAATTATTTTTGAGGCCTCACCTGCATCCAGGACCTTGATGATGGCTGGTGTTTGTTCAATGTCCAGGGAGACATTATCAAACCAGCTGTTCTCCATCAGGAACATGAAGACATTCAGACGGTTGTGCAGGGAACTCAGAGCCTCTGCCTTAAGTCGACTGGCCTCATCTGGGTGATACTTGGATCTGAACCTGTGTCCAGAGTTTGGGGTCCACAAAAAAAGTGGGGAGGGAATGACGTGGGGGTTGGGATGAACGGGATGTAAAAGTTAGAAAACAAATCCATATTACATATCTACTTTGTAACTGTGGTGTCATACAATGGCACTGAGAAATATCATGTACTTACATATTACATTTTTGATTTTTTTCAACAATGAGATGTTTTTTAAAATCAGACTGTGGAGTTGTTTGATGGGAAAAGTTAAATATGCCAAATTCAGTCAGTGGAATCTAACTGTTAATCTACACAGACTGTAATAACTATGATTGTGATGTCCTGGTGTAGCCTATTACTTGTGTCAGGTCTTTCAATGTGTGCAGGGTTTGACTTTGTGATTATTGTGGCAAATGATTGCTCATTATTAGAAAGTTTGAGATTAACTCACCAAAAATAAGGAAAAACCACAGCAGAGAGATTATAAAATGAAGCATTCACATATTCAGAATTTTACTTTAAAAATGTTGATCATTGAGTGGACTACAGTTACCTTTTGTTCTGCCAGTTTATTAACAAATAAATACAGAGTGGGGGTCTCTTCTGTGAAAATGCGCTCCACTTCACCCCAATGGTGTGTCTGTATACACACAAATTCGGTTTTGGGATTCGATTTGATCCGAATATAAAAAGAAAATAGTGTAGAAAAAGCATAAAACAAGAAAAAAAAATCTCCGTACGTGGACGACTAATTGACTGTCTATCTAAAATCCCTGGTACTGTGTGTCTAAGAGCAACTGCATTGTGCGCAGTGCATGCCCTTGCTACCTAAAACCGATTCTCGCTGAGTTCCACTTTTTCTCATCTTCGTAAAAACGTCGTCAACGTGGTAGTGGGAATGGAGGGAAGAAAACTGGGTTATGTCAAAACAGAACAATTTTGCATTATACCTGTGAAATAAGTGTAATAAGCATTAACAGGCATGATACAACTATGAATCTTAAAACTCCAAATAACAAAAAGAAAATCAACCCAAACCATGAGGATGACCTTTTGGTCAAGGCTACAAGTAACTGAATAAAAATAAACTTGAATGAATTTAGAAACAAGTGCTTTTACTGACTTCCTGCAAAATCTAAGGAGATTTGGTACACTGCTGTGTGTTTACTTTGTCAGATTTCCTGAGTCACCCCATCAGAAATGGGTTTAATTAACACCTAAGGACGGAAACTCCTACAACAAATGTATAACCAATTAAACCAATATTATGTGCGTTAAGGCTGACTTTGGGTTGATTTTCTTCTTATTGTATCAAAAATCATTAATAACAAACTATGATTACAGGCCTGGTCCTGTTACACGGGTGTGTTTATTGGCAAGCACTTGAAATGGCAGAAATTGAGGTATTTTATTCACTTATTAAGGTTCTTACAACAACTACTTTAATGACAAGCCATAAAATAATCATCACTATCGTACACCCAATATAGGACCAGGCCCAGCCTTAGATTGTTATTTAAAAAGCAATTATATCTAAAATTATATTAATAAAACACACGCTAAACGTGATGACAATCAAATATCAAACTATTGTAATGAAAATAATAACTATAGTGCAACTACAGTAAAAAACGACTGATATTCATGATTAAGGCTTCCATAGTAAAGGTAACTGAGATCGTACCACTCTTCATCTTTATGAGCCAAAAAGAAGTCCTGCATCTGCTGTCGGCGGAAGTTGATCTTGTACTCATTGTAGCGTTTGACTGCCTCGGTCTCATCCACAGAATCATCCAAGGACAGCAGGAATTCCTTAAAGCTCTTCATTATGGGAGGTGGTGGACCCAGATCCATGTCGTGGATGTTGCCGAGCCTGATGGAAGAGACACAGTTGGCATGTTGGATGGAGTTTTGGGCAGGCGAGCCAAAACAAATAGCTTTTAAAAAAAATATTATATACATTAGAGGATGAGAGAACGAAGGACAACTGTGACTGTGTAGTTTTTTATGTTCTGTCTCTCTCGAACCATGACTCCATCTCTCACCTCGCCTGAATGGGGATGCCGTGATGAGGCTGCATGAGGTGCAGGTCGGGGTGGCCCCAGTGCTGCGGTGGGCCATAGCTGGGCCCCCCTCCACCACCATAACCCAAGTCATATCCCCCACGGTAAGGGTCTCCACCGTGGTCATCCCTGAGAGGGGCAGATAAAAGATTTTAAGCAACAGCAGATCCCTTATGCAGAAACGTGTGTCAAAGCTAATCTCACCAGTCTCTTCTCATGCGTTTCTGCTGGGGGCTCATGTCGTGCCTCGGCGGGGTGAACCTCTCCCGGCGGCCTCTGTCATAATCCCGGTACTCTCCGCGGTTACGCCGTTCCCTTCCTCTGTCCCACTCCCTAAGGAGGTGATTATGGAAAACAGCAGAAAACATGATGAAACAGAAAATATGACACAACCAATATCAAGCCTGATTATTAGACTGCACTTTGAGAGATCCAGGTTTGTCGGGAGACATTTCGCTCTCTCTCTTTTCTTTCTCTCACCGGTCATTCCAGTCATCTCTCCGTCTGTCCTCTCTCTCTCTGGACCGGTCATAGTCACTCCGCTCCCGTCTGAATTTGTCTCTTCTCCTGCGGTCATACTCATCATCGCTGTCTCCCATCTCCATGAAGAGAGAGAGAGAGAGAAAGAAAAGAAAACAATTTAGTGTTAAGATTACATTAGAGCTGACTAGGAGCTCAGTTATGGTGAACATTTAACTTACAATCAGGCTGCACTTACTTTTATTGGCACAGGGTTAAGACGGATGATATCACGTGGCTGCTTTTAACATTTGTTTGCACTCCTCGATCTGATCTTTTTTAACCCGCTTTGTTTGAAAGCAGCAGCTAAAGGACGCTGAAAGGACCACTTACTGGGAGTCTTACACAAAAACTACTCAAAGTCTATGGGCTGCACATGCAAGAGCTTAAAAACAGGAATATATGTGGGCATACAGATGAGAGAAATCGATGTAAAACAAAGAGGATGTGTGATTTCTGAGGCGTGTGTTAGCTCATGTTAGCGAGGCGGCTATCTGCCTAGCTAATGTTTGTTATTAAACGACGTTAGGTCGGTAGATAATGAAATCAATCAATCAGAAAAAGCCACTCTTTTCCAGTTTAACTACCTTAATATGACTCAATGCAAATGATTTCATAAATACCTTTGTAAGATTTTGCTTGAATGAGCTGCGTGCTTCTCTTCTTCTCCTTCTTCCGCTTCTTTCTTCTTCTACGTTTTTTTGCGCGGCGAAAGGTAAACAACAACGCACATTACCGCCACCAGCTGGTATGATGTGCCCATCACAGCTTTATCAATTTAACCGATAAACTGTGTAAAAAGATTTAACATTTCTACACAGTCAATGGTTTGACCCTTTTATCTCCACTTTAAATATTCACTCTGTCTGCCAGAGTCATGTATTGTACATCCTCAGTGAATGTTTACACTGAGAGAACATTTTAAGGCTCCGTGCTTTTTATGGCTGCATCTATTGGAAAAATTGGACGTGTTGTTTCATTGTTTAATGCAAGAGGACAGACCAAGTTTTCATAAAATTCAACCTGACATGGTTTGTATCTTTTGTGACTTTGGATCTTCAGTGGAATTTAAAAAGGGAAAAAAAAGTTCTGTGTGTCTTACTGACGTTTTGCTTTTAACATATCTGTAATGTTTGAATCACTGGTGTCAGTGTTTGTTGAAGCTATGGGAAACCTGATTTAGAAAATAAAAGTTTCACATAAATCATAACTAAGTATGTCCATTTTACAGTAAAACAACTAAAAGAAGAACATCCTGCAGTTCTGGGACTCGTGAACCCAACATGCAGCAACAATGGGACATAAATTAGAAGAGAATATTTCTCTGAGGAAAATGTTAAAAAATGCTCATGATAATTATTATTTTTACTCAGTTATTAACTATATTAATTCTCCTTTTTACTGGTATAGTCAGAGACTTTTAGATTTGTGTGTTTTCATTTTTAAAGGATATATTAGGAGGGTAGGTTTACATTATTATCTTAAAACAACAATCACAGTCACATACACATATTAACATTGAGAGGAAAAGACTTTCTCTGTCTGCTATTTTTCAGTCTTTTTTTAATATGAACATCCCTCTTTGTATTTCCCAGTGGATTTTTTTAAAGACTGGAGAAGCCTTTTGTCCTCCACCTTATACTCGAATCATATAAGAGAAAAATCTCTGCAGGGCCAGTATGGACAAGAAGAATTATTACTGTAAAAAAAATTATTACTTTTTAATGTACATGTGAATATTTTTACAAGACAAACGTATGAAAAATGAAGAGAAAATGAAATTACAATCCAGTTCAATTCAATTCAGTTGAAATGAAACATGTTCACAGTGTTGGATTAATTTATGAGTTTATCTCTGTTTTGAGGTGCGCATTAGTGAAACAATGGTGATGAATGAAATTCTGTTTGCAGCACTTACAAAACATCAATTGTGGTAGACTGGGCCTTTAATTATTAGACTTAACATGTATATTATATTAATATTCAGAGAAAATTCTACCAGCAGTTTTATACATATTTATACTGTATAAAGTAAACCATATAAAATTTGTTTTGGGGTTACTCAGGTTATTTCTGGTCCCTTGTTTTGAATATGTGCATGGCTTTCCTATCTTCCAAATGACAATTTCAGGTGAGTGAAACTGTGGAAAAAGTGTAAAAGAAAAGTCACAGTGAAAGGGTTTGATATTCAAACAGTATTTTAATAGATTAAGCTCTTATGCTATTTTACTTTCATTATCCAATAAATAAACTCCTAAGTATATCCTTTTTTTGTGTTTTTCTTTGTCCTCCCTCTGAACCTTAACTGGTGCCTCATGTAATCCAGCATCACGCGCGGCCACCTTTGAGTAGTCTGAGCTTCATCCTCCATGATAAACGCAGATTCCACTTGCTGCGGGAAGGCATGGCCATCCCTGGATTCAAACGCGAAGTCTCCTCTGTGTCCACCGTCGGCTTCCAAAGGACTGGAGATGAGGTGCACTGGGTAAGAACGATCCAAAAAACCCTGTGAAAATGTAAAAAAAAGTATTATTTCTTCTATTAAGATACACTATTTATTTTTGACAATTTGATAAAAAAAAATACATTAGGAAAGAAAGCTTATAAATACAACAAACAAGAAATAAATGTCAAAATCTAATTTCTTCTTATGGTACATCCAATAAATCACTGTGATTGAATGTTCACTGCTGAAAGACAGGAACAAAATGGAAAATAAACTGATTCATATGCTTCAAAAACTATAAATTCGTACCTTACCTCATTGTGCTCTTGAGGAATTTCTCTTGAATCCAGCAGCAGAAATAAAGATGTGGTCAAGAACAGTAAGAAAGACAACCTGAGGACAGAGGAATGTGACAACAGTGATCCACGCATCTTTTCCTACAGCTGCATTAGTCAGTATCCAGAGAAAGTTCAGATCTCTCTAAAGCTTCAAAATGCAGCACACCAGAGGCAATCTTCAAAGGTTCTTCGTCTTAACAGACTAACTACAATCCATGTTTACACACTTCAGTGCCACTATATTTATTTCTGAGCTTGAAAGAACAAACTTAAAGAAACTCACCAGCCTATCATCCCACACATGCAACAATCCAGCCAATGGCTAACCTGTGCACAGCTACTGGAGTTTTAAAAGGTTTATTTAGCTCACATATGAATAATGCTTTCTTCTAAACAGCAGGTGGTCTGATTAGAGGCATATGAAATGGTCCAAGCGAAAAGAAAGCTGGTTAGGAATGACTGAAAGGACTGAATTTCAGGAAGTCTTAATGAATCACCGTTAGTCCCAAAGCTTCTTATGGGCCATGTCAGCTAAATGGCTCTGAAAAGACAATAAACGTATTAACAATAGATGCTTTTTCACCCCAAAGATTCAAAAGATTCTGACTTTTAAAAGAAACTCATGAAAATGAGGTAAATTGTGAGGGTATCTTATTGTAAACTATAAATACCACCACTGCACCAATTATATGTAACTGCATTTGATTAACCCAAAGTAGATCCTTTCCCATCATTCACCACCAATGGCATTAATTAATATACTGGTTAATTTAGAAGTAACAAAAAACATATTTAAGATCATATGAAAATGAATATGAACACAAAAACACACACATATATATACATACATACACAAATACATAGTGAGCTGCCATTGTGTTAGTGTTTTTTTAATGGCGTATTCATTAAGAAGAGTATTAAAACATGGAAGTTGTTATATTCAGTAGGGTTCTCTTTCTCTGGGCTAATTAGTTAATATGAAGCTCATGCCAATAGAATCAAAGACCATTCATTATTTAGTAAAACATTTTCCTAGGTGAGCCATGCGTTCACTAAAGCTTAGTCCTTTCATTTGTTAATGAAGCCACCTGTAACTTGCTATGGCTCAGCACACTGGGGGCGGAGGGTGACGAGGACATTAAAACTACATCTGAAAACTTCAAATAAGTTTTTAATAATCGCCATGACAAGTTGTCAAAACTAGAGAGCTCCTTTACTCGTGTGTTCTGACCATCCAGGCTCACTAAGTAATGAAGTCATTTCAGATACCCTTGATCTTGTTACAACACCCAACAGGAAATGTCCACTGCAACATGCTGCCATGCACTTAATTAATGTGTTTTCTCAAACACACTGTGGGATTGTGTTAATTAGCTAAATCCTTTGATATATATATATATTTTTTCCCCATTCTATATTTATAACACTATATATTGAATATTGATTTCAGCTTTAATATTTACTTGTTTACAGAACATATGCTAATCACATTTGGAACAATGCATTTTATATTGGCTTTATTATAAAGCCCAATCGTGTATGACAATAAGCCATTTAAAGGGAAAGTGTTCTTTTAATTGATCTTTTTTCATCTAAATAAAAACAGTGGCACCAGTCCCATTTCAGTATCATTTAATCTTCCACAAATCACACATTAACTGCATCTTTCCACAGACTGTGTTTAGACATCCTAAGGATTCTCAAACCTGCTTTATACATGGAAATTATACTTGACACTGTACATTTATTGTTTAAATGTGATAAACTAGGCACATTCTAAAAGAAAAAGGAAAAATGAATGAATTGGGGGATTATATTTTTCCATTTGTTTCAGTTAATAGTCTCTAAATTGAGACATAGAGCAAAAAAAACAAAGATCATACAGTACAAAAGACATTTGAAGCATACTGCAAATAGGAAATCAGCTGTTCTATTTTACAATACATACTATTGCCAACAAGTCCCAATGAAACCTTGATAGTGTGAAGACTTTAAATCACGCATTAGTGAAATATAAAAAAGGAATGTTATCACATCAGCTCTACTGATTCCCCTCTTATAACTCCAACACCACAATACAATTTACTGAAAACAGATCAGACGCAAAATGTATCTGCGTCGTGTTTCCTCTGTAATCATGTAAAGTCGTAGTGTTTGGGGAAGCGTAATCTATTTGATTCAGGTTAAGGTCAAACAGTAGGACATGTTATTTTAACTGATAAAACAATTCACCTTGAGCAGTCACTTTTATCAGTGACTTTAAGTGAAGTTCCACACCCTGTAAAGTTATTATACCTTAAAAACAAAAATTCCAGTTGTGAATTTAAAATCTTCTGCTCTCAGTATTCCTCTGTGCATTTATTCACAGCAGTGAAATAGTTTGGCTGAAACAATACAGTTTCTATTTGTACTGCTCTTCATACAAAACCAACAGCATGGACCCACCCAGCTCACTTTAAGAGAAACAAATTTTCAGGTGCAAATCAAGCATGTGTAAGCTGGCTATCTGTATTATTACTCTTGCTAAACACAAGGAAACGCAGGCGTTCCCTTTCTTGTTCGTCACTATAAAAACTATTGTGGAGAACATTTTCAGAGCAGGAAACAGGATCAAAGCTTTCTAACCAGCTGCATTAAATGCAGCTAGACAAAAGGAAAACAAAGGAGTGTGAATCCTGTCCCTTCAATTTCTAAACATTTAATTTAACATACACATGTACATCAAGGCCAACATAAGGCAATGCTCTTTTTTTCAACCCGCCCCCGGGTCCCACAGTTCAACATATTACCATTGTGTTGTGTATGAAAATTGGAAAAACATCCATTAAAGTATCCATGAATCAGTATTTTACTGATTCAAAGAGAAAAACTAAAATTAAAAAGAATTTAAAAAGACCAAAACCTGTTAATTCTCACTATGTTATCTGTTCAAAATACCAACTGACCTTCAATTTGTCGCTATAAACCTGAGTTTGTTCAACTTGACAAACCGGATAAAGCTAAAAATATCTGTCTTAAACTGACCACACAGTATTATCAACAACAATGTCAAAGCAGCAGAAAGGTATAAGATCTTTGCAATAATCTACTAGAACATCATTTACTGTGGAATTTGAGAGAGCTCTTACATTTTAAAGAAATTAAATATATCTTTGAAAATGTGTAGTTATGGGGATAAAAAAAAAACGTTTTCCCTCCATTTGTACAGCCTTGTTAGGACACAAGCTGGGGAAAGGACTGTCAGATATAAGAGAATTAAGACAATATAGTCCTTCAAACTGCACTAAACTCACTTAAACCTCACAGAGATTTCCCAGAGAAGAGAACCCAGAAGATCCCCTTTACATTTGAGCACAGACTTCATTCTGTCTGCGACACAGGCTTCCTCTACTTGAGTCACATTCTTACTTATACAGCACAATAGATTATGGAGACATTTAAGTGGCCCATTCATTTTTTTGTACAGCACTAGTGGTTAGGTCATGTGGCATGGTCAAAGCTCTGAATTACAAGATCCATTAAAAATAGGAGGTCTACAGACAAATACGGGGGTGCTGGGAGTGAATGAGTGTAGGGAAGTGGGTTGAGATGCTCAGTGTTGGTTTTCTGTAAAAACTGGTCGACGCAGGTTCTGCGTGTGCTTTGACACCAACAAGTAGACCTACTCTCGTTACTGGATAAAAGAATCTGTTAAAAGTCTAGCAAACCACAACTCTACAAACTATTTTAAAGAACAGTGTGATAACAGTAGTCGCAAAACCACAACTCTACCTGATGACACAAAGACCCTTCTTTTTTTTTTTTTTTTTTTTTTTAAGGTAAAACTAATCTCATCATAGCTTAGTTGTGGCTGTCAGATCTCCACTCTATCCCCTACCAATGAGCTGAGCGGTGTCATCATTGGTGTGGTGCCTGTCCTCTCCTTCATCATCGCTCTCTGAGTCTGTGTACTCCTGCGGGGAGTGGTAGCCTTCATAACCCAGGATGGGTGAGTCGCAGTGTGCAGGGGAGACGAGGCACTGGGCAGTAGTGGTGGTGGCTGAATAGGCCCCCGGACTCCCTGAGGGGGAACCCGGGTTGGAGGGCCGAAGCAGAGGAGTGCGCTCTGAGTCCGCTTCCCCCTCTGTCCCTTCTTCCTCCCCACGACCTCCAGTTTCCTCCTCAGACTCGGACTCGGAGTGCTCTTGGTTGTTGCGAGTGACGCGCTGTTTGCACACAGGACAGGTCTTCTTGGTCTTAGTGAGCCACTGGTCTACACATTTGCAGTGGTAGGCTGAAAAGCAGAAAGAAGAATTAAGATGCCTTTTGGTTGTAATGCAAAGTAAACAAACACTTGAAATAAATAAACGAAAAAGGACAATTCTTCCGTAGCTTCTTAATAACATGATTACAAGATGTAAAATATTTACCATGTGAACAAGGTAAGACTCGCAGCTTGTCTCCTTCTTCATACTCATCCAGACAGATTGCACACACATCATAGTCATCCCCTGAAACAGAAAAAAAAATGTATCATATTAAATCATATTAAATCACTCAGGTGAATTATTATATAATTATTCAACTACTTTGCAGGCAAAAATGTGATTATTGCATTTGGTTCTCAAAACTAAGAACATATTTCAGTGACAGTGAAAACAATACCATCTTTCTTTACCTTTACGAAACCTGTGGGTTGGAATCCGTTTCAGTTGTTCTTTGGACAAACGATTTTTCCTCAGCCTCTTTCTGTACTGTACACATCGTATAATCTGAAGAATACAAAACGACAATCTTACTGATGGCATGAGGATTTCACTGACACTCAACATGCATGGAAGAGTTTGGTTTTTGGGCGTTCATGAGGGACCCAGCCACTCATAGTAAGTAAGCAGGAAGCAGACTTGTAAAAAATAGGTGTTAAAGGCCTTAAAAGTAATAAAAATGTGTCTGCTGAACAAATACAGCATCTCAAGAGTAAAACAAGCTGTCTGAAGCTTTGCTGAAACACCATAAGGTCATTATTTTACAATAGAAAGAGGTACACTCTGACTTATACAGCATATTAGATTATGAAGACACAAGTGGCCCATTCATTTTTGGTTCCGTCATGTGGAAACTGTCAAAGCTCTGAATTACAAGCTGCATTAAACAAGTAGGTCTATTGAAGGTATATTTTGAAGGCTCGACCTCTGCTACATCTGATCCAAATAATCTATCTTTTGGAAACGGGATGACAGAACAAACACATCGTATGGAGATGATGGCAGAATTTTTCTTTCAATTAGAACAACTGCAAACTTGTATTCATATAAATCATATATTCAAGAATGTGCCCCATACAAACACCCGAGGAGGAACCACATGATATGAATACTTACCAAGATGACACACATCACAAGAATGATCATGCCGACCACTCCAGTGAAGGGAATAAGGTAGTAGGAGAGTGGGAAAGCAAACTCCGGCTTGAGGATCACATAAGCCCTGCAGGCAAGAGATGAAATAAAATACTGAAAAAGCATGTGTTGGTCTGTATAAATCTAATAGTGACTGTTTATTGTATCATATTACTGTTTAGTTTAAGACTGAATCAATTTAAAATCAATTTACAAAAACGCTTAAATGTCTTACTGACCCTTGTTCTGGAATTATGAAATTGCTGAGAATCTGGGAAGCATAGAAGCTGGTGAATACAGAGGGGATCTCAATCTCCTCAGCAATAGTTTCTGGAAAATAAAGAAAAAACAAAAACAACAAGATTTACATTTCTGGCATTTTAGTAAGACAGTGTGAATTTGTAAAATTTGAAAATGAGTCCATTTGATAACCACTTTCTCACCGTTGCTGTAGTTCATGTTGAGCAGAATGTCTGAATACATGTTGTGAATGATTGCAGCACTGAATCCAGCCTGCTGTGCGTGCAAGACCTGAGAACCAGTTCCTCACATTAGACCAGTTTGCTTCACAGACACTTCAATGTATTCAAAGTAACTGACACATTACTAACCTTTATATCAAAGTTGCACTCAAAGCGTCTGATGAGAGCGATGAATTTGGTGGTGTTGGGTTCATAAGATGGTGGCAGCGAAGGGGGAGGGTCCATAGTTGTGCAGCCATTAACTGGACGGGACGCCACCAAAACTCCCTTTCACACAAATGACAAACAAACAAACAACCAAAAAAAAAAAAAAAAAAAAAAAAAACATGATTATAAGGGACTTTGATCTCTGTTTTTCTGTCTGAGTCCTTCTCCAAAACTCTGCTCTCACCATTAGTCCATCTTTAGGAAGTGGGGCGCCAAACAAGGCAGGCAGGTCCTCAAACAGCATGGAGGTCGTATTGCGATAATGCTGCCAAAACAAGACAAACATAAGAACTGACATCATCTCCTGGTGAATCGTATTTATAGCTAAACCTGGTCAAAGTCTATGACCTCCATGATCACTTACAGCATAGATATAGGCATGTGTGGGTGGAGGAACCAGTATGCTGCATAAAACCACTATAAGGACACTCCACCGAGCTGCCAAACGTGACACGCCGAGACGAACCATCGTTGGTTGCTTGCAGTTGCACTAAACTGTGAAAAGATATGACAGTATTTCATCATAACCAAGAGTGAGTAATCAGACAAAACCAGACTGTTCAGGTGTTAAAACTATGTAAATACGTACACGGATGTGTACACAAGGAACTTCATAAACTGGCTCTCCAGGATGTATTAACATGTACTCTGTTGTCATGGAGTAGCAGAGCAAACCTAAGTACTTTGAAAGCGATTGTTATTCTGTTGCTCTGTGAGAATACAAATATCTTCTCAAGACTAGGTTTGTACAAACAAAGGACATATTATGCATCAAACACTAAATCCATTGTATCAACTTTTAACTGCCCTCTGCAATGGTTTTCTGGGAAAAGTTATCAATTCTTTGTAAAGCAACCGCCTAAATGCAGTTATTCTTGCATTGTTGTGCAAGTGGTTGTGATGTCTTGTGGAAGATGTAATCAGTTTCTGTTTCTTTGTCCTAACCTTTTATTGTTTTGTTTTTAAATTGTCCTTGTATTTATCTGGCTAATTTGGCTATTTGCTTTTCTATTTGGCAGTTCTGTTGTTACCAATATTTCTGCGTTATTATTGCCTCTTTAATATTTTTGTAAAATCTTAGTTTCTTAGTAATCTTAGTTTATGTTGACTTTAAACAAACTAACAAAATCAAGTGACAGCGAATAAGCTCTTTTTTCATTTGATTATTCCTGCAAGTTTATGCAATCAGGCAGGGTACTCAGAGCTATTATTATTAGTTATTCTTATACTGAATGAAAAATAAGATTTATGAGTCACAGTCCAGCAACAGCATGAAGACATTTTCACCAAAAAATTTAATTTACATACAAGGTCCTTACAGGACTTTTTTTTTTACTACAACACTCGACTACAATGCTGTTGGTTATTTAGTTTGCAAATCCAAGTGATGTAAAAACTGTTTTTAATTAAAACCAACTACTTAAGACTACTTTGGTCACACAATAAAGAAATTATAGTTCAGCTCAGCTCTACTCTCATGTAAAGACTGGTGGCCACTTTTTTAAGCTGCACCTGTACAATCTGATGAAATCAGGGCAGCTGTGGCTCAGAGGAAGAGCGAGTCCTTGGCTCCACTAATCGGAAGATTGACGGTTCAGGTTCAACCCCTGGCCCCTGCAATACACATGCATCTCGGCAAACTACTGAACCCCATATTGCTCCAAAAGGCATAGCTATCAGTGTGTGTGTATGAGAGAGAAAGAGTATGAGATTAAATTCCTGATGATCTGATGACCTTGCATGGAAGCATCTGCCATCATTGTGCCATCAGTGTAAGTGAATGAATGGGGTGAATGACATGTATAGTAAAGTGCCTTAAGTGGGCCAAAGATTATAAAAGAATTTCAATGCAACAGCTCTGCTATAAATTCTACATTTCTGAAAATTATAATGTTTAACTTTTGTTCTGATTTTGTCTGAAATGTGTAAAATTCAATTACATGTTTTAGCACTGAGGTCACAGTTAAAGGCGGTGTTATACTGGACTGTACTATATTCAGAGGTCTTGCTAAAATTCTGACCCCTTCGTGTTTGTAAATAAAGAGGTCAAAATATTGGAAACATGTCTGAACACCTTTTTTAAATGTCTTCAATGCTAAAATATGTCATTGAATTTAAACATATCAGACAAAGTCGACAAAAGCTGACAGTGTAAGCCTCTTAAGGTTGAGTTTATATCAGAGCTGTTGTATTGATTTGTATTTGACTGTACAGGTGTACTAAATAGAGTCGCAGGTGGGGTGTTTTATGGCTCTAGTTATGAATTAACGCAATATACTATCTCTCGTTTGAGTCGACATAAAAACATGCCTGTCAGCCTTTTGTTATTGACGCTGCCGGCAGGAAGACAGTGGATAAACAGCCTGTTACTGTTGTTGTTTCTATCGCGATGTTAACCCTGCTAATCATGGAGCTAAATGCTGTTTAGCTTTACACCACGCCCTGACAGATATTATTTAACACTCTCGATTAACTTACTTAATTAACTTAGTCACAGTATCTGACATTTAACTAGCTATACCCTCAGTAATACTATGAGTTTATAAACACATACATAAACAAAAAGTCACCGTGACATCTTCAGCTACATACCTCAGTATCCTGCTAGTATCTGTAGTGTCGAGGTTTTAACTTTAAGTAGTTTTTCTCTGGGGCTCTCACATGTTACCGTGTTAACAGACTTTCTTAGCACCGTCCACTCACTTTCTCAACAGTCCTGTAATTACATAAGAAAACGACAAAGATAGAAAGGATTAACGTTAGCTGGTGTTTGGCTAACGTTAGCAGATACGTTTAGTCGCCTCCGTGACAGGAAACTACAAACTATCTTTGTAGTCCGTCTACATCGTTTCATACACGGTTCGCAGTTTGTGAAACAATAATATGGTCGCCCACAGTAAAGGAGACACTTTGCCTGTTTATTCGGTTCACCAAAGTTGCGGGAGCTTGCGGCTAGCTTTGTTTGTTATTGCTTCTTGCTGCTCCGGCTCTTCTTCGCCTTCTGAAGGCCGATCGACTCACTACCATCCGGGCTCCACAGCGCCACCAGCGGCGAGCAGGTTGAACAGCAGCGACGTGATGGTGGCAATGGATGATATATATATATATATATATATATATATATATATATATATATATATATATATATATATATATATATATATATATATATATATCTCCAGAGTACCATACATAATTTCACATCTAAAACATTTAAACATTCACGTCTTTAAAAAAAAACTCCAATAATGTAAAAATATTAAACACTAGTACACATGTGTATTGAACGTTTTCATTTGTATTTAACCATCTAGAACACAAACTGCTCCAAGCAAATGATACTCAAAAGGAACACAGTGTGCCATATAACAAATAAAATATGATTTCTAAAAAAGCTCTCTGATCAGTGAAAACCACATGGACACAAATGCATTGCATAGAAATAGAGGCAGACAGAGACAGACCAGCCTTACTGCATTCAAGTGAACAGATTCCACTCAGTCGGGGCCCTATCTACAGACCAGCATACACAGATCACATGAGTGGATATCCTGTCTCTCACACATGTCAGTTACAAGAGATTTGTCTCCTGTTAGAAATCTTGTGGGGACTGAAAAAAAACAGACAACACACAGGGCTTCAGTTATCAACCTCTGCAACACTGTCGTCAAGTGGTAGGACTACTGTACAGTCACATACAGTCTTTTCATTGCTAATCTGGTATGACATTGACTTCAACAATTGATAATACTGAACTATAGTATAAATAGATATAGAATAAATGTAGTTATAGAAATATAAACTGAGATTTGTAATGGTATGATTTGATACTTTGAATTTCAAGAAAACTGAAGGATTCTTCAGTGAAAGTACTGAAGTGGGCAGATGCAAATACAAGTCTACATGTACACAATATAAATGTTATGCAAAGTGTCAGTGCATCTTATCTTGTCAAACATCAGTTAGATAAATGCTCTAGTTAGCAGCAGTAGTATCAGGCTTATGAACTGATTATGAAACCATTCTTTCATTGCAGCAGCAACGAAAAGAAAAAGACTTACTGCAATGAAATCAAGCCACAGCTGAATTGATCTGAAACTGCTTTATCATTTTTTAATTATTCCCTGTTTTCAGCATGTAGCCATGGATCATGATGGAAAGAAATGGAAATGACATTTCTGAGTAAAGTAAATAACCCCTGGTAATAGGAGTCAGGCACTCTGTGGAGTAATCCCTCTTCCACTGTCTTAACCTAACCCTCACTGTAAGGCCTCTGTGATACCCGCTGCTGTAGTTATATTTTGATGAGGTGCATGTGGACCCAGTGTCCCATCCCTCATATCATTCTGCACAGTCTTTCATTTTAAAGGAAAAATATTTCTTAATCTAGTTGGTGAATCAATTTAAAATTTGTGCACATGTTCAGCCTCTCTATCAAGACACAGAGATGCTTTTCAGAGAGTTAACCAGCCACATTTTTGCTTTTACCAGTGATGTCTTAATAGGCATGAAGCCTCAGTAAGAAAATGCAGCTATGTGTTTTTCAGTCATAATATACAGCGTGGAATAGATCATAAAACACTCACAAGTGGGCTTATCTGAGAGCCCTTAACCATTAGTGAGGCTGATAATATAAAGTTTGTTCTCACAGTGAAATGTGTTTTTTAAAATCAAATGGATGAAACCAACATATGTAGAGGTAGACTTAAGTCAGGAGCTTACCTGAAAAAAGGATTAATCTTCTAAGGAACAGTAACAAATTTCAAGGAAATGTGGTTGTCATGACATCTTGACATGGACCAAAGTGTTGTTTATGAGGAAATTCTGATCAAACTGCTGTACTAAAATAAAGGTCAGGAGTACCCTACAGTCATGTCATGTCAGTCTGGTTAATAGTTTTCAAGACATGTTGCTCTGGATTAAATTGTTTATTTATTTCAATATACCATGGTAACTCTCACAGCAAACCCACAACTTCAGGGCCTAAAATCAGATATTTTCAAACAAAGCACTGAGTGAAAACTGTTATGTATGTGGGGTTTTTGGACTAACTTTGTGTGCTTGTGGTGTGTTTCCTTCTGCCTCCTGTGGGAGGTTCCTTCTTTTAGAGTGAAGAGGCGTGTGGCTACCTGCTGACTGGAGGCTGACACACCTGCACCATATTTCTCATCATCACTCCTTTTTAAGCCGGAGCAGGGCTTCTCTTCGACGCTGGATTGTTCCATCTTGTGTGCTTTTCTATCTGTGATACTCACCCGTGTTCCCGGATTTCTCTCCAGCCAGTAACCTGCCAGCCACGCCGCTCTGCCTCCACTCCTCAACTTACCGGACCGCCTTTTGACTTACCTTTTGTTTAATTCTGATTAAATCAACTTTAAACCGCCCTCCGCTTCGGGTCTGCTTCTGGGTTCTCTTTTTTCAAACAGACTTAACAGAACAATCCAGCCAGCATGGACCCAGCCGACCCGACCCAGGTGCCATTACTAAAGCTCTCAGTGCCCAGGGGATCATCGTGGGGAAGCATGACTCGCAAATTCAGGAGATGGTGGACACCCTTCGCATGACCTATCTAACAGCATGGCCAGGATGCAGACTCAACTTAGTCTACTCACTCCTGGCTCAGCAGGCTCAGAAGGAACTCCACCAGGCCTTAGCTCTTCCCTGGCTGCCGGATCAACTGTTTCAACCCCACGTGAGCCTTTTGTTCCTACCCCTGAGTCTTATGCTGGTGATTTAGGTTCGTGCAGTCGTTTCCTTTTTCAGTGTTCTATTGTGTTTGTACAGCAGCCCTCCTTCGTACTCATCTGATAACGCCAAGATTGGTTATGTGGTAAATCTTCTTCGTGGCAAAGCTAGTGATTGGGCTACTGCGCTTTGGCAAGCTAATTCACCGGTTCTCCAGTCTTTTGATTCTTTCATAGCTGAAATGAAGAAAGTTTTTGATCATCCTGTTCAGGGCCAGGAAGCGGTTAAACGCCTTTTAGACCTTCGCCAGGGCTCACAGTCAGTGGCGGCCTACTCTGTCGACTTCCGCATCTTGGCTGCAGCATCAGGTTGGGATAGCCTAGCCCTTAAGGGGATTTTTTACAAGGGTCTAGCTGAGAAAATTAAGGACGAACTCTCCCTTAGGGATGAACCAGATTCGCTAGACTCCTTAATCTCCTTGGCCATAAGAATAGACAACAGACTCAGAGAACGACAAAGGGAAAGAGGGACTTTGATGCCTAAGTTAGCCCAACCAGCTAGTGCTAGTCTCCTCCTCTACCCCTGTCTTTTGCTCCCACCCCACATTCACCTCCGCCAGTAGCTCTGCCTTCGGTTTCTGAGGAGCCCATGCAGCTTGGCCTTGGCCAGGCTAAGCTCTCCCCAGCCGAGAGGCTTCGGAGAATGCAGGGTAAATTGTGTTTGTACTGTGGATGTTCAGGCCACCTTTTGGCATCCTGCCCAAAAGCCTCGGCTCACCAATAAACGAGGGGGTTTTGGTGAGCCGAACCCCTTCCCTCTCCACTTCACTTGATACCTCCAAGCAGCTAACTGTCCCTGGAATTTTGTTACTGCGTCAGTCGTCTCTGCCTCTCTTGGCCCTTATAGACTCTGGAGCTGATGATAATTTTATTGATGCAGAATTGGCCTCCCAAGCTAACCTAACTTTCGAGCCCCTAGTAACCCCTAAGATTGTAAACGCTTTGGACGGTAGATTACTAGCTTCGGTAACACACCAAAAACCAGCTCCAGTAACCTTGTTGTTGTCAGGAAACCATCGCGAAACAAACACTCTCTCTGCTAGTTATCTCCTCTCCTTCCTATCCCCTGGTGCTTGGTCTCCCCTGGTTGAAGGCTCACAACCCCAACATAGACTGGTCTACCTGTACTATAACCAGTTGGAGCCCCTTCTGTCTGCCCCTTCTGTCTCGCTAACTGCCTCCATTCAGCCAGCCCTTCACCTCCACCCTTGGAACCTACCATCTCAGAAGTTCCAGATCTCTCTTCTGTTCCCTCAGTCTACCACGACCTGGCTCCCGTCTTCAGCAAAGCAAAGGCCACCTCCCTTCCCCCTCACAGGCCCTACGACTGCCCCATTGACCTGCTCCCTGGTGCTTCTCTCCCTACCAGCAGACTTTACAATCTCTCTCGGCCTGAAAGAGAGGCCATGGAAAAATATATTAGTGAATCTCTGGCCTGCAGGCCTGATCAGACCCTCCTCATCTCCACTCGGCGCTGGATTCTTTTTTTGTTGAGAAGAAGGACAAGACCCTTCGACCTGTGCATCGACTTCCGTGGGTTAAATGACATCACCATTAAAAATAAGTACCCTCTGCCTCTCATTGATCCCGCCTTCGAGCCCTTTCATCAAGCAACCATTTTTAGCAAACTGGACTTGAGAAATGAGAAACGCCTACCACCTTGTCCGCATCAGAGAGGGAGATGAGTGGAAGACCGCCTTCAACAACACCCCCTTGGACACTTTGAATACCAGGTAATGCCTGCCCTTTGGCTTAACCAATGCCCCGGCTGTTTTTCAAGCCATGATAAATGACGTCCTCCGGGACATGCTCAACCGTTTCATCTTTGTATATCTCGACGACATCCTCATCTTCTCGTCGTTCTCTCCCTGAACACACCCAACACGTCCGCCAGGTCCTCCAACGCCTACTGGAAAACCAACTCTTCGTGAAGGCAGAAAAATGTGAATTCCATGTCTCCAAGGTCAGTTTTCTTGGCTTCATTATCGCTCCTGGGCAACTTCATCCAGACCCCTCCAAAATAAAAGCAGTAGAAAACTGGCCCACTCCCTCCACTCGTAAAAAACTGCAACAGTTCCTAGGCTTTGCTTTGCCAACTTTTATCGCAGGTTCATTCGCAACTACAGTAAGGTAGCGGCACCCCTCACCTGTTTAACTTCCACTACCAAGCCATTCCTCTGGACCCCTAAGGCTGAGAGGGCATTCACCCTGTTAAAGTCACTGTTCACCAGTGCTCCCATCCTCTCTCACCCTGATCCCTCACTCCAGTTCATTGTTGAGGTTGACGCTTCAGAGACAGGTATTGGAGCGGTTCTATCCCAACGCTGCCCTGTGGATCAAAAGGTTCATCCCTGTGCTTTTTTCTCTCGTCGCTTAACTCCTGCTGAAAGGAATTATGATGTGGGGAACCGTGAGCTTTTGGCAGTAGTCCTGGCATTGCAAGAATGGCGGCACTGGCTGGAGGGAGCTGAGCAACCTTTTCTGGTTTGGACTGATCACAAGAACTTAGCCTACCTGCGCTCCGCAAAGCGCCTCAACCCTCGCCAAGCCCGTTGGGCCCTGTTCCTGAGCAGGTTTGAGTTCACCCTCACCTACCGCCCCGCTCACAGCTCACATAACACCAAGCCTGATGCGCTCTCCCGACAGTTCTCTCTAGACACCTCACCATCTGAGCCAGCCAGTATCCTTCCTCCCTCGTGCATAGTTGGAGCTGCATCGTGGGATATTGAAACCCGGGTCCAAGAAGCCCTGAAGGATCACCCAGCACCCAACAACTGTCCCAAAGACCGACTGTTTGTCCCCAGTAACCTTCGCTCTCTTGTGCTCCAGTGGATCCACACCCTCTAAATTCAGTTGTCACCCTGGCATTCGTCGGACCCTCTTCCTCCTTCAGCAACGCAACTTCTGGTGGCCCAGGATGGCTCAAGACACCCAGGAATACATCAATGCCTGCTCTGTCTGTGCCCGTGGCAAATCCTCTCACCGTGCTCCAGCTGGGTTCCTCAAACCCCTTCCTATTCCTCACCGCCCTTGGTCTCATATTGCTGTGGACTTCGTCTCTGGTCTCCCACCATCCCAAGGTAACACAGTCATTCTAACTGTAGTTGATCGTTTTTCAAAGAGTGTCCATTTCATTCCCCTCCCCAAGCTCCCTTCAGCACTGGAAACGGCTAGCCTGCTGACAGATCACGTCTTCCGCCTCCATGGTCTACCTACTGACATTGTTTCTGACAGAGTCCCAGAGGTCCCCAGTTCACTTCTCAGGTATGGACAGCTTTTTGCAAAGCACTTGGTGCAACTCCCAGCTTGTCCTCTGGTTATCATCCACAGTCCAGCCCAACGGCCAGACAGAGCGGGCCAACCAGAGCCTGGAGACCGCTCTCCGCTGCGTTGCTGCTCGTAACCCGGCCTCCTGGAGCACGCAGCTAGCCTAGCCTGGGTGGAATATGCACACAACTCTCTCTCTAACTCCTCTACAGGTATGTCCCCATTTATGGCTGCTAACGGCTTTCAACCTCCCCTTTTCCCCAGTCAGGAGGAGGACACGGCTGTTCCCTCCGTCCAAGCCCACCTCCGCAGATGCCGCGGAGTCTGGCGCGCCGTTAAGAGCCGCTTTGGTTCGTTCCTCCACTCGCAGCCAGAAGTCGGCCAATAAACTACGCCGCCCATGGCGCCGGACTATCTACCGGGTCAAAAGGTGTGGCTCTCCTCCCGTGATCTTCCCCTGCAGGTTCCTTCCCGCAAGCTGGCCCCTCGATACATCGGACCTTGGCCATATGTTGTGGAGAAGATCATCAACCCCTCCTCCGTCCGTCTCAAGCTGCCTCCTTCTCTCTACGGATCCACCCTACCTTCCACGTCTCCCTCCTCAAGCCATTCACTCCTAGTGAGCTTTGCTTTGCCCGCCCTCCGACTCCCCTCCTCCCCCAGCTCATCGATGGACACCCAGCATACTCGGTTAAGGAGGTACTGGACGTTCGGCGCCGGGGTCGTGGCTACCAATATCTGGTTGATTGGGAGGGGTACGGTCCGGAGGAGCGCTCTTGGATCTCTCGCAAACTCATTTTGGATAATGTACTGTTGAGAGACTTTTATTCTAAGCATCCTGATAAGCCTGGTCGGCCGCCAGGGGGCGTCCGTTAGAGGGGGGGTACTGTTATGTATGTGGGGTTTTTGGACTACTTTGTGTGCTGTGCTTGTGGTGTGTTTCCTTCTGCCTCCTGTGGGAGGTTCCTTCTTTTTAGAGTGAAGAGGCGTGGCTACCTGCTGACTGGAGGCTGACACACCTGCACCATATTTCTCATCATCACTCCTTTTTAAGCCGGAGCAGGGCTTCTCTTCGACGCTGGATTGTTCCACTATCTGTGATACTCACCCGTGTTCCGGATTTCTCTCCAGCCAGTAACCTGCCAGCCACGCCGCTCTGCCTCCACTCCTCAACTTACCGGACCGCCTTTTGACTTACCTTTTGTTTAATTCTGATTAAATCAACTTTAAACCGCCCTCCGCTTCGGGTCTGCTTCTGGGTTCTCTTTTTTTCAAACAGACTTAACAAAAACCTCTCCAAAGTGTTGTACTGCCCTCTGACTACTACATGTGTAGATAGCCACTAACCCTTCAAGAACCCTGAATGAAGAGACCTATGTAGAAAATGAACAAATTAATGCTTGTGTATATAATGGCCTCATCTGAGAGTCAGTCCACTGTATCATTTGCTAAAGACTCCCAAAGCTGGCTGCACAGACCCTGACCTGCAGGTGGCCAGAGACTGACGGTGACTACTAATATATTTGTGTACTACCATACTTCGGTTGCATCATCACACAATCATGTCACAAACTGTAAGATTAATTATATAACCACAGTGAAAACAAATTCACATATCTGATTATCAAGCTATTCATTTGCATACAGCAGGATGCATATTTCCTAACAAATCAAAAGAAGGATTAAAGTCTTAATGTCAGGGTTGGGTGCAGGGTAAAGTACTTTTTGACTCTTCCAGGCTGGATTATTGTAATTCACTTTTATCAGGCTGCCCAAACAAGTCGTTAAAGACTCTACAGCTGGTCCAGAATGCCGCTGCTCGGGTGCTGACTAAAACCAGGAAAAGAAGACCATATTACTCCAGTATTGGCTTCTCTGCATTGGCTCCCTCTAAAATTTAGAGTGGATTTTAAAATCCTACTCCTCACATATAAGGCTCTACATGGTCTGGCACCATCATATCTTAATGAATTGATAACTCCTTATCAACCGACTAGAGCGCTGCGCTCCCAAAACGCAGGCTTACTTGTAGTTCCCAGGGTTTCCAGAAGTAGTCTAGGGGGCAGAGCCTTTCAGCTATCAGGCCCCTGTTCTCTGGAACCAGCTCCCAGTCTGGGTCCGAGAGGCAGACACAGTGTCAGTGTTTAAGAACAATAGACTTAAAACCTTCCTTTTTGATAAAGCTTATAGTTAGGGTGGGCACAGGCTCGCCCTTAGTTATGCTGCTATAGGTTTAGACTGCCGGGGGGCTCCCATGATGCATCGGGCACCTCTCCCTCTTCCTCTGTCTCTGCTTCCTCTTTCTCTGCTTCCTCTTCCTCTGCTTCCTTTACTCATATTATGGTAGTAGTGCAAACTGGAGTCACTTTTAGAAACTGGTTAAAAGTGGCTAAACTGGTTAAAGTAGTTAAATTGGTTAAAGTGTCAAAAGCGTGGTTAATGTGAATACTCTTATGTCCTGTAAAGTGCATGTTACTGCCGGAGCCCCGGTCCTCTTTGTTCTCTCCAGTCTTGCAGGTTCCTCACTGATTCTGGTTGTGGTCCATCTGTCTGAGGTTCACTGGCCTGGTGGGGGACATGATCTGTGTCTGTGTTGTGGAGAGAAGGTCGAGTGGCCCAGAGCTCCATATGAGGACATCTAGAGATGCACCTGGACTCACAGACTCATTTCCATTACCTGTGATATCTTCATACACATGGACTAAACCAATGAACTCAGTATAGCTACAGCTTATTACGACTCATGTATAATTCCATAATATGATTGATGATGTTCTCTGTACATGTGGCATCTATTGCACGTCTGTCCGTCCCAGGGAGAGGGATCCCTCATCTGTGGCTCTTCCTCAGGTTTCTTCTTTTTCCCATAAAGGGTTTTTTTGAAGTTTTTCCTGACTCGGTTCGAGGGTCTAAGGACAGAGGGTGTCACAACTGTACAGACTTGTAAAGCCCTCCGAGGCAAACAATGTTTGTGATTTTGGGCTCTAAATAAATAAATTTGATTTTGATTTTTTGAAAGTTTGGACCCAGGATGCAGAAGACGAGGCCGGAGATGAAACGACTCTTTATTTCAGGAACACAGGAGGAACAAGCGGGCAGGAAGGCAGGAACACAAGAGCACACTAGGGATGGTGACATTGACGACGCAACAAGGAACAAAGGAAAGGAACCGGTATATATACACTGTGAGGAACAGGGAAGTTGAAACTGGTGAGGAGACTAACAGGGGACAGATGAAACTAATAAGGGCGGAACAGAGTAATCAGAGGCGGGAAACACACAAGGACAGGAAGTAAAGTGGCAGACATGTGAGGGGAGGAAGGAATACAAAATATAAAAAGGAAGTGAGCAGAACTGGCAGAACTGGAGAGTACATACAAGGGCAGGAGACAAGAACCAACAAACACAGGACACAGGGAACAAGAGACAAGGAAGGACACAAGGAACACGAAAAAACACAAGGAAGACCCTGAACACACTGAAGACAATAAACATAAGATAGGATAAACCAAGGAACACCAGACAGAGAAAAGACACAGAGGGGTACAAGAAACAACAGGCAACAACAGGGCATAACGCAAACCATAACACTTAAAGCAAAGATTTACACAGTGTTTGCTGCATGTAACAGTGTTGTTGTGTGTTATGAATGTATTAATGTTAACATACAAATGGCATAGGTATGTAAAACTCTTTTACTACTATTTTATTTTACTACTGTTTTGTTTGTCAAATGGAAGTAGAATGACAGCCTACAATTTTGTGTAGTTTTGTTACCCTTTTGCATTTTCTGAAAAGTTTAGGATTCAGTTAGAAAACGTGAACAAGCTTTTGTTGGAAGCCTTGATGACAGAGTTTGTCAAAGAGAGCTCAGTTTCACCCTTAACACCAGTCGATCATTACTTGCCGTTTATACCAAACATTATAACATACATGGTCCTTATTCTCAGTATGGCCTGTATATGTCTAAGGCTTAATCAAACTACAAATGAGCTTTTTTCACCATATAATTTTACTTCATTTATACAGTATACATATGTGATTTCAGTGAGTCTAACGTGAATTCAAGCTCTTGCAATGAAAAAGTAATATTTCAAGTTGAAACTCAGAGCAGACTCAGCTGAAATCAGATCAATTTAAGAGTTATAACTTTTGATTAAAAATATGAACAACAACCAAGCATATTTTTCCCTTTGCAAATGGATTGCACTGTGTACTCTGTGCTGTAGGCCTGTACCACATGCAGCTCTAGCTTTCCACTTATTTTTAATTGAATGGTCTAAAGTGTGGGTGCCTCCATTCTTCTCCCAATAATAACATGCAGCTAATTAAATCAGAGCAAATCTGACACGAATAGATTAAATTTGCAAAGTGGAAGTCTTCCTGCCCAACAACAGGTTTAGTATTTACAATTATGTTCAGAAGACCAAACAGAAGATCCATCATTTTAAATGAAAAATTGAATCATATTCTGACAAGTAATCCAAAAAACACAAACAAGCAGTTTAATGTCATTTTTTAATGCATTAAAATCAGCAAAAAAACTACAAATTGTTAATTTAACAAGTCCACAATGTTACATCAGGATAAAGAGCCAAATATGATCCTCGACAAAAGTACAATGGTGTCTTCTGTCTGTCTATCTTCTGGGACGCTTGGCAAGTCTTCTAGTGTGGCTATTCAGGACAGGACCAGACATGCATCTATCTCATGTCACCAGCTCTCATAGAAAATGAGACACACAGCACCTGGTAATAAACAAGAAACAATGTATTACATATCTTTAGCCAATAAATGTACACACTACATTCACACAGTGTGACCGAACATCAGATCTTACAAGAAGCCTTTTCCGCAACCCAGAGGTCCGAAGAACAGCTCTGTTGGGAGGCAAACCTTTCTACACACTCCACTCAGGCTTGGGCAAGACCAAGGAAAGGATGCAGCCTCATTCTCAACGACTGTAATGAGTGGAAATAATGTGTCTTTGTTAAATGTCAAATCCTGTAAAATCTCTGCAAGCATAAAATGTGCAGATTTGAGGTGCAAAAACTTGCAGAGATGTTATGTCAAGACTTACCATTGAGCAGTAAGATGACCAGTAGCACCAAAACAACCGCACCATGAGAAGCCATTCTTGCGTCTGACACTCTTGCTCCAAAATGTGGATTTGGCCCAAGTTGTGTTTGTATTTTAGTCAGAGGGGAGGAGTGAAGATAATATGAAGCAGCATACTGATCACTAGGTTTTATATTATGGGATTATAGGCATGTTTAAGAGAACATGCCTTCCTTAATCACATTTAGGAAAGCTACATCACTGTGCCCAGCTCGTGACCAAGTGTTGTCATGAGACAGGAGGCAAACATTCCCAAGAAGCTGCTTGTTTTTAAGCTGATTTAAAACTCATGCACATCCTTAACCCGCATTGCTTTCTGAGATTGAGGACGTAAACACAGACGCCAGCTTTTTCCACGTTAAACATCAGGGACAGCATTTTCCATAAATTGGAAATGATGCATGTATTTCTTTAGAGGAAAGCTCATTTTTAGAGAGGGATATTTTATAAACAGTATCACCATTTAAATCTCAGGCTCAGCATATGAACCTTTTCCACAAAGAATCAGTCAGGAATATATTAAAACAAACAATTGTAGATTTGAATGATTGATTTCTCGCATTTAGTGAAAGTGTTACAGCCGAGGAAGAAGTGTCGTCAACAAACGAGGAGTGAAACTAACAGTTGTCATGTCGTAGGAACGCTCCTTCACAGAGATATTGATAGAATTCTTTATACTGATTCGAATTTTTTAATATATTTAAAGAAAGAGAGGCTTGTGACCACAGCGTGGCCACTTTGATCTCCTCCTGTGCTCCGAAGAACCAGGGCTGCTGTCACTGTTACATGGTTGTCATTTTCTTATTGAGTGGTTGCCAAGCAATGAGAGGGAGCTTGTTATCTGTTGTGAGCCTGTCAGAGGACGACATGGGGGAAGACAGGAAAAACAAACACGAACATGATAGCCAAGAACCTTCTCATTGAGATGGACAATGAATGTTTTTGGGGCCTAGTACACTGAATGCAACAAACCCACAAAGAATTGTACCTCCCTCAATGCCACATGTAGGCAGATCTATCATATTATCAAAACAAATCATAGATTACTATTGCTTCTACTAATTTTGCTGCCATTTTGAGTCAGCACTGTCAAGGAGCTGCACCTGTGTGGAGCTGAATATCACATGTAAAATATTATACTGGTCTGCAATGTGCCTTAATTTGCAATAAATTCTGGTCTCAGGTGTGACTGGTTACTAAGTTTTCCCACCTCTTCCAGGGGCCTGTTCATTCATTTAACTCGGCTCACAGTGCTACATGCCCCTGACTCACCACAGACACAACCTCACAAAGGATTTGCTTCCTCTCATAGAAAATGAAAAGCCTAACCTGCCAAGCCTGCCACAATATGAAGTTCAGTTGCACAAATGCAAACTCGTGTTTGAAACAAATGGAAACATGTGAAACAATGTGAAACAAATGGAACAGCACAGCGCTCATGTAATATTATTGTAGTAAAGTATTATTGGATGGTGAGCATTAAACCAGTTAGATAAGATGCACGGAAATAAATGACTGAACAAACTATTGCAGTGATTCGTATAAGCCGAAAGGTCACAACCCTTCAGGCACAGTTTCATCAGTTTTACATCAGCGTTCTCCACAGAGATGTTGCTACTGTTTTCCTTCCCATCCCTTGACTCTATTCTCAAGGTGCTGTCCAAAGAGGTCTCACCTGTGGCATAACAGTGGTGGCTAATTGCTTTCTAGAGGAATGGAAACACATAGTGGACTAATGACTTCTAATGAGTGTGTTTATCCGTTTATGGATTTTTTTAGTGGCGCTAAAAACACTTTTGCTTTAATGAATATGAATATTTACACACACCTCTCACGGTCTTGATTTTTGACCTCTTGTGGCATCAGAAAATTGTTACAGGCCCAAGTAATTATTGGCTAGCACACTTATACAAACACAGGCTAAGTGGATGACTTACTGTCCTCAGACTGTTCATTTAAATCCAGTTTACAAATTAGTAAAAACTGTAAGAGACTGAGATAGCTACATGATGTATTCAGGGATTTTTCAAGCATTATATCAGAATGAATGTGATGCTTTTGTTATATATAGTGCAAAGGAAACTGATTCAGCGTGAATCACTAAGGGAAATTTGAATTAAATGTACAATCTGAACTGCAACTGTTACAAGCAAGTTAGCCATCCATGTGTGCTTTGTGCACCTTTTGCAAAGAAGGTGTTTGAATCTATATCAGCATTGTCTTATTGTCTTCTCTTTACTTGTTTGTTATTGTGAAAGAGAAGTAACACAGTTTTGTAACCGTGGTAACAACACTAATCCTCCTTGAGCCATGTTTAAAAGCTGCACACTCAGCTGCATGGAGAGGAGGACCACCACACAGGTGACTGTAGACTCCTCAGGTGTTCCTGAATGTGTGTTTTCTGTACTCTGAGCCAATATCTTAGAGTGTGTTATACATTATACAATATAGTCATAAAATTTAGCCCCAGTTTCTACTGCTATAAAACATTGTTTATCAAATTACATTGTATATCACAAACTGTATTGTACATCATTTAATGCATTTGTCCTTTAGTAAGTACAATTGTGTTCAAATTCACAAGTGCTTTTGTTTTCAGAATTAAATTGAAACATGGACAACACAACAGCACTAACATTCACAATGACTGTATATACTGTCATGGAAAACTACAGACATGGGATGTTTACTCTGTTCCTCCTGCTGTATCTTATTATCATGCTTTTAAATTCACTGTTCATTACTATCGTACACCAAAACAAAGAGCTGCATCAGGCTATGACTGTGTTCTCCTGTATGTTGTCCATCAATGAAATGTATGGCAGCACTGCACTGTTGCCTGCAGTCATGGGTGTGCTCATATCCAAGACATATAAAGTACCAGTAAAGTGGTGTATGGCTCAAGTCTATTTCCTACACACATATGCAGGTGCTGAGTTTTCTATTTTAGCTGTGATGGGATATGATAGATATGTTGCCATCTGTTACCCACTACATTACCACAGCATAATGTCTAATTCAAAGATATGCAAGCTTGTTGCACTAGCAAGTCTATACCCAATCATTGTGTTTTTATGTTTTTACTCACTAACCATACCGTTGAGTTTCTGTGGAAAAATCGTGCCAAAACTATACTGTGTGAACATGGAACTGGTCAAAAATGCATGTACAAATGTACCGTACATAAGCATTGTGGGGCTTATACTGATTCTGTTTTTTGTCGTGCCTCAGGTACTGATGATTGTTTTCTCCTATGCACAAATTTTAAGAGTGTGTAAGAAATTATCGAGAGAATCTCAAGGCAATGCTTTTAAAACATGTATGCCACATTTATTATCTTTGCTGAACTACACCATTGGTTCCTTATTTGAAATTATCCAAACTAGATTTAACATGAATTATGTGACTGCTGAAGCACGAATCTTCCTTTCTTTATACTTTATCATCATCCCATCAGTTACCAACCCAGTGCTATATGGACTCGGTACTCAGATAGTAAGAGTTCATATACTAAAGTTTTTTATTGCACACAAGATTCTGCCAATAAAATTAACAAAGGATGTGGTTTCAGTTTAGATACATGAAAACCTACTTTAATATTGCAGTGAAATTTCTAATAATGCTAAGAGTTTCAGATACATCAGATATACCATGTGACCAACTGTATTTAAACTGTACTCAAGTTTATGTCTGTGTAAAACAATAATATTTTTCTCTAGAAATGCTCTTTATGAATTGGTTACTATAACAAGGTCATCTGAGTTTCCTCTACATTTGCTGCCTCTTTTTCTGTTTACCAGCCATTATATTTATTTCTAATAACAAACAAAAAATTAACTAAATTAAATGAACAACAATAGCCAAACACTCAGATATAATACTGTTGAATTTTATGACCTGCTTTTGTGTGATCTCATATTTATGTCAGCACAAAGTCTTCAGTTTGAGTTTGAGTTTGTACATTTGAAATATCTCTAGCCATCATCGATTGAATTATAATTTTGGGTTTACTGCAAATGTAGTCTTCTGATAATGTGGTTTGTGTATTCAATTAAAGACAAAAGGTGGCAAACATATATATATTTCTAGGAGGGCTATGATGTAATTGGTAAAGGGCATACAGTTTGACATTTGTTGTTACCTTGTGTGTTTTTCTCTCCCTGATCTCAGTTCCTTGTGTACTCTCCATGCATTTACTTCTATAAGATATATAATTATGTAATTGAAACTTTATTAGACCTTTGACAGAGAGAAAGATTTGAAAACTATAATTAACATCATTTATACATCATTTCAAATAACGCTTGCTTGTGATTTGTTGTTGCATTTGTGCTTAAATTGTAATTGTGCAACGAGCCAGAAACAGAGGAAAATATATTTTAGTTTTGTTCATTATCATGAAAGACGACACATGAATAAATGTCTGAATATATGTGTTTCATGAGTGAATACATGATCAAAAGTTATTCAACAATTGACATTTTGTGTTTTTTTTAACTAATGAAAGTTATTTCAGATCACATATAACATCACAATTTCATAAGAAGAACTTTAAATCACTCTAAATCACTCTAAGTCACCTGACTGCCTCCCAGTCACACTGTAATACCAGTGCATAACAGAACTCAGCACAAGGCATGTAGTTCATTTGTGCTATATTCATAATGGACCTTTACCACATGACATGTCCTATAATTGCATCATAAAGAATCAATTACATTTTTGAGAATCAAAGTGTATTATGTTCCAGGAAGTATTAACACGGGTCTATGAGCCATATTAGGTACAGCTAAGTTTCAAAAAGCATTGTTACATATGGCCCTTTTCCACTAGTACCTACTCGGCTCGGCCTCGGCTCGCCTCGACTCAACTCGACTCAGTTTCGGTCGTTTTCCATTACAATAGAGTACCACCTCAGCGTGGGTGGGGTCGCCGTGGCAACGCGGCCGAAACTCCAGCGACGTCATTTGTTATGCGACACAAACACGAAACGACTACGGAGCAATGGAGGCCACCAGACAAAGAAATGTCTGCACCTTCGTTGTTGCTCCAGCGGGGTTGATTTCTGTGCAGCCATCTCTGATCGTGTTCATTGTTGTTATTGCGTTTTAAAAATGGCGCGAGTCGCTCTCCCGGACGCATCTAGTGGACGTCCAGGGGGCATCCGAAACAGATGCCCAAGCCACCTCAGCTGACTCCTCTTGAGCAGCGGCTCTACTCCGAGCTCCTCCCTTCCGAGTGACTGAGCTTCTCACCCTATCTCTAAGGGAGCGCCCAGCCACCCTATGCGGAGGAAACTCATTTCGGCCGCTTCGTATCCACAATCTTGTCCTTTCGGTCATTACCCAAAGTTCATGACCATAGGTGAGGGTGGGAACGTAGATTGACCGGTAAATCGAGAGCTTAGCGCCTTTCGACTCAGCTCCTTCTTCACCACGACGGTCCGGTACACCACCGCATAACTGCGGACGCTGCACCAATCCGCCTGTCAATTCTCACGCTCCATCTTTCCCTCACTCGTGAACAAGACCCTGAGATACTTGAACTCCTCCACTTGAGGCAGGACCTCTCCACCCACCCGGAGAGGGCACGCCACCCTTTTCCGGTCGAGAACCATGGCCTCGGATTTGGAGGTGCTGATTCTCATCCCAGCCGCTTCACACTCGGCTGCAAACCGCTCCAGTACATGCTATGAAGGTCCTGGCCTTGATGAAGCCTATCAGGACACCATCATCTGCAAAAAGCAGAGATGAAATCCTGTGGTTCCCAAACTGGACTCCCTCCGGCCCCTGGCTACGCCTAGAAATCCTGTCCATAAAGATTATGAACAGGACCGGTGACAAAGGGCAAGCCCTGCCGGAGTCCAACATGCAGTGGGAACAGGTCTGACTTACTGCCGGCAATGCGAACCAAGCTCCTGCTCCGGTCGTACAGAGACCGAACAGCCCTTAACAAAGGCCCCTGGACCCCATACTCATCGGAGCACTCCCCACAGAATACCACGAGGGACACGGTCGAATGCCTTCTCCAGATCCACAAAGCACATGTGGACTGGTTGGGCAAACTCCCATAAACCCTCAAGCACCCTGTGAAGGGGTATAGAGCTGGTCCAGTGTTCCACGACCGGGACGAAAACCGCATTGTTCCTCCAGAATCCGAGGGTCGACTATCGCCGAATTCTCCTCTCCAGTACCCTGGTGTAGACCTTCCCTGGGGAGGCTGAGAAGAGTGATCCCCCTGTAGTTGGAACACACTCTCCGGTCCCCCTTTTTAAAAAGAGGGACCACCACCCCAGTTTGCCACTCCAGAGGCACTGTCCCCAACCTCCATGCAATGTTGCAGAGGCGTGTCAGCCAAGACAGCCCCACAACATCCAGAGACTTGAGGTACTCAGGGCGGATCTCATCCACCCCCAGCGCCTTGCCACTGAGGAGCTTAGTGAACTACCTTCAGTGACTTCGGCTTGGGTGATGGACGAGTCCACCTCAGAGTCCCCAGCCTCCGCTTCCTCATTGGAAGGCAAGTGACTCAATGTCCCCAGCCTCCCTCGGAATCTGTGAGAAGCTCTTCCGGAGGTGGGAGTTGAAGACCTCCCTGACAGAGGGCTCGGCCAGACGTTCCCAACAGACCCTCACAATACGTTTGGGTCTGCCAGGTCTGTCCAACTTCCTCCTCTGCCAGCGGATCCAACTCACCATCAGGTGGTGATCGGTTGACAGCTCAGCCCTCTCTTTACCCGAGTGTCCAAGTGTCCAAGACATACGGCCGGAGATCAGATGAAACGAGACAACAAAGTCGATCATCGATCTCCGGCCTAGGGTGTCCTGGTACCATGCCACGTGCACTGATGGACACCCTTATGCTTGAACATGGTGTTCGTTATGGACAAACTGTGACTAGCACAGAAGTCCAATAACAGAACACCACTTGTTGGGTTCAGATCAGGGAGGCCGTTCCTCCCGATCACGCCCCTCCAGGTATCACTGTCGTTGCCCACATTGAAGTCCCCAGTAGAACAATGGAGTCCCCAGTCGGAGCAACACCATCAAGTACCCCTCCCAGGGACTCTAAGAAGGCCGGGTACTCTGTACTGCTGTTCGGCCCGTAGGCACAAACAACAGCAAGAGACCTATCCCCAGAACCCTCTCGTTCACACGGGGTGAACTCCAACACATGGCGGCTGAGCTGGGGAGCTATAAGCAAGACCACACCAGCCCGCCGCCGCTCACCCTGGGCAACTCCAGAGTAGTGGAGGGTCCAGCCCCTCTCAAGGAGCTGGGTTCCAGAGCCCAAGCTATGCGTGGAGGTGAGCCCGACTATCTCTAGCTGGTACCTCTCAACTTCCCTTGCACAGAGCTCAGGCTCCTTCCCCCCAGCGAGGTGACATTCCATGTCCCAGAGTTGCCAGAGTTTTGGTCCAAGGATTGGGTCATCGAGGCCCCGGGCCACAACTGCTACCCAAACCACATTGCACCGGCCCCTCATGGATCTTCCTGCGGGTGGTGAGCCTACTGGAAGGCGGGCCCACGTCGCTCTTTCAGGCTGAGCCTGGCTGGGTCCCGTGGGCAAAGACCCGGCAGTCACCAGGCGCTCAAGCCTGCGAGCCCCAACCCCAGGCCTGGCTCCAGGGTGGGGCCCCGTGTAACGCCAATCCGGGCGACGTAACGGTCCTTGCTGGTCTTCTATTCATGATGGGCTTGTGAACCGCTCTTAGTCTGGCCCGTCACCTAGGACCTGTTTGCCATGGGAGACCCTACCAGGGGCGTAATGCCCCCGACAACATAGCTCCTAGGATCATTCAGGCACACAAACCCCTCCACCACAGTAAGGTGGTGGTTCAAGGAGGGGTGCATTGTGTATGTTAAATGTAAATAAATGTTTAGAGTAAATAATGTAAATAATGTTAATTAATTTCACTGGGGTGGGAGGAGCCTCAGGTATAAGGGCCAGGTGAGGAATTAGTGCAGGGAGTGACTAACAAACTAACCAGAATTTAACCTTTTTCACATTGTCGATTAATGAATGAAGCTGCAATGAACAGTGAAAATCCCAAACATGATTCAGAGCAAAATGGAGTGCCAGCTGAAACTGAGCACCTAAATAAAAGATAGAAGGCAAAAGAGAAAAAAAAAACATACTGTCAAATTATTTATGTAGTCTAGTCGTCACTTGTCACTGAGATTCATTCAAATATGACACATATGAATAATACCTATGTTATGTTAGTAGGATCAAGAAGACTGGAATTGGATGGGGATTAGTGAGTATCTGAGTAATGATTACTGTATGACTGTAGTCAAATATGTTGATACAGCATTTTAGATTTAGCCAAAATGGTTACTTTTTGTCATTTAAAAAGTCTTATCACACTTTAGCATGAGGAGCTGGTCAAAGTAATAACAGTGAGTGAGATGAATATGAAATTGAAGATTGAGTTTAAAAGAGGATTTTAGCTTGTTTGGGATAACTTTCTGCACATTTTCAGAGTAAACCTGAAGGGTTATCAATCAGTGAAGGAGGCAAATGTCATCTCTAATCTCTGCCATCAGAGCAGACATCATTGCACTCTGCCATTTAAAATATTTGGTCAGAGTTTCCTGCAGCGCACTACATCAGTGGCATCATGCCAGGGCCTAAAATAAATGACAAAAGTGCTGGGTGAGTGAGTGGGTTAAATTAACACGTAGCTCACTACAATCTGATAAGACAAAACTGAAAGAGTTCTTTATTAATAACTTGTGCTAGTTTGTGTGGTGTGAAACATAAGTCTTAGCTTACATGTATAACAAATCTGGACATAGTTTTTATTCACAGTTTGTGCTATGTTACTCTGCTCTGAATAGGCTGTACCTCCTTAAATGAGATAATAATGCTGTTGTTTTAAATGTTTGCTACTTTTCAGGTAAATATGTGCATTTGTTTTCATATTTTTTGAATAAGACATTTTAGTTGGTTGGTTTGTTAGTTTATGTAAAGCAAAATACACAAAAGCTCATCATTTTAAAAAAATGTCATTAATTGCAGATTTTACAGTGAAATATGTACATGCATGCCTTCCTCCCAGCCACATCTTCACAAAACAACTAATTACAGTGACTAAGCTAAAATATAACTAGCATACTAACTGGCTAACTGGTAAGATATTATGACAAATTGTAAAATGTAGCATAATGCCAGTACATCGTTGGTTTAGTTTAATTTCATGTGGTTAAGTTTAGTTTTTATTAAGTTTAATTTAGTTTACTCAGGTAAGCTTAGCTTAGTTTAGTAGTCTTGTCATACTTTGGTTTATTTTAGTGTAGTTTACCTCAGCAAAGGTTAGCTCATCATATTCAAGAATCTTTATTTGTCATTATGTTTTGGCATAATGAAATTAAGATAGATGACTCCCAGCTGTAAGCATAAGTATATGGAAATATATGTAGTACGTACATATGGTCATAAATTTAAAAAAGTCATAAATATCTAAAGATTTTAGAGTTGTAGCAATGTAGCAATGTACAATAGGGTAAGGGGTGGGTCAGTTGTTTAAGTGTAGTCAGTGCATGGCTCAGTTCTAGTTCTCAATTGTTCATTATGTGTGTGTGTGTGTGTGTAATGGGGAAATGGATTGAACAGCTCTGGGGAAAAAGCTGTTTTTCAGTCTGGTAGTTTTGGTTTTAATGTTACTGTACCGTATTCCAGAGGGAAGCGGTACAAACAGTCCATTTCCCGGGTGGGTAGGGTCGGCGGCAATATGTCGGGCCTTCTTCTGATCCGGTCAGCCTGTATTGAGTAGTGACGTGTCGGTCGCGAACGATCCGGCTCTTAGAGCCGGCTCTTTGAAGTGAACGACGGGAGCCGGCTCCTGATCGGGAGCCGCTTTGTTTCGTTTTTGTATATTATTATTTTTTCTCTTCAAGCCGCACGTGATTGGTCAAATATGTGTGGTATCATCTCTGTGTCTGCGCAGAGGGGGGAGGGGCGGTAGTTACACACAGGTTACACACACACACACAGCACACACAGGAGTGGGGAGTCAGGGAGTGGCCCTTTTCCACCAGCACCTACTCGCCTCAGTTTCGGTCGTTTTCCATTACAATAGAGTACCACCTCTGCGTGGGTGGGGTCGTCATAGCAACGCGGCCGAAACTCCAGCGACGTCATTTGTTATGCGACACAAACACGAAACAACTATGGAGGCCACCAGACAAAGAAATGTCTGCACCTCGTCGTTGCTCCTGCGGGGTTGATTTCTGTGCAGCCATCTCTGATCGTGTTCGTTGTTGTTATTGCGTTTTAAAAATGGCGCGGTTGACTCTTATGAACGAAGTCGCTCTCCCGACTCATCTAGTGACGTCACGCCCTGGCCAATCAGTGGCCTGCCGTCTGCCGACGTCACATTCGGCCGAGTAGGTACTAGAAAAGAAAAGTACCTGGTACCAGGTACTAACATGTAAGGGAAACGCAGCGTACAAACCGAGTCGAGCTTCGAGTAGGTACTAGTGGGAAAGGGCCATCACAAAGGGCCAGTGGGCCACAAGGAGAGACTACATGAATGCGCTGGAAAGGTAAAATGAGTGACAGCAGGAAAAGGAGTAAAATCTGGACCCATTTCAATTCTATTGATAATACAAAGGCAGATTGTAGAGTCTGCAAGATTAAAATCTCACATCAAGCCAGTGATTATGCGTTGTTTCACTTTAAATTTGTTTAGTAGAAAAAAGCTAAAAGTTTAAAATAGTTAAAAGTTCAATTAGGGGCTGCATGACAATGAGCATGAGACTGTACCTGACCTGACAATGCCTGGAGATTATGACCTTTGTGTACCTGTGATGAAACAAATGTAAATGTTGTGTTATCAATAATATTGTTGGCTGATATTAGTGATTAAAAATAGATTAATAAAGTGAACTGAGATAACATCTGCAACAACTTAAAACAATTTCCAAGTTCAGTTTATTAAACTCAATTTGTAACATTTAAACAAAACTGCTCAGTCTGTGTGATTCTCAAAACAGAGGAAAAAAGTGCAAATGATTCACTGGGATGTGCATTTTTATAGACTTAACACAGTAACATTCAAAACTTTTTTAAAGCTGTAAACATTGGTCACTTGTCAGCTTATTCCTTTTCAAAAAGGTACAGTGGTACCTTGACTTACGAGTGTCCCAACTAACGGGTTTTTCGAGATATGAGCCGTCTCTCGGCCAATTTTTTGCTTTGAGTTGAGCTAAAACTCGAGTTACGAGCGAACTTCAGACATCCCACCGTTAGTTGGAGCAGTGAACACCACAGTGAGCATCCCGAGTCTCCTCGGTCACTTTAAGCGCTCAGCTCGCAGTGAAGCAGCAGGGTTGTGTTGCATTTGTGCTTTCAGTTATTTTGCAAAACTTCGTTTTTCCCACCATGGGTCCGAAGAAAGTGAGTGCGAAGGACAGTGCTGAGATGAAGAAGATGATGTGCATTGAATCAAAGAAAGAAATTATCGAAATATCAAAATTATTAATATTCTTTATTTATAAGAACATTTTTCTTATTTAAAAACGTAACAAAAAATTGCGGTGTTTTGGGGGGGTCCGGAACGGATATATGTATATGACTTTTTAACATTTGTTTTTTTGTGCAAAATCTGCAACAATGTTGCTTATATTTTATCTTTTCAGAAGGGATGAAAAGTGCATAACATTTGCATTTACTTTGTACTTCTGTACTTTTTACTGTGTACTTCTACTGGGTTGAGCGGGCGGCCCCACCTGACGCGCCCCACTGTTTGAGAAACACTGCTCTAGTCTAGTAATCTATGCAATTCACACATATACCATCACTGAATTCACAATTCTAGCAGCAATGACTTATGACAGGTATGTGGCAATTTGTTATCCACTGGTTTATCATGCAATGATGTTGCAAAGAATTGTTAAACTTATTGTTTTTACTTGGCTTTACTCCATGCTGGCATTTCTCATTGTTTTCATTTTCACTCTTCAGCTGCAGTGAGAGAACCATAGAATAGGTGTACTGTGTGAATTACGCACTAGTTAAACTTACCTGTACAGATACATCTATTGTTAACATAATTGGCCTACTATCTGTAGCTCTATATACATTTCCACAGCTTATCATGATATGTTATTCATACAAACACATCCTGATACATACACGCCTCAGCTCTGCTGCTGCCTTCCTATAGGCAGAAATTGAAGCGTGACGGACCGGTGACGCGGACCATTCAGCAGTGGTCCGACCAATCAGACTCGGCTCCGGAGAGCCATCAGCAGCGCAAAGAGACAATACAGGGACAAAGTGGAGTCTCATTACAAGGGCTCCAACACCAGGAGCATGTGGGCTGGATTAAAAACTCTTACGGACTACAAAAAGAAGATCAGCAGTGCTGAGGTGATGTCTGCATCTCTGCCTGATGAGCTGAACACTTTTTATGCCCGCTTTGAGAGCACCTCTCCAGCTGTGGAGGTGCAAAAGGCTCAGGAGGACCACTGCCCACCTGTGATATCCAGGGCAGACGTGTGCAGAACTCTAAAACAGATTAACACACGTAAGGCTCCTGGACCTGACGGCATCCCCGGCCGAGCTCTCAAGGTGTGTGCAGATCAGCTGGCAGACGTCTTTGCAGACATTTTCAACGTGTCACTGCTCCAGTCTGTAGTCCCCACATGCTTCAAGGAGACCATCATTGTCCCTGTCCCCAAGAAAACCAAAATCCTCTCCCTGAATGACTACCGCCCAGTAGCACTCACCTCCACCATCATGAAGTGCTTTGAGCGGTTAGTCAAATCATTCATCACCTCTTCCATCCCGGACTCACTGGACCCACTTCAGTTTGCCTACAGGCCCAATAGGTCAACTGAAGATGCCATCGCCCTCACCCTCCACACTGCCCTCTCCCACCTGGACCAGAGGGACACATATGTGAGAATGCTGTTTATTGACTACAGTTCAGCATTCAACACCATCGTGCCCTCCAAGCTCGTCACCAAGCTCAGGAGAGGAACACGCCCCCCTCTCCATCAACGGGACTACGGTGGAGAGAGTCAACAACTTCAGGTTCCTCGGGGTTCACATCAGTGAGGACCTCACCTGGACTCATCACACTGACTTTATCACAAAGTCAGCCAGACAGCGGCTCTTCTTCCTCCGCAGGCTGCGGAAGGCTCAACATGGACTCCAGGATACTCTACAGGTTCTACAGGTGCACCACAGAGAGTATCCTGACTGGCTGCATCACCGCCTGGTACAGCAGCTGCACCGCCCTCAACCTGTAAGGCTCTACAGAGGGTGGTGAAAGCTGCTCAGCACATCACCAGGACGGAGCTGCCATCCATGGAGGACCTCTACACCCAGCGGTGTAGGAAGAAGGCCACCAAAATCATTAAGGACCCCAGTGACCCCAGCTACAAACTGTTCTGCCTGCTGCCGTCTGGCCATTTGACGGTTCCGCAAGCATTCGAGCCCGAACCACCAGGCTCAGGGACAGCTTCATACCGCAGGCCATAAGACTTTTAAACTGTGTTCACAACACCACCACTTCTTAACAACCCACCACTTCTGCTGTGTATATTCTCTATTGTATATATATATATTGTATATATGTTACTTATAATACCTACTTACATTTACAGTTTATATTTTATTTGCATAACTTATATTTTAAGGTCTTGACTTATTTTATTACTCTAGTTTATTATTTATGTTTAAATTTTATTTTATTTGTTATTTTATTTTCTAAATTATCTTTTTGCTTTTCTTGTTTCTTGTTTCTTTAGCATTGTTAGGAGAGCCTGGGACTTAAGAATTTCATTACCAATGATTGCTGATGTAATTGTTGTGTAATGACAATAAATTCTTGAATCTTGTGTCTCGCCATTCAGCAAATCCAAGCTCAAGGCCCTCCGGACCTGCACTCCCCACATACTGGCAATAATTAACTACACTATCGGGTGCTCGATTTGATATTAGTCACCTATCTTACCAGGTCAAATTGTTTTTATCTCTGTACTTTTTGATATTTCCACCCATTCTTAATCCAGCCATCTATGGAGTATTCAGCCCATAATGAAAAAACAGTTTAAGCTTTTCAGCAGAAAAAGCAGAGAAGAACAAAAACTAAGAAATAATGTAGCCGTGAAGGTTCGTGTTGTTGCGCCTTAGGGTGTGTATTGCATGCAGCGGTGAAGACTGATGCCTCCAGAAACACATGAAACAGTCCCCTGTCTCTTCTTTTTAATCACATTTGCTATCTCATTTACTAAAACAAGAGCATAACAGGAGTGTTGAATTCGTGTCATGCCATGTAGACTTTTGGAAGTGGTATCAGACTGTGCATATAATGTAGTGAGTTTCAGTCAGTTTGTCTGAAGCTTCCTGTACACTGGCTCTATAAAGACATATTTTTCAATGTTCACTGCATTTTTTTAAAAAATATTTGCTGACGTAAATGTATTACTGAACCTTTAAAACACAATATTTGTCTTTCACACTTTGTCCTGCCTGTTCTGCAAACTAATATGACCAATGTTGGTTTTAATTGCACTGATTGATCCCTTTAACCTTTAGATGATAAGTTATACATTTGTAGTGCAGTGTATGTTATCGTCCCTGACATTATATACATTTATATACACTTTCCTTGTCCTGATATTTTTGTTGATTTTTTTGTCATGTTTATGATAAACAAATGTGCGGTACTTTTACTGCAGAACTGTATAGTTTAACTGTAATGTCTGAAAGTATAAAAAAAAAAATTATTCCCCCAAAACATTTGATTAAATTTTGTTTGCTTGCTGAGAACAACGAATGTGCTAGGTCCAGCCCTGTTTGTCCTTTCTGTTCAGTGAATACTCTGAGTACCACAATGAGCTGAGAACATGAAAGACCTAACAGTGAAAGTAGTCTGCTTTTGCTATGACTGAAAATATGAGCTTTGTGCATGCAAAAACAGATAAACACCATTATTATAATGAATGAACCAATACCAGTTTCATCCATATTCCAGTGAGTGCACAATGACACATGATTTTATTCTATACTGCTTAAGATTTTCCTATCTCTTCTTCATTCTTCATGCAGTTTAGTTTGGTTTAGTTAAGTTTAGTTTAGGTCAGCTTTGCTTTTTTTTACTCATCTTGTCATGAAGAAGTTTTCAGTTTAGTTTAGTAGCAACTAATGGGAAGCAATTAAATTGATAAACACGCTCATTAGCAGTCAGTGTTTTACATCCCTTTGGAAGTAATTAGGAGCTGCATCACAATGAGCATGAGACTGTACCTGACCTGTAAACAATACCTGGAGATTATGACCTTTGTTTACCTGTGATGAAACAAATGTAAACACTGTGTTATCAATAATATTGTTGACTGATAATAGTGATTAAAAATACAATTACAAGAAGATTAAGATGAATTTATTATTTTGTAGATTTTATGAACATGAAAAGTGTAGTCTGTGATCCTGGAGAGAAAAGAAATCCACAAATTACCACTTCTTTTGGAAAATAAGATCTTTTTAAGTAATCATGTTTTTAATCACTATTATCAGACAACATTATTGATAACACATCGTTTACATTTGTTTTAATACAGGTACACAAAGGTCATAATCTCCAGGTATTGTTTACAGGTCTGGTAGCCATGAAGGCTCGTGTTGTTGCGCCTTAGGGTTTGTCTTGCATGCAGCGGTGAAGACTGATGCCTCCAGAAACACACGAAACACAGAGTCCCCTGTCTCTTCAAGGTTTTTAATCACATTTGCTATCTCATTTACTAAAACAAGACCAGAGCAGCCAGTTCAGAGAAAACAGGTTGAATTCATGTCATGCCATTTAAAAAGATGGAAGTGGTATCAGACTGAAGCTCGACTTTGTGCATATAATGTAGTGAGTTTCAGTCAGTTTGTCTGAAGCTTCCTGTACACTGGTTCTCTAAATACATATTTTTCAGTGTTCACTGCATTTTTTAAAATATTTGCTGATGTAAATATACCACTGAACTTTTAAAACACACCTTTGTCTTTCACACTTTGTCCTGCCTGTTCTGCAAATATAACCAACTATTGGTTTAATTATAGTGCTGACTTATGTTTTTCAGTTGCAAATAAATGAAAAAATACTCACATAATTGTTATGTTTAAACTTTAGATGATAAATTCTTCATTTTTAATGCAGTGAATGTTATCGTCCTTGACTTTATACACATTTATACACTTCTCTTATCCTCAGGGGGGTGCTCTGCTTCAGATATAAAATTGTGCCCAGAAAAAAAAAAATCCATAAAAAAACCATGCCAGAGCTGATATTTGTGTTTATATCTCAAGAGCTCTTTTCGTGCAAGAAATGTGCAGTAATAAAATGTTCTGCAGACCTGCTATAAAGGTTGAATGTAATGCCATGTCAAGAATAAAAAAATAAACAAATTTGTTTACCCCAAAACATTTGATTCTTTGCATTTACATTTGATTTGATTCTTTACTTGCTTTGCTCATTTGATTGTTTGCTTGCCAAGGGCACTGAATGTGCTAGATCCAGCACTATTTGTCCTGTTCGTTGACTATTTTTCGTCAACCAAGTCGTGTAAAAACACAGATTAAGTATCCACAGAGAGCATGATCTGGGATTAAAGCTACTGTAGACTACATCCTCTCATGTTGAATCTTTCTGACCAGAACCATTGGCGGTTATCCAGAAACTCACAGAATAATAGTTGCCTTCCTAACATATTTTAATTCAAAGAGTCATGTGCTAGTTTACTTTATGTTTTTGGAAATATGATATTCCCTTTGGGATATTTGTGTTCATACTTTCACTCCAGATAAGGCACTGGTTTTCTCTGTGGATCCTCGTCTGTGTTTTTCTTTGTTACACATTTACCATATATGACACATAAGAATGCCTGAGGCTTCATGTATACTGTATTATATTTGCATATGATTATCATCCTCTGAGTCAACCTTTATTAGGCTGTCTTGTATGAGAGGGGTCTAAAAATAGTAATCTAAAATGTGATTATGAAAGAAAACACATATAACAATGGATCTTACGTGTGCCTATGCCATACTTTATTTAATAAAAAAGTAATGTAGCTACAACATGGCACACTTGTGCAATGTCAGTCAATTTCCAATTGGCATGGTAATGTGTTTTAGTTATACAAAGCATGCTTGTACATTAAACACTTAATAAATACAGTTATTCCTCTTCTTGTGGTGTACACTTAAAAAAAATCAACTTCTGCAATATTCTGGGGCCAAACTGTAAAATAAGTCTTAAAAACACAATGTGGCGGTGGTGGTGGGGCATCGACACCAGTATTCTCCAGACCAAACACACTTAGAAATACAAAACCATTTTACAAACAATTAAGTAGACAGCATGCATACAAAAATAGACAACTATTCTGATCATTCCTTTGTACAATAGTAGTTCATTATTGCCAAGCATTATATTTTTGTGTCCCCATTTTGAGGAATAGCTTGCTTTCTATATCTTCTCTTGTCTCTTTCAGAAAAAGTACACTGTACATTCACAATCACTGAGGCACAGCACTTGATTTACAATTTGTATAAGTACCCCAAAACATTGTGTAGTCACTATTGTTGTAGTAATGTCATATTATACATATGTGTGTGTGTATATATATATATATATATATATATATATATATATATGTGTGTGTGTGTGTGTGTGTGTGTGTGTATGTGTGTGTGTGTATATATATATATATATATATATATATATATATATATATACACACACACATATATACATATATATATATATATATATATATATATATATGTATGTGTGTGTGTGTGTGTGTGTGTGTGTGTGTGTGTCTGTGTGTGTGTGTGTGTGTGTGTGTGTGTGTGTATATATGTATGTATGCCTGTACACTCATAGAACAAACATACCCTTTAATCATACATGCATGCATAACAAAGTCTGGTGTACATCCAAAATTCCTTTTAATTCCTCAGTTAATCTCTGCTGAGTGGCTGTACACAACTCCAGCATAATGTTCAAAACAATTCAACAGAAGTGAGGGGAGGCGGCCATGCATGTGAGCGATGGATTAAAAGCTCTCCAACAAGTCTTGGACACAGACACAAAGTGCTTAAACCCTGTCATAAAACCTTATTATCATTTCCTCCAGACAGACATTTTTTTTTGTTGTTTTTTGGCTTTTGTAACAACCCTTGTCTTTAAAAGAGAGGGATCAGGGCGGAGAGGGACATCCAAGTTATTGTGCTCCTGCACGGTGAGAGAGGTTGGAGGGGTGGCAACAGGAAAAGAGATGTAGAGCAGAACAGGTAAAAGGCGGTTTCTTGATTTTTATCTCCAGCAGAGTGATGCCAGCTATGTGAGGCACAGGCAGAGGTGAAACATTTGAGGTTTAATAGACATAACGATCCTCACCCTAAAAAGCCTAGAGACTGGTTCGTGTCTTGAAGAGGGACATTCTGCAAGGAGGTGAGGGCATTAATTAGTAATCAGCAGATAAATCACACCCTCATGGACAGACATAAATGCTCAAAACATGTTGCTGTACCTTAAGTGAGCTATGGAGGATCCGCAGGCGATGAAGCTTGTCATTGAGCAGGGGGTCGTTTACTCGGCGGACAAATGAGCGCTTGTACTCCAGGCGACTGGCTGATCTGTGGTCAGCTGAGGTGGACAGACTGGTCTGCTCCAGAGCACGGTACAAATCTCCCAGAGAGTCTGCCTGCATCCTGCAGTCCCGTCCATGTCCTGGCAAGAAGGACGAGCAATCATCAACAAAGATTTTATGTTAAACTAAACTTGAGGATGAAATGTTTCACTTTTTTTTACAGCAAATACCAATAGTCTGTCTGCATACTGAGAATTCTTCTAAATTCACACAATTCAACACACTTCAGAGATATAAACTTTCACAAACTCATTTTAGCAGTGAATCTCTCACCGCTCCACCAGATGAAACTGTAGGCAGCCTCTTGCTGCCCACACGTTCACACAAGGCACAAGCCGCTTGTATGCTATCTGCCCAGCATGAAATGGGAGAGAGCTGAAGCTTACTAGTGAGTGGTAAAGGGACTCAAAAATACAGCACGTTGACAGCAAGGTCAATGGATTATCTTGAGTAACCAGAACGATTTCCTGGAAAGAACTGTCGTTTCTTTAAAAATTGCCTTCCTGGGGTGGTTTTAGTGATTTGATGCATGCAAAGACTGAGATGAAGCTCTGTCTGTGTGTTGCATATATGGAGGAAGGTGGAGGAAAAATCCAGATTGTTTTCTCAAGAAAAAATACTTTCTACTAGCAAATAATAGTTGGAATATTTTTTCCATTAATCAGTAGATTTTTGTGTTTGTCAAGATCAATTAAATAGCAACAAATGCTTCACAGTTAGCCAGAACCAAAGTGGCACCTTCAAATCGCTCGCTCTGTCCGAGCAACGGTCAACCCTCAAATGTTCAGTTTGCCGTAATTAAAGACAGGTATTATCAGATAATCCTCACTTTTGAGAAACTGGAACTATGAAATGTTTGCAATAATCATTTCAGCTTTTATACACTGTTGAGTAATTTAATCTACAACAAGCCATCATATCTTAACACTTTTCATATGTTTTGTATGCAAACTCTTTATTGGTAAAGTAACTGTAGCTGTCAAATAAATGCAGCACCTAAGATCTATATTGACATACAACACCTGACTAAATGTACTTACAGTACATTTACAGTAGTTACATTCCGGCACTACTTGCTATAATCGAAATAACTTGAATTTTAGATCATTACAATACAATTAACTGTTTTAAACATCAAATTAAAGGTAAAATGAGCATTTTGCATTTTTCTGCCTTTTAATCATGAATGCTTAAACACGTATACTTTAATAATATTTTATACTATATAAGTATATTATTCCTCTAAATCTATATTTCCCTTTACTATTTGTGTTCCTTAATGCTCTCCTCTGTCTTCTGTCCTCTCCTGTGATGTAATTATGGATTTCCTTCAAAGGCCCACAGGAAGCACATTTATGTTATTTCTAACACATCACTTTGTGGTACTGTTCTTCATTGAGGCATTTTCTTTAGGAAAACTTGGCCTCAAACCTGCAGCACTGGGTGCACAGCTCACACATGGTGGTAATGAACTAACTTTGTCTAATGTTTACATGCACTGCCCTCTGTTGGCATGATACTAACACTACACTAGTGCTCTGAATGTGTTAGTTGTCACTCGATTTTGTGTTTTCGGAGCAGGGTGGTGCGTCCTGAAGCTTTGGGGCTGTGCTTTGAAATGTATCATGCTTTATTTGCCGCCTGTTTTGTGCTTCTTTCTCGTCTTTACAGGCAGAGCTGGAGAGAGCGAACGGTGGAGCGATAGATAAATGAGGACAAGGAGAGGGGACCCTTGGGCGTGTTTCTTTATCCTGTTCAGAATTCGACACTAACATGGACTGAAAGGATTCCTCCTCGCTTCACCATTCAAACAAAGCCAAGAGGCACTATGACATCTTGATCGGGCAAGAGAGAGAGAAGAAAGGTTAGAGAAAGAGTGAGTGTGTGAGTGAGAGTGGACTGCCAAGATTAATCACTATCAAATAAGACACTAAATTTTATCTCAATCAGACAACTGCCCCGGAGGTCTTGTAGGGATGGCAAATGGGCTGGCTTCAAATCCAATCCAATAAAGCAATATTAGCAGCTTTAATAAAATAACTGACGACAAATAAGTGCACTTGCTTAACACTATGCAGATACAAAGACCGACCTGCATGCGTCGGTGAGCAGGAAAGATGCCCACATTTGGAGATTTCAAGAAGATCTCGGCAAAATTGTTAAGTATGTGATGCCTTAATCTCCTTTAATTGTCTCCTTCTAACCTTAGCTCAGGTTAGCAGGAGACAATTAGATCAGATTAGCCCAAGTGCCCCTTCTTTGACACCATCAAGTCATGTTCCAAATGTGCTCATTTAAATTAACTGGGTGATATTTAACACTGTTGATTATATAAAAGCAGATATTGACAGACAGAACCTTGAATGGCTCCTATTCAGACTTGATCTCTTTTTTTGTCATAAGCTGAACATTTTGATACTTTTACTTCTAGCTATCTGTTTCGACTTCTCTGCTCATTTGCAGACTAGTTTTTCTGCAGTCTCAATCACAGCGTGTGCTGTTAAGGTACTACAAGTGACTCAGATCAGTGAGTAGCATTTGTGCTAAATATCAGCAGATTTATAGTCCTATTTGTCTGTTTATTTTTCTCCAAAACACAAATATGTGGATAATTTATTTTACAAAATTATAATTTCATATAATTTAATTTAGCTGGGCTTTCTGATCTAAAAAAGACAATAAATAGCTCTGTTATCATGTGTTTTATTTAGGGCAGCAACTGAAAAATTTTGCAATTGCCAGTAAAATGGTGGAAAATGTCCATCACAATTTCCCAAAGTGATCACATTTGTTGTAGAAATGACTAAATGTATATAATTGATTGTCAAATTATGCAATCGTAATATAAATAGATAAATTATTCTTTGCAGTTAATTTGATAATTGATTAATCAGCTGATTGTTTTAGTTCTTGTGTAATGCAATATACTGTATTCTTTAAATGTCTGTGCTTGTGTTAGATGGAGAAAGATGTAAAACACAGATTCTGTGTGTCTGACCAGTGTCTCTGGGCCGGTCCAGCTGGTAGTGCTGGGGCTCTCTCTGATCTGACGCAGCGGCGGTGGCAGCCAGGATGGCGTGGAGCCCGCTGTCCCTGGGTAGTGTGAAGCTGCGGGGTTTCCCTCCGGCCTCTGAATCGATACTGGTCCTGAGAGGCAGGGGCAGGGCTCTGTACTGTTCCTGCAGCAGGCTGCGCTGTGCCGGCAGGGTGGACTGTCGGCGGTACTCCATCGCCAGTTGGTCTCTGTCAGAGAGCAGAGTCTCCTCCACGGGAAACGTCTGGAGGTAGTGCATCCTCGCGTTGCTCTCCATCTGGTCATGCCATGAGTTTCGATGGCTGCTCGTCTTCTGCGCGGGGGAGACGCCGTTGTTGCTGCTGCCACCGTCCTGAGGCTCAGAGTGAAACTCCTCATGGGAGGAGCGGGACTGGAACGTGTCTGAGGAGGAGAGGTGGCCACGTTTCGGTTCCAGGTAGGGACTCACCTATACACAAACAGATGATTAGCAAGGCAGACAGAGATGTTGATATCTCTCTATTAAACTACAGGCTTACAGACTCACTGAGGCTGCTCTGGGAAAGGTGTCGTAAGGTGGTGGCGGACTGTCCTGTTTGGGCATCGAGGGCATCTCCATGTCGTCATGATCACTCTCACTCCAGTAATCTGTCATGAACAAACAGGCGGCGTCATGTTTTTATTTCAATAGCAGAAACCAAGCCAAAACCACACAATTTTAGATCTTTTTATTAAAAAAACGCACAATCTCCCCACATGGACCTCAACAGCTGTGATTTGATTATGAGACTTAAGTTTAAAGCTGATACAAATCAAAGAACTGTACAGTTTATGAGGTTTAGCTTCTGAGCTGCTGCATCAGGTCAGAAAGATGATTTCCATGGATGAGTGTTCTGACAGGAGTAGCTGCAGTGTCTGTGTAGCGTAGGTGTGATGTCTAACTACTGTCGAGGCTGAGTGTGAAGAAGGATGAATCTAAGATGTGAGAACTTCCTGTTAAGTCTTCTGGAGGTGTTGAGGGTCTAATTTAGCAGTGCGTCTGTGAAGGAAGGAGCCCACCCCCCCACCCTTCATAAAAACCAATGACAAACCTGATCTCACCCGCCCACCTCTGCAAGGTTCCTACGTAGGTTCCTCTAAATAGCACAAGGGTTAGTTACTTTACCTCCTGTCCATTTGTAAGACGCCAAAGAACGCCAGAATTTTAAAATAACAAGGACACCTTCATCCCCTAAAATTAGCATTTAAATTCAGTACAAAGAAGAGATGCTTGATTCAGATGTGACATGGAAGTGAAGCCTGGGAGAGGTGTGAAAAAGCTCCTGCCACTGATCTGCGAATAACATTTACTTGAATTCTCTACATCAGGACTTGTTTTTCTGGGTTATTGCATCACACAAACGATCCAAGGTTATAATTGTATTAATTTAAATTCATATTTATTTCCTTATGACACCTCTAACTTTGATAATCAACTAAAAGCAAAGAAGAGACAGTATTGATTAAACCTGATGTCGAACGAACGGTGAGAACTTATCTACCTATGTACAAGACAGAGTTTCCAAGCTCTTGATGATATTAAATATCATATAAAATATTAAATATTGTTCATATATTATTAATTATGGAACTGTGGCTTCTAGAGACATATTGGACATTAGAAAATGTGCTAACGAGCAGATTTCTTTTGTTGGTTGTGTGTTAAATTTATGGAGCCTGTAGCCCGAGGCTCCTTGTTTGCAGCATGTACAGGATGGCGCTGAAGGAGCAACACTATGATGGAAAATTACTGCTGTGAACCTGTGATAGCACATTAAAACTGTGCCGAGTGAAGACAAGGCAAAATGATTATTAATGCGTCCGTACTTTATACATGGTTCCTCAATCTCAACGTGACAGTGGCATGTCCCACTGCTAAGTATCAGTGGTTTTATATAACTGATGACCAGCGACCTAAAACAGATGAATGATGCTTTGCAGCGCCATGAACAGAGTCTGTGACTAATCTCACCTTGGTCCTGGCGAATTTTCTCCTGCTCGGAGTAGCCCGCCACTGCCATGCTGAGACGACTCAGCCACCTGTGGGGGAGAATAACAGGCATGACGCACAGCAGCTTGACATCCAATAAAACATCTTGCGTGTGTATGTGTGTGTGTGCTTCCCTGTTAGACCAATCACCTTACAAAACTGCTCTCTGTCAAGGAGAGTGGGCAGTCCGGTAGGGGGATTCAATTTTCGGCCAGCGGGGCTTTAAATGTAACCGCAGATGTGGATTTGGGGGAGTTTACAACATGACTATCACAGCCTCATTAACTCACCGGGACATGTCGTCTACATTTTCCGCTGCAAAGTAGAAGGTCTTTATCTTCGGATGGCAAGCCTTGAAAGCACTGAAAAGGGACCGAGGGTATATTTAATCACATGTAAGCACAGGAACGGGGCAATATAGCACACATTAACATATGAATACAGAAGACTGCTGAGATAAACTACCATGGATCGCACATACAGTAATTCAGAGTGACAGAAAAACAGCAAGACTTTGCATCATAAGATAAAACTGCTCTGCTTATTTATGGCAGCTTTGCAAAAGTCTGAGTCAGTTTCATTAAAAGTGTGTTTATCTACATGCAAACACAAGTGGCATGATTTAAATGGATATAAGAAGGTAATGATAATAATTCCATAATTATGGAACACAACACCCACATAATAATTTTCAAACACCCTAATTTTCTAAGATTTAACCCATTAGTGAACAACAAACCAATCAAATGTGGTAACAGCAAGTGGCACATTCATTTTTTGTATTGAACTGTCTATGTGGGATCTGCAAGAACTTTCTTTGGTTTCATTGAAACTGAATCTTTTAAAAATTTCCTTTAACCAGATCTAGTGATCTAAACTTCTACATCTACGAGATTCAAAGCTTCCCTGTGGAGTTTTTGACCACTAGTCGCACTATAGAGCTGTTTTTTATACAAGTGGATTCCTGTATTGTGAATGTGCGATACAAAGCCCAGCCAAAGGTTTCTTCCAATGTTTTTCTGCCAAAGGACCAATTTGCAATTACCTCTGCATGGATAATACATTTGCAGGATTGTATCTTAATATGCAAAGTTTCTCCTATTAGTATTACAAAAATGTGCATCTAGTTTTGTTTGATTTTGGGGCTAATTGAGCGATGCAAATCTAAGAATCTTGATCTTTGATGTCCAGGTGAAAATCAGTACTCACAACTTCCTTCTGCATTCAGTGGCCCGGTCAATCTTAAACTCTGGGAGGCTGACAAAGCCCTCTGCCTTCTCATCCTTTGACAAGCAAAAGCAGAGTTAAATCAATGTGCCACATAATGAATAAAGGCTTAATGCTGTGAGTTGCTCTTTTGACAAAAAAAAAAAATCACCATATTCACCTCCTCATTCATGTACCAATACAGGCACGTGTCTTTCAGGATGAACCAGTATTTCTTCCACTTCTGCGAAAAATAGGTTTTAGCATCCTTCTTTTTCCACAGCCAGCCCTCACAGTCCCCCTGACCCAAGTCCCTGCAGGAAATCCGCCTCTTGCTGATTGAGGACATGGGACTTCCAGCTGCAGGCACCAGCAGGGGAGCAGAACAGACGATGGAGTCAGAAAACACTCCTCGAGAAACACCTGCTCATGTTTGGGTTTGAGTACAGGCGAGCGCTCAAATAAAAGTGCTTAAACTGACGCTCTTACCTTTGCTCTTTTTCTTTGACCTTGACAGCAGCGAGGATCGTTCAAACACCTGCACAGTAAGAGAGGAAAGAATGACAACATGCAGAGGATCCCAGCTTTGCTCCTGCGCTACCACATGCCAAGCATTATGAATTTTCACACACACAAGAGACTGACATGGTAGAGGGAGGCAGAGTCGGAGCTGGATGTGGACAGGGAGACTTCCATCTGGAGGGCGGGGACGAGCGTGTAATGGGTGGGACTGCTTCCTCGTTCAGTCTTTCTCCGGTTCTGACTCAGACTGCGTCCCAGCAGGAAGTCCTCCCCCGGGGCCTTGTCTTCACTCGCAAAACGCAGCAGGGAATTCTCTGCCAGGACAGAGGGAAACACACATTTATGGAATTAAACTTTAAAAATCAATCATTTACATGCCAAAAGCTCTGTACAGTCCCATCTGAATTTTAAAACGCTGCACCATTTTAGTGAGCTCATTTAAACTCGAGTTATTTTCCATGTCGAATATGGTCTACAATATATTAAATAAAAAATATACAATAGCACAATAGTTTATGTTACTTCAATGATCAAACATTTTTGTAATGTACTGTAAGACCAGTCAGTTATCTGAGATTTAACGATCTCTCTCTCTGAGATCAGTGAATGCTGACGTTTCAAAAGACCATCCATTTGAGAGGCATTCGAAATCTACAGAGGAAGGCTGTTGTCAGGCAGGAAGCCCTCAAAACTTCCAAATACTGTCTCCTGTAGATAAATTTAGCACCATCACTTTTTCTGAAAAGCCCAAAGGGGCAACATATCACCACCATCCCCAGAGGAAACAGACGCATCACTCAAGTCTTTCTTTGAGACTGAAATAAAGCAATTCAGTCTCCTCCCACTCCATTTACCACCTAGCTCAACAGTCACCGACAAAATGTGAAAATCTCTGGATATATTTCTACAGTTGCCAAAGCAACAGTGTACTTTTTATATCCAAACAGAGAGAAACAGCAAAGCTGAGAGCAAAAAAGAGAGAAACAGGGAGAGAGGGATGGAGGGGGAAAAGGAACAGTGATAGATTATGAACATATGGAGGAGATAGAGGCAGGAACCAATATCCAGCATGTTATCAGTTCTGACAGGTCGGCTCATCCTTCTACTTTTTGGCTCTGAGATCTGAGAGGGTGAGGGTATTATGAGATATCCACCCACTCACCCCAGCTCCCTCTGTCCCTCTCTGTCTCCCTCCTTTCTCTGCCTCCCTGTCTTTTTCTCTCTCCCACTGCCTCCCACTCACCTCTCCTGCTCTCTCTCTTCAGCTTGGCTAGGTCTTCGTTGTCTCCCACCCAGTTGTATTCCACCGGCATTGAGATGGGCCTGAGCCTGCCTGGAGCAAGGAGGCACAGGGAACGTCAATATTACACAGCTGCCCACACTTAGACACACACGCACACGCGCGCGTACACATCAAACAGCTGCAGACGTCTTAAAAACAACTCAAGAGCATACAGACGTCACAGTCGCAGGGCTTTGAGCTCTCGGCTCTCACGATTACAGCAGAGTCTTCAGATGAGGCCGAGGTCTTACCATAGGTGGGAGTGCTCCCCCTGCGGACTGATGACACCTCTTGGTTCTGGTCGTACTCATAACAGTACAGTATAGCATCTTCCTCCACCAGAGGAAATCGCCCCCGACACTCTTGGTCCAGGTAGGAGTTTGGTGACTCAGATCCTTGTGCGACATGGCCGTCCGTTTGAGGATCGTCACCTGGCAGATTTCCCTTGTCATCTCTGTGGTGACGGAAAGCAGGAAGTAATTTTAATGTCAGTAGAGACTAAGATGAGAGAAAATAAGAAGCAACTATCAGTGTGCATTTTAAGGTAAAAACTTTTTTTTAAAAAAACCCAGCAGAACTACCCTTCTTTCCCAAATTGATATACCACTCCCACACAGTGTTAACTTTGCAAAGAAAATCCTGCATTTGTGCAATCGTGCAGCTATTTCTAGCTGCAGATAAATACACATTAACGCTCCAGTGAGAATTTAGCATGTACGTGTTTTGTCTTGAAATAAAGTCCATGTGCCGGGTAATTAAGGAATATGTCAGTTTAATAGTGTTACTCACTGATGTATTTATAATAGTAATATAATCTATAATACAATCTCCTTGTGCCTGAGTGGGTTTTCTTTGGGTACTCCATCCCACAATCCAAAAACATGAAGGTTCATTGGTGACTCTAAAATTGCACGTAGGTCTGAGTGTGAGTGGTTATCTGTGTCTATATGTCAGCCCTGTGATTGACTGGCAGTCAGGATTTCCCCCGCATTTCACCCAGTGACAGCTGGGATTAGCTACAGCATCCCTGTGACCTTACTTCAGGTTAAGCGGGATAGAAAATGGATGGATGGAACTCTATGGTGCAGAGGAATGACCCAACAGGCTTTGGATACTAAGGAAATAATTCTTAGTAGAATCAAATTAAGTTGGTGTTGTAGGAATTTGCACAGGATTTGTCGACAATAGTAAAAGTAGTTTTAAGTCAGATGAGACAATTAAAAGTTCATATTACAACAAAACAACGACTCTACAGTGATGCTGGACAGCTCTGCACAGTGGTGCTTTGAGCTAAATGATAACATCAACATGCCAACATACACACAATGACAAGGATAATATGCTCATATTAAGCATGTGTGCTCGCTATAGCTCCCTTATTTTTCACTGCCTTTGTGGGTGCATTGCAGTACTATTTCTGTGTTAATAAAATGTCAGTCGGTGGACAAACATGAAACCAAAGGCAGGGATGTGTATCGAGGTGCTGATGTGGTCGTGATACGAACAATACAATGGCACACACTCACATTGCTCGACAATGCTAGTAGTGGTCAAAAACTCCACAGGGTACCTTCAATCTCTAATAAAACGTGAACCTCTATGTGTTTTATGTGTGGGTGTGTATTCACCTGGGGGTGTAGGGTTCTGCTGGAGGAGGAGGGATGTAGAGGTCCTGCAGGGCACAGCTACTCCGCCTGGATGGGGTACTCAAAGTGCTGGTGGGTGTGGCGACACTACTGCTGGGGCTCTGAGGGAAGATTGGCTGTGTGTGAGCGAGTGTATGTGTGAGTGTGAAGCAAAAGAGAGCGAGAGAGAGAAAGAGAGAGAGAGAGAGAGAGAGACAGGCCGACAGGGAGAAAGAGAGAGAGAAAGGGTAACAGTTACAGCGATTGACACATAGAAAATTTGGAGTTCGCAGCAGTTCAGTCAGTTAGTCAGTCAGGGACCATTTGTTCGGCTCAGCCTGTGATGCTGAGCATCTCAACCATGAAATGAGCAGTGTACTGTACGTTTTGGATGCTCCAGTTCTAACTGGTGCACACAGGAAGACGGGTCAGTGTGCAGTCTAGTCATCTTTCTCATTCAGGTCAAGGAAATTCTGGTCATAGCCTATATAATCAGCACACAGAGATGGATTGCTCCTTGTTTATCTACCTTACTTTCAATAGAAAACATGCCTGTAATTTCCTTTTAATCACCTTCTTGTCACATTTCTTATATCAAAATTGGGGGCTGCAAAATCATCAACTTAACTTGAACAATTCGAGAGAAGTAGTTCAGTCACAAGATGTCTGTGTCCAGCGATAAAACACAGACCTCCAAAAGCGCTTGAGTGCTTATTACATGAGTATGAACCGAAATTCTTTTAACAATATAATACTAATTTGTCTCCACTCAAACTATGCTAATATGTTGCGTAACTCACAGCTGACTAATGTGAGAGATGTATTATCGGGAGATGTGCTCCATCATAAGACCATTATGCGTGTCAGAGCTACTGCAGGGCTTCCACAGCACAATGTTCTTTTCAATAACTCAGCAGACTACCTTCTTAATTTTAGTCAAATCTCAGGGCAGAAAACATTACAGCTTCTATGTTCTCCACCCCTCCTTTCCTGTCCTTAAAAATGCCAGCAGGAGAGCAAATTCAATTTAGGTGGAGAAGAAGAAGGATGGGGATGTGATGCGAAGGAGCTGGGTGGGGAGGGGGTTGCTGAGCAGGACTGTGCTCCAGGGCCTCTGGGAGGAGAAAACATTTTCTCTGGCCTGGGACTCAAAGAGAGGCTGGGCTACATTAATACGCATCCCTCTCATTTCCACCCATTCTGGGTCAGGCACACAATACTAATAATGTAACCGCTTTGGCCGAAGTAGGACAACAGATGCCACAAAGGCCTGAAATGTCAACTTGTGAATGAATGATGCTGGAACTGTCAACCAATTAGTAGCAAGTTCTATCACAGAAAAGGAGGTGGGCACAATAAAAGCAATACCTATGCAAGGCAGTGTGAACCCCGAAGTAACAAAACCTCTCTAACAATGTTCTGACAGAAATAGAAGAAGTAAGGTAATGTTTGCTTCACGGTTCTTGTATTAAATTGCATCCCTTTGTGAAAGTGCTTCTCTAATTTAACCCCATGTTCGCTCTGTATTCTTCTGCTTCTCCTCTATATTGGACATTTGTGGGGCTTGGAGTCCAGAGTCCAGAGTCAGTGCAGACAGAAGCACAGAGATATACACATACAAATATGCACCAACACACACACAGACGTGCACAGACATATTCTGTGGAGAATGAAGGCGGCCGTCGTACTTGCAGAGCCAACGGTTTCCATCTCATGTTCTTCAGCAGGGCAGGGGTCGAGGTGAGCGTGCTCTGTGGGCGTTTCTTCAGCGTCAGGGTGACTCCTGCGGGGTCCCCACGCAGCAAATTCACCAAGTTCTTCAGCTGCCAGCCCACCTAGCGAACAACAACAGCATGATGAGGGTTTCCTCGACACGCAGGCTTCCCCGTGACTCAGACCAAAGCAATGACAGGCTGATATCTCAATACAAACATCCACTTGGTGACTGAAACGCACCTGGTTCGTTTGTTTCCTTTCACGTATCATTTGGAGGACTTTTCTATATGCCTAACCTGCTTTAATCAAGGTGCTGCAGTGTTCGTTATTTTAATTATAGATGTGGATCCTGATGGCTGGAGACTGCAGCACAGCCTGCAGCCTCTCACGTTGATGAGGATGTTAAATGTGAAGTTGCATGCCAAAGGGCGTCCTGTACACCTCCCGTGATATCAATCTGCAGGCGCTGTCATGATGCAGTAAGCCCCGATGTTGTGCGTTGTGAACAGCTGCATGCCTTGTAAATAGTCTTTAACCCAGTTTTGATGACATTTGGCACAAAAAGCAACCCGCCCAGAGAAACTGTCTGCAGCTGAACCAAATATGCCAGGTCCAGTTTGGGGAGAAAATATCCTCTCCTGCTTGGCTGGCTGCACTGAGTTTCAGTACATCTTGCGTATTCCAAGCAGCCTGAGAAACTGGGCATTTTTCAGGCACTGACCTAGCAATCACTTTGTTCCTTTCCAAGTAATTTTTCACCTTGACAGCCGCTACACAGAAATTCTTCACACAGAAAAGTACATTAAAGAGACAGACAGGCTGAAACAGACACTTTCATAATCCAAAGCCTGCTTTGTTCCATGATGAAAAGATTGTTTTGCTGTGTCTGGCCAAAAAAAAGTGTTTATTTAAAGCAGCGAAACCCCTTATTTCATTTTTATTTTTTCTCTGCTCCTCTGCTCGGTAGATAGTGTTCAGTCCCGCTCAGTGTAAGAATTTACTGTACCACTTGGACCTTTTTTGTGTGTTTGAAGCCTTCCCTATTTATTCACCATTCCTGCATAAGAAATTCTACCTGTCACTGCTACCTGGAGTTATTGATTTCTGATATCCTGTCTTTATATTCATAGCGTTTCAATCTCACTCTCAATAATACCAAATATTTTTCTGTTGCTTTTCTTGGCTTCTTCTGCGTGTGTTATGACATTTCCAGACTTAATCTCAAGGCAGCTTTCGCCTCTGAGGATTTTTCCTTCATTAGATTCCTCTGGTTGATGTAACTCCTTTGCCTCAGCAGCCATTCTTACATCTGCTTCCCATGTAGGATGTTCAAATCCAGTGAACCTTGGTCTGTGTCTTACTGCTGGACTTCTCCCTGCTGTCTTAATTATAGATCCCTGAATTGTTTCAAGCATCTCTTCTTTCTTTAGTTGTGTTTTTTTGATGTTCATTCCACTGTCTTTCAGCCCTCCTTGCTTTGCTGTTAAAACCTTTGCACCACTTTTCTTCTCTGGTTTCTTGTTTTCTTGTGAGCAGAGATGTTGCAAAGAATCCTGGGTCACCACGTATATGTATCTAGTTGAATGCAGCATCACCTCGTTTCACCAACCATCACAAATTTGTTCTTAACAGTGGATCACACTAAATTAAAGGTATTACCAGTATATAAGCTGATTATAGCCGTTGTGTATAGTCGTTGTGAGTGACAGTGCAGTTTTGGATCAGCAGACATGTCAACTGAGTTTACATATTGCCATCACCCACTTAAGCTGTCAAAGTGACTCACTCACTGCTGCTCATTTCAGCAACAGCCACAGCAGGACACCATTTCTCCACCACCAACTCCCCAGCATCCAACTGCGAACTTCGTAACTGCAAACCACTTCCAGACCACACACTAATAATACACCTAAAATTGAAAATCACTTTATGCTGTTTTCCCTGCCGGTATGCAGTAAATTAATGTATTTCACTGTGCTGACAGACGTCAATCAAGCTGCTGCCAATCAAACGGTAAAGAAAACAAAATGCTTCACAAAATTTCACACAGGTATGACTGGTAACATAAATCATTGCTCTGTTTCATTCAGGTGTTTCACTTGGTATTGTGCATGCATGGCCCACTAAGCCATCATTAATGTGATTAATTACACCTGTGCTTTCTCCACTATGACAGGTTAGAACATCTGCCATGAAAAAGGTCTGCTGGGACACAGAGCATTTCTTTTGGTTCCCCGTGAGGAGCACACAACGACGCCCCCCTGCTCTCATTTTTGGCAGCTTTTAAACTACGCCTCACAGCGAGATGAAAGAGTCTTGACAACAAAATCAACTCTGAATTCGCACTTATTCTCCATTAAAAAATGGCTGCATTCAGTGGGTGAGTTGACTGAGTGAAATGAACCTGACTTGAGCTGTGTAATTATCATACGTCTTGCTGTTGCTCACACAAGTGGCAATTATTTTAGACAAAGGGGGCTATATTTGAAATTGTGCACCACTGGAAGTTTTTGCTTTCATTTCCACTGAATCTATACTATGCCGTGTGCGTTTCAGCAACAGGCGGTTTGTGCAGTTTTGTCTCTTAGCACGAATCAGCGAAAGGCCAATTATTTTGTCTGATTACTGCACTGCTCAGAAGACAAGCTTTATTTTACCAAAATACTAAGAATAAACTTGGGGTTCCCTGATTTAAGGCACAGACCATGAAGGAAAACAACTCCAGTTTTCCCTGTCGTTCCCTGTCCCTCTTTCCTGTCTTTCCTGCCTTGTCTCTACAGTGCAACTTTAATGAAGGCATAAAAAACAACCCAAAAAAATCATGAAAAATAGGACATATTTGTAAGTTGTCCCAACTAATTGGAATAGGATGCAGATGTCCATCAATCAGAGTTCATATGCCACCACACTGTTCTGAGGAGAGGTCTATTTCATTAAAAAAAAACACCTGTGTGGGTGCACACGGGTGTTTTAAGAGTTTATGCACTACTCACAGAAATCACATTGAAAATTTTTATCCTGAGTTTGTCAAGGGCCATAAGCAGCTACCTTCCGTTCAACTGAAGTGCTCTTGTGAGCGTGAGTTCAATGATTTCGACTGAGCGTCCGACCGACCCGGTGACGAGCAAAGTAACTTATCCATCCAGTCACAGCCGCATATCCATATCTACAAGAGGCACTACAGCCAGCCACTTATACAATAACAGGTCCAGCAGTGCTGCAGTACTGCGACACAGATAAGCTGAGTTTAAAGGAACCACATACACATTCACAGCACACACACAATTTGAGGCAGGTATGTCTTTGTGTATGAAAAAAGCATCTGTTAATTAAACATACATTTGCATAAATTATCCGCAAATGCAAAAGAAAAATGCACATAAGAACTCATATGCAAATCCAGACAGTAAATGTGAACAACACATAAAATAGAGAACCAAATGTCTTACCACTGTCTGATGATTGACCTGAATGACTTCATCTCCAGCATGGATTTTCTTACAGCGGTCAGCCAGAGACTGATGGATGGACAGAGAGGCAGAGTCATTAACTGCTCCATTTCACTGCCATGCAGATCTTGCTGTGATACAACCATGTAAGTGACACGCCTCACTCACTGTATATGACAATACTGATAGATGAGCAGCAAGCAGAGATTTACAAAGGTGATCACAAAGATACTTGTACTCACTCCTTCTGTTGTCCCGGTAATTACGTGCAAACCATCATACGTAGATTTGATATACATGCCCTGTAGGAAGATAGCAGGAATATAAATTATTACACCTCGAAACAGAAGCTCATTTAACACAGTGCATCTCAGCTCAGCCACACACTTGCAGAACAGACTAGGATCGTTGTATATTTGCAAGTCTTACCATTTGTTTTAATCTGCTTGTAGGGCAAAATGGGTAAGAATTTGGATTTATCACAATTATTTTTAGCTGCAGTGAAAGACTTGAATGTCTTTCATATTGAGCTTTGATTTGACTGATCAGACAAATGTTAAAATTACCGCAGGAAGGTCCGTAAATGTCACATGGGTGTGCTTTGGAAACGTATTCGACGCAACCTGAATTAATTTTATGTCATGAGTCTCACTAGAATGCTCCTTCAGGCAGATTGAATCAAACATGGAGGATTATTTATCTGCAAATACTGTTTGTCTGATGCAGCGAAGCTAAAAGTCAGTACTCACTAAAAGGGGTCTAAAGTGCATGACAAAGATACAAACATACACCCAGACATGCATTCACACACAGATGTGCGTGAGTACACATGTACACTCACACACACACACACACAAATACACAGATACACAGAAGTAGCATGCCAGTCTTCAAGATGAGTGTAAGAGGTTTATTTTTAGGCCACTTGGCCCACTGTTGTGTTCAGGTTTCACTGAACGGATGAGAGGACTTCCATGCCCCCTGCTAGCATATATGTGGGGGTGGGGCTTTTATTATGGCCCCAAGCAGGGTGCTCGTGCCTGAGTGTAGGTCAGTGGGAAGATGGAGTCCAACAAAGTGCTGATGGTTGTACAGTGGCAGGAAGAATAGGCGTCTTCACTGCCACTAAACAGAGTATACACAGTGGAGGAAGTGCAAAGGCCATCATTTGTCGAATTGCAATCTGTAAATTTAATTTAGTATTTGTATTATTTCAGCATGGGCAATGTTCATTTCATGTTGCTTTTTATCAGCTGACTCATATGCCCACAAGCTCAGCAAAACCCAGTTCTAGGACAGATGCAGTGAGCTGTATTAGATACTGGACAGTACAGCAGCACACAGTGTTTATGTTCTGCCTCAATATTCTGACTATACTATCGTTAAATGGCCAATTTAAAAATTCAACAGCAACTTGTCTTTCCAGAAACAACATCCCACATACTGAAGATAACCTGATGGAAACTGCAACAACGGCTTTATATTAACCCCAGTAACAGGATGCTCCATTTCCTACAGTCATAAAGGCTTAAGTACTAAATATCTAATATTTTAGAAAATGTGGGTATTAAACCAAAGGCTTCACAGTTCTAAAGCTAAATGGGTGAATATGTGTCTTTGTAATTTGGCTTGTTAAGTAAATAGCCTATATACTTGGTCCTCTCACAGTCCCAACACACCTACTCAGGTGTGTGGTGTTTGAATCACAGGGAGTTAATAAACTGTGATATAACTGTAAGAAACAAATCAGGCAAAGTTAGTATTAGCGATTGAGCACCTGAATTAACCGTTTCTGCAGTGGGTGAGATACATGCTGCAAGATAATTTGCACATGCCATATCTGAATCCAACTGAGGTCAATATGCTGTCAAAGTCATGCTGTTGCAATTTCTGTAATTAGTAGTTTCACTGTCATCCAGCATTATTAGTAGCTTTGTACTTTACTTTTTTGGAAGCTTTTTCCTGTGTTCATTTCATCAAACCTGGAAAAACAATTTAACATCTTGATGTTTTAAGCACATTAAACTGTGTTCAAGTGAAACGGAAAGTGTGAGGAAAATCTGCTTTTGCACGGGTGCCACACGTGTAGTGGGGAGTTGGGCTTGTTGGCTTATTTCAGATTGTGTTTATGATGAGATGAGATGATTGACTCTAAATGATACATCATATCCCAGAATCTCAGTCTTTATTATTATTATTATATCTATACATATTATTATATCATATGTTCATTAGCTACAGGCACACTTTGGGTAACCTTCACAGGCTTCTAAAATTATATATATGCTCCAGGCCATAAGAGGGAATTTTCAGTGAAATTCTGTAGTTTTTATGTCTTAATTTGATATATGTCTATTTCAGTGAAACAGGACACTATATTTCATACACAACAATTAGTGATTTAGTGATTTTATTGTGTCTTTTTCTTCATGACAGTTTTCTCAGGGTTAGTTATAGTGAAATTCATAAGTAGGTATACTCAAAGTAGTCAGCTATATAATGGGATATCACCTAGTAAGGCTTGTTATAAAATCACTGCTAAAAATATACATTGCTCAGTAACCATCATATTTTACAGTATATTAGCATCTCCAATCATAACCAATACTTACAATTCATTGTAATACAATTACTGGAAACAAATATTTTTCTGCTTAATTTCAATTACCCGTTAATTGCTCAGTTATTGCACCAATACCACATTACATACATCAATATAATTGGCTATTTTAATTTTGTGTAACATATACTGAAAAGTGATGTTTTTTGGGGGTTTTTTGTATTAATGTTTATTATGTTTTCTGTTTTTATGGGTATACTATGATTTTTATTACAACCTTTCAAAAATTACCACTTCAGTTACAGCAAAGACACACAGATCATGAGTGACACAATGGCCAATGGGAAACTCCCAAAGGTTGGGTGTGTTTCTTCAAGATAGTCTTACCAGTCCTTCAGTGGATTTTATATTGGCTAGCTGCACAACTTCCAAATGTGCCGCCTGGGACACCATGGGATCCGAGGACAGAGAGATAATGTGGTCGCACACTCCAGACAGAGTTTTGCACTGTGGAGGATGAATACAATCTTTAAAGTGTACGCATTACAGCTTCATTTTAATTCAATCAGTGTAATAAAGCCAGCAACTCACCACATGCAGGATTTTGTTTTCTGTTTCGTACACAGAGCAGTCCTGGGAAACATTCAGAGAGCACTGTTACCTCAAGAGAATGTGTCAAAACGGAGTTATTATTGGCATTTCTGCTGTAGGTGGATATAAGCAAAAACCGAGCAGCTTGGCACCTATAACCCCCAACACTCCCACACAGACAAGCACAAACACAAAACAAATGAATCACCAATGCGGAGGCATGTCTCTCCCTCTCTCTCTTTCTGTGCTCGTTTTCCTCTCTCGGCCTTCTCTTTACCTATCGCCCTCTTTCACTCCCACCTCTCATTTTTCCCACTTACATTTTTCTCTTAACTCCGTAGAAATATTATTCTCTAGAGAGACGGTCCAAAAACCTACCAAGCATCACTTCTCTCATTATTAAGTGATCTTTCAGGGTCACACAGGGCTGACTGTGACTGACAGCGTTTACAGGCCAAAGTCAGATACACTGATACACAAAATCTGATCTGTGATAAGTTTGTCACATTTGATCTGCGGTGTCTTTAGTTTGGAAAATATACTTTAGCTGAATGAGCTGAGGGCTCATCTGACTGGTGAAAAACAAGGTTTTGAAAGTCCAACTTGAATACCTGTATTTCTTATAAGCTTTACTTACTCACTCTTATAAGTTTTACTCATGTTTAAATATGTATATAGAGGCTGCATGTGTAGAAAATAGGAGCTGTTTAGATGTTTGATGTTTATACAAGAAATTAAATGAAATGCTGCTTCAGTTTCTTCTTTATCAAATATAACAAAACATTTTTTCCGAACTTGTATAGGTATCATGTCCAGATGTTTCTAAAATGATTAAATATATAAAAACATTTTGGACACTTCACTAGTTCACTACTTCACTTCATTAGTGTACCAAGACATACATACAAAATACTCTAGTGTGGGGACAATTTAGCTGGGATGATACCTCTACCGGCCTTGCATTGCGTAAATAACATCACAGTATATGATTCATTTACCTGCTGTACAATTGTGGTGAGCTCAAGACACAGCTGGATCACGTTGTTTCTGGTCACAGAGTAATCTGCCACTGCAGCAAATGGAGATCTAAAAAAGAAAGAGCACCTGGAATGAACCATTAGATCATTCTTCCTTTGAGACTAAATCAATGGTCAATCTGTGGAAGCGTTTCAAACAACCTAAACAGCATATCTGCACACAAACACACACACATGCATCAGGGTTCCCTTCATTTTATCCACGTTTTGCAAAGTCAGATTTTAAAGAATGGTATTAATGCTCCTTATGTGTGCAGTATATGATTAATACTGTAACTATGACACTGTAAAGATATCACCAATGCATAAAGTACACAGCCCAAAAATCTCATCTTTTTTTGACATTTCAACATTTTTTCTCTTTCTCCCGATCACATTAAACTTGATTCCAGAGTCACATTCAAACTGCAAAGTGCAATTTTGTCAACAATGCTGCATTCAAACATGAAAATGAAACATTTGATATTGAATTGTAATTAAAATGCATGCTGTAGATTATGTAGATGATGATTATACAAGAAAGGAAACGGCAATTCACTTTGTTGTTTCTGCTGAATGCTGTCTGCTTTGAACTTCCAAATTCATCAAACACACACACACACACACAGACGCAAACACACTGGCACAATCCCACAGAGAAGGAAGGGATAAAGCATCATATAAATAGACTTGCTCAGTGCCTTTTTGGCCACCCTGTCAAAATCTACTTATATAAGGCCTTTACTCATCTTTCCTTGTCAGCTGATTGGTCATGGACAAAATATACGAAACAAAACGTGGTACAAACACACAAGAATTCCCCAAACACACTACATAATTGTCTCATTTCTTCTTGAAGCTAGTTTTTAACATATTTGATCTGGTGCAAGTTATTTTTAACCTATGGAAAATGGAAAATTCAAATAGTCTGTCAAATCAAACCTAGTTCAAAACAGTGGTGCAAAATTGACAACCTGTCAAAAAAACACTGCAGCGATTGTAGAACAGAACTTCAAAAACTAGAGGGAAAACATTGCTCATGACTGTCATTAACGTGCATTTATGCAGGTTTTTTAACATTTTTAAATGCATTACCAGTGCATCTTTTTGCAAATCTCACCTGTCCAGCCATGCTAGAAGGCTTTTGGCTGCAGCGATCAAGTCCACCACAGAGGTGAGGAAGTCGTTGGGCAGCTTGCGGGTGGCTCGGCCGTCGTAATGGCCGCTGCGCCGCCTGCCTGTGATGAAGTTCTGCAGGTTCTTGGCAGATGCGTTGAGCTTATGAGAAAGAGTCTTCAGATTCTCAGTCTCCAGCCCGTAATTCTAAAGGAGGAAGGAAAGTAAACTCACTGTGTTTGACCAGTTTGTCTGTGTTTGTTTTAACTGTGATGCACTCCAAGAATTTCTCCTGTGTGGCGACTGAGACCAGTTGTCATGACACTGCTCTGTGAATAAAAAGACCACTGGAGAGGGGGGCCCACCTCGCCGCAACGCAAAAGACGCCCCTCATCTGACAGACATGTGAGGAATGAAACCACTGACCCATCCAACCAGGCCCGCTGCCCTCCAGCTGTCACTTTGCATGTCTAGGGATAGCAGAACACTCATTACCCCGAACGGCAAGCTGCACGTGTAGGCCTGTGGGCGTCTGTCACGTCAGAGTTTCTTGGGAGGGGAGAGCGCGGCAGGAGGGCCACTAATCATATTTAATACAGCAGTGCCTGAGAGACTTAAAACTAAATCCCAGTTACGTAAGGAGCTTTGGGGCTGAAGCAAGGCCCCCCGTGCAGCGATGCAGGATGAGAGGACTTTAGATTCAGATTGCATCTGTGACCTCAGTCCATTCAATCTCCATCCCGCCTCTCAATGTTTCTCTTGGTCTAACACATACCCGTCTTCATCTGTGTGTCGCTCTCTCTTCTTTCATTCCTACTTTGCATCAACCTCTGCCACCTTCTGCTTTTCAATTTCAGTCTGACTGTTTTACCAGCATGATAGACGGTATTTGTATTTTGTATAAGTGCGGCATATTAGTTATTTATGCTCAGTGTTGACACAGACCATCAATGTATACTTCTCTGTGCCCTCAGTTTGCAAATAAAAGCAAGGATCTGAAAAGGAAGGAAATCAGAATATCTTAAGGGGGACTCGGCAGGGCAGGACAGATGGATGACACGACTGCAGCCAATTTAAAAAAAAAAAAAAAAACTGAAATACAAAGGAGAATTTTACATCTACATACAAAGCTAATGAAACTGCACTTGTTAGTAGCTGTGAAAATTAAAAGTCTTCAACTGGTAGGTTAGCCTCTACCACCACAAACAGACAGCATACTGTAGCTACAGAAGAGGCAGAACATTAGACGCAGAGCTGAGACAACTGGTCTGTTAATTGATAGCCAAATTACCTGGCAACTCTTTAAATGAATTAATCAATTAAACAATTGAACAATTAAAAGACAAACAATTTGATGTCATGTTCACAAGCCATATGAATAATAGGTTTTCACTGTTTCAGCAGCACATGAGCCCAACCAGCAGAGCAGCGGCCGATCCTGCTGACACACGCAAAACTTGCGTTTCTGAGACCAAGAGCAGAAATCACTTGAAGACGAGGCTGTAATCCATGTCAGCACTAATGACAGCTGTAAGATTTCCCTGTAGAGGATATTTTGGACAGATTGTTAACTCTGGTAGATTTGCTGTGATGTTTGAGAATTGAGGTGAACTGAAGCATTTTTCCGTGTTGTGAAGTTTAAAGTCCAGAGTGCTGTTTGTAAGAATATTGTGTTTATTTTAACAAAACAATATTCCTGAAATGGGTGACACTGTTAACTGATTAAGACACCTCACAGGTGATAACTCTAAGCAAACATATCAGTTGAAATATCACATATCCAACATTTTTCAGAACTAATAAACAGCTTTATTTTCTAGCTCAATTAGACCACATATTTGGAGTTAATCCAGTGTTATTTTTTAGTAAGTATTTGATAAGCTGAGGAGTCATCAAATGTGCTGCCGAAACTTCGTCCAACAGGAGTGGTCTAGGACACTTTGAAGTGACAGCACAGAGTGGTGGGAAAACAGCGTGGGACGCTTGGACTCACCAGAGCACAGAGTAAGTCCACAGCCTCCAGTATGAGCTCCTGGTGGCCGATCCTGGACACTCCCAAATCCTCCAGCTCCTGGTGGGTGATACGCAGCAGCTGGTCCCCCCCTACTTTCTCCCTCTCGAAGGTCTTGATGTACTGCTGCAGGCAGTCGTCCAGGCCTGAGGGTACCACGCAGGACGACAGGAAAAACTTTCAGTACACCACGACAAGGTGAAAATTCTGTTCGCTGGCTTTCAGACTTTCAGATTTCCTGTGAAACCCCCATTTGCATAATGTGTTTTAATAGGACTTGATATCGCCTCCCTTGCCAGAATATGTGCTGTAAATCTCTCAAGTGTGAGCACAGGTTGTATTTTGTTATGTTCTGAGTGTGAAACAGTCCTTGTCAGACAAGAAATCTGACAGATTTCTCCTCGTCAACAGCCCGGAGGTGCGCTTTCAGCTTCTAACTAGAAAAAGCTTTCAACTAAATAGGGGTCTGCAAGTCTGTGCTCGCTTGCTTTAAATCCTTCATGGCTGCAGCAGGTGTGAAGTCTTTTAGTGAAGCAATCAATGTACTACAACAGCATCAAGAATGACCGCTGGCTTAAATGAACCATTCTCTGACACAAAAGTCAAGGGAAATTGCATGTACTCTGCACACTATTTATTTCAGAAGCACTGTAATGGACTGTATTTTTTGTCCAACCTCTGTCCTCTTAGCTCTCTCTGTCCTAAAAATGCACAACTATGATGAAAAATAACTAAACAGCACATTTATTGTTCTCTGTATATTCATTTTGATATTTGATATTTCTGCGTGAATTTTTTTTTATTATAGTTTTGTTCAATTTAATATCAGACACACCATTTAGCTGCAAATACTTATTTTATGGCTGCTACCGATGTATTTCATGATCAAATAATGAGCTTTGGTCCTGTGAAAAATGTTCTTCATAATTTTGGAAAGCTCAATGTACGTCAAATTGCTTATTTTATCTGAGCAACAGTCCTAAAACTCAAAGATATTAGTATAGATATTATATTTACTATTATAGAAAGGAAAGAAATCAGTATAGAAGAAGTATAGATATTTGAAAGACTGCAGTGAAATTTTCTGAAATTTTCATCAGGAAATGACATAAATGATTAACAGATTATTAAATAGTTGCAGATTAAGTTTCTGCTAATCGTCTGATTGATTACTAGTCCTTCCAGCTCTAACTCATTTATATACGTAGAGTCTATATATCATTGCTGAATGTTACTAGAAAGTGCTTTGCATGCTAACCGGCTGTCCTTTTACCACTGGAGACAGAGAGAGTCGCCTTTGTAAGGCTTTTTCTATACACTCGGTCTGTTTCCATCCTCTCAGTGAGAGGGGGACATGCACACACACACACACACACACACACACAGACAACTCTTTGCTCATCTCGTCCTTTCATCGCTCGCTGTGGACCAATCATGTACATGTGACTCAGTGCTGTGCCTAAACCTGATCAGGCATTCAGATCGGGTTTAGCTGGCAGCTAAACGGTGGAGGGGACACATGGGGAGTTTCGAGGTTTTGCATAAAATTTAAAGGCTCAACTAATCAGCCTCTTACCAAGTTAATTGAGACTCATTATGTCAATGAAGTATTCCCCATGTTGCTATAGAAACCACAAAGCAGGGATTTGGCAGGGATTCTCCCCAACCGCAGGACCAAATGAAGAAATAAGTGACGAGAGGATGCTTTCCAAAAAGTGACTACATGGCAGCATCTGCTGATTTCATTAGCAATGTCTCCAAACCTACAATAAAATTTTAGATTTTTAAATCAGATTCTAAAGCATGCGGTAGAACTATTTTGATGGATGCTGTATACATAACGGTTATTACTACAATTGAAGTGGTTAAGTTTCACATTAGAGAGCGACACAAAACAGACTAACAGGCTGTTTATGAAAGTTTGGTGTTTTTCCCCCTTAAAACTGCAACACCACGTCCTGTTTCATACTTGTCTTCGCCTGACTGTGGCATCATGGAAAAGAAAGCCCCGCTAGATGGAATATACCACGCTGATTGCATCAAATAATCTCCACTACATCAATTTTCCTGTCCATTTCATGTACGGGTCTGATTATCAGGCACGCTGAGGAGAAATTAAAAAGCGCAGCACAGACACATCCTGATCTCCATTCTAGATAATCCACTGGTAATGTGAAGTAAAAGAGATCTTTAAGGCTGTTAGCGCTGTTTGAACGGATTTATGTTAATCTGACTTGTCACTGATCACTGTCACCGTGTGTGAGAGAGTTAGTGTGTGAGAAAGACTGGGAGGGAACAAAAATAAAACTGATATACTTCACAAAGCATGAATTATGTTAATGCACACTGTGAGGAAGAGTCAAGAGATTATACTAAGCCTGCATTAGGCCTGGGCCTCAAAACACACATACAATTCATGACAACAATACTGAAATGCACTTCACATCATATGTGTTTTATCATATGTGCTTGCGCAGCCACCATTCACTTGTCAAAAAAGGACAATTCTTTTTCCTCTTTCGCAATGAAGACTTCTTCTTTAAAGCAGCTTTTGTCACAGCTGGGAAAGAAGCGTCTTGCTCACACAAAACACTAACCGGGGGGAGTTGGAGAGCAGGATTGTGGGAAGGTCATGGGGTGCCCCTATTTGGCCTCCAGTGACATCACGGAGCAGTATGCTAATAATGGAACCTGTGAATGCTCGCTCGCAACAAAACGCTGCCAGTCCTCGGGAGCTGAGAATGGATGTGAGACAAGAATGACACCCTCCCTCCTCCTCCTCCTCCTCTCCTCTCTCTCGTCCGTTTCCTCTCCCTCAGTGTCTCTCAGTGCCACTCTGTCCCTCACTTTAAATTACCATTACTGGGCTCTGGGCACTGAATCGTCTCTGCTCCACTTGTCAAGATGTGGGACACATCTGACAAGCTCTCCACATTCCTCAGTTGTGCTACCAGCTTACTTACAGCTCATCTTAGATCTCACGTGAACTGTTGCGGTCACTCTGTCTCCCTCCAACATCCTTACCATCATTACCCGTGTCTCCTTTATCCGTAGGAATCCCCCTGTGAAGCTACACACACTCTTTCCTGAGCCAGCAGGCTCACGGTAACACCCGTCAAATTCAGGTACAATTCGCAACACACAGCTCATACTGAGAGAGGTCTGATCTTTGCAATCACAGTATGTCTGAGCCAGCAGAAAGGGGCCTTCAGGCTTAGAGTTATGACTAAGAGTGTGTGTGTGTGTGTGTGTGTGTGTGTGTGTGAGGCACTGAAGATGTATGTTTCATCCAAGGCGCCTCTGAAGGGCTGCGGCCTGACACGTGAGCACGTGGCTCTGCAAAACAACGCACAACGCTGAAACCAACGACCGCGCTGACAGACAAACACAGAGCGTCGGACAACATCCCCCTGCTGAGCTCAACACCCCATCTTTCATTCAGCACAGATTTGATAGTAAGGGGCTGCCAGCTGGTGATTACTTTGTCATGCAAACAGAAAAACAAACAAACCAAAAAAGCAAATCTAAACAGTTATCAGTGCCCTGGAAGTCTCCTGACAGGCTTGTGTGGGCCATTTATAGGTCTCTGGAGACTGACTGACCTCCCAGAGGGACCTCTCACCAACACATCCACCAAATATTATGAGGGATAAATTGGTTTTAATGACTGCGCAGTTAATCTCTCCAAAGTTAAAGTGAATGCACTGTTAATTACAGCTCAGTTTGGTCCACACTTCCTCTCTCTCTCTCTCTCTCTCTCGGAGGAAGGACTACCTCATCCTCACCACACTGGATCACCACCTGCGCACCTCATTTTGTCTCCCAAATGTGAGAAGATGCTGCGACTCTCACTAAAAAAAACAAAGCTCTCACGCCTGAGCGAAACTTGAAATCAGAGGGATGAACACTGAACTCTAATGCTCATCGTCGGCAGGTTTTAAAACTAGTCTCAGCCTCTCCCGAGTCAGCTGAGACGTCTTAATGACTTGGAGCATCTGTGGATCAACATTTGGCACAGATGGCTGCACAAAGCTCTGACATTTGTGGGGCTGTTGCAGCTCTCATTTTACACGCGAAAAACCTCCAAGCTTGCCCCCCAAAAACACACACTCTGACCCCACGATCCGCAGAGAGAGAAAGAGAGGGGGGGCTGATTATTCTGGTGTTAATTGCTGTGTTTCCCAGCTGCCCCCGCGTTAACAATAAACCACCGCAGGACACAATAGAGGGGCTTTAAAGCGTTTTTGCGCGGCTTGGTCGTCTCTACGTCGCAACTGCCTGTGGAGGGGGGAAAAGAAATCGATCAAATGGGTTTAAAGGTGTAATTAAAAGCCGAGGCTCAGCAGGTGTTTTTCTTCTTCTTTCGGCATCTCCGCGCCGCGCGTCGGCTCGCAGCGCGGGGATGTGCGCTGTGTGGGGACAGGATGTGCGCCGCGATGTGGCACTTTATTTTGGTGAAAACCGAGCTCTCTGCCTGGTCTCAAGCCTTACCTTTCATCCAGTCCACCACTTGACCGGAGCTCCACTTGCTCACGGGCTCCATAACCAGTGCCATGGCAGAAGTTTCTCTTGTTGACGCGTGACAAAAGAAAAAAAAAACACACACACACACACTCCCCACCTCCTTCAAAAAATGTAAAACATGCAGAAATAATTTAAAAGAAAATTGATGGAATGGAGTAATAATTAAAGGGGCTCTTGGTTCTTCTCTGCTGGCTGTTTACGCGCAAAAAGAGGTAGGTCCGTGAGGGAGGAAAGGCTCCAAAATGTCGCTCTGAGGAGCCCGAGTGCAGCCCCGCAGACTTGTGCACATTCCTGTGCTGTTTGCTCGCTTGAAAGAGCTCTTTTACTTGTCATTCATGTCAGGCTCAGTGGCGGTGATGCTGGTGGGTCGCTGCTGCCCGACCCCCCTTCCCTCCCTCTCCAAAATACATCCCAGCACCGTCCAGAGCGGAGGAGAACAGCGCTCAGACTGTCACTCGGAGCTGGTGTCTGGAAAGGTTGGGTCCGCTGTGAGCATCCTCCCTCATACACAGACATGGAGTCACAGCCCCTCACCGTGCGAAGTGTGTGTGTGTGTGTGTGTGTGTGTGTATGAGGGGTGGTTAATGCTCACACACAGAGGCAGGAGGGGTCTGATGAGGAGATGCTGCTTTAATGGGAGATCATACCGGGTGCTGATAAGAATAAGAAAAGGCTGAGAGGCAGCATGTATGTGCAGTTCAGGCATGAACAAGCAGGATTTAATACATTTTTTAATGTCAATAGGACAGGCTGAATGCTACAAAAAGATTTTAAGAATGTGTCTTTTTTATTATTATTATTATTTAGTTGAGATTCTTAGATCGTGCAGTAGATTTACGGTCCATCAGTGGTGGTACATAATCGTATTATTTGCTTTACTTGTACATATTTCAGAAACAGCACTGTTGACCTGAGTGGGATGTAGAGAGTCACGTGTCTCCTCTTGTCACCAAGCGAGTGGTAAGAAAGCTGTGCAGCGAGGTCCATCATATTATTGCCATTGCCCCCCTACCCACATCAGAATTATGTGGACAGTGCACTCAACCAACTTCACGTGGTCAACCTTCATAAAATGTAGCTGTTATTTACATTTAAATCAGTGAGCTCTAAATGATCTAGGCAGTTGAGGTTTGCTGCTGGGAAGCAAGTTGGTTCTTGCATATAAATTATTATTATTATTATGCTATTATTATAATAGTACATTTATTTTATAGAGCTGTTTGTCTTTATCTAGAAAACTATTTGGTCCCTAAAAAGTCATTATAATATTCTTATAATATTCCAATAGTTTTAACATTGCCTGCCACACAGCCTCACAGCCTTTATGGACCAATTATGGCTTAATTACCACACAACATCAATCTGCCCAAGTTTCTATGAGTTTACATCCTTGTGTAGAAGTATTACTTTAGTATAGTCAAACTTCCAAACAGTGCATGTCCTTAAGGCAGCTGTGCTCATGGGCCCGTCACCCATCCCCCTCCTCCAGGTTCTGTGTCCCTTCCATAAAGGAGCTCCAGATAAGCAGTGGGGGTCGCTAACAACACAAAAAGTGTGTGTGTCCTCTCTGGCCTCCCTCCCACAGACACCGTGACTGAACCAAGCTGGAAGAGTTACAGCCATGGATCAGGTCCAGGTCCGTGTGGGTGCAGTTGAACATGTTTTTAATATTTTCTAATAGGTTTCCAGTTTGTTCTCATATGGGCACAAGCAGTTGCAAAAGTTGCCCTTTGCTTCTGAGGGCACAATAAGCGCTGATGGCACACATGCCGTGTGAGAAATAACGCCCCATTTAGTCTCCATACAGCACAGACCGACAATGTGAATACAACATAAGCTGCTAATAAATCCATTTAGCACAAAGGCAACTCTGACAATGATTCCTTGGCTTCTCCTCAGAGCCCGAGGGCACTGATCACCCCTCATACAGCCACTGTTTCCTCCTTTGTCGCTGCTCACGCCTCCATCACACAAAGCGCAGTGTGGCGGTCACTAACGAGACAAGGATGCCGACATGCTCCTCGCTTTTCCTCCTGTCTTGGTAAACAGCTTCAGGGTCTGAGCCTATTACACAGCAACCACTACATTTAAACTGAACGTCATACAGATCAACAAACAAATGCACATGTACACTTTTCCTTTATATTTTTCTTCTCCTTTAGAGACTGTGCTGTGAATGAATTTGTTTTCCCTTTATCTCTCTTTTATTTTGATATTTAGGTTGAAATAAGTCATGTTTTTTTTTCTCCATTAGGTTTTCCCATTAGTAGGATAATGCAGGATTGTTCAACAGCACAAATAAATGATGAAAAGTGGCATAAGAAAGGGACCAAAGGCTAATATTCACATCAAATCAATAGGGTACATTAAAGTTTTAAATCGCACCAGAGAGCAAGTGAGCAGCATAATGTGACAAAACCAATAACAGCCATGCCTGTAACCACCAACCAATAATTCACTGACAAGCAGGTGAATGGGGAAAAATACAGCAGAAACCACAACAGCACCAGCACTGACATTCAAGACAACCAATAATCATAAATTAATGCAGGGACAGTCCTGTGTGATGGTCAGTAATGCAGCTGGATTTGACATATAGCTGGAAATGAAAATGACATATAACAAGAATGAAATACAAGCAGAGATACAGCTCTTATAAACACCATCTGTCATGCTTTTTTTTTAACCTTTATGAATCATAGTTTGCAGTAGATACCCAGCCAGAAAGAAATCTCAGCATTACAGTAGCCATGCTCATAAACACCCACAGAAAGTCGCAGAACTTTACATTTGACATACAGTATCATCCTTATATAACACAAGCCAGCACAACCAGCACAAAAGACGAGATCATGAACAGAAAGTGATAAAAAAAAACTGTTTACACACCGTTCTCATGCTATCATATAATAGTGAACATTTATGATGGCTCTGTATGTGTGTAGTTCTGTGTGACAGTGAGTTAGTATGCACAACACCAGGATCCTGAAACTGAAGCTACTAAGTGGAAGCGAGCCATCATTATTAATCTCATTTTTATGTCAAACTTTCCTGAATCCTATAACTCTAAGTTCAATTGCTCTATGTCTACACATTTTGCTGTGGTAACGTTTACATATGCAATATACTGAGGATGTCTCCTTACTTAGTTCTGCATGCAAGGTTTGTTTATTGTCTATAAATACTTTGAATACTGCATGCACACTTTTTCATGTCAGACATTTTTACAGAATAAAAAACAGCACAGCAATAAAATCAGCACACTTAAACTCACCAAGGATCATCATACTGGCAGAGAGTAACTAAGTACATTTCCTCAAGTACTGTTCTTATGTGCAGTATTGAGTCACCTTACATGAGTATCTCCATTTCATCATACTTAATGCTCCACAAGATTTCAGCAAGAAACATTGCATCTTTTCTCCACCACATTTATTTGTCAGCTGTAGGCACTTGCAGAAGATTTTACACACAAAACATATGATCAGTTCATAAAATATGATGCACAAAAGTATTTGAATGAATCAAAATTAGATTGTTACACAATAATATAATATTATTTTTTACTTTTGATACCATGTTTTAATTTATACTCATTTGTATATTCAGAAGTATGCAGGATTTTCACTTGTCATTCTAGTATTTCTACTTTAACTTAAGTAAAAGATCTGAGTGCGTCTGCCACTACTATTTGTTCTAGTTTTTTTTAAAAAGAAAACTTTTTTTATTGAACACACCTTAAAGAACATACATAGAGAATACATGACACATAAAATAAAATATGGGAGATTTATGTAAAAAAAATGTAGATATATAATAAAGAGTAATTCCTTAATCACTTCTATAAAGCTGAGGGTGAGATATTGTTTACACCTCCGGCCTGTAGGGGGCGAAACCATTTATCATGGTTTTGCTGCTCTCGCTAACTGACACGAGAGAGAAGTTTCCTGTAGCCTCCTGATCTGAAAACCAAGGTTAGTTCATACATTTAAAAAGTAACAATAATCTCTTCATGTAATTATTACATATTTTCACACGTCTGACCATTATAAAAAGTGATGTTAGAGGGTTTTTTTCTGGTTTGAGCCTTCCTGTCCAAACTTCAAAGTCCTAAGCTAATGCTAACAGTATCACCTCAAACACATTAGCATGAAATAGTTTTGACTTTATTTCTCTAATAGCAGGTGGAGAGGTCGGTGCTGCAGCTGCTATTGTTGTCGCAGACATAGTAGACTCAGCCGGTCAGTAACTTTAGTGGAGTCGTAAAGGAAGAGCGGATAAAAACGTGCAAAGTAGGCCATTGTAGCAAAGCTGGAGTTAGCACTTCATGTCAACACTACAGACAGATGATCGTGAAGGTTTAAAACTGTGTGACTTCTCACTGAAGCTTCTCATTAAAGCATCTCAATGATACGATGAAGAAACATCCCACACTGTGTAAGATAAAAACATACTGAAAGATCTGAAGTGATGTTACTGCATCCCGGGGGCACAGAGGGGGTAAACATGAGTAAGATAAGAGATGAGAGGGAGGGGTCAGAAAGAAAAATAATTTATCTGCGCAAAATAAGGATTACTTTTCCCTTTCGGAACATTTGCTTTTGAAATACTGAAGGTATGTGTGTGTGTTTGTGTGTTACACTTTATTTTTAATTTATAATCATCTTACAGTTTATTTGGCTCAGTTTTCAAAACAGCAGCAGAGTTTAAGTGTGAGAAACGCTAAAAACAATCTGCCTTTTTCTTGGATTTGGGCTCAAAATGTAATTCTTTTAAAAGTAAAACTAAGTCTGTCACATTATAAACTGATCGTGCTTCAAGTTTATTACATTATTGTAATATGTAAATATTCATTTGACAGCAGATGTGAATTTTAGATTAAGATTTTACCCTAATGTAGGTCTGTAAAGTCAAAATGGTGATCGTGTTTTTGTATTAGTTTATATTTCTACAATAACATCTGGGACACAGGATGAATAATCTTCCAAACAAAAAAAACTTGAAAATCTAGTTTGGTGTTATATTTTTTTCAGTAGAGGATTTGACACCTGATATGTTGTTTTTCTCTGTGTCCCTTCTTCTGCAGGTACAGAGAGGTTACTCTCCTGAGTCCGTTGCTGGAAAAACACAGTGTGCTCGTCATGTTAGTCGCTGGCTGGCCGTCTCTGTGACACGATGGACACTGAAATGGAGGCAGTAGAAACTCTGTCAGGCAGCTCTTCCATTGGGGAAGCTGTGTCTGGCAGAGGACAGCATGCGTCTAATGAAGATGACGAGCTCTACTATATCCCTGAGAGGAGACCTTCTCTGGACCTGGGGCCAAGTCCAATGGATACTAGCCAATGGTACTGAGGATTTTCTCCAAGGGGTCCTCCCTCTCTGTAGGGTAATAACGCTGGGTAGTATTTTTATGGCAGGAAGTGAAAAAATATTTTAAATAGAACAATAAAAAGTAGACTCTTCCTTTTATTTTCTTTCTGCTTATGGTGCAGTAAAGTATGGTAAATGGTGTTTTCAAGGTCTCTGAAGTGCTTGAAATGGCTTGAAATTGCATTTATATGATAAATCGCTATCTGACTAAATGGTTTGCTCTTTAGATAAATAAATAATATAAGTCAGAGAGTGCCCACTTAATTTGAGTATAATTTATCACAGCTGTAAGGTGCTGGAAAAGCTTGAGAGTACGCCATGAAAATGTTTGAAAAGTGCTTGAATTTGAGTTTGGAAAAGGTGTAGGAGCCCTGTTATTTGTAACAACAAGGGTGGTGGGAAGCTCAACAGTTTCCCCTAGTGGACTGAATGAGGAACTTGACTTTTCTTGTTTTACCTGGACTGTTTTCATGTTTGGTTCCCATGCACCACTGTTGGTAAAATATATGGGTAAATCTGGTGTTATATATGTGGATTTTGTGTGATGAATGCATCACTTTAAATCCACCCTCATCCCTTAAAGTTGATTGTTGTCTTTTTTTTTCTTGATGAAGAATGCTCAAACATGAAACAAGAAAACAGAAGCACCTTTACAGAGTTATGTGGATTCTTTTGTACATCAAAAATCTATGCACAGAGTTTGAGGGGAATAACTGGGTGATTGCCTCCCTAATTTTTTACGAAAGACAAAATGTCAGAGTCTTAGCAGAATCAATACAAAGCCAACAAGAGGAAAATGATAAAAAATAAATCAGAAGACAAAGTGGGATTAAGCCCATGCTTGTCCATTAACCTTCGTAACTCCCTGTAGTCCCCAGTTCAAATACCCAAGTCCTGACAGCCCTGTTGCTGCTTGAGAAAGAGCACCCAGCTTAGAGTGGGCTGCTTATCTCGCATGTGCTACGGAAGTCTGCAATTACTTATTCGGCCGCTAACCAATTAACAGACTGTCATTCTTGGACCCTTCTTGTTTTTTTCAGGCATTATGTGGACCAGGCCTCTGCTCCAGCTCTGAGCTACTGGTCAATGACAAGCGAGGAGAACTCAAACTGTATGGATGAAGAAGATGTATCCTCCACGAGGTACAGATGAGACAAAGTATTCAGCGAAGCTTAAGTCAGCCTGTAAATTCAAACATTCATCACAGTAAATCCAGGAAGCAGCTGTAATTTGTAATATATATAGCTTTCAATATACTGTACCATATTGTGGTTTTCATTCTGTCCAACGATAACTGTAATGACATCATGTAGTTCTGCTAAATGCAAGTGAAGCCCTTTTGTCATCCTGGTTTTAGGGTGAAGCTGAGCAGAGCGAGTTCATACTCGAGCTGCTACTCCTTGGACAGTGACGATTGTGAAAAGAGAGTACCAAAGTAAGATAGCACCCATGGCATAGCACATATACATGTCAGTGTGTTTTACTGCCAGATTGACTCTAAAGTATGTTCAAATGTCTCCACTGTGGCCTCACCAGGGTTAAAAGCAAAGATGATGCAGTGCCTTTGGACACACCTGAGTTGATCCAGAACCCAAATGAGATTAGGCATCCTTCTCGGACAGTGGCATTCACTTTTAAGGTGAGTTTGTGTTTTGTCCTTGTCAGTTTTAAAGAAATTGTTGA